>CM019829.1:104294364-104942788 GCA_009763385.1 Coix lacryma-jobi var. lacryma-jobi
GCTCACCTCTCAACCGATTAAAGGTTGATTGGTCCAAGGGCTTGGTAAAAATATCAGCAAGCTGATGACGAGTATCGACATGGCGAAGGTCGATATCACCCTTCTCATAGTGGTCTCGCAGAAAATGAAAGCGCACATCAATGTGTTTGGTTTTCGAGTGAAGCACGGGGTTCTTAGCAACGCTAATCGCACTCGTGCGGTCACAAAGCAATGGAACACGAGAAAAGCTCAGACCAAAATCACGCAAAGTGGCCATCATCCAGAGTAACTGGGAACAGCAGCTAGCCGCAGCTACATACTCAGCCTCCGTGGTAGACTGGGCGACACTAGACTGCTTGCGAGAGGACCACGAAATAAGAGAAGAACCAATAAACTAGCAAGTCCCAGAAGTGGACTTGTGGTCAATACGGCAACCAGCAAAATCGGCATCGGAATAACCGCAAAGGGAAAGAGTGGAGGAAGCAGAATACCAAATCCCGAACTCTGGAGAGAAGGATAAGTACCTCATCATGCGCTTGACCACCTGACGGTGAGAGGTGCGCGGCGACGCCTGAAAGCGCGCGCAGAGGCACACCGCGAACTGGAAGTCCGGGCGTGTCGCCGTCAGGTACAGCAGCGATCCGATCATACTCCGGTACTCCTTCTGATCCACCGCTTCTCCCTCCTTGTCCGCATCCAGGGCCGTTGTGGTCGCCATGGGTGTTGGAAGAGGCTTGGCCTCACCCATGTTGAACTTCTTCAGGATATCTCTGGTGTACTTGCCCTGGTGCACAAACGTTCCTTCCCGGGTTTGCTTGATTTGCAACCCGAGGAAAAACGTCAACTCGCCCATCAGGCTCATCTCGAACTCCCTGCTCATAATGTCTGCAAACTTGGCAACCAAAGCGTGAGAAGAACCACCGAAAATGATATCATCCACGTAAATTTGGACCAAGAGAGTATCAGTGCCTTGCTTGATGAGAAAGAGCGTTTTATCTACACATCGCATTTTAAAACCCTTAGCAAGCAAAAAGGTTTTCAACCTATCATACCAGGCTCTAGGGGCTTGTTTCAAACCATACAAAGCTTTGTGAAGTTTAAAGACATGGTTTGGAAACTTAGGATTTTCGAAACCGGGGGGTTGTCTAACATACACTTCCTCTTCTATGTAGCCGTTTAAGAAGGCACTCTTGACATCCATTTGAAAAAGTTTGAAACCTTTGGATGCAGCAAAAGCCAAGAGTATCCTAATAGCCTCCAAACGTGCTACAGGAGCAAATGTCTCCTCATAGTCTATCCCCTCCTTCTGACTATATCCCTGGGCTACGAGTCTGGCCTTGTTTCTCACAACATGGCCATCTTCTCCCTATTTGTTTTTGAAAACCCATTTTGTCCCAATTGGATGACACTCAGAAGGTGGAGACACTAGAACCCAAACCTGATTTCTCTCAAAGTTCTCAAGCTCCTCATGCATGGCATTGACCCAATCAGGATCCGTCAAAGCGTGTCCAACATCCCGGGGTTCAAAATCAGCAACAAATGCAGAATGAGCAAAGTGAGAGATTTGCCTTGACCGGGTGACGCGTTCGTCGATGCTGCCGATCATCTGCTGAGGCGGGTGCTGGCGCTGAATGTGTCGTGGCGCCTCCCTTGCCGAAGTGGCCTCCCCCTCAACAGCAGCTGGTGCCTCCCCGGGTACAAAGGGTACCGCTCGGGGTGGCGGATCCCACGGCCCCCAGGAAGAAGAAGTGTCGGGGCCGTGAGTCGTCGTAGAAGCCGCTCTTTGCGGCACAACAGGTGGAGGAGGTGTTGGGTCATCTATCCCTTCAGCACCTTCTTCTTCATCATCGAAAAGAGGTTCGCCAACCTCATGATTACCTGCACGCTCAAAATGAGAAGAAGGACGAACCATGGTCTCGTCGAAGGTGACATCGGATGTCTCCATGACTCGGTTAGTGTCAAGGTTAAGTACATGATAAGCTCGAGTGTGAGTGCCATAACCCAAAAACGCACCGTCAGAAGAACAAGACTCAAACTTGTCCAAGTTGCCCTTTTTGAGTATAAAACAATGGCAACCAAAAACTCAAAAATAACTCACCTTGGGGAGTTTTCCAAAACGCAACTCATAAGAGGTCTTTTTCAAGAAAGCTCGAAGAAAAATGTGATTGGAAATATAGCATGCAGTGTTCATAGCTTCGGCCCAATATCGCCTAGGAGTCCTATGCTCATCGAGCATCGTCCTGGCCATCTCTACAAGGGTCCGATTCTTCCTCTCTACAACACCATTCTGAGGCGGTGTGTAGGGGGAAGAAAACTAATGCTCTAAACCCAAAGAGTTACAAAACTTCTCAAAATCCGAATTCTTGAATTCGGAACCATTATCACTCCGAATTGCTCGCATAGAGTTCAAAGGGAACTCATTCTGAAGAGGCAAAATCAGATTGCGAGCAAAGGAGAAAGTCTCGGTCTTCTCAGCTAAAAAGAAGACCCACGAATATCTCGAAAAGTCATCAACAACAACAAGTACATACCACTTCCCCCCAACCGAGCTCACCCGAGCCGGACCAACAAGGTCCATGTGCAAAAGCTCTCCAGGGTGCTTGGTCATGACCTGAGTCACTGGATGGTGGGGAGCGGCAACCATCTTCCCGTGTCTACAAGAGTGGCAAACAAGATCCTTCTCCATAGATAACTTGGGCAATCCTCGGATTAGGCCAAGTGAACTAAGCCTTGCAAGCAAGTCGAAGCTCAAATGTCCAAGTCTCCTATGCCACTTCCAAAGATCAGAAGAGGAAGGTCCAGCCACAAGACAATGAGAAGTACCAAAAGAATTCGAGAAATTCGCACGAAAGACTTTTCCAAAGGGTGAAATCAAACACACAAGATTGCCCTGAGGATCCAAAATACGACTGAGATTCGGTTTAAAACGAATCTCATAGTCGTCGTCAAAGAGTTGTGAAACGGAAAGAAGGTTAAAATGCAAGTTAGAAACAAGAGCAACATCGCGCAACACAAAGTGCTCATTAACTCGCACAGACCCACGAGACAGCACCTTACCTTTGCTGTTGTCGCCAAAGGTGATATACTCCTTTCCGGCGATCAGACTAAGACTGGAGAACCACTTGGCGTTTCCGGTCATGTGCCTTGAACACCCGTAATCCACCAACCAAACGTTCTCCAATCGTTTTACCTACATCAATAAAAAGACATAGGGTGAGCATACGGTCCAACACTAGGGTTAGTGAAGTAAGGGGAATACCAGTGTTGGGCCGGCTGCTCAAAAGAACGGTTAGCAGAAAAACCATTCCTAGCACGCCTACGGGAGGAGCGATAACCACGTTGAGGAAAACGTGGTCCGCTAAGGAAGGAGCGTCCATCGCGATACTCAAAGCGCGGTGGGGGAAAACGCTCAACTACAAAGCCACCGCCACGGGGTCCATAGCCTACAGCTGCAGGCTCTCGCCGGGCACGCTCTCTACGAGGCCTACGCCTAGGGACTTGAGGCTCGACACCTCTAGGCCTAGCGTCTCTCCTCGGAGCTCTTTGCTGCCTAGGCCTAGGAACTTGAGGTTCTGGACTTCTGGGCCTAGCAGCACGTCTCGATGCTCTCCTCTGAACATTCGGCGCATGTACATCATGGAAAGGATGGTACATGTCCGGGTTGTTCATCTCCCTAGCACGGCGCGCCTCTCTCTTGCGCATAAAGCAGAACTCGCTCAAGTGTCCATCTCTCCCACAGTGCTCATAGTGATACCTCACCGCTCTCAAAGGGGGTTGTTGGTACTCACGGTTGTGGGTGTGGATCACCTTGCCCTTCTGTGGCAACAGCTCCTCGTGAATAGGTGGCATCGTATCAAGCTTGTTTTTCAGGTGGTTGGGTTTGGGATGCCACACTTGGTTCTTGGGTGGAGCTCTCGGAGGTTCTTCAAACACTCCATCCTTGGTGTTAGGCTTGAGAGGCTCTTTGGGTGGAAGCTTGGTAAGTTTGGGAGTAGTGGTGGAGTTGGGCTTCTCACTCGGGTTCAAACCACTCGACTCTCCAATCTTCCTAAAAGCAGAAAGATCAACGCCCTGAGCAAAACCTACACCGGGACCTCCAGCAGCTCGCTTGAATTGGGGGATCATCATCCCGAGCTGTGGCTCACCACAAGACACCGATGACAAGATGGTCCGAAGGTATGTGTTTTCCTCCTCGGTTTGCATCTTGTCATGCTTCACGTTAGCAATCTCCATCTCCAAACCCTCGCACAAAGCGCACCTAGTCACACAAGTGCTACCCGAGCAGGCCTCCTCAAGACACACAATCTTGGCATTCTTCTCTGCCAACTCAGATTGCAAGACAGGACAAGTCTTGCACGCACCCAACAGCATGGGTCTAGCCCGGAGCTCATCCACCTCTCCTACCAACGCAACATACTTACTTCTCAAAGTGAGAAGATCAGTCATGTGCGTGGTGCACGCCTCGCACTCCTCCTCATCAGTAACAACTATGGTGGACTTGATAGAATCAAGTTCCTTCACCGTATCCTCCCACTTCTGCCTAAACTCCTTGCGCTCTCTAGCGGCTCGCCTAAGCAACTTATCTTGACTAAGGAGCGCAGTAGTAAGTTTCTCGACCTCAGCGGAAAGCTCATCGTGGGTCAGAGATACCGGGGAGGTGTCGTCGTCGTCGTCGTTCCGAGGGGAGTTCACTAGCTCGCCGTCGACCTCCTTGCCGAGGGCCATGGTGCAGAGGCCGTCGTCGTCGGCGAAGAAGCAGAGACCGTTCAGCTTGTCCTCGATCCTCTTCTTCTTCTCGGACTCGTCGTCGCTTGAGCAAGCGGAGTTGTCATCCAAGCCGTCGACGTCGCTGAGCGTGGCGAACAACGCACGCTGCTAAGCCTGGGCCTTCTCCAAGTACTTCTTCTTGATGTACTCCTTGTCGAAGCCGCCCCTCCGCTTGTGCCTCGTGGGGACGTACTTCTCCTTACGCTTGCCGGAGTCGTACTTGTGCCCATGATCGCCCTTCCCAGATGAGTTCTTCTTCTTGGGACAGTTGGCGATGAAGTGATCGGGGTCGCCGCACTCATAGCATCCTGAGCGTCCTCCTCCGCGGCGACGGTTCATGCGGTTGTTGTGAAACCACGAGAACCGGTTGGCGAGCATTGCCAACTCGTCATCCCCCAAAGACTCCAGCTGGTCCTCTGTGACAGAAAAGAGAGACGAAAGAGCAAAACCTCCAGAGGGGTTAGCAGAAGAGCCAGAAACCAAAGCCATAGTCGGGCCAGAAGGATTCTCATAAGAAGCCCTCGACATGGCGTCAATCTCACTAGACTTGAGCTTACTAAAGAGCTCATCGCAAGTGAGGGTCTCATAGTTAGACGATTCAATGATCGCCTGGACCTTTGAGTCTCACACTAACCGATCAAGAGTGTGCAAAAGCTTCAAAGCCCTCTCATGATCGTCAAAAGGCAACAGCTCCTTGTTCGCTGTCATCTTGTTGACAATGACCTGAAAGCGAGCGAATAAACTCTCTATGCTCTTGCCAGGCATGTGTCGAAAGTTCTCGTACTCCCGCTTGTGCGACTCATAGAGACGAGATTTGACTTGAGAAGTTCCCTCATGGAAACACATGAGGGTAGCCCAAATCTCACGAGCCGTGGGGAGGAGAGAAACTCGATCAAACTCTGACATTCTCAAACAGGAGAAAAGAGCGTTACGCGCTTGGCTATTGGCATCGTGCTCATCTATCTGAAGCTGAGTAACACGAGCAGCCAAGACAACGTAATCATCCCTGTTGCAAATCTCCCAAACAGAAGATCCCATGCTCTGAAGATAGGCCAACATGCGTATCTTCCAATACGCATAGTTCGTCCCATCAAAGAATGGCGGTTTGCCTACGCCGCGATCCATGTCGCCCTCTGTGGATCTGGAACCGGCTAAGGTGGAAGATCCTTAACCCGCTATGATACCAATTGAAGGACCGAGAAAGCACTAGCAAGACGACCAGAGGGGGGGTGAATGGGAGCTCAAAAATTTCTCTCGAAACTTTGGCCAAATGTCCCAAAATCAACCCCGAGAAACGACGACCGAAACCGTGATGCTCACGACCCTTGGAAGAGGGTGGATGATCCCTAGGATCACAGCGGAGCACCACAAAGAGATAGCACACCAAACTCCAAAAGCTCCAGCTCGAACACAACCCCAAAAACCAAGTCCCTAACGTAGATAGATGGCTACATCGGGAAGTCCTCAAATACCGATGCTAACAAGTAGCAAAGATACCTAGAGAGGTTCCTTGGTCAACTACAAGGCCAAACGAGAAGTCCGGAAACCAAACGAACAAGCCGGGAGAGCAAACGCACCAAGCCGGAAGCTTCAGGCAATTCCCGGACTGTCCGGCCCTGGGGTCCCGGACTGTCCGCGGTACCGCCGGACTATCCGCGGTTCACTAGCGGACTGTCCGCCGGCAGAAAACCCAAAACAGCAGAGTTGCTGCAAAGTCCCTGGACGTTCCCGGACTGTCCGCGGATTTCAACTGCAGACTGTCCGACGGTCAAAAACCGCTAAGGCAGCCGAGGGAAGCAGCCACTGGTCTGGCTCACCCCCGATGCCCAGACTGTCCGCGGTCCCAGGTGCGGACTGTCCGCGGTCTTGCAGGAAGGGCGATTTTGATCGCCTCCTCCCCAAATCTCTCCAAATTCGATCCAACTCAAAATCCCAAGTTCCCAAACTTGGAGAAGATGATCACGGGGTAGTTAGGAGACTATCCCCAAGAAATCATCCGCTCAAATCGATCCAAACACCGGGAAATCAAAAGGGGAGAAAGATGAACCGAAAAGCGCCACGAAAACGAAATCGACCCGATCTACTTGTTCGTAAGGAGATAGATAAATTCCTTCGGTGGAAATGATCTCCTTTCAAATATGAACAAGATGATTCAAACGGATTTCGCAAAGACGCACGAGGGAGAGAGATCGAGTGACGGGAAAATCGCGGAGAGACGAAGAACGCGAAGAACACGAATCAAAATGCGAATCAACACATCGATCTGCAACCGTGTGGCGACCACACGCTACAACAGTGAGGTTACGGCCTCACTTCCTCAAAATCTCCAGTACACAGAGGTATTGTTCTCTACGGATCTCCGCTAGCTACAGCAGGGGATTGGGAGAGCAGAACACCCTAGAAGCCAAGAGCAAATGACAGAATGACTAACTGAGATAAATGGGGAGGTGGGTGTCTCCCCCTATTTATCCTAATTCTAACCTATTCCTAATTCCCACTCTACCCCTAACTACTTACAGAGCGAACCAGCTAAACCCTAAGGTTATTCTGGACCAACTAGGTGGTAGATGGATCCGACGGCCACGCCCGCACAACTCGTAGCGTTGCCTCGACGCAACCTCACGATTGCCGCCACGTGCCGCCCTCGCTCTGCACCCCCGGTTTTGTGGCGCAAACCGGGAAACCAGCCTTTTCCAGCTAACCCCCGGTTTTGAGGCCCAAACCGGGAAACCAGCCCACCAGCTTCTGAGTTTTGAGGCCAAACTCAGCAAACCCTCAGCGCCCAGGTTTTGAGGCCCAAACCTGGAAACCGTCCACGGACCGAGTTTTGTGGCCAAACTCGGAAACCGTCCGCACCCAGGTTTTGAGGCCCAAACCTGGAAACCGTCCACCCGATGGTTTTTCCTTGGCTCTACCACCAAACCGACGTCGTAGATGGGATGCACCTCCCGTGCACCCCATCCACCGACACATGTCCTCAAGTCCACGACTCAGGCAACACATGACCGCACTTCTTCACTTGTTGTCGTCACAGGCTGCCAGCCACCACAGCTGATCCTCCGGCCTCTGGTCTGCAACTCCTCTGGTGTTTAATATGTAATTAACCTGACATATCATCATCATTAGTCATTAATCATTCTTGCCTTGCATTTATGTTTGCTTAGTGCTTGTGTAGCAATCTCTTTTCAAAAACCCTAAAGCCCAAATCTTCCTATAAGGGCAAAAAAATGGTAATTTCACCTCTGTGCCTAGCTTTGTGTGATTCTTGTTCAGTTGGATGTCTTGAAGTTTTGTTGTGTTGGCCAAAGTTCAAAAATCAAAATCAGATTTCAAATCCCTTTGCAAAACCCTGATTTCCAAACCCTGGATTTTATCCCTCTTTTTGTAATTCAAAAATTATTCAAAATTTGGACTTGGTCCAAAAAGCAAAGTTGTAGATCTTGTCAAAAGGAACAACTTTGTATTTTCAGATTTTCAAGTTCCTACATAAAATCAAAAGTAATTTTGAAATTATTCAAATCTTAAAAGTGTCCCCTTTTCTGTTTTCGAATATAATTCAAAAACTGTTTGGAATTTGAAAATGCTCTTATTGACAAAGTTGTAGATCTCCTTTTTCTTCACAACTTTGGTATTTTGAGTTTTTGCTGCTCAGTTCAAGTTTTGGGAGTAATTTGCAAAATACAGAGATCAGCCAAAAGTCAAACCCTAGACCTAGCCCTGTTCATCTTCAACCTAGAGCTAGGGGGGTCCGGCCATAGCCGAGCCGCCGGCGCTGCGCACGCCGCACGCCTGGCAGATGCACGCGCGCCTCCAACCTGCCGCCGCTGTCCGCGCCATCATGCCGCACCCGCACGCGCAAAGCGCTGACCTCCGCCCCGTCCCCCACTGCTCCCAGCACGACGCCGTCGCGTGGCCGTCGCCGGCGAACGCACACCCGGCCCCTGCGCGCACGCCGTCCTTCTCGCCAGCCTGCAATCGAGTGCGCACGCCTTGGCCGAACTCATCCACACCATCCCGTGCTCTCTACCGTCCCCGACCGTGCCTATAAAAGGGACCGCCGGAGTCCGAGCTCCTCACTCGTCTCCGCCGCCATGGCCAGCCCACTCCGAAGCTCCCGCCGCTCAACCACCTAGCCCGAAAGCTCCGCCTTGAGCTCGCGAAGCTTCCCAGCCCCTCAATTTTACCTCCCCCGCCTCCTATCGCCCGGCGTAGCTCGCCGTTCCCATCTCCAGCGAAAGCCCGGCGAGCTCGGGTTCGGGAAATACTTCCTCTCCGGCCATGATCATCCCTCCCCGACCCCTGTTTCATCTTCCTTACTCCCTTGCAACTCTAACCAGGCCCTTGCGGTCTCGTGTTATGCGCAGGATCACCGGAGCGCCGCTCGCCGCCGAGAGAGCTCCGCCGAAGCACCGCCAACGTCGAGCTTCCTCCTTCGACCCTTGTTCCGCCGAGCCCTGCCTCCGACCGTGGTAAGCACTCGAAGCCCCCGGTCTCTGCTTTCGGCGTAAAGCTCGAGCCAGGCCTCGAGCGGATGCACGTTCACTGTCTAGCTCGAGCCAGACCTCGAGCACACGTTTTCCGCTTCGCCCGAGCCAGGCCTCGGCGAACACTTGCTCTCTGTCTCGCTCGAGCCAGGCCTCGGCGAACACATGCTTTCCGTCTCGCCCGAGCCTCCCAGTCAGGCCTCGGACGGACGCTTGTTTCCGTCTC
This sequence comes from Coix lacryma-jobi var. lacryma-jobi, assembly GCA_009763385.1. Classification (NCBI taxonomy): domain Eukaryota; kingdom Viridiplantae; phylum Streptophyta; class Magnoliopsida; order Poales; family Poaceae; genus Coix; species Coix lacryma-jobi. The sequence continues at coordinate 104,303,821 of CM019829.1, forward strand.
GCCCGAGCCTTCCAGCCAGGTCTCGGACGAAACGATTGCTTTCCGTCTCGCCCGAGCCTCCCAGTCAGGCCTCGGACGAAACGCTTGTCTCCGCTTCGCCCGAGCCTCCCGGCCAGGCCTCGGACGAAACGCTTGTTTCCGCCTCGCCCGAGCCCTGCTGTCCGCCTCGCAGTGATTCGCCCGAGCCCCTGCGAGAAAGGAGCACAGCGCTCTTTTCTTTTTCCTTTTTGAAAGAGTGTGAATAGTGTGTTGTTTTCTCTTTTTTGTGTGAATTAATTTGTTGTTCCTTAAATCCTGATAAAATTATGGTATGCTCCATGCACTGTGTAGTATTTTATAAAAATATGAAACTTGACTTTTCTGCAAGAATTTGAAAATATAAAATCCCTATTTTAATTAATAAATGGATGGTTTTGGATTTTTAGAAAATTATTTATAACTCCAAAAATCATGAGATAAATTTTTGTGAGCTTCATATGCCATGTTTAGTCTCTGGTGAAATTTTGAAGTCTTTTGGAACAAGTTGATTTTGAGCATTTATCTTTAATTGTTAAATAGTGCCTTTGTTAATTAATGTCTGAATTTATTTGAGCACCTTAATGACCTCCAAAAATTATGAAATTTGTTTTGCCATCTATCTACACCATAATGAACTTATGTGATTAATTTGGTAATTTTTGGAGCAACTTCATAAAATGACCTTTTTAAATAATTAAGGAAAATAGAAAAAGTGATTAAGGTTCATGTTGTTGCCCTGTGTTGCATTGTTCATACTAGCATACTCATGAGCATGCATCATTGCATTCGTATAGTCACCAAAGAAGGCGTCAAGATCGAGGCAGCCGCCGACGAACCTGTCCCTGAGGCTACCCCGAGCTCCGACAACTGCCCTGCCGCCTTCGAGCCTGCCCTCTTTGCTCTTCAAGGCAAGCCCCGATGCATTTAACCCTTTCCTTGAATTTATAAAATGATTTCCTTAAATGCTTTTGAGTTAAATTATTGCATTAGGTTTATAGGAGTTGTGTCTTATCCTAATTGATGCACTATCCACCTTGACCACTGATACACCCGATACCTGCTTTTCAAAAGTATTTGAAAAATGCTTAGCAATGCTTATCGAATTAGACTTTGCAATAAAATGCCAATTTCAAAAGTGTGATCACTTAAGGAATGATTATGGGAATTTGGTCTTACTCCCCGGCTGTTGGCTAGGTATCTGATCCGTACCTAGTCAATAGCGAGGAGAGGTTGTCCGAGTGTACGGTGCCGTCATGTTGTAGTCCGGGACTCAACAGTTGACACCGACCGGGACAGGGTTGAAAAACTGACAGGACTATTACGCTTGGGTGAGATATGACCAAGGTATAGTTCTGGCTAGAAAATTAGGGACCATCCGTATGGGGGCCTGCTGGTCAAGACTTGTAACTATTCACATACTTCGGAAAGCTCTGGCTCCGAGAAATCCTTGATTGGGACCGACAACCGCGCACTGGGAGTGGAGAGATGGCGGAAGTAGCATGTACCCACGTGGTCGTCGTACCTGGATAGGAGTGGTGTACTGTACTTCCGGGTGGCGTAGGACCGGGTCCAATCTTGGAGGAATCGTGGTAGACGAGTTGGCATATGCAAGCTTGGGTGCTACATATGCAGTGTGGATAGGGATCCTCAGCTGAGTATTATTTATCCGGATTAACGTTGCTCCTCGGTTATGGAGACTTGGTCACTGACTGTCAACGGAGAGTGGTTCTCAACTAGGTATGTTTTGAAATGTAAAATGAATCATGAACGATGAAGAATTGAGGAATACTGAATCTTTCAAAAATAAAATAAGGTTTACAAAAATGCTTTTCTGCAAAATACTTGATCTTGCTTAAGCCTTACCTTGACTACCCTAAGCCTCTCATTCCTGAGTCTTCTCCCTTTTCTTTAGTCGGGTAAGTCTTGTTGAGTACCCCAGTACTCAGGGTTTGTTACCCATGCTGCAGGTATGACAGAGTCCCCGATGTGTCTTGCACCCTGCTGCGTGACCATCGTCCAGGAAGAGGCCGATGAGGCCGAAGAATAGTTGTACACCCTCGGGCTGGGTGATTATAAGTATCTTTGCTGTTCTCCACTATGTTGCCTATGTCTATTTCTATTATCAAGAACTTGGTTTGTAATAACTGCACCTTAATTTCAATTTGGAACCCTGCTTTGTAAAACTAATGTTATTTAAGTCTTCCGCTCTTTATTCCGATGTTATTTGTAAAAGTATGCAATGTTGTAACCGAATTGTGAGATGATCCTGCGGACATTGGGCACTGATGTAGCCCGGTGGCGAACAGGTCTTAATCACAAGGAACATGGGTTCGACTGTCAGAGGTTGACAGGGACACGTGGGCCATGAGATTAGGGCCGTTCCATCACATGGTCCCTCAGTCCAAGCCTCACCTCGGCCCTTTGCCACTCCCGGTCCATCGGCACGGCACGTCTCTACTTGACCTTCACCTCGCCTTCGATCACTGTCTCCGTGCTCGACACCTGCACAACACAAGCCAAAGAACATGCGCATCATCCTAGTTGACAATCACTCATCACTCATAGACCCGGCATACACCCATGTATCCGCAGCCCGCCACCTCTCAGCCGTCGATTTCAACCGCCATTCATCCAACGGTCTTCATTTGCTCTCCTGAGTCGGTTTGAGGGCTGGCTAGGGTTTGGACACGTGTCCAAAGCCCACTATCCAGGTGAAGCTCTTCTTAGCTCTTGGATCAAACCGCCTTAGTATGCAATGGACAGGATTTGAGCTTGAGGTGACTCCCACGGATCGATGACGTGGCTTGGGCCACTTTTGGCACGAGTGACCTGGCGGCCACCAGTAATAGGTGGCGGCCGCCACCTTGCTCTGGCCCATTTGGGCCAAAATGGCTTGGCCTTGCTCCTGGTACCCTTGTTTGGCCCAAATTCCATTATTTCCTGCATTAAGATAAGAAACTATGCACATGTGGAAATAGGTTAGTTATAAACCAAATCTTCTACTTTTTATGTTGTTTTACCTTGGTTTTGGGTGAAATGTTGATGGTGAAATGATTCTTTAAGCACCGTCAACAAGCTCCCCCACACTAACCTCTTGCTCGTCCCGAGCAAGCATGGACTTTAAGAATTGAAACAATTTTATTGAACTAAGCATTCACACAAGATGTTCAACTACCTATACTCATGTTAGTAACCTTTCCAAGTGGCTAATAAATCATACCTATGGCGGTTGAGGGATAGAATAGCTTGCAAGCAAGAGAAACACACTTTCCTCTTTTACATACCTTGGGGTTTCAGGATATTTTCAAAATGAAAAACATGGTTCATTGAATCTCTCTTTAACTCTCAAGGCACTCATGGTGTATATCCTCACTTTATGGCAAAGGAAATGCCAGAGTCTATCCTATGGCTTATGTGGAGTTTATAGGGAAAGGAAGGAATGTAAGGCACTTCTATCTCTCTTTTATTGCTAATTCAAGTTTAGGATCATGGGAGAGTATAGTCATGCACTAGCCAAGGTATAGGGTGGACTAACTCAACTCCTTTGTTCTTTTTCTTTTTAAATCTCTTTTCTTCCCAACGATCATGGCTATATGCATCTTTCTCTCTTTTTTTGAATACTTGGACACTTGTCCTTTTTAGAGCATTTGCCCTCTCTTTTTTTTGAATACTTGGACACTTGTCCTTTTTAGAGCATTTGCTCTTTTTTTAGATACTATATAGCCATGTCCTTTGAAGGAATGAGAAAATTTATACAATTCTTTTAGAACAAAATTTTGGAGGAGAACTACATGAGTATACCCTCAGTGTGAGAGTTCTCTCAAAAAGGCATGGTTTGCCTTGGCTTTTAGAGCATGACTAAACTCTTCTACCTAGATCAACTATTCTTGACAAAGCTCAAAGATTGATTTAGAAGGCTTTGTGGGCTGTTTTTCTATACTCTAATATTTTGGCTCTGGTAGGTGGATAGGAAAGACAGATCATGAACCATGGTAATTTTGGTTTTCAAAATAAAAACTCCCAAGGTTGTAGCAGAGTACTAATGCAATTTCAATTACTACTTCTATATCTTATCAAACAACAACCAAGGTTGACTTCCCTATCAAAATGAGTAGGTTACTACACATGAATAAAAGGTAGAATAACATGTCATGTAAACACTCAATTCAAAAGAAATTGTTTTAGCAGTTTTATTTTCTAGCTGCATTTTTAGTTCAAACCGAGACATCCAGTGATCCAAATTATACAGAATTTAAAACACAGGTTTAGGGGTTCACCGGGGGGTGTTTCGGTGCAGAGTGGCCTGGCGGCCGCCAGTAATAAGTGGCGGCCGCCATGGGCTTTGGCCCATGCGGCTTGCAAACAGCGTGGTAGTTACCTTGCTAAGTTCAGGTTACTGTTTTGAACATTTTATCACGTTTTAGAGAGGTGTTTAGAGAGGGGATCTCCCCCACACTAGAAGTTTTGGTACTTTTTATTTTTTTAAATGAACAGACTTGATGAATGGAAAAGTAAGGGTGTCTTTTTATTCATTAAATAAAAATTCCTAAACAAGAGTTCTAAAATGAAAATTAAACAATCTAAAATTTAAATCAAGCAAAATTAAACTTAAACTAAATCAAACTAAAAAAATTAACTAGACACCCTAATCTAATCTAATCTAATGGAGGAGCCTCGTAGAGATCCTCGAAGCCCGTCTCTTTGAAGAGACGCTTGATCTTCGAGGTGCAGCCCTTGCGGAGGACGGTGAACCAATCCTCCATGTCCATTCGCCAGAGGGCTATCCCTGCGACTTGATCCTCCAAGGCGCTTTTCTCCTTGCGCATCTTCTTCACCTCGGCGGTGAGTTTTTCGAGGGTTAACCCCTCCTCACCACCGTTGTGCTCCATCTCGCCGGGGACTCCTGCCGGCGATGGGTTGAGGCGGCGGCGCACGGATGGCTTGGAGAGCGACCCATTTGAGTCATGAGTGCTTGCCTCGCGCTCACGCAGCCTCTTCTCATAATGCCCATCGGGCATTCTCATGCCATACACCTCTAATTTAGCCCTCTTAGGATTGGGGCTGTAGCTCCGGGTGTGGCTATCCGAGCCAAAGCTGACCCAGGATTTCGCCCTTGATGGAGAGGGCGTTTCATCACCCCTGGCCTTGACGGCCGGAGACTTCCTCGGGGTGATCTCCCCTGTGGTCGGCCTGGTGGACGTCCTCAGTTTCTTCTCGGGTGGCGCCACTGGAGGACGATGAAGACGGAGCGGAGACGAAGCCAGGGGGCGTTTCACCCCTGGCGGCCGCCCAGCAGGGGTGGCGCCCGCCACTGGAGTGGTGGCTGGTGCCTTCCCTGCGCCCTCCGGTGGTGTCCCCTTGACATAAGTGCCGTCTGGCAGCACCATTGCCAAAGGAGGCACGTCAAGTACCTCCATGTCGTCGTCGATCAGGGATCGGATGATGGCTTTGGTGGAGGACGAGATGGATCCTTGGGGGTTATAGGACTCGGATTTCCATGGAGACGACATGGTTTTTGAGGAGGCTTGGCTGGACTTCATGAATGGATGGAGGGAGAAGAAAGAGTTCTTCTTTTAAGAAGGGGGAGAAGTGGAGGGATAAGCCTTAGATGAACTAACTCGTCCTCATCTCCTCCTTCTTTAACTCTCCCGAGCTCGGGATTAGCTACCACGTGAAGAAGGGCTTCTAAACCACCATCTAGAGTGGCGGGCGCCAGGGTTTGGTGGCGGCCGCCACTCCTCCTTCGACGGGCATCGAGCGGGAGAAGGTAAGCCTCCTATATTTCAAAGTTCCAAGGTCGAAATGGCTTGGTTGGGCCTAAAGAGGCCTTTCTCGGGGTTTTGGATGGACTAAGTGTATGAAATGGACAAGGGGTAAATTGGGTCCATCCATTAATTGTCATGGGCTTGAGCTACTTCAAAGTTAAATATATCAATTTCGTTTAGCTCAATTTTATCAAAGTCATAGAATATTTTTAATCTTTGTCCATTGACTTTGAAGATTTGCCCATCGTCACTTTCTAATGTGACGGCTCCATGGGAAGAGGTTGCAACAACCTTAAAGGGTCCTTCCCATTTGCTTCAAAGTTTACCATGCCCGAAAAGTCGAACTTGGGAGTTAAAGAGTAAAACTTTATCTCCTACTTCGAACTCTTTCTTTTTGATCCATTTATCGTGCCATCTCTTAGTCTTCTCTTTATAGAGCTTGGCACTATGATAGGCTTTCTCTCGCCATTCTTCTAGTTCGGAAATTTGCATCTTCCTATTTTGGCCGGCTTGGTCAAGGTCCATGTTCCATCTCTTAATGGCCCAATGAGCTTTGAACTCAAGCTCAACAGGAAGATGACAAGTTTTTCCATAAACTAGTTGGTATGGGGACATTCCAATCGGGGTCTTATAGGCGGTCCGATAGGCCCACAGAGCTTCGGGTAACTTATGTTTCCATCCCTTTCCCATTTCTTCTACCGTCTTTTGCAAGATATTCTTTATTTGTTTATTGGACATTTTGGCCTGTCCACTTGTTTGGAGGTGGTATGCAGTGGGTACATTATGTTGGACTCCTTGACTAGCAAAGTAATGTCGGAAGCTCTTATCTATGAAATGAGGGCCTCCGTCACTAATGACTAGTCTAGGAACTCCCAGACGAGGAAAGATGTTTTCTTGGAACATTTTCTTCGAATGTTTAGCATCTGCCGCTCGACAGGGTATGGCTTCTACCCATTTCGAGACATAATCCACAGCCACAAGAATATACTCGGCGTCATAGGATTTAGGAAAGGGGCCCATGAAGTCTATACCCCAAACATCGAACAGCTCAACTTGGAGATTGTTCACGAGAGGCATAGCATCTCGGGCATTAATGTTACCATGCTTTTGGCAACGAGGACAACGTCTCACATAATTCTTTGTGTCCTCGTACATTGATGGCCAATAAAAACCACTTTGTCATATTTGAGCATGTGTCCGAAAAGCTCCATAGTGTCCTCCATATTCGGCGGAGTGACATCTATCTATGATTTTTGTTGCTTCTTCTATGGGGACACATTTTCTCAAGAGTCCATCTGCACAGACCTTATAGAGATATGGTTCGTCCCATAGGTGTGTTCTGCTTTGATATAGCAGTTTCTTTCTATTCTCCCCCGACGGGACATAGCTGGTGACTATAAAATTCACGATGTTTGCATACCAAGGGTTGGTATATGTGATTTTTAAAAGGGTATCATCGCGAAGAAAGTCATTTATTGGGAGATTGTCCAAATTATTGACTTGTAGTCTAGACAAGTGATCAGCTACTGAATTCTCTACTCCTTTCTTGTCTCTTATTTCCAGGTCAAATTCTTGAAGGAGTAAGATCCAGCGGATCAACCTTGGCTTAGCATCTTTCTTAGTGAAGAGATATTTTAGAGCAGAGTGATCGGTATAAACAATCACCTTAGCTCCCACTAAGTAAGATCTAAACTTGTCTATGGCAAAGACTATGACCAAAAGTTCCTTTTCTATGGTTGCATAGTTTAGCTGGGGGGCGGTCAGGGTCTTACTAGCATAAGAAATAGCATAATGCTTCTTATCTTTAGTTTGACCAAGGACGGCCCCCACAGCATAATCACTAGCATCACACAAGATTTCGAACGGCAAATTCCAATCTAGGGGTTGGATGATTGGTACCGAAGTTAGATCCTTTTTCAAAATATTGAAAGCTTGTAGACGATCCTCGTCAAATTTGAACGGGACGTCTTTTGCTAACAGGCTCGTTAAGGGTCTAGCGACTTGTGAGAAATCCTTAATAAACCTTCTATAAAAGCAGGCATGGCCCAAGAAGCTTCGGATCTCTCTCACATTAGTGGGTGGTGGCAATTGTTCAATTATATTGATTTTGGCTTTATCCACTTCTATCCCACGTTCTGAAATTCGATGGCCTAGGACAATTCCTTCCCGCACCATGAAGTGACACTTTTCCCAGTTAAGAACTAGGTCCTTCTCTTCACAGCGTTGGAGGACTTTGTCTAAATTGGCTAGGCAATCGTCAAAGGTTTTCCCATAGACCGAAAAGTCATCCATGAATAACTCCATGATTTGTTCAATCATGTCGGAAAAGATGGACATCATACACCATTAGAAAGATGCCGGCGCATTGCAAAGTCCAAAGGACATGCGTCTATAGGCATAAGTTCCATATGTGCATGTGAAAGTGGTCTTACTTTGGTCATCTGGATGGATTGGGATTTGGTGATAACCAGAATATCCATCCAGGAAGCAAAAGAAGGAATGGTTTGCTAATCTTTCTAGCATCTCATCTATAAAAGGAAGCGGGAAATGGTCTTTCTTTGTGGCTTTATTCAGCTTCCTATAGTCTATACACATCCTCCATCCAGTGACAGTACGTTGAGGGATTAACTCATTTTTCTCATTCTTAACGACTGTCATACCTCCTTTCTTTGGAACTACTTCCACGGGACTTACCCATTCACTATAAGGAATTGGATAAATAATTCCCGCGTGCAAGAGTTTCAGGACCTCCTTTTTCACGACTTCACGCATAGCGTTATTAAGTCATCTTTGGGGCTCTCTTGAAGAGGGTATCTCAGGATCGAGAGGGATACTATGGGTGCAGAGATTTGGACTAATTCCCTTCAAATCTTGAAGTGAATAGCCAAAGACAGATTGGTGTTTTTCTAAGACAAGGGTTAACCTACGGACTTCCTCTTCAGATAGCTTACTGCTAATGATTACGGGAGTCTCGGGGTCTTTGTTTAGAAAGATGTATCTCAGGCCTTTAGGCAGAGGTTTTAGCTCTATGGAAGGTCGAGATGGCTTTTCCGATTCGTTTAAGCGAAACGGTTCATCTGTCTCGGCTTCTTCTTCAACAAAGAACTTAGAATCTTCTTCAAAATCAGGCTGAGCCAACTCATAAAGGGTAGAGGTTCTAGCTTGATCGAGAAGATCTGGTTCTGGTGGTTGTTCGGCAATAGAATTTAATGTACGAACGAAAGGTACTGAGTACTCTTTTCCACCGATTTGAGCATTAAAGTGCTCTTGACATGGTCCTTGCAAGACAAGTATGGACCACGGTTGTCCTAAGAAGACATCAAAAAGGACTACATCGAAAATGTAGAAATCTAAGACCATGTCCGCTCCATCTACTTGGATGGGGACCATCTTTAGGATTCCTTCACTTTCCAAGATGTCACCATGTGGGTCTCTTAAACACCGTTTAGTTGGATGTCGTTGAAGGTCGGGGAATGTTCTGGATACGTAATTACTAGCAAGAACATTAATTCCCATGACAGGGTCGTAAAAGGCAAAGGCCCTTTGTCCCCTAATTCGACAATCTATTGCGCTAGGTATTTTATCTATGCGAGGGATGTTTTCTGATACTTCAGCTTCCATTGTCCATTCATAACTCATGACAGCCGAAAGTTCCAAAAGACGCTCTCGGCTATAGATTCCATCAGAAGACTCAGGAAGTGGTTTGTCGGATGGGAGAGCTTGAACGGAGTAGTTCATAGCATTTTCGTAATCCTCAAACACATCATCCTCTATCTCGCCCAAAAATTCCGGAAGAATTTCTCTTCCAGATGTGGACGGAATAGGCTCCGCTAAGTCCAACGAGCTAGACTCGGGCTCTTCTTGTTGTTCTACGGTCAAAACTTGGGTTTCTACGACTTCTTCCTCACGGATTTCATCGAAAACTCCAGTATAAGGAGTATTCTCGAGAATTCTATCAAGAACCTCCTTTCCACCTTGTGGAGAAAGATGAAGAAACGCTCCACCTGACGAATGATCAAGGTGAAGAGCGCTCTATTTCTCTAGACCGACATAAAAATGCTGAAGGAGCACTGGATCGGGTATGGCTAAATCGGGTCTTGAATTGATTAAACCAATAAAACGGTCCCAAGCCTCCCCTAAGGTCTCCTTATCATTTTGTCTAAAGGTCATTACTTCTACTTGTAGTCGTACCACTCGGTGGATAGGGAAATACGTCAAGATAAACTTGGTCCGTAAAGTTCCCCAGTCTCCTCTGGCACTTCCCACGGTTCGAGCATGCCATGTTTTAGCTGCTCCCGTCAAAGTGAACGGAAACAGCTTCCACTTGACAGTGTCAGGTGAAATGCCCAGAATGTTCAAGCATGCACAGACTTGCTCAAACTCACGTAGATGTATGTAGGGATTTTCTGATCCCGTGAACATGCTCTCCTAAACTTTGTTAATAAAGTCAGGTCGCAATTCGTAACTATCGGCATATATAGGTTGTGATGATAAATGTGGCTCTAATCGCGAACTCTTAGGAGCTGCGAATTGTAAGATAGATTGGTTCTCCATGCAGAGAGGGTAAAGATGATCCTAACTCTAGTCTCAAAAATCAGCTACCGTTCCCCGGCAACGGCGCCAGAAAAGCTTGTTGACACCTGGGGTGGCACGCAGAAGAAACCGCAAGCGCACGGCTGTCAGTTGTAGCTTTTCACCTCAGAGTATTCCGGGGTATCGAATCCACGAGGAACGCGATGTGATTTTGAGAAAACTAGGGGGGTAAGGATATCTAGGATAGATGAAAGGAATGAGCACTATCTGCTGGGGTAGATCCTAGTTCTATTAGACTTCTAGTGATTTAAGTTCTTTACTAGTGTATGGTGGGCGTACTAGCCTTTACCACTGACTTAGGTTGAACGCTAGCACAACGAGCCCTACTGTTAAACTAGACCAACTACGTGGTGGAATTCAAGGCGCACAGGGTTGTCACCACCTGCTTGCTACCACAGCTATCCGGGGGCCTAGCCGTATTCACTGGCAATATATAGCCTAAGTACCACACTTAATCTATATACTACTACTACTAGCCCTGTACTAGAACTAGAGCACTTGAAAGTAATATCAAGCAATGAAACAAACACACAAGTACTGAAAGTAAATACTTGAAGATAAAATAGATACTAAGTTACCAAAGCTGAAGCGCAGAGCAGAGCGAAGCAGGGGTCTTCGACAACTCCTGAGCTCTCCAGACTTCTACTCTTCTCCTCTCCAGCTCCTCTTCTAGTGAGGCACTCACACTCTCTCTAATCTCTCTAACATAGCAAGTGGTCTAATGTTGTGAAAAGGGAAACTATCCTATTATGATATTTTATTATTCTAGCTAAGTTAACATATACTTATGCATATAACTAATGATAACTGATTTTTTTTAGTTACATGCATGACATATGTTATTTATTTGAAAAAGGGAAATTTGAAGGGAAATTTAAAAGTAAATCCATACCTTAAATCCATGGGATTTCATCCTTATTGGGTGGATCTTCTTCCTTGGGTGCTTCTTCTTTAAGTACTTCATCGGGTTCTTCTTTTGGCACCTCTCCTTTGTTATGTGAATTACACAACTCGGGAGAAGGTGGTTCTTTCTTTTTGTTCCACCTTGTTCTTAGGCGCCTCTTCTTGGTACGAACGGATTTTGCTTCCTGCATGTTAGCGGCATATGCGGGACCACGGGAAAAGGAGAATATTTCCTTCCTCCCTCTTAATGTTATTTGCATTTTACAACTCCCCACATATATGCAAGCATCAACAATGTTCAAGAAAGGTCTACCTAAGATTAGAGGCACATCTTTCCTATTTCCCATATCTAGTATTATGAAATCAGCAGTAACATATGAACCTCTAATATGAATAGGTAAATCAGTGACTATTCCTTCTACATAGCATGTTGATTGATTAGCTAGCATGACATAGGCAGATGTGGATGACATGGGTGGAAAGAACGAGTTTTCATAGAAATCCTTAGATAAAATTTTCACACTCGATCCTAAATCACACATGGCATTTTTAAAGACTTCACCAAAGATTGAGCATCTAATTATGGGACTACAAGGATCACACTTTTTAACAGTCATGGTTTGATCTTCATAATAGTTAAAATATTTTATTTCAACCATATTTGCAGTTTCCATGTTAGGTTTAGCCAGAATTTTACCAGTTTCAAAAGATGGTATGATCGCAGGAAGTTGAGCTAATTGGGTTTCTAACATCTTATTAAAGCTAAGTTGATTTTTCAGAGCAGATGAGAAATCTTCCAATTTAGCATTTATGTTCTCTAGCATTTTATCATTTGACATTAATTTCTTATTCAAAAATTCAGTAGTTCTACCTTGAGAGTAGACTAGATTCTTTAAGAATGAGAAATTATCAGTACTTTGGAAATTAGAGCGAGGGAATGAATTATTACCTTGAGAGTTAGAGTGCTGATTCCATCCTTGATTTTGTTGATGGAAACCGCTGTTGTTGTTGTTGATGAAGTTCAAATCTTCATGTAACTCGGGGTAGTGGTTCCCAGAATGTCCAGTTTCTCCACAGACTTCACAAGTCATGTAGGATTCCAGAGATTGGACACTCTCTTGTTGGTTCATCTTCTCACAGCTGTCCAGCTTTTTTGCCAGCAGGTCCATGTTGGCCACGATCATGTCGGCCTCCTTAAGGGAATGCATACCTCACTTACGGGGCTGCAGTCTCTCGTCATTCCATCCTTGGTTCGACACCATCTTCTCTATGAGAGCCTTAGCATCTGCAACATTCAGAGAAAAGAATGCAACGCCGGCAGCGGCATCCAAATGGCTTCTAGAGAGTGGGGTTAGGCCATGGTAGAAGTTCTGGATCAACAGTCAGTCCTCCATACTATAGTGTGGACAAGCAGTGACGTACTCTTGCATTCTCTCCGAAGCCTCAGGAATAGATTCCTCGGCTTGTTGCGTAAAGCTGGAGATTTTATTGCGAATAGCGTTCGTCTTGCCCATCGGAAAGAATTTGGCGAGAAAAGCATTGGAACACTTGTCCCATGTGTCTACAGCGTTGCGATTGGTATAGAACCATTGCTTTGCTTTTCCTAGGAGAGAAAAGGGAAAGAGACGAAGACGGATGGCTTCTTGGGTTATCCCCTTAATGGTGAAGGTGCCGCAAATCTCCAAAAATTGTTGAAGGTGAGCATTGGCATCCTCATGAGCTTTGCCACAGAACGGGCTAGCTTGGACCATCGTGATCAGAGCCGGTTTCATCTCGAAATTGAGGTTGGCATCGATCACGGCTGGTCCTATCGCTATATTGGCGACACAAGGAGCAGAAAACTCACGAATGGTCTTGTTGGCCATCGTGAAGATAGAACGAGATAAGAAAGTGTAACACCTCTGGTGTTTAACTGTAATTAACCTGACATGTCATCATCATTAGTCATTAATCATCCTTGCCTTGCATTTATGTTTGCTTAGTACTTGTGTAGCAATCTCGTTTCAAAAACCCTAAAAGCCCAAATCTTCCTATAAGGGCAAAAATGGTAATTTCACCTCTGTGCCTAGCTTTGTGTAATTCTTGTTCAGTTGGATGTCTTGAAGTTTTGTTGTGTTGGCCAAAGTTCAAAAATCAAAATCAGATTTCAAATCCCTTTGCAAAACCCTGATTTCCAAACCCTGGATTTTATCCCTCTTTTTGTAATTCAAAAATTATTCAAAATTTGAGGTTGGTCCAAAAAGCAAAGTTGTAGATCTGGCCAAGAGAAACAACTTTGGTATTTACAAATTTTCAAGTTTTTGTACAAAGTTTGAAGTAAATCCAAATTCATTCAAATTCCAGTTTTTGTCCCCTTTTCAGTTTTCAAAATTTATTTAAAAACTATTGAGTTTTAGAAAAAGGGTATATTAGCAAAGTTGTAGGTTTTGATAAAAGGAACAACTTTCATATTTGCAGATTTCCAACTTTCAATGTAAAATCAAAAGTAATTTTGAAATTATTCAAATCCTAAAAGTGTCCCCTTTTCTGATTTCGTATTTAATTCAAAAACTGTTTGGAATTTGAAAATATTCTTTTTGACAAAGTTGTAGATCTCTTTTTTCTGAACAACTTTGGTGTTTTGAGTTTTTGCTGCTCAGTTCAAGTTTTGGAAGTAATTTGCGAAATACAGAAAGTCAAACCCTAGACCTAGCCCTGTTCATCCCCTACCTCTAGCCGGCACAGAGCAGGAGGGGGCCCCGGCCATGGCCGCGCGCCAGCGCCGCTTGCGCCACGCGCGCCTGGCAGCCGCATGCCCGCCCCCGACTTGTCGCCTGCGCCCGCGCCATCATGCCGCACCCGCACGCGCAAACGCTGACCTCCGCCCCGTCCCCCACTGCTCCCAGCACGTCGCCGTCGCGTGGCCGTCACCGGCGAGCGCACGCCCGGCCCCTGAGCAGACTTCCGTCCTTCTTCATCATGGATTCACAAGCACGCGACGCGACCGACCTTATCTTCCCTCGCGCATCTCTTATCCGCCCCTGAGCTCGGCTATAAAAGCCACCCGCCGGCCGCCGTTCTTCCGCCACCAGCGAGCTCTGTGCACCCGAGCCACGAAGCCTCCCCAGAGCCCGCCGAAGCCGCCGTTGCCTTCGTCTTGAGCTTCTCCACCTTCCCACACCACCAATTTACCCCTCCGCCCCTCCTTTCGCCGGCGCGAACGGTTCTTCCCCGACTCCGGCAAGCGGCCGCGTTTCGGCAAGGAGAGGAATTCGCCGCCGTGAGTGTTCCTCCCGTTCCTCCGACCCCTGCCCTCTCTTCCTCACCTCCGTGCGCTCCTAACCGCACCTTGGTGATCCCTTTTGGTGGACAGAGCCGCCGGACGCTGCTCGCCGCCAGAGAGCTCCGCCGAAGCACCTCCACCGTCGAATTCCCTCCTCCGACCCTGCACCGCCTCGCCGAGTCTCCCTCCAGACTCACGGTGAGCCCGTGAATCTTTCCCCACCCTCGGCTTTCCCAGCGCGAGCCCCGAGCGGTCGGTCCGCCGTCCGCCTCGCCTGCGATTCGCCCGAGCCTTCCGTCTCGCCCGGGCCTCCAAGCCAGGCCTCGGACGAAGCGATCGTTCCGTCTCGCCCGAATCCGCTTCGCCCGAGCCAAGCCTCGGCGAACACATGCTCTCCGCTTCACCCGAGCCAGGCCTCGGCGAACACATGCTTTCCGTCTCGCCCGAGCCTCCCGGCCAGGCCTTGAACGAAACGCTTGTTTCCGTCTCGCCCGAGCCTACCAGCCAGGTCTCGGACGGCCGAGTGTTTCCGCCTCGCCCGAGCCCTGCTGTCCGCCTCGCAGCGATTCGCCCGAGCCCCTGCGAGGAAGGAGCACAGCGCTCTTTTCTTTTTCCTTTTTGAAAGAGTGTGAATAGTGTTCTGTTTTCTCTTTTTTGTGTGAATTAATCTGTTGTTCCTTAAATCTTGAGAAAATTATGGTATGCTCCATGCACTGTGTAGTATTTTATAAAAATATAAAACTTGACTTTTCTGCAAGAATTCGAAAATGTAAAATCCCTCTTTTAATTAATAAATGGATGGTTTTGGATTTTTAGAAAATTATTTATAACTCCAAAAATCATGAGATAAATTTTTGTGAGCTTCCTATGCCATGTTTAGTCTCTGGTGAAATTTTAAAGTCTTTTGGAGCAAGTTGATTTTTGAGCATTTATCTTTAATTGTTAAATAGTGCCTTTGTTAATTAATGTCTGATTTTATTTGAGCACCTTAATGACCTCCAAAAATTATAAAATTTGTTTTGCCATCTATCTACACCATAATGAACTTATGTGATTAATTTGGTAATTTTTGGAGCAACTTCATAAAATGACCTTTTTAAATAATTAATGAAAATAGAAAAAGTGATTAGGGTTCATGTTGTATGCCCTGTTTTGCATTGTTCATGCTAGCATACTCATGTGCATGCATCATTGCATACATATAGTCACCGAAGAAGGAGTCAAGATCAAGGCAGCCGCCGACGAACCTGTCCCTGAGGCTACCCCGAGTTCCGACAACTGCCCTGCCGCCTTCGAGCCTGCCCTCTTTGCTCTTCAAGGCAAGCCCCGGTGCATTTAACCCTTTTCCTTGAATTTATAAAATGATTTCCTTAAATGCTTTTGAGTTAAATTATTGCATTAGGTTTATAGGAGTTGTGTGCTATCCTAATTGATGCACTATCCACCTTGACCACTGATACACCCGATACCTGCTTTTCAAAAGTATTTGAAAAATGCTTAGCAATGCTTATCGAATTAGACTTTGCAATAAAATGCCAATTTCAAAAGTGTGATCACTTAAGGAATGATTATGGGAATTTGGTCTTACTCCCCGGCTGTTGGCTAGGTATCTGATCCGTACCTAGTCAATAGCGAGGAGAGGTTGTCCGCGCGTACGGTGCCGTCATGTTGTAGTACGGGACTCAACAGTTGACACCGACCAGGACAGGGTTGAAAAACTGACAGGACTATTACGCTTGAGTGAGATATGACCAAGGTATAATTCTGGCTGGAAAAATTAGGGACCATCCGTATGGGGGCCTGCTGGTCAAGACTTGTAACTATTCACATACTTCGGAAAGCTCTGGCTCCGAGAAATTCTTGATTGGGACCGACAACCGCGCACTGGGAGTGGAGAGATGGCGGAAGTAGCATGTACCCACGTGGTCGTCGTACCTAGAAAGGAGTGGTGTACTATACTTCCGGGTGGCGTAGGACCGGTCCAATCCTGGAGGAATCGTGGTAGACGAGTTGGCATATGCAAGCTTGGGTGCTACATATGCAGTGTGGATAGGGATCCTCAGCTGAGTATTATTTATCCGGATTAACGTTGCTCCTCGGTTATGGAGACTTGGTCACTGACTGTCAACGGAGAGTGGTTCTCAACTAGGTATGTTTTGAAACATAAAATGAATCATGAACGATGAAGAATTGAGGAATACTGAATCTTTCAAAAATAAAATAAGGTTTACGAAAATGTTTTTGTGCAAAATACTTTATCTTGCTTAAGCCTTACCTTGACTACCCTAAGCCTCTCATTCCTGAGTCTTCTCCCTTTTTCTTTAGTCGGGTAAGTCTTGTTGAGTACCCCAGTACTCAGGGTTTGTTACCCATGCTGCAGGTATGACAGAGTCCCCGATGTGTCTTGCACCCTGCTGCGTGACCATCGTCCAGGAAGAGGCCGATGAGGCCGAAGAATAGTTGTACACCCTCGGGCTGGGTGATTATTAGTATCTTTGCTGTTCTCCACTATGTTGCCTATGTCTATTTCTATTATCAAGAACTTGGTTTGTAATAACTGCACCTTAATTTCTATTTGGAACCCTGTTTTGTAAAACTAATGTTATTTAAGTCTTCCGCTCATTATTCCGATGTTATTTGTAAAAGTATGCAATGTTGTAACCGAATTGTGAGATGATCCTGCGGACATTGGGCACTGATGTAGCCCGGTGGCGAACAGGTCTTAATCACATGGAACATAGGTTCGGCTGTCAGAGGTTGACAGGGACACGTGGGCCATGGGATTAGGGTCGTTCCGTCACAGAGTGGTATCGGAGCATCTCACTTTAACGTTGCAGTGTTCGTTTTTGCGAAAATTTCAAAAGACCTTTTTAGTCCAAACAAACTAAACTTGACTATTTTGAGTCCAAATTGCTTCTCTCATCTTGTCTCTCATATGGCAACACTAGCTAGTGGAACAACATGTTTTAAGCCCTATGTACCTTATTTATTGCAATGCTTTGTTCCGTAGGAACGATTCATGCATCATGTCATAATCACTTAAGTTAACTTCCTCTCTAAGTTCGTTGGGGTAGTATGCCTTTACCTGTTCTTGCTAGCCTTTCTCATCCATCTTCTCTTATCCAGACATGGCTCGCATCAAGCTGACTGCCCGCAAGTCGACTGGACCGCATGGTGTGCCACGCCACCAGCTGGCACCACGCGCTGGGGAGGAGACTGGAGAATCTTCCAACGGTCGTCGCTTTCCCCGCCGCACCCGTAAGAACCTGAAGGAGGAGATCAAGGATCTGAAGGCTGAGCTAAAGAACTTGGAGCATGACTTCTACCACTCACACCTGGAGTTTTATGAGGCACGAGCTTCCCTGGAGCAGGCCAATCGGAATACAGTTCGCGCTATCGAGCAGCGCAATGATGCTTGGACCCGCGAGGACGTTACCAGAGCCCAGCTCCACGGACTGCAGCAGTACACAGCTCAGATTGATATGCTTCATGAGGAAGTGCATCAGCTGTATGATCAACTCCACCCCTTGGTACCCCCGGTTATGGAAGACCCTGAGGACGGAGTAGTGGAAGAACCCGATGTGGAACAAGAGCCAGACGTGGACGAAGAAATTGAACCTGCTGAGGACGTCCACGCTGAAGACGAGGACGAGGAGGAGGAGCCTGAGCTCATCCTCGAAGAAGACGATGACGAAGACATGATCATCATCGACGACGACTAGACTCATAGTGTCTGTACCATCTGCTTACCTAAAACCTTAGTCTAGGTTTGGGGGCGTTAGTCTGTCTGTTGCCAAGTCTGGCATGTATCTTTCTTTTCGCATCTTTTCCCTTTATCGGTCTGTATCATCTGTCAGTCACCTTATCAAGTCATCAGTCTTTTGTATCAGAAGAAGCTATCAGTCTGTTGTTTTCATAACCCTATCTATGAATGCTAAGTTCCAAGTTGCTTAACAGATGCCTGTGAACACTCGCACTGGAGCTGGAGGTTCTGATGATGCCAACCTCCCAAACCCTCCACCTGTCCCAGCTACCCTAGCAGATGCCATTGCAGCCTTGGCCGCCGCTGCCAACCTAATGGCTCAAAACCAAGGACAACAGAACTTTCACCGTGGTCGCCACAACATCAACCAAGAGACCACCTATGTGGAATTCACCGAAACTCGTCCACCGGTCTTCACCAAGGCCGATGAACCCCTCGAAGCTGATGATTGGCTCCGCACCATGGAGCAGAAGTTTGGTCTTATCAACTGCACCGATATCCAGAAGCCACGGTTCGCTTCATAGCAGCTTCGTGGTCCAGCAAGTGCTTGGTACGCCAACCTGTTGGCTGCCCAGCCAGAAGGTCATCGGTTGACCTGGGAGGAGTTCCGCACTGCCTTCCGTGCTCATCACATCCCTTCCGGATTAAGGAAGATGAAGCTTGATCAGTTCCTGGCTCTCCAACAGAAAGACTCCACAGTCATGCAGTATGTGGGTCAATTCAATCATCTCAGCCAGTATGCCTCAGAGTATGTCAACACAGATGAGAAGAAGAGGGATTGTTTCCTTAGAGGACTGCACCCGAAGATCCGCAGGAGCTTGTCCAATAACCTGACTGGGTCTTATCACGATGTTGTTGACCGGGCTGTTGCTTTTGAAGAAAGCAATCGCCAGTACTAGGAAGAGAAGAAAAAGAAGAAAGCAGGGTCAAGTAGCTTCTCTGGCGGTCACAAATGCCAGAGAATCATCTATCACCCCAGCCACCACCACAATCGTCTACCTTACCCCAACCAGCAAGTGGTCGTCCGTACCGCGGCCACCACCCATAATGCCAACCAGCAGAGTGCCACACAGCCGAACGCCCCAGGTGTTCGTATCACCACTCCACAAACAGCCTACAACCATCCCTGCTACAACTGCGGCCAGCTTGGTCACTGGTCTCGTGAGTGCCCAAAGCCCAAGAGGTATGCTCAGAATGCTCAGAAGAATCCTGGAGGATCTCAGCAGCAGCAGCACCGTGCACAGCAGCAGCATGCTCAGAAGGGCAAGATTGTCAAGAAGCACGGGCAAGTCTACTACACCGCTGTCAGCGATATACCAGAAGGGGAGCCCGTCATGATCGGTAGGTTTCCTGTTGCCAATCACCCTGCAGTTGTGTTGTTTGATTCTGGTGCATCGCATTCCTTCATCAGTCGTACTTTTGTCATCAAGCATGAAATATCAATTGAGGATTTAAAAGAAAGTTTCTGCATATTTTCGCCTGGAGGGCGTATAAGTACTAAGGAAGTGGTTCGCAGTATACCAGTAATGTTGGGGGAACATGTATTTCCCACCACCATGATAGTGCTTCATGCTCAGGAGATAGATGTCATCCTAGGCATGAATTGGATGTGTCAGTATAAAGCCATGATCGACATCTTGAATAGAGTTGTGAGAGTGGATATTCCTAACAGTACCGCCAAACTCCTTCTCCAACTTCCAATGCCTCAAAAACCAGCAGCCACTCAAATAAATACCACCTATGTTCTGGAAACCCGGGACATCCCCGTGGTTTGTGAATTCCCTGATGTTTTTCCTGAGGATTTGCCTGGTCTGCCTCCTGACCGTGACGTTGAGTTTGCCATAGAGCTAAAGCCCGGGACTGCTCCTATATCCCGCAGAGCTTATCGAATGCCTCCCAGAGAGTTGGCAGAACTAAAAATCCAATTACAAGATTTGTTGGACAAGGGTTTCATTCGCCCAAGCTCGTCTCCTTGGGGCTGTCCTGCAATCTTTGTAAAGAAGAAAGACAAGACTCTCAGAATGTGCATTGATTATCGCCCACTCAATGAGGTCACCATCAAAAATAAATATCCCTTGCCTCGTATTGATCTTCTCTTTGACCAGTTAGCTGGAGCCAAAGTATTCTCCAAGATCGATCTCAGATCTGGCTACCACCAAATAAAGATTCGTCCTGAAGATATTCCTAAAACAACTTTCACCACCAGATACGGCCTATATGAGTACTTGGTCATGTCCTTCGGTTTGACCAATGCCCCTGCTCATTTCATGTACCTCATGAACTCTGTGTTCATGCCAGAGCTTGATAAATTCGTGGTCGTGTTCATTGACGACATCCTTGTCTATTCAAAAACCCCTGAAGATCATGCCGAACATCTTCATATCGTTCTATCCCGTCTCAGAGAGCATCAGCTGTATGCCAAGTTCAGTAAATGTGAGTTCTGGTTAGATCAGATACAGTTTCTTGGTCATGTCCTTTCCGCTGAAGGTGTGTCAGTTGACCCTGGTAAAGTGGCAGACATTCTGGATTGGAAGCCACCTACCACTGTTCACCAAGTCCGCAGCTTTATGGGAATGGCTGGATATTATCGTCCATTCATTCCGGATTTCTCCAGAATCGCCAAGCCTATCACCGAGTTAGTAAAGAATTCTGTGAAGTTTGTCTGGTCACCAGCTTGTGAGCAAGCCTTTCAAACGTTGAAGAAACTGTTGACCACATCACCAGTGTTAGCCCAGCCGAACATCGAGAAGCCCTTTGATGTCTACTGTGATGCATCTAGTACTGGTTTGGGCTGTGTTTTGATGTAAGAAGGTCGAGTGATCGCTTATGCCTCCCGACAGCTTAAGCGACATGAAGAGAATTACCCAACTCATGATCTCGAGTTAGCAGTAGTAGTGCATGCCTTGAAGATCTGGCGTCATTATCTGTTGGGCAGTACCTGTAATGTGTACACTGATCACAAAAGCCTGAAGTATATCTTCACTCAAGAGGAACTGAATATGAGGCAGAGAAGATGGCTTGAGTTAATTAAGGACTATGATCTTGAAGTGCATTACCATCCGGGTAAGGCGAATGTGGTCGCCGATGCACTCAGTCGCAAGTCTTATTGCAACTGTCTGATGAAGAAACCCTATGATTCTTCTTTGTGTTATGAGCTGGAAAAGTTAAATATTGAAATGATTCCACAAGGAACTCTGAATAATATCAGAATAGAAACCCCTATCAGAGAGCAGATCATCGCTGCACAGAAAGATAACCCTGGAATCAAGCACAT
This sequence comes from Coix lacryma-jobi var. lacryma-jobi, assembly GCA_009763385.1. Classification (NCBI taxonomy): domain Eukaryota; kingdom Viridiplantae; phylum Streptophyta; class Magnoliopsida; order Poales; family Poaceae; genus Coix; species Coix lacryma-jobi. The sequence goes on from CM019829.1 coordinate 104,325,399, forward strand.
CATTGAAAAGGTCCAATCCGGAAAGGCTGATTGTTTCAGGATTGATGATGCAGGAGTAGTATGGTTTAAGAATCGGTTAGTAGTTCCTAAAGTGCCTGAGTTAAGAAAGTTAATCCTTGATGAAGCACACTTGACTAGATTCTCCATCCACCCCGGCAGCAACAAAATGTACCAGGATTTGAAGCAGCAATTCTGGTGGACAAAGATGAAGATTGAGATCGCCCGGTATGTCGCTCAGTGCGATACCTGCCAGAAAGTCAAAGCCGTGCACATGAAGCCCGGAGGAGAATTGCAACCTTTATCTGTACCTGCTTGGAAATGGGACGATATCAGTATGGACTTTATCAATGGTCTACCCAAGACATCAAGAGGTTTTGATTCCATATGGGTGATCGTGGATCGCCTCACTAAGCAAGCTCACTTCCTGCCAGTGAAGACCAGTTACACCGTCCCCACTTATGCCACTTTGTACAAGGACAACATAGTGAAACTCCATGGCATACCCAAAAGCATTATCTCTGATCGTGGTACCCAGTTTGTCGCAAAGTTTTGGAAAGCGTTCCATACCTCACTTGGAACCAAGCTCTTGCATAGTACGGCATATCATCCGCAAACCGATGGACAAACTGAGCGAGTCAACCAAGTGTTAGAGGATATGTTGAGAGCATGTGTGCTCACCTTCGCAGATACTTGGGATGACTGTTTGCCCTTGGCAGAGTTCTCATATAATAACAGTTACCAAGAGAGCATCAAAATGGCACCCTTTGAAGCACTGTACGGCCGCCGTTGTCGTACACCTCTCAATTGGTCTGAACCCGGAGAAAGGGAATTCTTTGGAGTTGACCTAGTAAAAGATATGGAAGAGAAAGTCAAGCATATCCAAGAGAACATGAAGATTGCACAGTCTCGACAGAAAAGTTATGCTGACAGGAGACGTCGACCTCTGCAGTTCGAGATCGGGGATTATGTGTATCTGAAGGTCTCGCCCACCAAAGGAGTCACTCGTTTTGGAGTCAAAGGAAAGTTAGCACCCCGCTACATTGGTCCCTTTGAGATTCTGGATCATTGTGGCAAGGTAGCTTACAAACTGAGGTTGCCCGATCATCTTTCAGCAGTTCATAATGTGTTTCATGTCTCCCAACTCAAGAAGTGCCTCCGAGTACCTGAACATGTGGTTGAAGTTGAAGGCGTTGAGCTAGAACCAGATCTGTCATACACTGAGTATCCAGTTCGCGTGTTGGATCACAAGGATCGTGTTACCCGAAGAACCACCACAAGATGGTACAAGATCCAGTGGAACCAGCACTCTGAAGAAGAAGCCACCTGGGAATCCGAAGACTTATTAGCAAAGAACTATCCCGACTTTCTCGAATCTCTGTAGATGTAAGGTTTTGCCTTTTCCTTCTTAAGACGTGGAATCTCGGGGCGAGATTTCTTTTAGGGAGGAAGGCTGTAACACCTCTGGTGTTTAACTGTAATTAACCTGACATGTCATCATCATTAGTCATTAATCATCCTTGCCTTGCATTTATGTTTGCTTAGTACTTGTGTAGCAATCTCGTTTCAAAAACCCTAAAAGCCCAAATCTTCCTATAAGGGCAAAAATGGTAATTTCACCTCTGTGCCTAGCTTTGTGTAATTCTTGTTCAGTTGGATGTCTTGAAGTTTTGTTGTGTTGGCCAAAGTTCAAAAATCAAAATCAGATTTCAAATCCCTTTGCAAAACCCTGATTTCCAAACCCTGGATTTTATCCCTCTTTTTGTAATTCAAAAATTATTCAAAATTTGAGGTTGGTCCAAAAAGCAAAGTTGTAGATCTGGCCAAGAGAAACAACTTTGGTATTTACAAATTTTCAAGTTTTTGTACAAAGTTTGAAGTAAATCCAAATTCATTCAAATTCCAGTTTTTGTCCCCTTTTCAGTTTTCAAAATTTATTTAAAAACTATTGAGTTTTAGAAAAAGGGTATATTAGCAAAGTTGTAGATTTTGATAAAAGGAACAACTTTCATATTTGCACATTTCCAGCTTTCAATGTAAAATCAAAAGTAATTTTGAAATTATTCAAATCCTAAAAGTGTCCCCTTTTCTGATTTCGTATTTAATTCAAAAACTGTTTGGAATTTGAAAATATTATTTTTGACAAAGTTGTAGATCTCTTTTTTCTGAACAACTTTGGTGTTTTGAGTTTTTGCTGCTCAGTTCAAGTTTTGGAAGTAATTTGCGAAATACAGAAAGTCAAACCCTAGACCTAGCCCTGTTCATCCCCTACCTCTAGCCGGCACAGAGCAGAAGGGGGCCCCGGCCATGGCCGCGCGCCAGCGCCGCTTGCGCCATGCGCGCCTGGCAGCCGTACGCCCGCCCCCGACTTGTCGCCTGCGCCCGCGCCATCATGCCGCACCCGCACGCGCAAACGCTGACCTCCGCCCTGTCCCCCACTGCTCCTAGCACGTCGCCGCCGCGTGGCCGTCACCGGCGAGCGCACGCCCGGCCCCTGAGCAGACTTCCTTCCTTCTTCATCATGGATTCGCAAGCACGCGACGCGGCCGACCTTATCCTCCCTCGCGCATCTCTTATCCGCCCCTGAGCTCGGCTATAAAAGCCACCTGTCGGCCGCCGTTCTTCCGCCACCAGCGAGCTCTGTGAACCCGAGCCACCAAGCCTCCCTAGAGCCCGCCGAAGCCGCCGTTGCCTTCGTCTTGAGATTCTCCACCTTCCCACACCACCAATTTCACCCCTCCGCCCCTCCTTTCGCCGGCGCGAACGGTTCTTCCCCGACTCCGGCAAGCGGCCGCGTTTCGGCAAGGAGAGGAATTCGCCGCCGTGAGTGTTCCTCCCGTTCCTCCGACCCCTGCCCTCTCTTCCTCACCTCCGTGCGCTCCTAACCGCACCTCGGTGACCCCTTTTGGTGGACAGAGCCGCTGGACGCTGCTCGCCGCTAGAGAGCTCCGCCGAAGCACCTCCACCGTCGAATTCCCTCCTCCGACCCTGCACCGCCTCGCCGAGTCTCCCTCCAGACTCACGGTGAGCCCGCGAATCTTTCCCCACCCTCGGCTTTCCCAGCGCGAGCCCCGAGCGGCCGGTCCGCCGTCCGCCTCGCCTGCGATTCGCCCGAGCCTTCCGTCTCGCCCGAGCCTCCAAGCCAGGCCTCGGACGAAGCGATCGTTCGGTCTCGCCCGAATCCGCTTCGCCCGAGCCAAGCCTCGGTGAACACATGCTCTCCGCTTCGCCCGAGCCAGGCCTCGGCGAACACATGCTTTCCGTCTCGCCCGAGCCTCCCGGCCAGGCCTCGAACGAAACGCTTGTTTCCGTCTCGCCCGAGCCTACCAGCCAGGTCTCGGACGGCCGAGTGTTTCCGCCTCACCCGAGCCCTGCTGTCCGCCTCGCAGCGATTCGCCCGAGCCCCTGCGACGAAGGAGCACAGCGCTCTTTTCTTTTTCCTTTTTGAAAGAGTGTGAATAGTGTTCTGTTTTCTCTTTTTTGTGTGAATTAATCTGTTGTTCCTTAAATCCTGAGAAAATTATGGTATGCTCCATGCACTGTGTAGTATTTTATAAAAATATAAAACTTGACTTTTCTGCAAGAATTCGAAAATGTAAAATCCCTCTTTTAATTAATAAATGGATGGTTTTGGATTTTTAGAAAATTATTTATAACTCCAAAAATCATGAGATAAATTTTTGTGAGCTTCCTATGCCATGTTTAGTCTCTGGTGAAATTTTGAAGTCTTTTGGAGCAAGTTGATTTTTGAGCATTTATCTTTAATTGTTAAATAGGGCCTTTGTTAATTAATGTCTGATTTTATTTGAGCACCTTAATGACCTCCAAAAATTATGAAATTTGTTTTGCCATCTATCTACACCATAATGAACTTATGTGATTAATTTGGTAATTTTTGGAGCAACTTCATAAAATGACCTTTTTAAATAATTAAGGAAAATAGAAAAAGTGATTAGGGTTCATGTTGTATGCCCTGTTTTGCATTGTTCATGCTAGCATACTCATGTGCATGCATCATTGCATTCGTATAGTCACCGAAGAAGGAGTCAAGATCAAGGCAGCCGCCGACGAACCTGTCCCTGAGGCTACCCCGAGTTCCGACAACTGCCCTGCCGCCTTCGAGCCTGCCCTCTTTGCTCTTCAAGGCAAGCCCCGGTGCATTTAACCCTTTTCCTTGAATTTATAAAATGATTTCCTTAAATGCTTTTGAGTTAAATTATTGCATTAGGTTTATAGGAGTTGTGTGCTATTATAATTGATGCACTATCCACCTTGACCACTGATACACCCGATACCTGCTTTTCAAAAGTATTTGAAAAATGCTTAGCAATGCTTATCGAATTAGACTTTGCAATAAAATGCCAATTTCAAAAGTGTGATCACTTAAGGAATGATTATGGGAATTTGGTCTTACTCCCCGGCTGTTGGCTAGGTATCTGATCCGTACCTAGTCAATAGCGAGGAGAGGTTGTCCGCGCGTACGGTGCCGTCATGTTGTAGTCCGGGACTCAACAGTTGACACCGACCGGGACAGGGTTGAAAAACTGACAGGACTATTACGCTTGGGTGAGATATGACCAAGGTATAGTTCTGGCTGGAAAAATTAGGGACCATCCGTATGGGGGCCTGCTGGTCAAGACTTGTAACTATTCACATACTTCGGAAAGCTCTGGCTCCGAGAAATCCTTGATTGGGACCGACAACCGCGCACTGGGAGTGGAGAGATGGCGGAAGTAGCATGTACCCACGTGGTCGTCGTACCTGGAAAGGAGTGGTGTACTGTACTTTCGGGTGGCGTAGGACCGGTCCAATCCTTGAGGAATCGTGGTAGACGAGTTGGCATATGCAAGCTTGGGTGCTACATATGCAGTGTGGATAGGGATCCTCAGCTGAGTATTATTTATCCGGATTAACGTTGCTCCTCGGTTATGGAGACTTGGTCACTGACTGTCAACGGAGAGTGGTTCTCAACTAGGTATGTTTTGAAACATAAAATGAATCATGAACGATGAAGAATTGAGGAATACTGAATCTTTCAAAAATAAAATAAGGTTTACGAAAATGTTTTTGTGCAAAATACTTGATCTTGCTTAAGCCTTACCTTGACTACCCTAAGCCTCTCATTCCTGAGTCTTCTCCCTTTTTCTTTAGTCGGGTAAGTCTTGTTGAGTACCCCAGTACTCAGGGTTTGTTACCCATGCTGCAGGTATGACAGAGTCCCCGATGTGTCTTGCACCCTGCTGCGTGACCATCGTCCAGGAAGAGGCCGATGAGGCCGAAGAATAGTTGTATACCCTCGGGCTGGGTGATTATAAGTATCTTTGCTGTTCTCCACTATGTTGCCTATGTCTATTTCTATTATCAAGAACTTGGTTTGTAATAACTGCACCTTAATTTCTATTTGGAACCCTGTTTTGTAAAACTAATGTTATTTAAGTCTTCCGCTCATTATTCCGATGTTATTTGTAAAAGTATGCAATGCTGTAACCGAATTGTGAGATGATCCTGCAGACATTGGGCACTGATGTAGCCCGATGGCGAACAGGTCTTAATCACATGGAACATAGGTTCGGCTGTCAGAGGTTGACAGGGACACGTGGGCCATGGGATTAGGGTCGTTCCGTCACAGAAAGAATGAAGTTGAAGAAGATGAAAGAAAAAGATAAGATGGACTAAGGAAAGAAAGAATGGGGAAAGATGGGATTTGCTAAGTGGGATCTTAAGCGAAGATAAATTCGACAAGGACTCGAAGGATACACCGATTGCCTTCCGCAGCAATGGCGCTAGAAATGCTTGTTGGTAGTTCTTAACTTCACTAAAGATAGAGCTAGACAACTTTCCCCGGTAATGGCCCAAAAATTCTTGATGACACTTGCTAACGTTGTTACTAGGAGTAGACTATGGAATCTATCCCTGGCAACGGCGCCAGAAATGCTTGTAGCAAGTCCAGTCACTATACCTAATGGAGTGAAGCTCAAGCAGCTATCTACTAATGTCAAATGGGGTTGTCAATCCCGACACTAGTAGAAGCTAGCTAGAGAGATTGCAATCTACCTAGAGGAGATTCTGCAAGCGCACAGAACTATCGTAGTAGCACTTCGCTTGGGAGTACCAGTTGTCGATTTATTTGATCCCAAAGGAAGGCTACGGTGGTGTATGAGTCGAGTCAAGAAGGGGATGAGAGTCGAAGAATAAGAAAGGAGAAAGGAGAGAAGAGAAGAGAGGAGATGAAAGGCTAGAAAGAATTTATGAGTGGATAGGTAAGGATGAAATGAATGGTTAAGGTAAGGTGGATGGATAGGTAGATAAGGGGAATAAGGTAACTAAGGATAACTAATATAACTAACTAATAACTAATAACTACTCCTAGATAACTACGAAGCAAGATAGGCAAATGTCAAATAAGCAACCAAGTTAAGTATAGTTTTATTCCTATCTTGTCAAGTACCGAGGCGTACTAGCCTTTACCACTGACTTAGGTTGAACGCTAGCACAACGAGCCTTACTGTTAAACTAGACCAACTACATGGTGGAATTCAAGGCGCATAGGGCTGTCACCACCTGCTTGCTACCACAACTATCCGGGGGTCTAGCCGTATCTGAAGGTAAGTCTATAACTAAGCACCACGCCTAATTATATTCTAACTATCTCTATCCTGGCCTAGAATAGAGACACCCTTGCGGACATCAGAGCAAATACTTGACTTAATAAGATAAACACTAAACTAACTAAGCAACCTATTGGCAAAGATCAAACACTAAGCACACTAGAGATTAACTACTATGGCTAAGTGAATTGAAATGTAGGATAGCTAGGTACTCAAGCAATCAATCAAGTATACTACTCAATACTGGTAAGTAGAATAAAGTAATACTTGAAATGATGAACTAGAATATAGTAAAGTGCTTGAGTTACAAGAGCAAAACCTGAACCGGATATGAAGGATGACTCTTCCCAACTCCAGGACCGATTACTCGCACGCTTCTACTCTTGAGCTAAGCCTTGAGCAGCGCTTCCGCGAGGGCAATGAGGCAAGGATGCCTTCCTCTACTAGCTACCTACTTGCCTAAGCTTGGCTACATCCTAAGCTATTAGCTCTCTAGCTTTAGCCTTGCTTTCTTCTTTGCTTCTCCTTGCTTTCCTTGCTTGAAATAAAGTGACGCCTCCAGGGGGGTATTTATAGCCGAAGCGAGTGAGAGGGGTACTTATAGGGGGCAGCCAACTGACCTAGGGCAAACCCTAGTGGCGGGCGCCAGCCCTAGGTGGCGGCCGCCACCCCCTGGCCCTTGGATGCACCGTCTTCGATCCTTCGGTCTCCAGGGACTCCTCCAAGGCGGTTCCAAGGTCGGTTGCATGTCCAGATAACCGTCATTGGGTCATGATCAACGCCACTCCCCTCCTGAGCCCTCCGATGCCACTGACCTAGTGACCAAGGGCTAAGATTTGGCCCTGGGGTGGTCACACGGATCAGTGACGTGGCATGGGGGAAGTTTGGGCCTCTCCCTGGTGACGGGCGCCACCCCACTAGGGCCCAAATGGGCCCTGGTGAGTGGGCTCGGCCCCTGGTGGGTCCATTCTCCAAATTTGGTCCAAATCCTGCATTCAAATAAAAATCTATGGACATGTGGAATTTGGTTAGTTTGAAACCTATTTGACTACTTTTCATGCCTTTTTGTTGAATTTTTGGGTAAAATGTTGATGGTAAAACAAGTGTTTAAGGACCATCAACACTGAACAAGTCTCTCAGCCTTGGCTGCTTCCTGGCACTCCATCAAGTGGTTGCGAGCCGCAATCTGCTTGAGCTCAAAGTGGCTTGCATAGTTGTTTAGCTCGTACAAGTGGTATGCTGTGGTGCGTAGTCAAGGGTCAGTCTCGGCGAGTATGGACTGGGTATAGGCATGTTCCTGCTCAACCTGGGTCAGGTGGGGGTGTAAGGCATGGGGTAGCAACCAAAACTCTGTGGTCTTCAAGTGCTCTCTGTTGTCTCGTGCTACAGCCTTGAGCGCCTGAAAGGACACAGCCTGCACGCACTCATCAATGGTCTCTCCAATCACCATCTCTGAGTAAGCTGGAACGGAGGGTATAGTCAGGCTTGCAGGTATCTCTAGGCTGGCCACTATAGGTGCCTTGAGTCCTCCCTTAGGTGCTGGCTCTCCCGAGCAAGTGTATAGAATCAGGTCAACTAGAACACCCAGTGCAGTAAGGACGTCGCACAGGGTGAGTGGAATTCCTGCGATCCCTTCGCCGTTGGAGACACACTTTGCGGTGTGGTTGATCAGAGGTCCTAGTGGCGGCTACTCGGGGGTGGTCTCCATCTGCACGTATCAAAAAGCTAAGGTTAGGAAGTCCATAGTAAGGTAAGCCTTGCATTGAAAAGTAAATGCAGGGTCGGTATATAACCGAAAAGAGAGTGGCTTCCTGTTTCTATCGTCCATTTTCTAGGGGTTTCGTCCTAAGGTCAAGTATTGCTTTGATACCAACTCAAATGACCTGATTTTCCACGAAGGGAAAATCCACAGAGTCAAGTGTAATAAAACCCTTTCGAGTTATATTACCTGATAATCCAGTCGAATACCACAATCCATACTTCGATAATTAAAGTACATAATACGGTATTGTAACAGAACCGACCAATTTGCACCAGATTAAGCTCCGAGACCTCCGCTTATCGCAAAGATCATCAAGTGCTTAAGCTCGTACAAACCCGGTAGTCCGGAAATCTCGAAGGGTTTCAAATCATTTAAACGTTCAGCCAAGATCGTACTAGTTCAACGAACATGCCCACAAGTTACATCACAGTTGCACATAGTTTAAATGCATCGGAGTACGAAATAATATTACAAACCATAGTTTGAACAGTAGCGGGAGCAACATAGTTTTAAACATAAGTTCGGATTGTTCTTAATACAGTGCCATCAGTCTGATCAGGTCCACAAAAGCATCAGATAAGATAAGTGGCGACCATGCCCTTGGTCTAGTCATCTCCCTTAACCGGGTACAGGCAGTTCTCACAGTAGCCAAAGAAGCACTGGCCATCTACAACAACAAGGGAATAAAACCCTGAGTACGAGAAGGTACTCAGCTAGACTTACCCGTCATAAACAAGAAATAATGAGACACCAAGGATCATGTAGGCTATATGTGGGGTTGGCTATACATACCTTTTTGCATGAAAGCTTTTTGTAAGTAAAACTCAACTTAGGGTGATGGCAGTCACTTTTAATAGTTAATTCAACCTTACTAGGTTTGCTCCTGATCTAAAACAAGCACTTGACTAATTATTCAAGCAAGAGTTACTATTTCATCAATAGCCTTTCAGATCCATACCATAACCATATTTAGTTTCATAAGTTCTACGGGAGATGATCTGCAGTCAATTACTCACTGTCCAGGAGCGATGGCGATTATAATCGATTCCTACCTAGCTGGGGATAAAATGTCGCACACTCGCCCGACACATCCGGCCATGGCAGTCGTAAGCTGCCACTCAGGAGATTCGAGAACACAGTTCGCGGGACGGCCATGGGCCTTTCTACACCAGGGGTTATCTCAGTGCTAGGTCGCTCAAGCTATAGCTGCCCACGGTCATGCTAGGTCGATCAGGCCCTGCCTGCCCTCGGACCATGCCAGGTTGCTCAGAATAGTTGCCCACGGTACAGCTGAGGCCCTGGGTGTTAGGCGTCAACATCTCCATCACCGGCTCGAATAACCTTACTCGGCTTCACGGGAGGTACCCGCACCTGCTCCGTTAAGTGATTGACGCGTTCAATTTGACTGAAGGGACATTCCCGAATGGGTCCTATGCGACACAAACGGGAGACTACTAGCACACAGAACCCATGTCTGAAGGACCGAGAATGCAATAGCAAGGCGACCAGGGGGGGTGAATGGGAGCTCAAAAATTTCTCTCGAAACTTTTGGCCTTTTGTCCCCAAAATCGACCCCAAAAGCTTCGATCGAAACCGTGATGCTCACGACCCTTGGAAGAGCGTGGATGATCCCTAGGATCACAGCGGAGCACCACAAAGCGATAGCAAACCAATCGGCAAAAATGCTGGAGCAAGTTCGACCCTCAAAAACCAAGTCTCGAACGTAGATAGACGGCTACGTAGAGAAATCCCCAAATACCTATGCTAACAAGTAGCAAAGATACCTAGAGAGGTTCCTTGGTCAACTCTAGGGCTAAACGAGAAGTCCGAAAACCAAGCGAAGAAGCCGGAAGAGCAAACGCACTAAACCGGAGGCTTCAGCCAAATCCCGGACTGTCCGGCCCTGGGGTCCCGGACTGTCTGCCCCTACTGCGGACTGTCCGCAAGGGGATAGCGGACTGTCCGCCGGTCAAAACACCAAAACAACACTGTTTCTGCAAGTCCCCTGGATAGTCCCGGACTGTCCGCGGTTTATAGCGGCGGACTGTCCGCCGGTCAACCGAGACCCAAACAGCAGAGACTCGCAGCCACTGCTCTGGCCAAGTCCCCAACGCGCGGACTATCCGTGGGAGGAACGGCGGACTATCCGCGACCTCCTAGTGAGGGCGATTTCGGTCGCCCCTCACACAACTCTTCCCAAATCCGAATCAAGGCTCAATCCCACGTTCCCAAACTTGGAGAGAATGATCACGAGGTAGTTAGGAGACTATCCCCAAGAAATCATCTGCTCAAATCAACTCAAATACCGGGAAATCGAAAGGGGAGGAGTATGAACGAAGAAGCGCCACAAAAACGAAACCAACCCGATCTACTTGCTCGTGATGAGTTAGATGAATTCCTTTGGTGAAAATGATCTCCTCACTATAAATAACAAGTTGATTCAAATGGATTTCGCAAAGACGCAGTAGAGAGGGAGATCGAGTGACGGGAAAATCACGGAGAAACGAAGAACACGAAGAACACGAACAAAACGCGAATCAAGTCATCGATCTGCAACCGTGTGGCTACCACATGCTACAACAGTGAGATTACGGTCTCACTTCCTCAAAATCTCCAGTACACAGAGGTATGATTCTCTGCGGATCTCAATAGCTACAGCATGGGATTGGGAGAGCAGGAAACCCTAGAAGCAAAGAGCAAATGACTGAGATAGATGGGGAGGAGGGTGTCTCCCTCTACTTATCCTAATTCTAATTCCTACTCTACCCCTTTCTAATTACAGAGCAAACCAGCTAAATCCTAGGGTTATTCTGGTCCAACTCGAAGATGCTGGTGATCCGACGGCCACGCCCGCACAACTGGTAGCGTTGCCTCGACGCAACCTCATCGATTGCCGCCACATGCCGCCACCGCTCCGCTCGTCCCTTTCTCGGACTTCGCCCCGGTTTTGAGGCCCAAACCGGGAAACCAGCCTTCACGACCAACCCCCGGTTTTGAGGCCCAAACCGGGAAACCAGCCGACCATCGCCTGAGTTTTGTGGCCCAAACTCAGAAACCCGCAGCGCCCAGGTTTTGAGGCCCAAACCTGGAAACCGTCCTCAGCCTGAGTTTTGTGGCCCAATCTCGGAAACCATCAGCGCCCAGGTTTTGAGGCCCAAACCTGGAAACCGTTCACTCGGTGGTTTTTCTGTGGCTCAACCACCAATCCGAGCTGTAGATGGGATGCACCGCCCGTGCACCCCGTCCACCGACACGTGGCCCCAGGTCCTCGACCCAAGCAACACCGTGCCCGCAAGTCTTCGCTCGTCGCTGTCCCAGGCTGTCAGCCACCACAGCTGATCCTCGGGCCACCGGTCCCTCAGTCCAAGCCTCACGTCTGCTCTTCGCCACTCTCGGTCCATCGGCACGACACGTCTCTACTTGGCCTTCACCTTGCCTTTGATCACTATATCCGTGCTCGACACCTGCACAACACAAGCCAAAGAACATGCGCATTATCCCAGTTGACAATCACTCATCATTCAGAGACTCGGCATACACCCATGTATCCGCAATGTCCTGCTGCTCCTACATCCCGCCCGGCCTCAAATTAATTATCACATGGTTATCTCCATGATAGCACCAGGCTAGTCATGATCAGTATCCACCTAAATGCGGGGGACAAGAAATCACCTGACTTTTACCGATCTAAGCAGGGCTAAGCATATAATCGAGCCTAGACCTAGCAGGGATATCAAGATAATAATTGCGGTGGACAGGTATAGTAATAATGCATCAACGGTAGCAATCAATTCCAATAACCTAATGCAACAGTCATTATCAGGTTAATTTGTAAATCAATTGCAAACCATAGGAGTTAGAATGCTCCGGGGCTTGCCTTTCTCGAAGCCAGATGGACGGTGGTCGTGGCACTCGGGCAGTTCTTCAGCGTCGGTGCCTTTGGTCTCCTCGGGCAGAATCTCCTCCTGACTCGGCTCTTCCTGTTGCGGTGGGTTTCGGGTCTCTTCTACCAATTCTATATGATGCATAATATGTATGAATAGGATGAATGCATATAGGATGCATATGGGATGCAACAGGGTTAACAACAATCAGGAGATAAGCACATGTCGTCTAATGTATTTTCTTCAACAAGGTAGTCAACATCATCTTAATGATTATAAAAGACCTATGCATCTAACAACCATTTAACCTTCCTAATTAATCAGTTAAGATGCATAATTACCACAGCATTACCTACTTATTTATTTTATTTTCATCTATTTACTTGCTTTAATAATCCTATTTAATCATGCCTTATAACAGCAACCTACCCTAAACAGTTTCATAAAAATCTACAAAAATTACTTAAGGCTAACCACATGCAAAACAACCCACTGTTAAATTTTCAAGCCATTTGGATTTAAACATTGTCCTCTATGAAAAAGACAAATATTATGATGAAAATGCGCTTTGAACTACACATCCTAGCATAAAGTGTCAAACAGCAGATTTCATATTTGTCCTCTAAACTTCTTAGCACAAGAGCAGTCTACAAAAATTATCAGGTTCATATTCATTATATTTTAATTACTACAAAATATACAAGAAAACAACATTTAATCATTTTAAATGCTACTGCCAAAATATTTCATCGATCACCTCCATATTATATTTTTCCCAGAAACTACTCATCTACACAGACTTAACAAAATTAGAATCACATTTTTCCAAGCTACACAGAATTAGTTATGTATTTTCTAAGTTAACAGCAAAATCCTAAATCAATTTAAACTGCACATAAATGTATCACCAAAATTGCATTTAACATTTTTTCACAGGTAGCCCTATTTATTCTTAACACACCAAAATTTGTTTCACATCATTTGGACTTAAAATGACCCTTGCATGAATTTTTGAATCCTTTAAACAAATTCTGCAAAAACTTATTTAAAAGAAAACCTGACCTAACTGCTACGGGTACCCCACTTCATACACCAGCAGACACAGGGCAAAACGCTAAATGCACCCGCCTAACCCGAGCGCTAGCGTACCCGGACTTCTCTCCTTCTCTCTTCCACTCACTGCCGGTGGGGTCCACTGGTCAGGTGGCCCACATGTCGGTGGTCAACTGGACCCACACGACAGTGGCACCGAGCATCCGCCGGTGTTGACCGGTGCTAGCTCGCCGGCGGCGAGGTTTCGTGTGTAGCCATCTACATGGCTAGACTCACCGTCGCGAGGCGAACACGGTCGGCTAGGTTCCTCGGCCAGGGGTCCATCGGAGCAAGCTCGACGGCGACAATGGCGGAGCGGCCGCGCGGCAACTCAGCGTCGAGGCTTTGCCTGGATTTTCCGAGGCTCGGTGACGCGAGCATCAGGTCAAGCAAACCCTAAGCTACCTATCCGGGCCATTATTGAGCCCTGCCGACCTCGGCATTGCCCGGCGCCACTCACGGCGGCGGTCCGCGGCGGACATGGCCGTGGCACGGCTCAGTTCCGGTTGAAACATGGCACGAGGGGAGTCTCCATCTTACCCTAAGCAACTACGGAGGTAGAGGAGGTGAGAACGAGGCTTGGTTGGAGATGGTTTGGCCGGAGATGGCCGGACCACGTGAAGGTCATGGCGGCGGCCATGGCGAGAACCCGAGAATGGCACTCGGCTTTCCGCCGGCTAGAGAGGATAAGAGGGGAAACCAACCCGTGCTAGTGAAAGAGGAGGTTAGGGCGGAGATGTTGGCGGGAGGAATCGGACGGCGGGGCTTCGAGCGGTGAGCAATTGCTCGGAGAAGCTCGGCGGGCGGCGGCGCTTTTCTGAGCTGGAGAAGATGAGCAGAGGGAGGAGACGAGCGCGCAGGTGAGAGAGTGAGTGAGCGGCTCGGCCGACTTGTGCGCGAAGTGGAGAAGGAAAAGGCGGGCTCGGCAGCAGGTTCATTGCACTTGGCCGGTTCCCATTGGCCCGCTCCAACTGGCGCGGCGACGGCCAGGCATTGGCAGGCACGCAGCGGTTGGGCACAGGGGGACAGGGAGGTGCTGTTGGCCCGACGCATACCACGGGCTACGGCGAGCGGCAGTTTGGGGCAGCGGCGAGGCGGTCTCGCGCGGCGAGGCGGTTTTTGCCGGCGTACGGCAGGCGGCGCGCGCGCGGGGGGGGGGGGGGGGGAGAAAGGGGGCTGACAGGTGGGTCCCACTCGGGTTTAAACTACGGAGGTTTTTGTTTATTTCTTCTCTGCTCCATAACTCCCAAACTAAGCCGAATTAGGAAAAGGTCCTAAAAGCAAGGTTGCTTAGAATTTTGCAAGGAACAAATCATCTTTAAGGCTCAAGTCCAAATTCTGCTTAGAAAAATAATTTTACTCCTAAGCCATTTTTCTAATGCACTAAATAACATTTTTAAAGACTTTTTCTGAAAAAAGGCTTTTAAGAAAAGTTGTTTCTTTCCTCAAGATCTACAACTTTGGTTTAAGGCACTTGGTTAGAAACATAAAGCAAAACATAACTATACTAGATGCTAAACAAGAACATAAACATTCATACAGACAAATGCACATGAAATGATGAGATGCTATGCTCATGCTATGTCAAGTTATGCATTTTAGGGTTGCTTAATACCTAGAGTGTTACAGGTATTACAGTTATTACATCACCACAAGGCGGAAAATTTAAATAAACATCATCCGGAACAGCTTGTAGTAGACAAAGAAGCGTGATCGAACTCCACACTCGAGCGTAGAAGCGAATCCCCTATTCATCGAACTCCTTGGAGTGGTACTCCTCCTCGGAACCTGAAACCTCAATTTCAGTATGATTTGTACTGGCCACACTTTTCCATCCTAATATGATTCATTATGTGGTAGTGGATGCAATAGGTAAATGAAATTCAGACCTAATAGGTTGGGTTTTCCTATGCATTTCAATACAGTAAGTGTATATAATTATCATGTTTTTATCATCCCGAGTTCCACCAACTTTCCACCATATCCATCATCCAAACCCATATCCCCACACGCATACACACACACACACACTCAGACGACCAAGGCCAGCTCCCTCCCAGCCTTGCCTCAACGGCCCGCAGTCTCGCACCAGACTCACGGCCGACACTCTCTTACCAGGGGGAGAAAAGAGAACTCTCGCTACGTCGGAAAAAAGTCAGGGAAATGGTCCGCAACCAACAAGTTGGCTAACATATCTATCGATCAACCATACACTCTGCAGAGGTTCTACAATATCCACAAGATCGCCATCATCAGCACCCCGGATGTGCCTAGGCGGATACCGGTCGCTTGCCATCCTAGAGTAATGCCACCAAACCACTCAGCCCTGGATTCACCCCAAGTCCGTTAGGGGTGGCTAAGTCTGTGAAGTCACGTTCATCCCCTCCGAAGCAGGGGCCGTGATCGTCTCAAAAGGGTGTGGGACTCCCATGCTCGTACCTTCCTCGCACTCTCGCCTAGCAGTAGTGGCATTTCTCTACAAGGTAGTCCGACCGTCCCCGTCCATAAGGAGCGAGTGGCTTGTAAAGGTTATCCCCATGGTCACGATTTCCGCTCCACCTAGAGTGACTAAGCCGGAATGTCTTCTCAAAGGTTTTCATTATCTGTGCCACCACAACATAACCCTAGCTCGGGCTCCACCAACTGCTCACACCTGGGCCCACCTCAAGTCACCACATAACCCGCCACAGGTTTCTCATCTCAGGGTCTTCCATATCCACCCCATGGCAAGACTCGCACTAGGCTCGTCGTATATTCCGGCTCGGTTGACACAACCCTCACCACCATACTCACCCAAGACACACGCAACACACTCCCCGGTATACACCATATAACATTATGCACCGGTTTTCATCATAGCATAATTAAGTATAGTAGAGATAGTAGTAAATATTCATTGCAGCGCATGTGGCTAATCTATCAGCAGGGTAGCAGGGGATAGGTTGTGTCAAGGTATGGGCTTACAAGCAAATCTATCATGCAAGTCCTATACAGAGCATCATTAAATAGTAATCAGAAATGTAATTTGGCATGTGTAATGGGATCTATGAGGTTGGATGAGCTGTGGCACCTTGAGATTGGTTGTCGCCTTGTTCTTCCTCGTAGTCGTGATCTTTGTTGTCAGGCGTCCCATCCGGCACTGAAAACGGACGAAATCGGTCGCGTTAGCGACTTCTACAGATTAGCACAAAGAACGAATGAAAGTTCAAAAGATCCAAATGCACTCATACATGGTACCATTTGGTAGATCTCGATTTTAGATGAATTTAGCAATTTGAATCACTATTTTTGGAGTCCGTATGAATTAGTTATGATTTTCCGAAGTTTAACCTATTTTTGAAAAAGACAAATGGCCGGTTAAATCTAGTGATGACACGTGTCCGCGTCTGATTGGTTGGCTCGGTGTCTGTGTATGACGGGTGGGTCCACGTGTCAGGTTGACCAGGTCAATGCTTGCTGACGTCAGCATGACGTTAGGGTAACGTCATCTCAGGGTTCGGAGTGGGCCTGGCGGGCCGGGTTCCGGGCCAGATCAGGCCAGGCCGGGCCACCACGTGTCGGTCCCACAAAGCGCCACGCGCTGGGTTTCAGATCGGGCTGGGCAGAGCCCGTTCCAGGGTGCGATGTGCTCGGCTCATCGTGGACTGCAGTGAGTGGTCTAGGAACCAATACATGGTTTATGGTGAACTGCGTCTACCACTCCTTCACCTTCCCTCGGTTCACATGGACATGGCTCATGTGCACGCGAGTCGGCTGCTCCGTTTTCCTCCCCTTGCTCCTTTGCTTCTTTGCGACGGCGTCCGACGGCAGCGGGCACTCGACAGCGCCCCGCGGTGGACCCTTGGCGCCGATTCCAGACATCATCGTGACCACATCTCTCTGGCGGGTTTTCCTTGTGTCCTCAATTCCTCGATTCTGGTAACCTAGCGACCGGCGCAAGCGTTGTGGCGGAAAGTCCGTGGCGGTCCGCGGTGGCGCTTAGCAAGTAGGTCAGTTCTCCTCTCCCAGATGCTTTTAGCCCTTTCAGTGCTTTACTTCTCATTTCTATGGTTTGTGTGACATGCCGTTGGTGGCCTATTTCCACGACGGAGCTCGGGTGTCTCGGTGGTGCACGGCGGATCTCCGTGGGTTACCGTCTGCCGCGGCTAGGGTGCTACGGCGTTTTTCTGGGTAACCACTCCTCTGATGGCTTCGCTTTGTGGCTGGCGGTTCGGGGCTTAGGCGGACAAGAGCGGCGGCTTGCCACCGTGTGTCAGAACGCGGCGTCGAGCGTTCACGCGGCATAGGTGTCATCTAGGGCACCGATCGATTCTGGGATGCGCACGGGGTTCTCCTTGGTACGATGATTCCACAGGGCTAGCTGGTTTCCCCCTTGTGGCTCTTTGGCGGTCGGAACACTGGTTGGTCGTGGCATGCCAAGCCGCGACGTCATGCGCGCGTCGTGCGAACAGACTGGCCTCATCTTCTAGTTCGGAGCTCAGGCGCTTGGCTTGTGTTGCGTTCGCGTGCGTGTGATGCTGTGTTCCTTGGACCGGTGATGGTTCTGGCCTTCGCGCCCTGGGACGGAGCGCCATGGCCGGCGGGAAAGGGCTAGGTTGGCAGAGGTGTCGTGGGTTTCTCACCGTGGTGTCGAGGGCGTAGGATGGCGGTGCAGGCGATTTGGTGCCGTGTCGCTCCGGTAGCAGTGCCTTGCAGCGCCTGGTTCGTCGCCGCCGTGTGCTCGTGGTTCTCCTCCCCGGCGCCGACGATCTCCGCGGTGGCGCCTTGCTCCTTTCTGGTTCCGCCCCTCCTTTGCCTCTCTTGTCCCTCTTGACTCCCCTGCCCCGGTGGTTTGGGGTGGTGGTGGTGCCACGGCGTGGCAGTGCTCGTAGGGGGGCCTAGGGTCTCGTGGTGTATGGCTTTATAGCCGTGCGGCTCTCGCCACGGCAGATGATGATCGAGGCGTGCCGCACAATCGGAGGGTCGAGAGGCGCTCTGCTTTCGCACGTCTCTAATTCGAATTGCAGGGAGCAAGATTCGCAGGTTGTTAGGGCCGTTCGGCTCTTGGATGGTGCGGTGGGAATCTCCCCGTCGCCCGCACTCTACTCTTGGCATGGGGAAGAAGAACAGGGAAGTAGTGTGTTGCTGACGGGTGGGCTATGGCTGTCGGTGTCCGCAGCGTGGGGGAAAACGCGGTCGCGCACGCGTGCTGACGCGGTGCGTTTGTTGGGCCGCAATGCGCGCGTGGGGAGCGGCGTGGGCGCGTGGGTGCGAGGCCGGTCGAGCAAGCCGAGCGCGCGCTCCTGGGCTGCTACTTGGGCCGCACGGGTGGGTTTCGACCCAGCCGGTCCATTTCCCTTTTATTTCCTTTCCGCATTCATTTGCCTAACTATCATTAGTTGGAGTGGTTTGTGTTAATTTGTGTATCAAGTAATGTTTCCCCACTGTTGGTTATTCCCGTTTAGGATCTGGTGATTGATTTTCTTTATATATACTTATTTAGTATATAGTATATTACCCATAATAATTATGTAGTGTTTTACTTAGTCAAGCAAAGAACATTGAAGATCCAAATCACATATGCTTAATAAACCATTAGTTAATCATTATGAAGTTTACCCATTAGTCAAGGATGAATGCTAATGCTCAAGCCAGCCATCTTTGCACATGTATGCTAGGTCACTCATCAAGCATGGTTTAAAAGAAGAAAAATTTTGTAGTTGTGATTTTTGGTGTGGGAAATATCCGGGTTGTTACACGGTGTGTAAGGGGAAGAAAACTGAGCTCTAAACCCAAAGAGTTACAAAACTTCTCAAAATCCGAGTTCTTAAACTCAGAACCATTATCGCTACTAATAGCTCTCATCGATTTCTTAGGGAACTTGTTCTGAAGTCGCAAAATTTGATTGCGAGTAAAACCAAAAGTCTCAGTTTTCTTAGCTAAAAAGAAAACCCACGAATATCTCGAAAAATCATCAACAAGAACAAGCAGATACCACTTCCCCTCAACCGAGCTCACCCGAGCTGGACCGACAAGGTCCATGTGTAAAAAGCTCTCCAGGACGCTTAGTCATAACCTGATTCACCGGATGGTGGGGAGCGGCTACCATTTTCCCATGTCTACAAGAATGGCAAACAAGATCCTTCTTCATGCACAACTGGGGCAATCCTCGGATTAAGCCAAGTGAACTAAGCCTTGCAAGCAAGTCAAAGCTCAGGTGACCTAGTCTCCTATGCCACTTCCAAAGATCAGAGGAGGAAGGTCCAGCCAAAAGACACCGAGAAATTCTGAACGACTCCGAGAATCGCTCGAAAGACTTTCCCAAAGGGCGAAATCAAACACACAAGATTGCCCTGAGGATCTAAAATACGACTGAGATTCGGCTTAAAACGATTCTCATAGTCATCATCAAAGAGTTGCGAAACAGAAAGAAGGTTAAAATGCAAGTTAGAAACAAGAGGAACATCACGCAACACAAAGTGCTCATTAACTCGCACCGACCCACGAGACAACACTTTACCTTTGCTATTGTCGCCGAAGGTGATAAACTCCTTTCCGGCAACTGGACTAAGACTGGAGAACCACTTAGTGTATCCGGTCATATGCCTTGAGCACCCGGAATCCACCAACCAAACGTTCTCCAATCGCCTTACCTACATCAATAAAAAGACTGAAGGACCGAAAATGCTATAGCAAGGCGACCAGATGGGGGTGAATGGGAGCCTAAACTTTCTTCTCAGAAATTACGGACTCTGTCCCAATAAAATCAACCCCAAAAGCTTCGGACTCAAACGTGGTGCCCACGACCCTTGGAAAGAGGGTGGATGATCCCTAGGATCACAGCGAGGCACCACACAAGAGAGCAAACCAAAACTCTAAAAAACCCCGAGTCAAGTTCGTGCCTAAAAGACCACTCCCAAACGTAGATAGAGGGCTACGTCGGGATTCCTCCAAATACCAATGCTAACGAGTAGCAAAGATACGTAGAGAGGTTCCTAGGTGAACTCTAGCAGCAAACGAGAAGTCCGGAAGCGAAGCGGAAAAGCTAGGAGAGCAAACGCACTAAGCCGGAACCTAGAGCCAATTCGCGGACTGTCCGGGCTGGGGGTGCCGGACTGTCCGCGCCAGGGGCGGACTGTCCGCGAAACCCTGGCGGACTGTCCGCAGGTCAAAAAGCAAAATCAGTATGACTGCTGAACCCTCCCTGCGAGACTCCCGGACTGTCTGCGCCTCTGTACGGTGGACTGTCCGCCGGCCAAGTTGCAAAGACAGCAACGCTGCTACAAACCCCTGCGCGACTCGCGCACTGTCCGCGCCCTATACAGCGGACTGTCCGCTGGTCAAAGGGACCGTGAGCAGTGCGCGCTGCGCTGTTCTGGTCTGGCTGAGCCCGATGGCCGGACAGTCCACCACTGGGGGGCCGGACAGTCCGCCAATGACCAGAGACCCCAAAAACGCCACGGGACAAAACCAAAATCGATTGGATCTTCACCAAATCGAATGGGCTTCAACCAAACTTCTCCCAAGTGTTCTTCTATGTGTTGGGAAGCTAATCCTAGGATATCATCGCTCCATCCCAACTAATCCATGAGAAATCCGAAGAACACTAGAAAAGGGGAAGAGGGAAGAACAAAAACGATTTCGAGCCGATCTACTTGTTCGTGAGGGTAGGGATGAATTCCTTTGGTGGAAATGTTCTCCTCACATCAAAGAACAAGTTGATTCAAACGAAATCGCAAAAGACGCAGCGTAGAGGGAGATCGAGGGAGGAGAAAATCGTGGACAAAAGAAGAACACGAAGAACAAAATCGAAACGCGAATTCAACCACAAATTTGATCCTTGGATTCAGAGGAATGGATAATTGATTAATCACTTGGTGTCGGGTTACAAGCCAATCCTAGCAACACAAAGCTTGGATGGCAAAAAGCTCAAGAACAAGAGCCAACTCTCCCTAACCCTAGCCTACTCTCACAGGAACAAAATGAGAGAGACACCACCAAGAACTCCCAAGGATGCGGCTGCCCTAGCAGCCCCCTTCATATATATAGGCGCACGTCCGAAGACCAAAACGCCCTTACATTAAGCACTCAACCCAAATACCCCCCAGGGGTAAAACCGTCCAGACTTGACAGTTTCGATCCGACGGCCATGCCTGCACACCCGGTAGCTTCGCCTCGACGCGACCTTCCTGATGCCGCCACGTGTCGTCACGTCGACCACCACGCCTTCCTCGTGGATAGCTACGCCGCCGCGCCAGCCTCTCCACGCCGCCACGCGTCGACCGTCCTTTCGGACCACCCCCGGTTTTGAGGCCCAAACCGGTAAACCCGCCAGCCCAGGTTTTGAGGCCCAAACCTGGCAAACCGTCCACCTCGAGTTTTGAGGCCCAAACTCGGAAACCCGCAAGCCCAGGTTTTGAGGCCCAAACCTGGAAACCGTCCACCCCGAGTTTTGAGGCCCAAACTCGGAAACCGTCGATGGTAGCTTTTTGAGGCTCAGCTACCGAACCCGCACCGTAGACGGGATGTGGATCGCACACCCCGACCACCGGCACCGATGCCGATGCATGTCCAGCCTCCACGCCGGGCACAACGCCTTCGCCATCCACCTTGACTCAGCCGACGGCACTTGCGCCGCACGCAAGCCCGTGTCCGACCTCCACCAAGTGGCACGAAGCCACGTCTTCCTCCCGACTCGACCGATGCACCGCACATCCCCATGTGCTCTCGCTCGCCGATGCCACGTGCCAGCTACCACAGCTGGTCCTCTGGCCCTCTGGTCCGTCAGTCCAAGCCTCGCGTCCGCCCTTCACCGCTCTGGGTACATCGGCATGGCACGTCCGCCGCACGGCACGCCCATCCTTCACCGCTCCCGATCCGTCGGCACGGCACGTCTCTACTTGACCTTCACCTTGCCATTGACCACTGTATCCGAGCTCCACACCTGCACATCAACACAGCCAAGAGACACATGTCGCACACGCACACCAACACAGAAACACCACACAACTCAACGCCACCGGTTAGTCATAAACATTAAGCGCATAGCTAGATATAGACTAAACCGGGTAAAAGCCTCAAACCTTCCTCATCAAAGTCAATCATTCATCATATATGTTCTCAATCTCCCCCTTGATGAATGCATTGACTAAAAATAAACCACAAAGGAAGGGTTTGAAGGCAAGCCTCATCCAAGTGCCCAAAAGCCAAGCAAAAGCGAACACAAGGCTACTTGAAATGAGGAAGGGTCCTGAAAAGTCCAAATAAAAGCTCTCGGTCCCGAAAGAAACGGGAAAAGCGGGCAAAGCCTCCACACAACCGAAGAGTCAAGATAAACAAGAGTTTCATGAAACCCAAAAGGCACTCGAAAACCAATCTCAAATAAATTGTCAAACAATCATCACAAAAGAGAGACCAAGGTACTTATCCACTTGGTTTTGGGTCAATTTCTCCCCCTTTTTTTCTCTCTCTTTCTCCCCCTTGATGATTGAATTGACAAAAACTAGGCACAAGAGATGGTTTGAGATACCATAACCGAAAATCTCATTCAAGTGATCAAAAGCCATCGGAGGGCAAAGAACAAAATCACTTGTCATGAGACATAACTTGGTCCCCAAAGACATGGGCAACGGCTCAACGCAACCAAGTCAAAAATGAGCTAGCCCTCAAGAAAAGGCAGAAAATGGGCTCAACACCACTAGCTCAAGGCTTGATACCAATTGAGGCTGAATCAACGCATAAGAATGCAAAACTGATCACAAACAGCCAAGAATTGGTGAAAACAGCTAGTTCCTCAAGACAGAGGCACATAGGCTCGACGCAACTAGCTGAAGGATCTATACCAATCGAAAATACCAAGCAAAAACTGCTAGTCCCTCTAGACAGAGGAAAAAATGGCTCAACACAACTAGCAGGCTCGATACCGACTGAGAAAAAAGCACAATCACTCGTAGCACGCGGAGAAGCAGCAAGACAAAAGCGACTCCCCCTGAAATCAAGCCTATACATAAAAGCTATGTAACAAAGCTCATGACACCAATTGCATTCCATACCAAAAAATGGATACCAATTGAAACACATAAAAGAGCTATACCGAGTGAAGAAGAACATAAAAGAGCTAAACTCCCCCTTGCTCAAAGCTCTCCCCAAAATGCATGACTCTCCCCTTTGTGCCAACACTCAAGCTCCCCCTTGCAAACAACTTCTCCCCCTTGACAAAAGGGAACATGCTAAGGGGTTTTGACATTTCTCACAAAGTTGACACAAACACAAGACAAGTCATCAACCAAAAGCATATGGGGGCAATGAAAAGCATTGAAAGTGACCACAAAGTGTATTGGAGCTGGGGGTCTATACACTAAGCTAAAAATGCATGATATGCACAATGCAACAACTTCAAGTGTATAGCAATCAGAATGAAAAGATGCTTAGAAGGGTGCTGCCCTGAAAGTGTAGCAATCAATACAAAAGCTAGCAAAGGCTCAAACTGATCAAATGAATACGAAATATGAACAATTAAGCATATGAGCAGTTTTAAGCCATTTGAAAAGGAGTCCACCACTAAAATAGCACATAGCATGGATAGACAGGAAATCAACCAAGTGCTAACTCAAGTATAAAAGGTGAACTACCCCTAGCAAAGCTTAATCATCATGCAATAGAAAGAAGCATAGACTTGTGTCATTATCAAATTTTATCAGAATTTGCAGCGGTATTAACACAAGTTCAAATTAAAAGCATGTGATTGCGAGAGGTTGAAAGCATGGTCATTGCCTAACTTTTCAACCGGGCTAAGCCTATGCAAGAAAAGCAATTGGAAGCTTAAAGCACCGGTTTCGGTCTTACACTACACGGCTCAAGTTTAACTCAAAAGTGCAATGAGAAACAGTCTCGATACCGTGATGTGCTGACACATGCAATCCCATCTCGATCTTTTCATTTCACTAGACT
The DNA here is from genome assembly GCA_009763385.1 of Coix lacryma-jobi var. lacryma-jobi. Taxonomy (NCBI): domain Eukaryota; kingdom Viridiplantae; phylum Streptophyta; class Magnoliopsida; order Poales; family Poaceae; genus Coix; species Coix lacryma-jobi. Next base: position 104,349,671 of record CM019829.1, read on the forward strand.
TGGATCAAATTTTAAGCACAAGGTAAATATGAACAATCCAAGCAAGTGAATGACTCAATGCAAGAGACATAGCAACCTAGCATACAAAAGATAGCACAAGTGATCTCAACACATCCTACCCATGCTAGTTGCCACTCTCAATGGTGAACAAATTAAAAGTTTCATAGTTGATTAGACAAGTTCACCATTTGCCAAAAATAGCTTAGCTCATAACATGTATCAAGTGATCAAAAAAAGCCTAAGCTATAAGCATCATCATGAATAAGCAGGGCATACCAAAAGGAGCATAGTCTCATTCTCATTACTATATTCATGAAGCTCTAAAATGCAAGATATACATGATGAAATGCATGCAAAAGCTAGCCTACAAAGAACGGAGCAAAAGCTAGCCTAAAAGGCAAAACCCAAACCAAAAGGGTATCGGAGAAGCCCAACTAAGATACAACAAGCAAAATGCTTCCCCAACTAAAAGGGAAACACGCACCAAAGACACAAATAAAGAGCCAAGAAATGCTCAAGCGACAGCCAGCAAAATCCACATCGAAAAGACCACACAGCAGAAAGAGGTCGAAGAAGGAGTGTACCAAAAACCGAACTCAGAAGTGTGTCGGAGGTACCTCATGAAGCGCATAACCTCCTGCTGGTGTGATGCCCGAGGGGACGCCTGAACCTGCTGAACTCCGGGGCGCCTGCCTCGCCGAAGTCGTCTCCCCCTCGCCTGATGCTGTCGCTCCCACAGGTGCTGCTAGTGCTCGCTGGAGAGCTGCTCGAACGGAACCCCAAGTCATGGAAGAAGTGGAATCGGGTCCATGAGCCGAAATGCTCACTCCAGGCTCCTGATCTCCTACACACTCAAAGGCAGAAGAAAACACAAGGCGTTGTCTCGTCCAGTGTGACCTCAAGGTCTCCACGAAAATGGTTAGTCGCATAAAAGCATAAGGTAAGCTCTCAACAAAAAGAGGTCTACCTATGAATGATACCGCAAGGAGATCTGAACTCAACCTAGTCAAGACTACCATGCAACAGGATAGAGCACTGTATGGCAAAATGCAGCCTAAAGACATGATCAACCCAATCACAGCCTAAATCTCAACACATGCTACAATGCAAGATAATGATAGCAATAGATCCAAAATCATGTAACTTGATAAAATTGAGCAAGGACTAGTGCTCAAACTAATCATATCAATAGGGTACATGTCGCTACACAAAACTAGCACCTGAAAAGTGACACCTAATGAACATCACACCTCTACAAGTAAAGCTCATGGAGAAGTATGGTAAAACAAGGCATAATGTTCATAAGGATCACCAACTAGCATGAAAAGTGGCTCCTCCACATAAACTATACACAAAGCTAGCATGACATATGATACAGAAGATAGCACATGGTAGACTATACAAAACATGATACAAAAGAAAATGTACATGCTAGAACTATACAAGTGAGCACATGAAAGACCATCTCATACCACAAGACATAAATCATGGAAGTACAAGGTATGAGTGTATAAGAAAGCTCACCAAGCTATAAAAGCCTCTTTGGAGGCAAATCTAAGCGGGGTGTAGAGAACCATCAAATCTTGATCACATCTAAAAGATCAAGTTCCATCAGGCGCATGTTCTCCACCCCGCGTCCTCATATCTACACACAAGAGGACAAAGCAACCCGAGTCTTGGATCCCGAAGGGTTAGCAAGCATGTACTTGGGAATCCAGGACTTGGTCACCAATCTCAACTTATCATGTGGGTTAGCATGATGCAAATGCTGGTTCAAATGCAATTGTGAAACACCCTTGGAAGCATTCCTCAAAAGGACAACTCGAGGAGAAGAACGAGTCATACCACGGGAAAAGAGGCAAACATCTCCCAAGGTCTTTGTAGAAGAACCAATAGATGCACCATGAGAAGCATGACATGGACCAAGAGAAGAAGTAGTAGAAGCATGTCCACGACCATGACCTATCCCACTAGAAAAGGAGTCATAAAACCCATCAACAAAAATGGCCTTCTTACTAGGAACACAAGCGTTCATGCCATGAGAAGGGCTATGAACCACCAACTTCCTAGAAGAGCGAGCTTGGCGCAAGCGTTTGGCACGCCGATAGCAAAAACTTTCTTGATGCCCATCTTTCTCACAAACAGAGCAATGGTACAAAGGCCTACTGGAAGGCACACCATTCTCTGACAAATGAGAAGTCCCTTGGGACTTAGAACAAGAAGCATCAACCACCAACTTGGTGCCAACGCTAGCAGCACACGTGCCATGGAAAAGGCTACGCGGCTTCCTAAAAGCCTTAGCTCGAATACGTCGCTTGTGCTTGACACGGCGAAAACAAAAATCGAGCGAATGTCCCTCCTTCTTGCAAAAGGTGCAATGGTAAACCGGATTGGGAGCACGAGTCCCAAAAAATATGAGAAGCACCCTTGTCAAGAGAAGTCCCTTGGACATCACTCGAAGAAACATCAAGGTTAGGAGTAGCTATGAAAGAGCTATACGAAACCTTGGCACAAGTGCTATCGTCAAAAGACTCACACGCAACACAAGAACTGAACTCCGGTTGCAAAGATGCAGACTTGGAAATATCAACATCGGAGTTGCAAGAAATGCGTGAATCAAACGACTTAGCACAAAGGCTCTTGCACCTTTTGGCTAAAACCTCATTCTCAAACATGAGGCGATCACAAGTACCACAAGGAGTGTTTTTCAGATTCTCCATCTCCTCTTTTATGCACTCGGCATATGTGGTACGCAAGAGCTCGACTTCCCTCTCAAGGTTGGCACTCATATCATTGTGCTCAACCAACTTAGCGCTCATATCATCGCGCATTTGCTTCAAAATCAAAACTTCTTTTTCTAAATCAATGCATGATGTGCAAATGAAATCGGTGGAAGAAACATCACCATTCAGATCAAGCAAAGAATCATGAGTAGCACAAGAAGTAGGGCAAGCATTTTTATTCAAAGAGCATGAGCTACAAGGCCTAGAATTTATCTCATCAATTTTAGCCCTAGCATGCTCGAGTTCATCTACACATGTCCCGTGAATCAAACTTAATTCTCTAAGTCTAGCAACAAATGATTCACAAGAATCACATGGTGACAAAGCATTTGACTGTAGCAAGGTTATTTCAGTTTTAGCACAATCAAGGTTCTTGCTGCGGATACATGGGTGTATGCCGAGTCTCTGTGTGATGAGTGATTGTCAACGGAGATGATGCGCATGTTCTTTGGCTTGTGTTGTGCAGGTGTCGAGCACGGAGACAGTGATCAATGGCGGGTGAAGGTCAAGTTGCGACGTGCCGTGCCGACGGACCGGGCGCGATGAAGGATGGGCGTGCCGTGCGGCGGACGTGCCATGCCGATGTATCGGACGGTGAAGGGCGGACGTGGACTTGGACTGATGGACTGGAGGCCGGAGGATCAGCTGTGGTGGCTGGCAGCCTGCGACAGCGACAAGCGGAGAAGTGCGATCATGTCGGTGGAAGGGGTGCACAGGCGGTGCATCCCCTCTACGACGCCGGTTTGTTGGTAGAGCCCGGGAAAAACCAACGGTGGACGGTTTCCAGGTTTGGGCCTCAAAACCTGGGTGCTGGGTTTCCAGGTTGAGCCACAAAACCTGGGCGTGACGGTTTCCAGGTTGAGCCTCAAAACCTGGGCGTGGGCCGGTTTCCGAGTTTGGGCCTCAAAACTCGGGCGCTGAGGGTTTCCGAGTTTGGGCCACAAAACTCGGGCTGGAGGCTGGTTTCCCGGTTTGGGCCTCAAAACCGGGGGCTGATGGGAAAGGCTGGTTTCCCGGTTTGGGCCGCAAAACCGGGGGTGCAGAGTGGTGGCGGCACGTGGCGGCAATCTGAAGGTTGCGTGGAGGCGACGCGGAAGACCGTGCGGGCGTGGCCGTCGGATCTACCTACCACCAGCGGGTGGACTAGAATAGCCTTAGGGTTAGGCTGGTCCGCTCTGTAAATACAGTAGTGAGGGGTAGAGTAGGAAATAGACTTAGGCTAGGTTAGTATAAGTAGTCCAGGGGAGACACCCTCCTCCCTATCTCAATCTCAGTTAGCGCAGTCATTTGCTTCCTAGCACCTAGGGTTTCCACTCTCCCATCCCCTGCTCTAGCTAGTTGAGATCCACAGAGAGACTCCACTCTGTGTACTGTTGATTCGAGGAAGTGAGGTCGTATCCTCACCTTGGAGCACAGATCGATGGCTTGATTTGCGTCCTTAATTCGAGTTCGTGGCTGTGATTCGCGTTTTCTTTGTGTTCTTCGCGGAATCCTTTTTCTCCACGATTTTCCCGTCGCTTGATCTCTTTGCTCGGTTCATCTTTTGCAAAACCGTTTGAACCAAGTTGTTCTAGATCGTGAGGCTCTCCTTTCCACCGAAGGAATTAAACTCTAACCTCACGGTCTAGGAGATCAATCGATTTTCGTTTTGGATTGCGTTCTTGCCTCCATGCCCCGAAATTTCTTGATTCACCGATTTGGAGTTAGGTTCGAGCCATGATCTCTTAGAGATAGCTCACTAACATCCTTGTGACCCCTCAGATCGAATCCGAGGCCTAGAGCTTTTGATTTAGAGGAGATCGGGTTGAATCATCAAAGAACTGCGCTGTTTTCGGGAGCATCGGACGCTATCACGGTAGCATCGGACGCTCCGGTGACGCGTGTCACGTTTTCGGCGTTTTTGTTTGCATCGGACGCTAGGCATCGGACGCGTCCGTTGTCCATCGGACGCGCCGGAGCCTTTGCATCGGACGCTGGGTGATTACTGTTCACAGCGTCCGATGGTGGAACAGTAAGGTTCCAGAACCGTCCAGTCTGCATCGGACGCTTCCGGTGGTCTGGCATCGGACGCAGGCCAGCGTCCGATGTGACTGGTTTCGCACGGCTTCGTCCGCGGTTCGCTCGTTCGTTGTCGGAATTGATTTCCGTCTTTTGCGTTGGCTTTCTAGAGTTGTCTAGTGTCTCGCTGTGCTTCTAGGAAGCATCCACCCTACATATAGGGTCGTGGACATTAGCAAGCTCTAGGGTTCGCTCTTGGGGTCGATTTTGGGACAGTGGCATCTAGTTTCCGAAAGGAAATTTTGAAGCTCCCATTCACCCCCCCCTCTGGTCGCTTTCGGTTAGCTTCTCGGTCCTTCAATTGGTATCGGAGCGGGTTAAGGATCTTCCACCTTAGCCGGTTCCAGATCCACCGAAGGCGACATGGATCGCGGCGTGGGCAAACCGCCGTTTTTCGATGGGACGAACTATGCGTATTGGAAGATACGTATGTCGGCCTATCTGCAGAGTCTGGGCGCTTCTATCTGGGATATTTGCAACTCCCCTGATTACGTGGTCTTGGCTGCTCGTGTGACTCAACAGCAAATCGATGAGCACGATGCCAATAGCCGAGCCCGTAATGCTCTTTTCTCTTGTTTGAGCATGGGTGAGTTTGATCGTGTTTCTCACCTCGCTACGGCTCGGGAGATCTGGGACACTCTCATGCGTTTCCATGAGGGCACCTCTCAAGTCAAAACCCGACTCTACGAGTCGTTCAAGCGAGAGTATGAGAACTTTAGACATCAACCTGGCGAGAGCATAGAAAGTTTATTCGCTCGCTTTCAGGTGATAGTCAACAGGATGAGGGCTAACAGAGAGCAGTTGCCTTTTGACGATCATGAGCGTGCTTTGAAGCTTTTGCACACTCTTGACCGTTCGGTGTGGGATTCCAAGGTTCAGGCGATCATCGAATCACCTAACTATGATACCCTCACCTGCGACGAGCTCTTCAGTAAGCTCAAGTCCAGTGAGATCGATACTATGGCGAGGGCTTCTTTCGAAAATCCTTCTCGCCCGTCCATGGCTTTGGTTTCCGGCTCTTCCTCTAACCCTTCAGCTGGCTTTGCTCTTTCCTGTCTCTTTTCTGTTACAGAGGACCAGCTGGAGACGTTGGGAGACGACGAGCTGGCTTTGCTGGCCAACCGGTTCTCGCGGTTTCACAATAACCGCATGAACCGCCGTCGTGGAGGAGGACGCGCCGGATGCTACGAGTGCGGCGACCCCGACCACTTCATCGCCGACTGCCCCAAGAAGAAGAACAAACATCTTGGGAAGGGCGATCACGGCCACAGGCGCGACTCCAAGTACAAGGAGAAGCACGTTCCCCCAAGGCACAAGAAGCGGGGCGGCTTCGACAAGGAGTACATCAAGAAGAAGTACTTGGAGAAGCAGCAGGCTGAGCAGCGTGCGTTCTTCGCCACGCTCAGCGACGTCGACGGCTCGGATGACGACTCCGCTCGATCGAGTGATGACGAGTCCGAGAAGAAGAAGCTGGAGGACACGTTCAACGGCCTATGCTTCTTCGCCGGCGACGAAGGCCTGTGTACCATGGCGCTCGGAGATGAGGTCGGTGGCGAGCTGGAGCACACACCTCGGAACGACGACGACGACGACACCTCCCAGGTATCTCTCACCTACGACGAGCTTTCCTCCGAGGTTGAGAAGTTGACTGCTGCCCTCCTTAGCCAAGATAAGTTGCTTAGGCGTGCCGCTAGAGAGCGCAAGGAGTTTAGGCAGAAGTGGGAGGACACGGTGAAGGAGCTTGAGTTCGCTCGGTCCACCGTGGTTGTGTCGGAGGAGTTGGAGTGCGAGAGTTGCACCGCGCACATGACGGATCTTCTCACTCTGAGGAGTAAGCATGCTGCGCTGGTAGATGAGGTGGATGAGCTCCGAGCTAGACCGCAGCTGTTGGGTGCGTGCAAGACTTGTCCTGTCTTGCAATCCGAGTTGGCAGAGAAGAATGCCAAGCTTGAGTCTTTTGAGAAGGCCGGCTCGGATAGCACTTGTGTCAAGAGGTGTGCTTTGTGTGAGGGCCTGGAGCAGGAGATGGCCAATGTGAGGCATGACAAGATGCGTACCGAGGAGGAAAACACATACCTTCGGACCGTCTTGTCATGGGTGTCTTGTGGTGAGCCTCAGCTCGGGATGATGATCTCCCAATTCAAGCGAGCTGCTGGGGCTCCTGGTGTAGGTCTTGGCCAGAGTGTTGATCTTTCAGCTTTTGGTAAGATTGGAGAGTCTAGTGGTCTGAACCCCTGTGAGAAGCCCAACTCCACCACTACTCCCAAACTAACCAAGCTTCCACCCAAAGAGCCTGCCAAGCCTGTCACCAAGGATGGAGTTGTAGTTGAACCCCCCAAGGCTCCACCCAAGAATCCACAATGGCAACCCAAGCCCAATCACCTAAAGAACAAGCTTGACACAATGCCACCCATCCGAGAGGAGTTGCCACAGAAGGGCAAGGGCAAGGTGAACCATACCCACATCCCTGCAAACCAACAACCCCCTTTGCGCGCGGTGAGGTTTCAGTGTGACTTTTGTGGGCGGGATGGTCACCTGAGTGAGTTCTGCTTTAGGCGCAGGAGAGAGGCGCGCCGTGCTAGGGAGATGCAGAACCCGGACATGTTTCACCCAGCTCGTGGTGAACATGCTCCGAAGCCTCAGGGGAGAGCCGCTAGGTCTGGAGGGAAGCATACCCAGCCTAGGCCTAGGCAGGAGAGAGCTCCGAGGAGAGACGCTAGAGTTGAGCAGCAGGCTCCTAGGCGTAGACCTCGTAGAGAGCGTGCCCGACGGGGTCCTGCTTTTGCAGGTAACGGACCCCGTGGCGGAGGCTTTGTTGAGCGCTTTGTCCCACCGCAGGTAGAGTTTCGCGGTAAGCGCTTCCCCAGCGGACTACGTTTTCCTGTGCGTGGTGATCGCTATCCCCCTAGACAGGTTGGTTTTTACACTGACCGTTCTTTTGAGCAGCCGGCCCAACACTGGTTTCCTTCTTATCTTACTAACCCCAGTGTTGGACCGTATGTTCACCCTATGTCTTTTTATTGATGTAGGAGGAGCGGTTGGAGGACATTTGGCTTGTGGATTCCGGTTGCTCGAGGCACATGACCGGAAATGCCAAATGGTTCTCCAGCCATAGTCCGGTCGCCGGAAAGGAGTACATAACCTTCGGCGACAAAGGTAAGGGCAAGGTATTGTCCGTTGGTGCAGTGCGGGTTAATGAGCACTTTGTGTTGCGCGAGGTTGCTCTTGTTTCTAACCTGCATTTTAACTTGCTTTCTGTTTCGCAACTTTTTCGTGAAGGCTATGAGATTCGTTTCAAACCGAACCTTAGCCGGATCTTAGATCCTCAGGGTGATCTTGTATGTCTGATTTCACCCTTTGGGAATGTCTTTCGCGCGAATTTCTCAAAGTCGTTTGGATCTTCTCGCTGTCTTTTGGCTAGTCCTTCTTCTTCTGATCTTTGGAAGTGGCATAGGAGGCTCGGTCACCTGAGTTTTGACTTGCTTGCAAGACTTAGCTCACTTGGCTTAATCCGAGGATTGCCCAAGCTTTCGTTGGAGAAGGATCTAGTTTGCCATGCTTGCCGGCATGGAAAGATGGTTGCTGCTCCCCACCATCCTTTGACCAAGGTTATGACCTCGCACCCCGGAGAGCTTTTGCATATGGACCTTGTTGGTCCGGCTCGGGTGAGCTCGGTTGGTGGGAAGTGGTATGTGCTTGTTATTGTTGACGACTTTTCGAGGTATTCGTGGGTCTTCTTTTTAGTTGAGAAGTCCGAGACATTCTCCTTCGCTCGCGATCTGATTTTGCGTCTTCAGAACGAGTTCCCTTTGAACTCGATGCGAGCGATTAGAAGTGATAATGGTTCCGAGTTTAAAAATTCGGATTTTGAGAAGTTTTGTAAACGCCTTGGTTTGGAGCATCAGTTTTCTTCTCCCTATACACCACCCCAAAATGGTGTTGTAGAGAGGAAGAATCGGACCCTTGTTGAGATGGCCAGGACGATGCTTGATGAGCATAGGACTCCTAGGCGCTATTGGGCCGAAGCTATGAACACTGCATGCTATATTTCGAATCGCATTTTTCTGAGAGTGTTTTTGAAGAAGACCTCTTATGAGTTGCGTTTTGGTCGCCAGCCCAAGGTGAGTTATTTTAGAGTCTTTGGTTGCCACTGTTTTATATTAAAAAAAGGCAACCTAGACAAGTTTGAGTCTCGTTCTTCTGACGGTGTGTTTTTGGGTTATGGCACTCATACTCGAGCTTATCGTGTACTTAACCTTGACACTAACCGAGTCATGGAGACATCAGATGTCACCTTCGACGAGACTCTTGTTTCTCCTTCTTCTCGTTTTGAGCGTGCAGGTGATCACGAGGTTGGAGAGCCTCTTTTCGATGACGAGGAAGAGGGTGTTGAAGGTATAGATGATCCAGCACCCCCTCCGCCTGCCGCGCCGCCGGGAGCGGCTTCGACGACGACCCGTGGCCCCGAGACGTCTTCTTCCTGGGGGCCGTGGGATCCACCTCGCGCGGTACCTTTTGTACCCGGGGTGGAACCAGCTACTGTTGAGGGGGAGGTTACTTCTTCCCGGGAGGCGCCACGACACATCCAGCGCCAGCACCCCCCTGAACAGATGATCGGCGACATCGACGAGCGAGTTACTCGCTCCAGGTCACAGCACATCTCGCACTTTGCTCATTCTGCTTTTGTTGCGTCTTTTGAGCCCCGAGATGTTGGACACGCATTGACGGATCCGGATTGGGTCAATGCCATGCATGAGGAGCTAGAGAACTTTGAGCGAAATCGGGTTTGGGTTCTAGTGCCACCACCTCCTGACTGTAAACCTATTGGGACAAAATGGGTATTTAAAAACAAGCAAGGAGAGGAGGGCCACATTGTGAGAAACAAGGCCCGGCTTGTAGCGAAGGGTTATAGTCAGAAGGAGGGGATAGATTATGAGGAGACCTTCGCTCCTGTAGCTCGTTTGGAGGCTATTAGGATACTCTTGGCTTATGCTGCATCCATGGGTTTCAAACTTTTTCAAATGGATGTCAAGAGTGCCTTCTTAAACGGCTATATTGAGGAGGAGGTCTATGTCCAGCAACCCCCCGGTTTTGAAAATTCCAAGTTTCCAAACCATGTCTTTAAACTCCACAAAGCTTTGTATGGTTTGAAACAAGCCCCTAGAGCCTGGTATGAGAGATTAAAAACCTTTTTGCTAGCTAAGGGTTTTAAAATGGGATGTGTAGATAAAACACTCTTTCTCCTCAAGCAAGGCAAAGATACTCTCTTGGTCCAAATTTACGTGGATGATATCATTTTCGGTGGTTCTTCTCACGCTTTGGTTGCCAAGTTTGCAGATACTATGAGCAGGGAGTTCGAGATGAGCATGATGGGCGAGCTGACCTTCTTTCTCGGGTTACAAATTAAGCAATCCCGAGAGGGGACGTTTGTGCACCAGGGCAAGTACACAAGGGACTTGCTGAAGCGGTTTGACATGGGTGAGGCCAAGCCTCTTCCGACGCCCATGTCGACGACGACTGCCCTGGATGCCGACACGGATGGAGAAGCAGTGGACCAGAAGGAGTACCGCAGCATGATTGGATCGCTGCTCTACCTGATGGCGACACGGCCGGACATTCAGTTCGCTGTGTGCTTGTGCGCGCGCTTTCAGGCTTCGCCACGCACTTCTCACCGTCAGGCGGTGAAGCGCATATTCAGGTACCTTCGTTTCACGCCTGAGTTCGGGATTTGGTATTCTGCTTCCTCCACTCTCTCGCTTTGCGGTTATTCCGATGCCGATTTTGCTGGTTGTCGCATTGAGCGCAAGTCCACCTCAGGGACTTGCCAGTTTATTGGATCTTCTCTTGTGTCGTGGTCTTCTCGCAAGCAGTCTAGTGTCGCTCAGTCTACCACGGAGGCTGAATATGTTGCTGCGGCTAGCTGCTGTTCCCAGTTACTCTGGATGATGGCCACTTTGCGTGATTTTGGTTTGAGCTTTACTCGAGTTCCTTTGCTTTGTGACAGCACGAGTGCCATTAGCGTTGCTAAGAACCCTGTGCTCCACTCGAAAACCAAACACATTGATGTGCGCTTTCATTTCTTGCGAGACCACCAGGAGAAGGGTGATATCGACCTTCGCCATGTCGATACTCATCACCAATTGGCTGATATTTTCACCAAGCCTTTAGACGAATCAACCTTTAATAGGTTGAGGGGTGAGCTTGGTATGTGTTTCCCCTTTTAGATGGGGGAAGCATTTTGAGATGTACAGACTGACTCTTTTATTTTGAGACTCTTTTCTTTTGAGTTTCTTGAGTCTTTCCTTTTGGTACCTTCTTTCTTTCTTTCAGTTTTGTGTCGGGCATACGCATTTACATTCTGAGCTTCATGTCTATATTCACTAGAATGTAATTATGCTCTTGTTAGTATTGCTCCGATACTTATGATGATGCTTGTAGCTTATGCTCTTTCTGATCACTGTTGCATGTTATGAGCGAGCTATTTTTTGGAATGGTGAATTATGCCTAATGTATATAAATCTGAAAATGTTCACCATTGAGATATGCAACTAGCATGTGTAGGGTGTGTTGAGTCCATTCCTGCTTTTCATATATGCTAGGTTGCTATGTCTCTAGTTCTGAGTCATTCACTTGCTTGGTTGCTCATAACTTGCTTAAAATCTGAACCAAGTATTGTTGAATTGAAAAGATCGAGATGGGATTGCTTGTCAACACCTCATGGTATTGAGACTGTTTCTCATTGCACTTTGAGTTAAACTTGAGCCATGTAGTGTATGACCGAAACCGTTGCGTTAAGCTTCTGATTGCTTCGGCATAGGCTTCGCACGGTTGAAAAGTTAGGCGATGACAAGCTTTCAACCTCTCGCAATCACATGCTAAAAATGAACTTGTGAACTCTTTTACCGCTGCAACTCCGATATGAATTTGAAATCACAAGTATATGCTTCATTCCTATGCATGATGATTGAACTTTGCTAGGGGTAGTTCACCGTGTATATATGCTTAGCACCTGTTTGGATTCCTTCTATACATGTCTAGTGCTATTTTGATGGTGACTATTCTTTTGGCTTAAAACTGCTCACATGCTCATATGCTTCATATTTCGTATAAGTGATCAGTTTGAGCCTTCGCTATTTGAGTGCTTAATTGAGATGTTGGAGCTATACTGATTAGAGCATCTTTGCCCTCTTTTGACTATATACTTGAAGCTCCTAACTTGCATTTTGACTTCATATGCATTGTGGAAGGAGATCTTGTGTTCAGGGGGAGTTTATGTGAAGCGAATTGCTTCTCCGATACCTTTTGGCCTTGATAAGTGCATTTTCAACTAGGGGGAGAAATTTATGCAAATCATATGCTCCTGTGTTGATCAACTAAGGGGAGAATCATTTGTCCTAGTTGCTTGCATTTGTCGAGGGGGAGTTTGCTAGTTGTGTTGAGCCGTTGCCTCTGTCTTGAGGGACTAGCAAACGTTCCTAGCTTTTCATGAGCTTAGTTTGCTAGTTGTGTTGAGCCGTTGCCTCTGTCTTGAGGGACTAGCAAACGTTCCTAGCTTTTCATGAGCTTTCATAAGCTTGTTTCATTTGGCTCTCAATTGGTATCGTCTGGTGTGCTTTCCCATTTGGTTTGGGTTGATTTCCAATTGGTTCGGAGTGATTTTCTTGCTAGTTGTGTTGAGCCTCTGGGCCTCTATCTTGAGGGACTAGCATTTTGCTTCGGTTGTCCTCCGATCTTCAATTGGTATCTGCTAGCGGTGTTGAGCCTGTTCTACCTCTTCTTGAGGGCTAGCTTTGCTTTGCTTGGTTGCGTCGAGCCGTTGCCCATGTCTTTGGGGACCAAGTTTTTGCTTCATCCACTTGACCTTCTTTGGCTTTTGTTAGGCTTTTGGGTCATTTGGTTGGGTTTTCTCTTCCCACTCCTTCCTTCCTCCTTCTTCTTATTCATGATTTGTTGTGGAGTTGACAATGCACTCATCAAGGGGGAGATTGCGGATACATGGGTGTATGCCGAGTCTCTGTGTGATGAGTGATTGTCAACGGAGATGATGCGCATGTTCTTTGGCTTGTGTTGTGCAGGTGTCGAGCACGGAGACAGTGATCAATGGCGGGTGAAGGTCAAGTTGCGACGTGCCGTGCCGACGGACCGGGCGCGATGAAGGATGGGCGTGCCGTGCGGCGGACGTGCCATGCCGATGTATCGGACGGTGAAGGGCGGACGTGGACTTGGACTGATGGACTGGAGGCCGGAGGATCAGCTGTGGTGGCTGGCAGCCTGCGACAGCGACAAGCGGAGAAGTGCGATCATGTCGGTGGAAGGGGTGCACAGGCGGTGCATCCCCTCTACGACGCCGGTTTGTTGGTAGAGCCCGGGAAAAACCAACGGTGGACGGTTTCCAGGTTTGGGCCTCAAAACCTGGGTGCTGGGTTTCCAGGTTGAGCCACAAAACCTGGGCGTGACGGTTTCCAGGTTGAGCCTCAAAACCTGGGCGTGGGCCGGTTTCCGAGTTTGGGCCTCAAAACTCGGGCGCTGAGGGTTTCCGAGTTTGGGCCACAAAACTCGGGCTGGAGGCTGGTTTCCCGGTTTGGGCCTCAAAACCGGGGGCTGATGGGAAAGGCTGGTTTCCCGGTTTGGGCCGCAAAACCGGGGGTGCAGAGTGGTGGCGGCACGTGGCGGCAATCTGAAGGTTGCGTGGAGGCGACGCGGAAGACCGTGCGGGCGTGGCCGTCGGATCTACCTACCACCAGCGGGTGGACTAGAATAGCCTTAGGGTTAGGCTGGTCCGCTCTGTAAATACAGTAGTGAGGGGTAGAGTAGGAAATAGACTTAGGCTAGGTTAGTATAAGTAGTCCAGGGGAGACACCCTCCTCCCTATCTCAATCTCAGTTAGCGCAGTCATTTGCTTCCTAGCACCTAGGGTTTCCACTCTCCCATCCCCTGCTCTAGCTAGTTGAGATCCACAGAGAGACTCCACTCTGTGTACTGTTGATTCGAGGAAGTGAGGTCGTATCCTCACCTTGGAGCACAGATCGATGGCTTGATTTGCGTCCTTAATTCGAGTTCGTGGCTGTGATTCGCGTTTTCTTTGTGTTCTTCGCGGAATCCTTTTTCTCCACGATTTTCCCGTCGCTTGATCTCTTTGCTCGGTTCATCTTTTGCAAAACCGTTTGAACCAAGTTGTTCTAGATCGTGAGGCTCTCCTTTCCACCGAAGGAATTAAACTCTAACCTCACGGTCTAGGAGATCAATCGATTTTCGTTTTGGATTGCGTTCTTGCCTCCATGCCCCGAAATTTCTTGATTCACCGATTTGGAGTTAGGTTCGAGCCATGATCTCTTAGAGATAGCTCACTAACATCCTTGTGACCCCTCAGATCGAATCCGAGGCCTAGAGCTTTTGATTTAGAGGAGATCGGGTTGAATCATCAAAGAACTGCGCTGTTTTCGGGAGCATCGGACGCTATCACGGTAGCATCGGACGCTCCGGTGACGCGTGTCACGTTTTCGGCGTTTTTGTTTGCATCGGACGCTAGGCATCGGACGCGTCCGTTGTCCATCGGACGCGCCGGAGCCTTTGCATCGGACGCTGGGTGATTACTGTTCACAGCGTCCGATGGTGGAACAGTAAGGTTCCAGAACCGTCCAGTCTGCATCGGACGCTTCCGGTGGTCTGGCATCGGACGCAGGCCAGCGTCCGATGTGACTGGTTTCGCACGGCTTCGTCCGCGGTTCGCTCGTTCGTTGTCGGAATTGATTTCCGTCTTTTGCGTTGGCTTTCTAGAGTTGTCTAGTGTCTCGCTGTGCTTCTAGGAAGCATCCACCCTACATATAGGGTCGTGGACATTAGCAAGCTCTAGGGTTCGCTCTTGGGGTCGATTTTGGGACAGTGGCATCTAGTTTCCGAAAGGAAATTTTGAAGCTCCCATTCACCCCCCCTCTGGTCGCTTTCGGTTAGCTTCTCGGTCCTTCACTTGCGCAAGTCAATGCAAACTAGACATGGTTCGGAAGCATTGGATTTCAACAAATCAATCTCAGAAAGCTAGCAAAAGAAAAGCCTAGCTCATCATTCTTCCTAACCAAGTCAACACATGAGGTGCAAGGCAAAGAGGCACTAGACTTCAACTTAGCGATGGAGCATTTTAATTTTTCTACCTTTCTACGCAAGGTATCACAAAGCTCATCATCCCTAAAGCAAGCCTCATAAAGGTTGTGCAAAGCCACAAGACCACAAGCAAGTGTACCTCTCTTGGCCTTGCCAAGTTGACGTAGGAGATCCTCCGGTGAAAGCTTGTCATGTCGTAGAAGGTTCAGCAGATCGTTCACCTCACGATCCCTCTCATCAACTGCACTCCTCCTTCTTCCCAAGATGTCGTCCTTGGAAACATTCATGCTGAAAGACAGAGACATACTCGAAGAAGAGCTTGGTGCTACTTCAAAAAGCAGCGTTAGTGTTAGCCAAACAAAAGCTCAACACTTCGACACGCAAAGTCGGAAACACAACTCCTCTCAAAAGGTCGCCTTCGCGGATCCAGAACCGGTTAAGGTAGAGAGATCCTTAGCTGGCTCCCATACCAATTGAAGGACCAAAAATGCTATAGCAAGGCCACCAGAGGGGGGGGGGGTGAATGGGAGCCTAAAATTTCTTCTCAGAAATTACAGACTCTGTCCCAATAAAATCAACCCCAAAAGCTTCGGACTCAAACATGGTGCCCACGACCCTTGGAAATAGGGTGGATGATCCCTAGGATCACAACGAGGCACCACACAAGAGAGCAAACCAAAACTCTCAAAAACGCCGAGTCAAGTTCGTGCCTAAAAGAGCACTCCCAAACGTAGATAGAGGGCTACGTCGGGATTCCTCCAAATACCAATGCTAACGAGTAGCATAGATATGTAGAGAGGTTCCTAGGTGAACTCTAGCAGCAAACGAGAAGTCTGGAAGCGAAGCGGAAAAGCTAGGAGAGCAAACGCACTAAGCCGGAACCTACAGCCGATTCGCGGACTGTCCGGGCTGGGGGTGTCGAACTGTCCGCGCCAGGGGCGGACTGTCCGCGAAACCCTGGCGGACTGTCCGCAGGTCAAAAAGCAAAATCAGCATGACTGTTGAACCCTCCCTGCGAGACTCCCGGACTGTCTACGCCTCTGTACGGTGGACTGTCCGCCGGCCAAGTTGCAAAGACAGCAACGCTGCTACAAACCCCTGCGCGACTCGCGGACTGTCCGCGCCCTATACGGCGGACTTTCCGCGCCCTATACGGCGGACTGTACGCTGGTCAAAGGGACCGTGAGCAGTGCGCGCTGCGCTGTTCTGGTCTGGCTGAGCCCGATGGCCGGACAGTCCACCACTGGGGGGCCGGACAGTCCGCCAATGACCAGAGACCCCAAAAACGCCACGGGACAAAACCAAAATCGATTGGATCTTCACCAAATCGAATGGGCTTCAACCAAACTTCTCCCAAGTGTTCTTCTACGTGTTGGGAAGCTAATCCTAGGATATCATCGCTCCATCCCAACTAATCCATGAGAAATCCGAAGAACACTAGAAAAGGGGAAGAGGGAAGAACAAAAATGATTTCGAGCCGATCTACTTGTTCATGAGGGTAGGGATGAATTCCTTTGGTGGAAATGTTCTCCTCACATCAAAGAACAAGTTGATTCAAACGAAATCGCAAAAGACGCAGCGTAGAGGGAGATCGAGGGAGGAGAAAATCGTGGACAAAAGAAGAACGCGAAGAACAAAATCAAAACGTGAATTCAACCACGAATTTGATCCTTGGATTCAGAGGAATGGATAATTGATTAATCACTTGGTGTCGGGCTACAAGCCAATCCTAGCAACACAAAGCTTGGATGGCAAAAAGCTCAAGAATAAGAGCCAACTCTCCCTAACCCTAGTCTACTCTCACATGAACAAAATGAGAGAGACACCACCAAGAACTCCCAAGGATGCGGCTACCCTAGCAGCCCCCTTCATATATATAGGCGCACGTCCGAAGACCAAAATGCCCTTACATTAAGCACTCAACCCAAATACCTCCCAGGGGTGAAACCGTCCAGACTTGACAGTTTCGATCCGACGGCAACGCCCGCACACCCGGTAGCTTCGCCTCGACGCGACCTTCCTGATGCCGCCACGTGCCGTCACGTCGACCATCGCGCCTTCCTCGTGGATAGCTATGCCACCGCGCCAGCCTCTCCACGCCGCCACGCGTCGACCGTCCTTTCGGACCACCCCCGGTTTTGAGGCCCAAACCGGTAAACCCGCCAGCCCAGGTTTTGAGGCCCAAACCTGGCAAACCGTCCACCCCGAGTTTTGAGGCCCAAACTCGGAAACCCGCAAGCCCAGGTTTTGAGGCCCAAACCTGGAAACCGTACACCCCGAGTTTTGAGGCCCAAACTCGGAAACCGTCGATGGTAGCTTTTTGAGGCTCAGCTACCGAACCTGCACCGTAGATGGGATGTGGTTCGCACACCCCGACCACCGGCACCGATGCCGATGCATGTCCAGCCTCCACGCCGGGCACAACGCCTTCGCCATCCACCTTGACTCGGCGGACGACACTTGTGCCGCACGCAAGCCCATGTCCGACCTCCGCCAAGTGTCACAACGCCACGTCTTCCTCCCGACTCGGCCGATGCACCGCACATCCTCATGTGCTCTCGCTCGCCGATGCCACGTGCCAGCTACCACAGCTAGTCCTCTGGCCCTCTGGTCCATCAGTCCAAGCCTCACGTCCGCCCTTCACCGCTCTGGGTACATCGGCATGGCACGTCCGCCGCACGGCATGCCCATCCTTCACCACTCCCGATCCGTCGGCACGGCACGTCTCTACTTGACCTTCACCTCACCATTGACCACTGTATCCGAGCTCCACACCTGCACATCAACACAGCCAAGAGACACATGTCGCACACGCACACCAACACAGAAACACCACACAACTCAACGCCACCGGTTAGTCATAAACATTAAGCGCATAGCTAGATATAGACTAAACCGGGTAAAAGCCTCAAACCTTCCTCAGCAAAGTCAATCATTCATCATATATGTTCTCAAAGACATAGGGTGAGCATACGGTCCAACTCTGGGGTGAGTAAAATGGGAAGTGTACCAGTGTTGGGACGACTGCTCAAAAGAACGGTTAGTAGCAAAACCATTCCTAGCACGCCTACGGGGAAAGCGACCACCACGCACAGGAAAACGTGGTCCGCTAAGGGAAGAGCATCCATCGCGATACTCAAAACGCGATGGGGGGTAACGCTCAACAACAAAGCCACTGCCACGGGGTCCAAAACCTACAAAAGCAGATCCCGCAGGGCACGTCTTCCTTGCGGCCTAGGACCTTGAGGCATTGGGCCTCTAGACCTAGCAGCTCTCCTTTGATCCTTCGGCGCATGTACATCATGAAAAGGATGGTAAATGTCCGAGTTGTTCATCTCCTTTGCACGACGCTCCTCTCTCTTGCGCCGAAAGCAAAACTCCCTCAAGTGTCTATCTCTCCCACAGTGCTCACAGTGGTACCTCACCGCTCTCATAGGGGGTTGTTGGTACTCACGGTAGTGGGTGTGGATCACTTGGCTCTTTTGTGGCATGAGCTCCTCATGGATTGGTGGTATAGTGTCTAGCTTGTTCCTGAGGTGGTTTGGTTTTGGAGCCCATGTCTGTTTCTTGGGTGGAGCTCTTGGAGGTTCCAGAAACACTCCATCCTTGGTGTTAGGTTTGAGAGGCTCTTTGGGTGGAATCTTGGTCAGTTTGGGAGTAGTGGTGGAGTTGGGCTTCTCACTCAGCTTAAGACCACTAAACTCTCCAACCTTCCTAAAAGATGTAGTACACTCAATACCCTGAGCAAAACCAACACCAGGACCTCCAGCAACACGTTTGATTTGGCTATCATCATCCCAAGCTGCGGCTCACCACTAGACATCCATGACAAGATGGTCCGAAGGTATGTGTTTTCTTCATCGGTTTGCATCGTGTCGTGCTTCACATTTGCAATCTCCATCTCCAAACCCTCACACAAAATGCATCTAGACACACAAGTGCTATCCGAGCTGGCCTTCTCAAGAGACACAATCTTGGCATTCTTCTCTGCCAACTCGGATTGCAAGCCTGTGCAAGACTTGCACGCACCAAGCACGGAGGATCTAGCTCTAAGCTCATCCACCTCTCGAACCAAAGCAACATACTTCCCCCTCAAAGTGAGAAGGTCAGTCATGTGATTGGAGCACATCTCACACTCATCCTCCTCAGACACAACAATGGAGGACTTGACAGACTCAAGATCTTTTACCGCGTCCTTCCACTTCCTCCTAAACTCCTTTCTGTCTCTAGCTGCAAGCCTAAGCAGTTTATCTT
This sequence comes from Coix lacryma-jobi var. lacryma-jobi, assembly GCA_009763385.1. Classification (NCBI taxonomy): domain Eukaryota; kingdom Viridiplantae; phylum Streptophyta; class Magnoliopsida; order Poales; family Poaceae; genus Coix; species Coix lacryma-jobi. The sequence goes on from CM019829.1 coordinate 104,368,864, forward strand.
GACTAAGGAGAACAGCAGTAAGCTTGTCAACCTCAGCAGATAGTTTGTCAGGAGTTTGAGATACCTGAGAGGTGTCGTCGTCGTCGTCGTTCCAAGGGATCTCCTCCACCTCGCTGTTGACCACATCGCCGAGGGCCATGGTGCAGAAGCCCTTGTTGTCGGCGAAGAAATAGAGGTCGTTCAGCTTGTCCTCGATCTTCTTCTTCTTCTCGGACTCGTCGTTGCTTGATGCAGCGGAGTCGTCATCCGAGTCATCGACGTTGCTAAGCATGGCGAAGAAAGCACGCTACTCGGCCTGGGCCTTCTCCAAGTACTTCTCCTTGATGTACTCCTTGTTGAAGCCGCCCCTCCGCTTGTGCTTGGCGGGGACGTACTTCTCTTTGCGCTTGCCGGAGTCATACTTGTGGCCATTATCCGCATTGCCGAAGACTTGCTTGTTCTTCTTCGGGCAATTGGCGATGAAGTGGTCTGAGCCTCCACACTCGTAGCAGCCACCTCGTCCTCGTCTACGGTGACGGTTCATGCGGTTGTTGTGAAACCGCGAGAACCGGTTGGCAAGCAGGGCCAACTCATCGTCCGCCATGAACTCCAGCTGCTCCTCTGTGACAGAAAGAAGAGATGACAAAGCAAAGCCTCCAGAGGTGTTAGCAGAAGAGCTAGAAACCAAAGCCATCGACGGGCGAGAAGGATTTTCATAAGAGGCCCTCGCCATGGCATAAATCTCACTGGACTTGAGCTTACTAAAGAGCTCGTCGCACGTGAGAGTCTCATAGTTAGGCGATTCGATGATCGCCTGAACCTTGGAATCCCACACCGACCGATCGAGAGTGTGTAAAAGCTTGAGAGCCCTCTCATGATCATCGAAAGGCAATAGCTCCTTGTTAGCCCTCATCCTGTTGACAATCACCTGAAAGCGAGCGAATAAACTTTCTATGTTGTCGCCAGGCATGTGTTGAAAGTTCTCATACTCTCGCTTGTGCGACTCGTAGAGACGGGTTTTGACTTGAGTGGTGCCCTCATGGAAACACATGAGAGTATCCCAAATCTCCCAAGCCGTAACGAGGTGAGAAACACGATCAAACTCAGACATGCTCAAACAGGAGAAAAGAGCATTACGGGCTCGGCTATTGGCATCATGCTCATCAATCTGATGTTGAGTAGCACGAGCAGCCAAGACCACGTAATCTGCAGAGTTGCAAATATCCCAAATCGAAGCACCCATACTCTGGAGATAGGCCGACATGCGTATCTTCCAATACGCATAGTTTGTCCCATCGAAAAACGGCGATTTGCCCACGCCGCGATCCATGTCGTCTTCTGTGGATCTAGAACCGGCTAAGGTGAAAGATCCTTAACCCGCTCCGATACCAATTGAAGGACCGAGAACGCTACCAGAAAGTGACCAGAGGGGGGGTGAATGGGAGCCTAAAAATTTCTTTCGAAGCTTTGGTCTCTGTCCCACAAAACAACCCCAAAAGCTTCGAGTGCAAAACATGATGCCCATGACCCTTGGAAGAGGGTGGATGATCCCTAGGATCACAGCGAGGCACCACCAAACGAGAGCGAGTCAAAACCTAAGAGCTCTGGCTCAAGTTCAACTCCAAAAACCAACTCCCGAGCGTAGATGGATGACTACGTCGGGAAATCTCCAAATACCGATGCTAACGAGTAGCAAAGATACCTAGAGAGGTTCCTTGGTGAACTCTAGGGCCAAACGAGAAGTCCGAAAACCATGCGGAAAAATCAGAAGAGCAAACGCACTAAAACACAACCTACAGCAGGTTTGCCGGACTGTCCGGGCTCCTGGTGCCGGACTGTCCGTGCCTACTGCGGACTATCCGCGGTCCATTGGTGGACTGTCCGCCGGCAAGAAACGAAAAACAGCACTATTGCTGAAGTCTCCCTGGACAGTCCTGGACTGTCCGCGGATGACAATGGCGGACTATCCACCAGTCAACCTAGACAGGAACAATCGAGCTGCGCAGGCACTGGTCCGGCTCGAGCCCGACGCACGGACTGTCCGCGCCCTGAGTGGCGGACTGTCCGCGACCACTCAGGGAGGGCGATTTCAATCGCCCTTCTCCCAAATCTCCACAAATTCGATCCAAATCAAAATCCCTTGATCCCAAAATTGGAGAAGATGGTCACGAGGTAGTTGGGAGACTATCCCCAAGAAATCATCCGCTCAAATCAAATCAATCAACATGAAATCGAAAGGGAAGGTGCAAGAACCGAAAAAGTGTCATGAAACATGAATCGACCCGATCTACTTGTTCGTGAGGATTGAGATGAATTCCTTTGGTGGAAATGTTCTCCTCACATCAAAGAACAAGTTGGTTCAAGTGGATTCGAAAAAGACGCAGCGAGGAGGGAGATCGAGTGACGGGAAAATCGTGGAGAAACGAAGAACGTGAAGAACAAGTTCAAAAAGCGAATCAAGACCACGAATTGCCAGCCGAAATTCGTCCCCACGAGGAGACAACGGGAATCCGGTCCCGTTTCCACAAAATCCAAATACACAAAGGTATTGTTCACCGTCTCTGCGGATCTCAGTAGCTACAGCAGGGATTGGGAGAGCAGGAACCCTAGAATGAAAATAGCAATGGCTGAGATGGTTTGGAGGGAGGGGTTGCCTCTCCTAATATAGCCTAATAGAACTACTCCCCTTCTACCCCTACTGCTAATGAGCGAGCAGACTAACCCGAAGGGTATTCCTGACCAACTCAAGTTGATGTTGATCCGACGTCCAAGCCCGCACATTAGGTAGCTTCGCCTCGACGCGACCTTACCGGTTGTCGCCACGTGCCGCCAAGCGCCGCTCATCCTTTTCATGGACCTCCCCCCGGTTTTGAGGCCGAAACCGGGAAACCTGGGACATCCCCCGGTTTTGAGGCCAAAACCGGGAAACTTGTCGTCCGTCGCCTGAGTTTTGTGGCCCAAACTCAGAAACCTGCCAGCGCCCAGGTTTTGAGGCCCAAACCTAGAAACCGTCCTCAGCCCGAGTTTTGTGGCTCAAACTCGGAAACCGGCCGCGCCCAGGTTTTGAGGCCCAAACCTGGAAACCGTCTACTCGGTGGTTTTTCTGTCGCTCAAACACCAAATCGACGCCGTAGAGGGATGCACCGCCTATGCACCCGGTCCACCCGCAAGTCTTCACTTGTCGCTGTCCCAGGCTGTCAGCCACCACGGCCGATCCTCAGGCCACCGGTCCGTCAGTCCAAGCCTCATGTCCGCCCTTCTGAAAGCCCTTGTTTGGTTTTGGTTAATTGATGAAACCTATTTGGTCTAATCCTATTACTAAGCATGTGTGTAGCTTATAAGAAAGGATTAAGACCAAGCCAAGTGGTGGAGCTAGCAAGGTGGCAACCAAGGAGGATGGTGTTGGCCACAAGGACTCAAGTAATCAAGTGCTCTACCTTTGGTGAATCAAGAGAAGAAGAGAAGTGATGGAGCAAAGAGGCCTGAAGGCAAAGGTATAACCTACAGGGCTCTTTGTTTTAGTGGTTAAGAAACTTAGCGAGTGTGATCACATTTAGGATACATAGTCGTACTATTAAGAGGAGATAATTCACAGCTTATGCGGTGTTCAAGTGCCACTAGGTGTTCTCTAAAATATCGATGCTATAGACCTAGTGAGTGACTAACAAAATCCTTGGAAAATGCTTTGAAAAATGCTAACACACGTGCACAAGTGGTGAAACACTTTGGTGTTGGCACATGGGAGCAAAGATAGAAGTTAGAGATGAAAAGATGTCAAGTTAGGGGCATCGAACGCTGGCGTCGGCAGCATCGGACGCTGGCCGAGCATCCCATGGCATACCCTAACTGCTGTCAGAAGTCGAGGTAGCATCGGACGCTGGCAACGGACGCAGGCGAATCCCTGTTGCAGAGTCCGATGGTCATGACGTGGCGCGAGCTAGTTTTCCAGGGAGCATCGGACGCTGGCCTGCGTCCGATGCAGGACCATCGGACGCATCCGATGCGTTTTGGCCCTCTCTGGAACTTCTCTGCATGGTCATCGGACGCTGGGGTTGAGCGTCCGATGTGATAGTGCCGGAGCGTCCAGTGTGACGCAGAATAGTGCTGAATCGAGCAGAGGCATCGGAGCGTCCGATGCTAGGCATCGGTGCGTCCGAAGCCACATTAACCAGCGCGGGAAAGGTTATGACCGTTGGGATCTAACTGGCTGAATTCATAGCAGGAGGACACGTGGTGCTCATCGAAGCATCGGACGCTGGGGCAGCGTCCGATGGCCCCGACACCGGCGCGTCCGATGCGTCTGTTTCAGGCCCAACGGCTAGGCCGTCTTGAGTGGCCTATTTAAGGGGCTTGGCCGGCTTGCTAGGTCACACTCTCGCACATTTTGATTCCTAAGCATTCTAGTGAGCCTTGGCAAGCCTCCCAACTCATCTCCCAAGTTGATTTGATCAAACCAAGTGAGATTGAGTGATCTAGTGCGTGATTTGAAAGAGTTCAATCTAGTGGCACTAGTTCTTCGCATCGACATTGAGTTTTCTTGTTACTCTTGGCATTTGCCAGTGCCTAGACGGCTTGGAGGTGTTTGAGGTGGTTTTGGCAAGAGAAGGAGATTGTTCTTGGCCACCACCGATCGAGATTGTGAGAGGTTTTGGAGCCTCACCTCGCCGGAGCGGCAAGAGGCATCCTTAGTGGATTGCTCGTGTCATTGAGCTACCTCAGTAGTGGTAGATTCTTGTGGCGCTCTTTGTGAGCTTGGCTTTGCACCGATTAGCCACCGGGTCACCTAGTGTTGGTCGACACAACGGGGAGTAGCGTGCCGGCAAGCACATGAACCTCGAGATAAATCTTTGTCTCCCGAGTGCTTATTGTGATTGTGTCCCCATCTTGGTGATTGGTCTCCATCTACACATTCTTGGTGATTGGCTTCACAAGTGGATTTCACCGGTGATTGGCTCTCTACGTGGCGATCCCAAAGGCTCGGTGAAATTCCCTCTATCTAGCTTATTTACTTTGTGTATTTACTTTGAGCTACTTCATTTGTGTAGATATTTTTCTTGTTGTATATCTTTTGTCATATACCTTGTGTAGCTAGTTGTGAGTAACTTGCTTAGTTTGTCTATTGCACACACTTGTCTCATATACATTTTTGTATATCATACTTGTGCTAGAGCTATATTATTTTATTCCGCATTTGTTATTAGCTCTAGTTGATTTTGTGACATAGAAATATTAGGTAGAATCGTTGGATAGGTGGCTTGCAACACACTATTAGGCTAGCGCAAAAAGCTTCGCTATTTGTTATACTAATAGTGTTTGCCTAAGTAATTTTTGTAGATTTTAATTAGGCTATTCACCCCCCTCTAGCCAATTTGGACCTTTCAAGTGGTATCGGAGCAGTGGTCACCGTTTGTTTGAGGCTTAACATCCTCCGGTGTTAAAATGGCTCAAATCAACTATATGGGGAAGCCACCACATTTTGACGGCACCAACTTTGATTGTTGGAAGAGGAAGATGTGTGCATTCACAAGAGGAATGAATAGGAAGATTTGGGAGGTGATTGAGCATGACTTTGCGATAATTGATCCCACAAGTCTCACTCCTAGAGAAGAATAGAAGCTTCAATGGAATGATGTAGCAATCAACTTGTTCTATGAAGCTTTTGACACAAAGGTGTTTGAGCAAATCAAGGACCTTGAGAGAGCAAGTGAGATATGGGAGAGATTGGAGGAAACATATGAAGGCACCAAGGCGGTCAAGGGAGCCAAGCTATATATTCTCAAGGACAAGCTCGCCATGTTCAAGATGCAAGATGATGAAAGCATACCGGAGATGTTTCATTGGTTGCAAGTTATTATCAATGACTTGAAGGCTTTGGGAGAGAAGGTGGAGGACAAGGACTTTTCTCACAAGTTCATGAGATGCTTACCACCAAGGATTGATACGTTGGTGACTATCCTAGTGAGGGAAGGATTGGATACGGTAACCCCAAACCAAGTACTAGGTGATGTGGTTACACACGACACATACCGTGTGGAAAGGGATGGGGGAGGCCAAGAGGAAGAGAAAAAGAAGAAGACCATGGCATTCAAGGCTTCATCCTCCAAGAGCAAGAGCTAGGGCAAAGCTAAGAAGGAAGAAAGTGATGATGAAGCAAACACAAGCTTGAGTGAAATGGATGATGAGGAGATGGCTCTATTTGTGAAGAGATTTGGCAAGTTCATGAAGAAGAAGGGCTATGGAGCTAGGAAGAGAAGAGATGCAAACAAGAGCACAACCAAAAGGTGCTATAGATGCAAGAGCAAAGATCACTTCATTGCGGATTGTCCATACTCTAGTGATGAAGATGATGATGACCGCAAGAAGAGCAAGAAGAAGGACAAGAAGGAAAAGAGAGAAAAGAAGGAGAAGAAGAAGGGTGGTTCCTATGTTGTGACATGGGATAGTGATGCTTCCTCAAGCAATGATGATGATTCTAGTGATGATGAGAGGAAGACCACCAAGAAGAAGGCTATGGCTAGTCTTGCTATATCAAGCAAGCCTTCTATCTTCAACACTCCATCGACATGCTTCATGGCTAAGGCCACTAAGGTATCATCCGATGAGAGTGATAGTGAGAGTGAGAGTGATGATGATGAGGAATACTCAAAGGAGGACCTCATGAGCATGCTACAAGATGCTCACTCTTACATTGAGACTAAGAGGAAGGAGTGCAAAGAATTGCGCAAGGCCAACAAGGCTCTTGAGCAATCCTTTGATGAGCTCAAGTCTACTCATGAGAGGCTAGAAGAAGCCCATGAGAAGCTTGATCAAGCTCACACTAGGCTTAAGGAAGCCCACTCCTCCCTCCTTGATCAAATTAAGATTGAGGATGTTGTGGAGACATGCAATGTAGGAGTAACTTGTGATATACTTGATGAATCATTTTATGCTCCTATTATTGTTGCTCCCACCAATGCATCATCATCTAGCTCAACTAAAATGCCTACTTCTACTACTTGTGATTCATCATTAGTTGTAGAAAATGAGAACCTTAAAAACAAGGTTGTTGAGCTCACTCATGCCTTAGGCAATGCCTATGGTGGAGATGCCCGCTTGCTTAAGTGCTTAGGTAGCCAAAGGTGTCCACTCAACAAGGAGGGACTTGGCTATACCCCCAAGAAGGGCAAAGCCGCTTTTGCTCCTCACAAGACTAGTTTTGTGAAGAGCAATGGTCGGTATTGCTACAATTGCAAGCAATCCAGGCATATGGAGCAAAATTGCTTTAACAAGAACAAGAATAAGAACAATGCTCATGTTTCATCCATTAGACTTGATTCTTGTTAAATGCTTACAAAGGGCACTAATGGTGTGAAGGCTAAGTACATTGGTGCACCCACGGTTGGCCCAAAGAAGAAGGCAATTTGGGTACCCAAGAGCTTGGTGACTAACCTTGGAGGACCCAAAAAGGTTTGGGTACCTAAAAAGAATTGATCTCTTTTGTAGGTAAACTATAAAGCGGGAGGAAGGCATTGGGTGCTTGATAGTGGGTGCACTCAACACATGACCGGAGATGAAAGAATGTTCAAATCAATCAACACTAGTGGCAATGATCATGCGGATGCTATCACATTTGGTGACAACAAGAAAGGCAAGGTCAAAGGTTTGGGCAAGATTGCAATATCCAATGACTTGAGCATCTCCAATGTGCTATTAGTGGAATCTCTCAACTTCAATCTATTGTCTGTGGCACAATTGTGTGATTTGGGGTTGATGATGTGGAAATAGTGAGTGTTGATGGAAGTGATTTGGTCTTCAAAGGATTTAGATATGAGAACCTTTATTTGGTGGACTTTGATGCAAGTGAAGCTCAATTGACAACATGCTTATTCACCAAATCAAGTATGGGTTGGCTATGGCATAGACGCTTGGGACATGTTGGAATGAAGCAACTAAAGAGACTAGTAAAGCATGACATGGTGAGAGGGCTAAAAGATGTTCACTTTGAGAAGGACAAGCTTGGTAGTGCATGCCAAATGGGAAAGCAAGTTGGAAACACCCATCCAAACAAAGGAATGATGAGCACTACATATGCACTTGAGTTATTGCACATGGACTTGTTTGGACCAACTACATATGCAAGTATTGGGGGAAACAAGTATGGCTTTGTGATAGTAGATGATTATACAAGATACACTTGGGTCTTTTTTCTCGTTGACAAGAGTGAAGTGTTTGGCATATTCAAAACCTTTGTCAAGAGAAGTCAAAATGAGTTTGATAGAAGAATCAAGAAAGTAAGAAGTGACAATGGAAGTGAGTTTAGAAACACAAGAGTTGATGAGCTATGTGATGAATTTGGAATCAAACATCAATTCTTGGCCAAGTATACACCTCAATCCAATGGGATAGTTGAAAGGAAGAATAGGACACTCATTGATATGTCAAGATCCATGCTTAGTGAATACAATGTGAGTGATTCTTTTTGGGCCGAAGCAATCAACACGGCATGCTACTATAACAACCGGCTCTATTGTCACTCTCTTTTGAAGAAGACACCATATGAGCTCCTCAATGATAGAAAGCCCAACATTGCTTATTTCTGGGTCTTTGGGTGCAAGTGCTACATATTGAAGAAGGGCACAAGACTTGGAAAGTTTGAAAAGAAGTGTAATGAAGGATTCCTACTTGGTTACTCCACTACAAGCAAGGCATATAGAGTGTGGAACAACATATCAAGAATAGTTGAAGAAGTCCATGATGTTGAGTTTGATGAAACCAATGGCTCACATGAAGAACAAGATAATCTAGATGATGTGAGAGGAACACAATTGGTGGAAGCTATGAAAAACATGCACATTGGTGATATAAGGCCAAAGCAAGTGATTGACATAGAAGATGACAAAGATCAAGTGCTCTCCCCTCCAACCATGCATGACAATGATGTTGCAAGCTCTAGTAGTTCCCAAGATCAACAAAATACTAGTGCAAGTGCTCAACCGCAACAAGTGCTCCAACCAACACATATTGCAAGAGATCATCCTTTGGATCAAATTGTTGGTGACATAAGAAGAGGTGTGCAAACAAGATCAAGATTGACATCCTTTTGTGAACACTACTCATTTGTATCATCTATTGAGCCAACCAAGATTGATGAAGCTTTGATGGATGTTGATTGGGTGAATGCAATGCATGAAGAGTTGAACAACTTTACCCGTAATGATGTTTGGGAGTTAGTGGAAAGACCAAAGAACACAAATGTTATTGGTACAAGGTGGGTCTTCCGGAACAAGCAAGATGAAGATGGCACTGTTGTTAGAAACAAAGCAAGATTGGTTGCACAAGGGTACACTCAATTGGAAGGTATTGACTTTGGAGAAACCTATGCACCGGTTGCTAGATTGGAAGCCATTAGAATCCTACTTGCATATGCTTTTTCTCACAACATCAAGCTCTATCAAATGGATGTAAAAAGTGCATTTCTCAATGGATTCATCAATGAGCTAGTGTATGTTGAGCAACCTCCCAGATTCGAAGATTTGAAGAAACCCAACCATGTATACAAGCTCAAGAAAGCACTTTATGGGTTGAAGCAAGCACCAAAAGCATGGTATGAAAGATTGAGGGATTTCTTGCTATCGAAGGGTTTCAAGATGGGGAAGGCTGACACCACTCTCTTCACCAAGAAGATTGGAAGTGACTTGTTTGTGTTGCAAATCTATGTGGATGACATCATATTTGGATCAACCAACCAAGACTTTTGAGAAGAGTTTGGAGAAATGATGGCTAAGGAGTTTGAGATGTCTATGATTGGAGAACTAAGTTACTTCCTTGGTCTACAAATCAAGAAAATAAAGAAAGACACATTTGTTAGTCAAGGCAAGTACATCAAGGACATGCTCAAGAAGTTTGGGTTAGACGAAGCAAAAGCGATAACCACTCCAATGGGCACAAATGGACATTTGGATAGTGACTCTAGTGGTGACATGGTGGATCAAAAGTTATATCGATCAATGATTGGAAGTCTACTCTATGTGACCGCATCAAGGCCGGATGTCATGTTTAGTGTGTGTATGTGTGCAAGGTTCCAAGCCTCACCGAGAGAAAGTCATTTGAAGGCAACCAAAAGAATATTGAGATATTTGAAGCACACTCCTAATGTTGGACTATGGTATCCCAAGGGCTCTCAATTTGAATTAATTGGATATTCGGATTCCGATTATGCGGGATGCAAGGTGGATAGGAAGAGCACATCGGGCACATGTCAATTGCTTGGAAGATCACTTGTCTCATGGTCATCAAAGAAGCAAAATAGTGTTGCACTCTCTATCGCCGAAGCCGAATACATATCCGCGGGTAGTTGTTGTGCACAATTGCTATGGATGAAAGCAACATTGCAAGATTATGGAGTCAAGTTGGACAAGTTCCATTGCTTTGTGATAATGAGAGCATCGTCAAAATAGCCACCAACCCGGTTCAACATTCAAGAACAAAGCACATTGATATAAGGCATCACTTCATTAGAGACCATCAAGCCAAGAAAGATATATCTATTGAAAGTGTGGGCACCGATGATCAACTTGCCGATATCTTCACCAAGCCACTAGATGAGAGAAGGTTTTGCAAGCTGAGGAATGAATTGAATATTCTAGACTTCTCCAACATGAGTTCAATGCACCCCCACTTATGACATGCCTCTCCTCCAAGCAAGCAAAGGTGAAATTGTTTGGCATGTGCATTCTTATTAGGTTGTGATCTAGTTCATATAGCCATCATATTGCTTAATTAGGCTCATTCATGGTAAATCAAAAGAATTTGAAGTATATATGGTACCACTATTGCTTCTTTGCTTGACTTGATCTAGTGGTAGCATATAACTTGTTTGTGAGCTTGTAACTCTAGTGTTTGGTCTAGTAAGTGAGCAATGGGTGTTTAACCAACGTGAGTAAGATAACCATTGTATGATGTGTGAAGAAGCTTACTCTAGAGCAAACCGTGTTAGATATCCTATGCTCATGAGCTAGATTAAGCCATAACTTGACTTAATTTGATCCCCACATATGATGTTTGTCTCTTTTCCTTAAAACTTACCCCACTCTTTATGATAATTGGTGACAAAGGGGGAGAGAAAATGATGCAACAAAGATATGCTAGAAAGGGGGAGACAATAAAAGAATATAAGAGACAATAAAAGAATATAAGCTTCAAGTGGTTTAAGTGGTTTAGTGGTCTCAAGTAGGATCAGAGCATACAAATAGGGGGAGCAAGCTCATAAACATAATTGTTGCATTTGAAATGTGCATATTCATATGTTTTGGAAGCAATGCATAAGCTATTTATTATTGATATTCATGCTTATATGGTGAATGCTAGTGTTAGAACATGATTGATGATATGACTCACTAGCATGAATAGGATGATAACTAGACATACTTATATTTTAGTGTTTTTAAGTAGCTCAATAGCCTTATTATTATGTTGATCTCACGGGGTTCTTGAGGTTTGATGTATGTCTAGCGACAAATGATGCTAAGGATGGTTTAACATGTGCACTCCGATTGGTATCACGCTTCAAAGGTCCATTCTTATGCCTTAGCATCATCATTGGTAGTATTGCTCACCCACATTTCATATCCATACATATGTGCCAAATTTAGAACCAAACTATGTAGCACATATGTACGGGGAGCTAATACTATCAATGTGGTTACTCAAATTTAAATCACATATCTTTGTATAGGTTGTCATCAATTACCAAAAAGGGAGAGATTGAAAGCCCTTGTTTGGTTTTGGTTAATTGATGAAACCTATTTGGTCTAATCCTATTGATGAAACCTCATCGCCGAGGGCCATGGTGCAGAAGCCCTTGTTGTCGGCGAAGAAACAGAGGTCGTTCAGCTTGTCCTCGATCTTCTTCTTCTTCTCGGACTCTTCGTTGCTTGATGCAGCGGAGTCGTCATCCGAGTCGTCGACGTTGCTAAGCGTGGCGAAGAAAGCACGCTGCTCGGCCTGGGCCTTCTCCAAGTACTTCTCCTTGATGTACTCCTTGTTGAAGCCGCCCCTCCGCCTGTGCTTGGCGGGGACGTACTTCTCCTTGCGCTTGCCGGAGTCGTACTTGTGGCCATGATCCGCATTGCCGAAGACTTGCTTGTTCTTCTTCGGGCAATTGGCGATGAAGTGGTCCGAGCCTCCACACTCGTAGCAGCCACCTTGTCCTCCTCCGCGATGACGGTTCATGCGATTGTTGTGAAACCGCGAGAACCGGTTGGCAAGCAGGGCCAACTCGTCGTCCGCCATGAACTCCAGCTGCTCCTCTGTGACAGAAAGAAGAGATGACAAAGCAAAGCCTCCAGAGGTGTTAGCAGAAGAGCTAGAAACCAAAGCCATCGACGGGTGTTGGGTATTTTAAACGCACACAGAAAAAATCCGCAAGCGCATGGATACCGATGTAGCTTTCACCCGAGAGTATTCCAGGGTATCGATTTCCACGGGGAACGTGAAATGTACTAGAAGAATTAAGAACGTCCAAGAAAAGAATTGTAATATGGGTAGAGAGAGATATAGGGTTTTCTAAGCTGGTCTATCTAATTAAAGGCTCACTATACTTTACTTACTTCGGAGCAACAGTACCTTTCCGATTCTCGAAAAAGACTGGGAAAAGGGTAATCGGGAGAAGGCTGCCAAAAAGCTCTACGAAAACACCAATCCTAACGTGGTGGATTATAACAATCTACAGAGCTGTCACCCCTGTAGCTACCACAACTATCAGGAGGATTGGGCGCAAACTCAAGTAAACCCTAGTCTAGACACCGTGTCTACACTAACGGTTACTACTCTAATTACCACGGATAACTAGAGCACTCAATACGAGCGGAGATCCAGTAAATAAAATAAATCAAGAACTAAAATTAAATGAAGAACTTAGAAATAAATGAAGAACACAGAGACTGCTAAAGACAGACCAGATCCTGCAGTAGTACAATGTTGAAGAAGATCCGACAGATCCGGCTCCTCAGCTTTCTCCTTTCTCTCTCTAGATTACAACTAGATGATGAACTAGAACTAGATCTAGAACTAGAAGATGAACTAGAACTAGAATTAGACGATCAACTAGAGGGATCTCTACTTCTACTTTGAAACCCTAGTTTCTGATGTGGAGATGAATAATGAACATGAAGATGCCTGGAGAGGGGGGTCTGGGGTTGCTTATATAACCCGAGGTGGAGTAGGGGGCAAGGAATCGCCATGTCATCGATCCGCGTCACGTTTATCGCCCACCGTTAGATCAAACCGACTTCGGGGGCGGAGGAGATGCATCCTAAGAGGCGGTGGAAGAAGGTTCCAGAAAGGCGGAGGCAAAACGGGCTCCGTGGCCGATCGGTCGGTCTCCAAGTGGGACCGGTCGGTCTAGCCCAGTGGGCCCACGTGGTGGCCCGCCTCGTGGTGCCTTCTGGTGTCTTCTAGATCCTTCTTTTGCAGATTTCGATGCGAAATTAATATCTTTTCATCTGGGACTCCGAATATAGCAAATGATATGTCCGTTTCGATCGTCTCGACGAGCCCTTCGCAACGGTGCACTCCAATTCATCACATGAGATAATTTTATATGGTGAAATATTGATGTCCTACAAAACAAGTGAGAGCACCAAAACTCGTGGAACTTATTAGTTTCAAACCCTACAAGTATGATTTATAATTCATTTAGTGTCATTTCATGCAATAGTTGATGGTTAATTATGAGCATTAGTGAGCATCAACAAGTTCCCCCAAGCTTAACCTTTGCTAGTCCCGAGCAAAGCCAATCTCAACAATGGATCAGGAGTTGCTACAATATCTGCACTTCTAACAAGTACACAAGCATTCAAATAGAAGTTCTCATATGGAATAAAAAAAGTATCATATTATTTATCACGGGGCTTAGTACTTTACCTTGAATCCTGAGTAATTGAAAGATAGAATGATCAAATCAAGCACTATGTCTCTAGTTCTTTCACTTCACCATTATCCCGGAGTTTTTATGAATTTTCAAAAAGGATTAAAAATATATGTTGTCAAATTAAATAATGGATCCAAAGAGAAAGTCAACCATACCATTGAATCAAGAAGTGCATGTATATGGAAAATGGAGTCGGATGCTCTTTTGAAATATATCACTCTCTTTTTTTTATTAGAAACATATGGCTATCAGGCTAATTCTACTATCGGGCACGTGCCCATTTTTTTTAATATATTTTTTTCTTTTTTTCGAGGTTGCAGACACTTGTCCCTTTTTATTTCCTCGGGATCTATCTTTTTGAGGTTTTGGACACTTGTCCCTTTTTATTTCCTCGGATATATATATATATATATATATTTTTTTCTCTTTTTTCTTTCAATAGCCACATGCTTCCAACAAACTTTTGAGAGGATAACAATAGATAATCATGAGCATTTATAAGGAGGATGGATGAAATGTGTAAGTGATCTCAATTCAATAGCATGATAACTTCTCATAGGGTCAACAAAGCTTAATTTAACTCAATGCAATTATTAGTCATACTAATATTGGAAACTCTCCGGAACTCTAGTGTTGTTTTAAAATAAGATAACAGTAGCTCAGATCATCACATATCATATCTGTCAATTACCTAGACTCTGGATCAAGAATTTACTACCCATAAATTTAATTTCATTTTTTAAGCATCATTATTAATCAGGAGAACTCATGCTTTGAAGGCTAGGTACTTGAAAGAAATTAGATAGAGCAACTATTCATCATTTCCATGTAAAAGATTAGAGAGAGAGTTATTCTTTTATTATTAACTTCTTAAAACAAACTAAGCAAACTTAACACACTATTTATTTAACCTAACACACACTTATTATAAATAACTAAGATAGTAAATAAGACATACCTGGATTACGAATATAACAGGGGTGCGTCTCCCCCAAGCTAATCCTTTCAATCGCATCGAGCCTTCATGTGCCCAAATATTTTTGTTCTTTTCTTTTTAGGGGTGAGCGTGGATACATGGGGGTGCTTTCCCCCAAGCTGAATGTTGACGTAGTCGTTCATTCTTGCCATGTAGCAAACTGGCAGTAGAAATGTACTTCCTCTATCGGAGCTTTGATTGATGTTGATGTTTGTTGAGACAGTGCTCCAACAGTGGATGAAACATTCACTTGCTCGTCAGCTTTTCTTGATCTTTCAATCCTGTGAAACTCAAATAGACAACAAGACTTGTGGAAAAGATTAAACGTTAGTGGTTGACCACTTAAGCCTTAGTTGTCTAGAATTTCAGTAAGATCTCTTTCTCAATATTTTTGTATTTTATATTTTTATGATTCAAGAGAAAATGCACAGGATGAATGCATGCATATTTATTTTTATTATTTTTATGCCACCACGATGAACATTCCCGTGGGTTTTTACACACCATAGAATTATTCACATGGGGCTTCATAGTTTATGATGTAGTGTAACAAGTGCAATATTTTTATTTTACTTTCTAATGCAATGCAGAAATTAAAATGTTTATGAATTAAATATGATGATGCAATAAATAACTAAGAATTAAATATGAGAAATATGCAGAAAAAGAAATATGAGGATAACTACCAATTTTTACCTTTTGGCGAAGGTTCGGATATTTAGGTCCGACGAACCGGACCTTCCCTTGGTTCAGACCTCCCAAGGTATGTCAGACGTTTAAAAAGTTGTTATTGATTGTACCTCTGAGGTTCAGACTTTTTCTTCCATAGTTTCTTGGTCTGAGTCTTCACTTCCTGTGGTTCACTGTCTTGAGGTTTTTCTTCTTTCTTTTCTGGGACAGTGTTGATAGATTCTTCTTCGTGATTGGCCTCTCTATTGTTGATAGTTTGTCTTCTTTGGTATTGAGAGCGGCGTCTTTCACTTCTGTTCTTCTTAGGTTTCTCATTGGGCATGTAGTTGATGAAGTTGCATCGTGCCTTTTCTCCAGGAAAGTGAAAAATGGATTTCCTCTTGTTGATGATTGTACTTGTAGCGTAGAGGAATGGTCTTCCTTGGATGAGGTGGACATCATCGTCTTCTCATGTCGAGGATCAAGAAGTATGTGGGGACTTCATGACCTCTAATTCTGACTACGACGTCTTCCATCATTCCTTCTTGTTTATATCTCTTGATATGGTGTCACTCATGTTATTTGTTCGTCCAGTAGTTTGAAATGAAGCTTTAATTGTGGACGCTGGCATTATCATGCTCAGTGTGCATGTTCTTGTAGATCTAGGACCTTCACATTGTAGAATTTGGGAGTGACAAACTTCTCGATGTTTTGCTCAAGAGTGTGTCTTGCTCATAAAGACAAGGTAGAGATCAAGTGCATGGGCTCTGTTGGTGGAAAAACACCAACAGAACCAAAAGTTTTGTTTGTTCCCCTCTAACCTTAGGCACATTGCATAAGACAAACTTGTTTATGTGTCCTCTTCAATCTTAACATGAGTGATAGGATCAGAGGATGAGCATGAAAGTAGCATCTTAAAATATTTAACAGATCAGATTGTTTAACCCAAGGAAGGATAATCTATGCATAATGTGTCGATATTTTCATGATTGTAATATATCATCTTCCAAAGGTTAGATGCATAACATTTTAGCTCATTGGTTAAGAGAGTAAAGCTAGGAACAAAGAGTAAAGAACTGAACATGTTGAGTTGATTAGGTTGGATCAATTAATGTGCTACTAAAACATGTTTGGTTCTTATTTATGCACATACCAGAATTAAGGAGAAGCTTTTAAAGTGATGGTCACATACCTTGAGATGTTACCTTTATCATTGAAGAGTGATGTGGCGAACCACCTTGTGGAAATTTCTCTTGTCTGGCTAGTTCTTCTTCATGAATAGCTTGTCTTCTCTTGCTTATCTCATAGTGAACCTGAGTGATGGGAGCTTGAGAGGAGGAAGGTATAGTAGAATCATCTTTAGAGGGATCAACCTTCCTTCTCTGTGTGTCAACCTATCAGTGAAGATGTGTTGTTCCTCCCACGATGGTCTTTATCTTCTTGTGACCCAGCTCAGACTTGTTCACCTACTTTCATGGAGTGAGTGCTTTGATTGTAGATATTGTTTTGTGGCACTCATCTTTTGTCTTGTTCCATGGATCACATTTCTCCATGATCAGTGAGTTGTGTCTCCCTTGCGCAAGTTGTTGAAGTTCATGTGTCTTTTCATCTCCAGTGTGAGTTTATCTCAGGACTTTTCCAATTTGATATTGAAAGTTTTCCTACAGGGGTTAGTCCAACAAAATATCCAGCATCCACTATAGTATACTATTGGCTCAAAAATCAACCTAGACACCACGTCTAATTTGATCTACGAAGGCATTTTAACCTAAGCACCATACTTAATTTAAAAGACTTTAGAGGTAAAATCAGGACACCTTTTAGCTCAAGAATCAAACCAGACACCATGCCTTACTTTAATTCATGAAAACAGTTTAAACTAAGCACCATGCCTAATTTAAAAGGTGTATGAGAATACTTCAAAACCAAAGCATATACTATAGCAAATGAAGGTAGCATTAAAGCATTAAAGAGATTTACTCAAATGGTGATGAGAGAGCATGATTAGTGTATAGCACATGAGCATGTCTTAAAGGTAGGGACAACCAACATAGCAACATGACAAGAGTTGTTCTTAAGTGTATCCCCAAGCTTGGATTTTGCAAAAAAATCAAGATTAGATGAATGTAATTCAATGTTGCATGATGATTGGTTGGACATACCTTGTGTTTGTCGTTCCTTCGAACTTTTTGCTACAGACCTGCAAAGGTTAGTGACAAGAATACCCGAAGGAATATTTTGACAATTATATCCTTATGCTCATTACACAAAGGCAGTGTAGAAGGAGAGTGAACACTGATCTAAAAAGTGCTTGTTTTCGGACACTGAGCTTGTCTTTGGGAAACCTTCAGAATGAGATTTGGTGAAGTGGTTTCCCCTCCAACACCAACTTAAGAGCACAACGAGATCTACAAAATTTGTGACAAACATATGCATCGACAACCACCCTTTTGAAGTTTTTGTAAACAGAAAGCGTGAGGGGGTTGAAAATCTCGAGTGTGGCAATGTTAGACAGACCAATTGAATCAGGAGATGTTTCATATGAGCATGGATTTAAAGAGGTGTTTATGAAGTAGCTTCCATGCTCTTTGATATCATCCTCCTCGATTTCAGAGAAGAACACCGAAGGATGGGATTCATAATTTTCTAAAGTGTGGGGTGTTTTCTCTAGACAAGGTTTTGTGACAACCAAATTATTAGAAGGATTTGAAGGAATTTCAAATTCAGTTGTGTGTTCCTCCTCATGTTGGTCGGGGTTGAGCTCGACTTCTTCTTCTGGGAATTCGTCAAAAATGCCAGTGTAAGGAGTGTCTTCAAGGATTTTATTTAGGATGTCTCCTCCTTCACTAATAAGTTTATGTGAGAATGATCCTCCAAAAGCTAAATCGAGATGTAGAGCAGCTTCCTTGTTAAGACCACAATAAAAGTGAAACTGTAGCACATGGTCTGGCAAGGAAAGTTTTGGGCTTGAATTGGTAAGGTGTTTGAACCTAGCCCAAGCTTCTCCTAGCGTCTCCTTCTCTTTTTGTTTGAATGTAAGAATTTCGATTCTAAGATTAGAGATTCGAAATAGAGGGAAGAAAGCAAGACAAAAGTTGTCCCGAAGTTCATCCCAATTTCCATTTGTGCCACTTATGGAATGGTCGTACCATTTTCTCGCTCTTCCCAAAAGAGAGAACGGGAATAGTTCCCATTTTATGGTCTCTTGTGTCATGCCAGCAATAGTCCGACAAGAACACAATTGCTCAAATTCCCTAAGGTAAGTGTATGGATCTTCGTCTTCTGACCCAGAGAAGGATTTCTCCCGAACCATGGCTATAAGAGCAGGGCGAAGCTCATAGCCATCTGTAAGAATGGGGTGTAATGATGGTGGAGTCTCCAACAAGTCACCCTTTGGAGCAAAGAACTTATAGATAGGAGTAAAATCCATGTGGTAAGAAGTATGGTGGTGAGGTAAATGTGGTGATAAGAAAATGATGGTAAAAGAAAAGAAACACGGACGATCCTGGTTCGATTCTAGAACAGCTACCGTTCCCCGGCAATGGCGCCAGAAAGCTTGTTGGGTATTTTAAACGCACACAGAAAAAATCCGCAAGCGCACGGATACCGATGTAGCTTTCACCCGAGGGTATTCCAGGGTATCGATTTCCACGGGGAACGTGAAATGTACTAGAAGAATTAAGAACGTCCAAGAAAAGAATGGTAATATGGGTAGAGAGAGATATAGGGTTTTCTAAGCTGGTCTATCTAATTAAAGGCTCACTATACTTTACTTACTTCGGAGCAACAGTACCTCTCCGATTCTCAAAAAAGACTGGGAAAAGGGTAATCGGGATAAGGCTGCCAAAAAGCTCTACGAAACACCAATCCTAACGTGGTGGATCATAACAATCTACAGAGCTGTCACCCCTGTAGCTACCACAACTATCCAGAGGATTGGGCGCAAACTCAGGTAAACCCTAGTCTAGACACCGTGTCTACACTAACGCTTACTACTCTAATTACCGCGGATAACTAGAGCACTCAATACGAGTGGAGATCCAGTAAATAAAATAAAGCAAGAACTAAAATTAAATGAAGAACTTAGAAATAAATGAAGAACGCAGAGATTGCTAAAGACAAACCAGATCCTGCAGTAGTACAATGTTGAAGAAGATCCGACAGATCCGGCTCCTCAGCTTTCTCCTTTCTCTCTCTAGATTACAACTAGATGATGAACTAGAACTAGATCTAGAACTAGAAGATGAACTAGAACTAGAACTAGACGATCAACTAGAGGGATCTCTACTTCTACTTTGAAACCCTAGTTTCTGATGTGGATATGAATAATGAAGATGGAGATGCCTGGAGAGGGGGGTCTGGGGTTGCTTATATAGCCCGAGGTGGAGTAGGGGGCAAGGAATCGCCATGTCATCGATCTGCGTCACGTTTATCGCCCACCGTTAGATCAAACCGATTTCGGGGACGGTGGAGATGCATCCTAGGAGGCGGTGGAAGAAGGTTCCAGAAAGGCGGAGGCAAAACGGGCTCCGTGGCCGACCAGTCGGTCTCCATGTGGGACCGGTCGGTCTAGCCCAGTGGGCCCACGTGGTGGCCCGCCTCGTGGTGCCTTCTGGTGTCTTCTAGATCCTTCTTTTGCAGATTTTGATGCGCAATTAATATCTTTTCATCCGGGACTCCGAATATAGCAAATGATATGTCCGTTTCGATCGTCTCGACGAGCCCTTCGCAATGGTGCACTCCAATTCATCACTTGAGATAATTTTATATGTTGAAATATTGATGTCCTACAAAACAAGTGAGAGCACCAAAACTCGTGGAACTTATTAGTTTCAAACCCTACAACTATGCTTTATAATTCATTTAGTGTCATTTCATGCAATAGTTGATGGTTAATTATGAGCATTAGTGAGCATCAACAATGGGCCAGAAGGATTTTCATAAGAAGCCCTCGCCATGGCATCAATCTCACTGAACTTGAGCTTACTAAAGAGCTCGTCGCACGTGAGAGTCTCATAGTTAGGCGATTCGATGATCGCCTGAACCTTGGAATCCCACACCGACCGATCGAGAGTGTGTAAAAGCTTGAGAGCCCTCTCATGATCGTCGAAAGGCAACAGCTCCTTGTTAGCCCTCATCCTGTTGACAATCACCTGAAAGCGAGTGAATAAACTTTCTATGTTGTCGCCAGGCATGTGTTGAAAGTTCTCATACTATCACTTGTGTGACTCGTAGAGACGGGTTTTGACTTGAGTGGTGCCCTCATGGAAACGCATGAGAGTAGCCCAAATCTCCCAAGCCGTAACGAGGTGAGAAACACGATCAAACTCAGACATGCTCAAACAGGAGAAAAGAGCATTACGGGCTCGGCTATTGACATCATGCTCATCAATCTGATGTTGAGTAGCACGAGCAGCCAAGACCACGTAATCTGCATAGTTGCAAATATCCCAAATCGAAGCACCCATACTCTGGAGATAGGCCGACATGCGTATCTTCTAATATGCATAGTTCATCCCATCGAAAACGGCGATTTGCCCACGCCGCGATCCATGTCGTCTTCTGTGGATCTGGAACCGGCTAAGGTGAAAGATCCTTAACCTGCTCCGATACCAATTGAAGGACCGAGAACGCTACCAGAAAGCGACCAGAGGGGGGTGAATGGGAGCCTAAAAATTTCTTTCGAAACTTTGGTCTCTGTCCCACAAAACAACCCCAAAAGCTTCGAGTGCAAAACGTGATGCCCATTACCCGTGGAAGAGGGTGGATGATCCCTAGGATAACAGCGAGGCACCACCAAACGAGAGCGAGTCAAAACCTAAAAGCTCCGGCTCAAGTTCAACTCCAAAAACCAACTCCCGAGCGTAGATGGATGGCTACGTCAGGAAATCTCCAAATACCGATGCTAACGAGTAGCAAAGATACCAAGAGAGGTTCCTTGGTGAACTCTAGGGCCAAACGATAAGTCCGAAAACCAAGCGGAAAAATCGGAAGAGCAAACGCACTAAAACACAACCTACAGCAGGTTGCCGGACTGTTCGGGCTCCTGGTGCCGGACAGTCCGCGCCTACTGCGGACTATCCGCGGTCCACTGGTGGACTGTCCGCCGGCAAGAAACGAAAAACAACACTGTTGCTGAAGTCTCCCTGGACAGTCCTGGACTGTCCGCGGATGACAACGGCGGACTGTCCGCCAGTCAACCTGGACAGGAACAATCGAGCTGCATAGGCACTGGTCCGGCTCGAGCCCGACGCGCGGACTGTCCGCGCCCTGAGTGGCGGACTGTCCGCGACCACTCAGGGAGGGCGATTTCAATCGCCCTTCTCCCAAATCTGCCCAAATTCGATCCAAATCAAAATCCCTTGATCCCAAAATTGGAGAAGATGATCACGAGGTAGTTGGGAGACTATCCCCAAGAAATCATCCGCTCAAATCAACTCAATCAACGGGAAATCGAAAGGGAAGGTGCAAGAACCAAAAAAGTGCCACGAAACTTGAATCGACCTGATCTACTTGTTCGTGAGGATTGAAATGAATTCCTTTGGTGGAAATGTTCTCCTCACATCAAAGAACAAGTTGGTTCAAGTGGATTCGAAAAAGACGCAGCGAGGAGGGAGATCGAGTGACGGGAAAATCGTGGAGAAACGAAGAACGTGAAGAACAAGTTCAAAAAGCGAATCAAGACCACGAATTGCCAGCCGAAATTCGTCCCCACGAGGAGACAACGGGAATCCGGTCCCGTTTCCACAAAATCCAAATACACAAAGGTATTGTTCACCGTCTCTGCGGATCTCAGTAGCTACAGCAGGGATTGGGAGAGCAGGAACCCTAGAATGAAAATAGCAATGGCTGAGATGGTTTGGAGGGAGGGGTTGCCTCTCCTAATATAGCCTAATAGAACTACTCCCCTTCTACCCCTACTGCTAATGAGCGAGCAGACTAACCCGAAGGGTATTCCTGACCAACTCAAGTTGATGTTGATCCGACGTCCAAGCCCGCACATTAGGTAGCTTCGCCTCGACGCGACCTTACCGGTTGTCGCCACGTGCCGCCAAGCGCCGCTCATCCTTTTCATGGACCTCCCCCCGGTTTTGAGGCCGAAACCGGGAAACCTGGGACATCCCCCGGTTTTGAGGCCAAAACCGGGAAACTTGTCGTCCGTCGCCTGAGTTTTGTGGCCCAAACTCAAAAACCCGCCAGCGACCAGGTTTTGAGGCCCAAACCTAGAAACCATCCTCTGCCCGAGTTTTATGGCTCAAACTCGGAAACCGGCCGCGCCCAGGTTTTGAGGCCCAAACCTGGAAACCGTCCACTCGGTGGTTTTTCGGTGGCTCAAACACCAAATCGACGCCGTAGAGCGATGCACCGCCTATGCACCCGGTCCACCCGCAAGTCTTCACTTGTCATTGTCCCAGGCTGTCAGCCACCACGGCCGATCCTCAGGCCACCGGTCCGTCAGTCCAAGCCTCATGTCCGCCCTTCTGAAAGCCCTTGTTTGGTTTTGGTTAATTGATGAAACCTATTTGGTCTAATCCTAATACTAAGCAAGTGTGTAGCTTATAAGAAAGGATTAAGACCAAGCCAAGTGGTGGAGCTAGCAAGGTGGCAACCATGGAGGATGGTGTTGGCCACAAGGACTAAAGTAATCAAGTGCTCTACCTTTGGTGAATCAAGAGAAGAAGAGAAGTGATGGAGCAAAGAGGCCCGAAGGCAAAGGTATAACCTATAGGGCTCTTTGTTTTAGTGGTCAAGACACTTAGCGAGTGTGATCACATTTAGGATACATAGCCGTACTATTAAAAGGAGATAATTCACAGCTTATGCGGTGTTCAAGTGCCACTAGGTGTTCTCTAACATATCGATGCTATAGACCTAGTGAGTGACTAACAAAATCCTTGGAAAATGCTTTGAAAAATGCTAACACACGTGCACAAGTGGTGAAACACTTTGGTGTTGGCACATGGGAGCAAGGATAGAAGTTAGAGATGAAAAGATGTCAAGTTAAGGGCATCGGACGCTGGCGTCGGCAGCATTGGACGCTGGCCGAGCGTCCGATGGCAAACCCTAACTACTGTCAGAAGTCGAGGTAGCATCGGACGCTGGCAACGGACGCAGGCGAGTCACTGTTGCAGAGTCCGATGGTCATGACATGGCGCGAGCTAGTTTTCCAGGGAGCATCGGACGCTGGCCTGCGTCCGAAGCAGGACCATCGGACGCATCCGATGCGTTTTGGCCCTCTCTAGAACTTCTCTGCATGGTCATCGGACGCTGGGGTTGAGCGTCCGATGTGATAGTGCCGGAGTGTCCGGTGTGACGCAGAATAGTGCTGAATCGAGCAGAGGCATCGGAGCATCCGATGCTAGGCATCGGTGCATCCGATGCCACATTAACCAGCGCGGGAAAGGATATGACCGTTGGGATCTAACGGGCTGAATTCATAGCAGGAGGACACGTGGTGCTCATCGGAGCATCGGACGCTGGGGCAGCGTCCGATGGCCCCGACACCGGCGCGTCCGATGCATCTGTTTCGGGCCCAACGGCTAGGCCGTCTTGTGTGGCCTATTTAAGGGGCTTGGCCGGCTTGCTAGGTCACACTCTTGCACATTTTGATTCCTAAGCATTCTAGTGAGCCTTGGCAAGCCTCCCAACTCATCTCCCAAGTTGATTTGATCAAACCAAGTGAGATTGAGTGATCTAGTGCGTGATTTGAAAGAGTTCGATCTAGTGGCACTAGTTCTTCGCATCGGCATTGAGTTTTCTTGTTACTCTTGGCATTTGCCGGTGCCTAGATGGCTTGGAGGTGTTTGAGGTGGTTTTGGCAAGAGAAGGAGATTGTTCTTGGCCACCACCGATTGAGATTGTGAGAGGTTTTGGAGCCTCACCTCGCCGGAGCGGCAAGAGGCATCCTTAGTGGATTGCTCGTGTCATTGAGCTACCTCACTATTGGTAGATTCTTGTGGCGCTCTTTGTGAGCTTGGCTTTGCGCCGATTAGCCACCGGGTCACCTAGTGTTGGTCGACACAACGGGGAGTAGCGTGCCGGCAAGCACGTGAACCTCGGGATAAATCTATGTCTCCCGAGTGCTTATTGTGATTGTGTCCCCATCTTGGTGATTGGTCTCCATCTACACATTCTTGGTGATTGGCTTCACAAGTGGATTTCACCGGTGATTGGCTCTCTACGTGGCGATCCCGAAGGCTCGGTGAAATTCCCTCTATCTAGCTTATTTACTTTGTGTATTTACTTTGAGCTACTTCATTTGTGTAGATATCTTTTCTTGTTGTATATCTTTTGTCATATACCTTGTGTAGCTAGTTGTGAGTAGCTTGCTTAGTTTGTCTATTGCACACACTTGTCTCATATACATTTTTGTATATCATACTTGTGCTAGAGCTATATTGTTTTATTCCGCATTTGTTATTAGCTCTAGTTGATTGTGTGACATAGAAATATTAGGTAGAATCGTTGGATAGGTGGCTTGCAACACACTATTAGGCTAGCGCAAAAAGCTTCGCTATTTGTTATACTAATAGTGTTTGCCTAAGTAATTTTTGTAGATTTTAATTAGGCTATTCACCCCCCCTCTAGCCAATTTGGACCTTTCACCTTCACCACTCCGGGTCCATCGGCACGGCACGTCTCTACTTGACCGTCACCTTGCCCTTGATCACCGTATCTGAGCTCAACACCTGCACAACACAAGCCAAAGAACATGCGCATCATACCAGTTGACAATCACTCATCATCTCAAGATCCGGCATACACCCATGTATCCGCACAAACAGAGTATGAGTCTTTTATGCAAATGTATAATCCTACTGAGCCTACACATGGGTAAGTGGACTATAGAAGAATCAACAAGGCTACAAGAGTTACCCTTGCGAACAACCACTACTACCAGCGTTATAGGAGGCAATTATGAGCTATCAAGTCTAAGCACCACGCTTACACTATCCAACTACTCTAACTCTAGCGCAACTAGAATTAAAGTACTCAAAAGAGAGTCATAAACCTTAAGAATAATAAGAACAATGTCTCATACTTAAATATAGACGTTGATTACCGAAACAGTCGCTGAAGCAAGTTGAAGATGAACTTGAATCCGCAGGTACAAGATGAAGAAGTTGATCCGACAGGCCAGAGCTCCTTCTTGATCTCTTCCTCTCTCTCTCTCTCTTCTAGTTCTAGTGTAAGACTAGTTTCTAAACCTAAACTAGAGGGGTAACTATTCTTCTACTTGAAAGCTGGCTCTTGAAGTCTTCTTCTAGGGTTTCTGAATGAGGCGTAGACTTTTCTTAAGAGAGACATGTTCTTCCCTGGGGCCTGGGGGCCTGTATATATAGCCCCGAGGGATCAACCGCGACCGTTAGATTAAACCGACTTCACGTAGGGCTGAGATGGATCCTCAGAGGCGGTAGAGGAAGGTTCCGGAAGGGGGAGGTCGGCGGCTCCCTGGGCCGACCGCCTGGTGGGGCCCACCAACCGGTCGGTCCCACCTGGTGGTGGCTCGGGGTGCCCCTCCTCTTGGAGTCTTCAGGTGTTCTCTAGAGTCTTCTGGAGTATTCCTGACTTGGCGGTTGCATTATCTCCTGTTGGTTTCCTTCTAGGGGAAGCAATTGAGGGCCGTTTTCCTGTTTAGTCCCTGCAGATTCACAATTCACCAAAACTCGTGGAATTCATTACTAAGGTGGAATTTATGTTTTTATCCATTTTCATGTTTAATTGACCTTTAATAATAAGAGTTAATTAATGTCAACACTCGCTGATAGCTTCGTCGCAGCGCGAGCCTCTCGGCGCCGCCACGCGTAGACCATCCTTTTTGGACCTTCCCCTGGTTTTGAGGCTGAAACTGGGAAACTGTCCTCTGGCTGAGTTTTGTGGCCCAAATTCAGAAACTCGCGAGCCCAGGTTTTGAGGCCCAAACCTGGAAACTGTCCTCGCCGAGTTTTGAGGCCCAAACTCGGAAACCCGCCACCCCGAGTTTTGAGGCCCAAACTCGGAAACCGTCGAGGGTAGTTTTCAGAGGCTCTACTACCAAACCCGCACCATAGACGGGATGTGGTTCGCACACCTCGACCACCGACACCGATGTCGATGCATGTCCAGCCTCCACGCCGCGCACAACACCTTTGCTTTCCTTATCGGCCTCCCGCCAAGTGTCATGACGCCATCGTGGTTGGGTTGATACCCAGGCCGCTGGCGCCTCCCGCCCGCAGTGCGGATACATGGGTGTATGCCGAGTCTCGAGTGATGAGTGATTGTCAACGGGTTTGATCGCATGTTCTTTGGCTTGTGTTGTGCAGGTGTCGAGCACGGATATAGTGATCAAAGGCAAGGTGAAGGTCAAGTAGAGACGTGCCGTGCCGAGGGACCGAGAGTGGCGAAGGGCGGACGTGAGGCTTGGACTGAGGGACCGGTGGCCCGAGGATCAGCTGTGGTGGCTGGTAGCCTGGGACAGCGACGAGCGGAGACTTGCGGGCACAGTGTTGCTTGGGTCGAGGACCTGGGGACACGTGTCGGTGGACGGGGTGCACGGGCGGTGCATCCCTTCTACAGCTTCGGTTTGGTGGTAGAGCCATAGAAAAACCATCGGGTGGACGGTTTCCAGGTTTGGGCCTCAAAACCTGGGCGCTGCGGGTTTTCGAGTTTGGGCCACAAAACTCGGGCTGAGGACGGTTTCAAGGTTTGGGCCTCAAAACCTGGGCGCTGGCGGGTTTCCTGGTTTCGGCCTCAAAAACAGGGGATGGACTTGGAGGCTCGTTTCTCGGTTTGGGCCTCAAAACCGGGGGTGGACATGAAGGCCTGGTTTTCCGGTTTTGGCCACAAAACCGGGGGCGATGTCCGTGAAAAGGACGAGCAGAGCAGTGGCGGCACGTGGCGGCAATCGGTGAGGTTGCGTCGAAGCAACGCTACCAGTTGTGCGGGCGTGGCCGTCGGATCCACCTACCTTCGAGTTGGTCCAGAATAACCCTAGGGTTTAGCTGGTTCGCTCTGTAAGTAGTTAGGGGTAGAGTGGGAATTAGGAATAGTTAGAATTAGGATAAGTAGGGGGAGACACCCACCTTCCCATGAATCTCAGTCATATTCTCTTTTCTTCTAGGGTTTCCTGCTCTCCCAATCCCCTGCTGTAGCTAGCTGAGATCCGCAGAGAACCATACCTCTGTGTACAAGAGATTTTGAGGAAGTGAGGTCGTAACCTCACTGTTGTAGCGTGTGGTAGCCACACGGTTGCAGATCGATGACTTGATTCACGTTTTGGTTCGTGTTCTTCGCGTTCTTCGTTTCTCCGCGATTTTCCCGTCACTCGATCTCCCTCTCTAGTGCGTCTTTGTGAAATCCGTTTGAATCAACTTGTTCTTTATAGTGAGGAGGTCATTTCGATCAAAGGAATTCATCTAACTCCTCACGAACAAGTAGATCGGGATGATTTCGTTTTTGTGGCGCTTTTTCGATTCATTCTCCTCCCCTTTCGATTTCCCGGTGTTTGATTTGATTTGAGCGGATGATTTCTTGGGGATAGTCTCCTAACTACCTCGTGATCATCTTCTCCATGTTTGGGAATGTGGGATTGAGTTTTGATTCAGATTTGAGAGGATTCGTGAGAAGGGCGATCAAAATCGCCCTCTCTGTTCATCCGCGGACAGTCCGCCACTAGGGGCGCGGACAGTCCAGGGGTCGGGCTCCAGCCGAGTTCGTGGCTGCATAGCTTGTACGGACAAGTTCTTTTTGAACCACGGACAGTCCGTCGTTGGGACTCGCGGACAGTCCGGGAGTCGACAAGGGGAGTTCAGCAGACTTGCAGTTTTGAGGATTTTGCCGGCGTACAGTCTGGGCCTTCCTCGCGGACAGTCCGCAGTACCCGCGGACAGTCCGGGACCTGCAGTCCGGACAGTCCGGGACCCTGCTGAAGCTTCCGGTTTTGTGCGTTTGCTCTCCCGGCTTCTTCGCTTGATTTACGGACTTCTCGTTTGGTCCTAGAGTTGACCAAGGAACCTCTCTAGGTGTCTTTGCTACTTGTTAGCATAGGTATTTGGAGACTTCTCGACGTAGCCATCTATCTACGTTCGGGACTCGGTTTTCAAGGGTCGGACTTGTGCTGGAGCTTTTGGTGTTTGGTTCATTATTGCTTTGTAGTGCCTCGCTGTGATCCTAGGGATCATCCACCCTCTTCGAAGGGTCGTGGGCATCACGGCTTCGGTCGTAGCTTTCGGGGGTTGATTTTGGGACATTTGGCCTAAGTTTCGAGAGAAATTTTGTTGGCTACCATTCACCCCCCCCCTCTGGTCGCCTTGCTAGTGCTTTCTCGGTCCTTCAATTGATATCAGAGCAGGTTAAGGATCTTCCACCTTAGCCGGTTCCAGAACCACAGAAGGCGACATGGATCGCGGCGTGGGCAAACTGCCGTTCTTTGATGGGACGAACTATGCGTATTGGAAGATACGCATGTCGACCTATCTCCAGAGCATGGGCTCTTCTGTTTGGGAGATTTGCAACAGGGACGATTACGTTGTCTTGGCTGCTCGTGTTACTCAGCTTCAGATGGATGAGCACGATGCCAATAGCTGAGCGCGTAATGCTCTTTTCTCCTGTTTGAGCATGTCCAATTTTGATCGCGTTTCTCACTTCCCCACGGCTCGTGAGATTTGGGCGACCCTCATGCTCTTTCATGAGGGAACCTCTCAAGTCAAATCCTGTCTCTACGAGTCGCACAAGCGGGAGTACGAGAACTTTCGACATATGCCAGGCGAGAGCATAGAGAGTTTATTCGCTCCCTTTCAGGTCATTGTCAACAAGATGAGAGCGAACAAGGAGTTGTTGCCTTTTGACGATCATGAGAGGGCTTTGAAGCTTTTGCACACTCTTGATCAGTCGGTGTGTGACTCAAAGGTCCAGGCGATCATCGAATCGTCTAACTATGAGACCCTCACTTGCGATGAGCTCTTTAGCAAGCTCAAGTCTAGTGAGATTGACGCCATGTCGAGGGCCTCTTATGAAAATCCTTCTGGCCCAACTATGGCTTTGGTTTCTGGCTCTTCTGCTAACCCCTCTGGAGGATTTTCACTTTCTTCACTCTTTTCTGTCACAGAGGACCAGCTGGAGTCTTTGGGGGATGACGAGTTGGCAATGCTTGCCAACCAGTTCTCGCGGTTCCACAACAACCGCATGAACCGTCGCCGCAGAGGAGGACGCTTAGGATGCTTTGAGTGCGGCGACCCCGACCACTTCATCGCCAACTGTCCCAAGAAGAAGCACACATCTGGGAAGGGCGATCATGGGCACAATTATGACTCCGGCAAGCGCAAGGAGAAGTACATCCCCATGAGGCACAAGCGGAGGGGCGGCTTCGACAAGGAGTACATCAAGAAGAAGTACTTGGAGAAGGCCCAGGCCGAGCAGTGTGCGTTCTTCGCCATGCTCAGCGACGTCGACGGCTCGGATGACGACTCCGCTTGCTCAAGCGATGACGAGTCCGAGAAGAGGAAGAGGATCGAGGACAAGCTGAACGGTCTCTGCTTCTTCGCCGACGACGACGACCTCTGCACCATGGCCCTTGGTGATGAGATCGATGACAAGCTGGAGGACTCCCCTCGGAACGATGACGACACCTCTCAGGTATCTCTCACCCACGACGAGCTTTCTGCTGAGGTTGAGAAGCTTACTGCCGCCTTGCTTAGTCAAGATAAGTTGCTTAGGCGTGCTGATAGAGAGCGCAAGGAGTTTAGGCAGAAGTGGGAGGACACGGTGAGGGAGCTTGAGTTTGCTAAGTCCACCGTGGTCGTTTCTAAGGAGGTGGAGTGTGAGATGTGCACCAAGCACATGACTGACCTTCTCACCTTGAGAGGTAAGTATGCTGCGTTGGTAGGAAAGGTGGATGAGCTGAAGGCTAGACCCTCGCTGTTGGGTGCGTGCAAGACTTGTCCTGCCTTGCAATCTGAGTTGGCAGAGAAGAATGCCAAGATTGTGTCTCTTGAAGAGGCCAACTCAAGTACCACATGTGCGGCTAGGTGTGTTCTTTGTGAGGGTTTGGAGATGGAGATCGCTAATGTGAAGCATGACAAGATGCAAACCGAAGAGGAAAACACATACCTTCAGACCATCTTGTCATGGGTATCTAGTGGTGAGCCACAGCTCGGGATGATGATCTCCCAATTCAAGCGAGCTGCTGGAGGTCCTGGTGTAGGTTTTGCTCCGGTGTTGATGTTTCATCTTTTGGGAAGATTGGAGAGTCGAGTGGTCTTAACCCATGTGAGAAGCCCAACTCCACCACTACTCCCAAGATTACCAAGATTCCACGCAAAGAGCCACTCAAGCCTAACACCAAGGATGGGGTCTTTGTTGAGCCTCCGAGAGCTCCACCCATGAAACAATCATGGGCTCCCAAACCAAACCACCTCAAGAACAAGCTGGACACCATGCCACCCATCCAAGAGGAGCTTATGCCACAGAAGGGCAAAGTGATCCACACCCACTACCGTGAGTACCAACAACCACCTTTGAGAGCGGTGAGGTACCATTGTGAGCACTATGAGCGAGATGGACACTTGAGTGAGTTTTGCTTTCGGCGCAAGAGAGAGGTGCGCCGTGCAAGGGAGATGAACAATGCGGACATGTACCATTCTTTCCATGATGTACATGCGCCGAATGTCCAGAGACGTGCTGCTAGGACCAGAGGTCCAGAACCTCAAGTTCCCAGACCTATGTAGCGGAGAGGACGTGCCCAGCGGGAGCCTGCAGTTGTAGGCTATGGACCCCGTGGCAGTGGCTTTGTTGTAGAGCATTTCCCCCACCGCGTTTTGAGTATCGCGATGGACGCTCTTCCCTTAGCGGACCACGTTTTCCTCAACGTGGTGATCGCTTCCCCCATAGGCGTGCTAGGAATGGTTTTTCTACTAACCGTTCTTTTGAGCAGCCGGCCCAACACTGGTATTCTTCCTACTTCACTAACCCCAGTGTTGGACCGTATGCTCACCCTATGTCTTTTTATTGATGTAGGTAAAACAATTGCAGGACGTTTGGTTGGTGGATTCCGGTTGCTCGAGGCACATGACCGGAAACGCCAAGTGGTTCTCTAGTCTTAGTCCAGTCGCCGGAAAGGAGTTTATCACCTTCGGCGACAATAGCAAAGGTAAAGTGTTGTCTCGTGGGTCGGTGCGAGTTAATGAGCACTTTGTGTTGCGCGATGTTGCTCTTGTTTCTAACTTGCATTTTAACCTTCTTTCTGTTTCACAACTTTTTGATGATGACTATGAGATTCGTTTTAAACCGAATCTCAGTCGCATTTTAGATCCTTAGGGCAATCTTGTTTGTGTGATTTCGCCCTTTGGGAAAGTCTTTCGTGCGGATTTCTCAGAGTCGTTTGGAGTTTCTCGCTGTCTTGTGGCTGGTCCTTCCTCCTTTGATCATTGGAAGTGGCATAGGAGATTAGGACATTTGAGCTTCGACTTGCTTGTGAGACTTAGCTCACTTGGCCTAATCCAAGGATTGCCCAAGTTGTCGATGAAGAAGGATCTTGTTTGCCATTCTTGTAGACATGGGAAGATGGTTGCCGCTCCCCACCATCCAGTTGAAAGGTCCTAGTTTGGTTTTGGTAATTGAGTGACAACTTTAGGTGGACTAATGATGTTTATGTGAGATACACAGGTGTTAAGTCCACAGGTGATCATGTATGAGCAACATATGCCATAGGGGTGAAATGGCTTGAAGGATGTTGCAATGCTCATGCATGTGATGAAGAATGAGCTTATTGCATATGTGACATGACATGTGGTCATGTGGCTAAGATGGTGAAGATCAAGGCAAGACTTGGCTTGATGGACCGGTTGCGAAGGTGAAGGGCAAGTTGGAGGCTTTGAAGCCGTTGGTACCGAGTGTCGGGAGGCTTGAGCAAAGACTTGGCGCCGAAGGACCGAAGCAATGGTGAAGAGCAAGTGAGGTCAAGATCGATGAACCATGGAGGCCATGTGATGATATGAAGTAGATCATATCATTTAATATAGGTTGGTGCATGTGTTGCATCAACACCGATGGAGATGGAATAGAATGCGCAAGGCAAATGTATATTTGTAGGGCATTTCATTTCACCAGTCATAGGTGTGTAGAGAAGTTGATGACCGAGTTTAGGATAGATGGTCGTACTATCAAGAGGAGCAAACTTGTTTGCATATCGGTCATTTAGTGCCACTTGAGCGATCTAACATTGCATTGTTACTAGGATCGAGTGGCGCGGAGAGTGCAAGTGAAAATCCTTTGAAAAATGATTGAGAAAATGCTAACACACATGCACAAGGTTGTATACACTTGGTGGTGTTGGCACATTTGCAAAGGAGAAGAAGTTGGAGAAGTTTTGGAGAAAACTTTGGTTGAAAAAGAGAAGTGATGGTTCTTGGATTGGAACACTGTATTGATCCTTTGTGCTTTGGATCATGACTTCATGTGGGTTGTGTAGCCCTCTGAATAAGCTTTCCAAAATGTCCAAGATCATCGAATTCCGAGTTGGGAGCTAAGAGTTATGGCCGTTCTCGTGGGAGGCTTTCTGGAGGGTGGCGGACTGTCTGCCATTTTAGTGGCGGACTGTCCGCGGGCCTCGGACGCACCGATGGGGATGCATCGGACGCGACGGTCGCACTGTTCTCGGGTTGACAGGTGAACGGCGGACTGTCCGGGCCTATAAGGGCGGACTGTCCGCCGGCTAATTTTTCGGAGAACAAGGTTGCTGGATTGGTTCTGTGTAGGCTGTCGTTTTTCAACGGCGGACTGTCCGGGCCCAAGGGGCGGACTGTCCGGGGTGACCGTTGCAGCTCCTAATGGCTAGTTTCGTTATAAGGGCGGACTGTCCGGGGCTATAAGGACGGACTGTCCGCAGTTCAAATTTCAGCACAATTTCAAACGGCTAGTTTGAGGCTTCCCTCTATAAATAGAGCTGGTGGCCGGCCATTTGAGATGTTGGGCACCTTGGGGACTTAGTGTCCTTGTGTGAGAGTGCTTGGGAGCCCTCCAACTCACTTGGGATTAGTGCTAACCATATCCGCTAAGTGAGAGAGCGATTCTAGTGCGGTGCATGAGAGATTGCAATTGTGGCACTAGGTGATCGAGTTGCAAGCCGGTGGTGCTTGTTACTCTTGGAGGTTGCCACCTCCTAGATGGCTTGGAGGCTTGTGTGTGCTCCGTGGTAGCATGCTCGGAGATTGAGTGGTGCTCCGGAAGCGACCGCTTTGTGAGGGGTATTGTGCTCACCGCGCGGGAGATCGTGAAGAGCAACTTTAGTAAAAGAGAGACGTGAAGAGCGTCATGTGGTCCGGCCGGATCAAGTGCTAGAGCTTGTGGTAAGCACTCCTTGGGGAGAGTGTGACTAGTGTAGTCACCACTAGCAAGAGGACCGGTGACAACCTTGAGCTTGTCTCAACGGGGACTAGCTTGGTGGCAACCAAGTGAACCTCAGGATAAAATCACCGTGTCAACATTGTCTACATCTTCTCGGTGGTTTGCTATCTCCATTCACTAGCTTGTATTTCCTTACTCATACTTGTGCTAGTCTTTAGTTGTTGCTCTTGTGTAGCTATCTAGCTTGCGTAGCTTAATAGTTGCTCTTGTAATTAGTTAGCTTGTGTAGCTTACTAGTTACCTTCCTTGCATGTGTAGCATAGAAGTTGATCCCGTGAGTGACTAGTTGACTTGTAGTCTTGCTAGTCACATTGCTTAGTTTGTGTAGCTAAGTTGAGCTCACTAATTTGGCTTGTGTAGTCTTGTTATTGAGCATTGCTAGTGAGCTTAGACTTGGTGCTTTTGCTTAGTGGCATGTGTGGGAGCTCCCTGGTTGATTGAGTACTAGTTGCATAGGTGTGTGACCTTGCTTCTAGAATTGGTTACGTGAGCTCTAGCTAGCCCTACAACTTATTTGCTTTGTTTAGGATCTTTTGTAAGGTGTCATAGAGTATAGGTAGAGGGGTGTAGTCTTGGCTAGACCGATAGTTTTAATTCCGCAATTGTTTCGGTTAGCCGACGCGGTTAATTTTAGAAAGGACTATTCACCCCCTCTAGTCCGCCATCTCGACCCTTCACCAGTGACTCGGGTCATGACACAGCGCCCTAGAGAGCTTTTACACATGGACCTAGTTGGTCCGGCTCGGGTGAGCTCGGTTGAGGGGAAGTGGTATGTGCTTGTTGTTGTTGATGACTTTTCGAGGTATTCATGGGTCTTCTTTTTGTCTGAGAAGACCGAGACTTTCTCTTTTGCTCGCAATCTGATTTTCCGTCTTCAGAACGAGTTCCCTTTGAACTCGATGCGAGCTATTAGAAGTCATAATGGTTCCAAATTCAAGATTTCGGATTTTGAGAAGTTTTGTAACTCTTTGGGTTTGGAGCATCAGTTTTGTTCCCCCTACACACCGCCCCAAAATGGTGTTGTAGAGAGGAAGAATCAGACCCTTGTAGAGATGGCCAGGACAATGCTTGATGAGCATAGGACTCCTAGGCGATATTGGGCCGAAGCTATGAACACTGCATGTTATATTTCCAATCGTATTTTCCTCCGAGCTTTCTTGAAAAAGACTTCTTATGAGTTGCGATTTGGGAGACAGCCAAGGTGAGTTATTTTAGAGTCTTCGGTTGCCACTGTTTTATATTGAAGAAAGGCAACCTGGACAAATTTGAGTCTCATTCTTCTGACGGTGTATTTTTGGGTTATGGCACTCACACTAGAGCTTATCGTGTACTTAACCTTGACACTAACCGAGTCATGGAGACATCCGATGTCACCTTCGACGAGACCATGGTTTGTCCTTCTTCTCGTTTTGAGCGTGCAGGTGATCATGAGGTTGGTGAGCCTCTTTTTGATGACGAGGACGAGGGTGCTGAAGGTATGGATGATCCAGCACCCCCTCCACCTGCTTTGCCGCAAGGCGCGGCTTCTACGACGACTCACGGCCCCGACATGTCTTCTTCCTGGGGGCCGTGGGATCCACCACCCCGAGCGGTACCTTTTGTACCCAGGGAGGCACCAGCTGCTGTTGAGGGGGAGATCACTTCTGCACGGGAGGCGCCATGACACATCCAGCGCCAACACCCACCTCAATAGATGATTGGCAGCATCGACAAACGTGTCACTCGGTCCAGGTCACAAATCTCTCACTTTGCTCATTCTGTTTTTGTTGCTGATTTTGAGCCCCGAGATGTTGGACACGCTTTGACGGATCCGGATTGGGTCAATGCCATGCATGAGGAGTTAGAGAACTTTGAGCGAAATCAGGTTTGGGTTTTAGTTCCACCTCCTCCAGACTGTAAGCCTATTGGGACAAAATGGGTTTTCAAAAACAAGCAAGGAGAGGATGGCCACGTTGTTAGAAACAAGGCCAGGCTTGTAGCAAAGGGCTATAGTCAGAAGGAGGGGATAGACTATGAGGAGACTTTGGCTCCTGTAGCTCGTTTGGAGGCTATTAGGATACTCTTGGCTTTTGCAACATCCAAAGGTTTCAAACTTTTTCAAATGGATGTCAAGAGTGCCATCTTAAACGGCTACATAGAAGAAGAGGTTTATGTTGAACAACCCCCCGGTTTTGAAAGTCCCAAGTTTCCAAACCATGTTTTCAAACTCCACAATGCTTTATATGGTTTGAAACAAGCCCCTAGAGCCTGGTATGATAGGTTGAAAACCTTTTTGCTTGCTAAGGGTTTTAAAATGGGATGTGTGGATAAAACGCTCTTTCTCCTCAAGCAAGGCAAAGACACTCTGTTGGCCCAGATTTACGTGGATGATATCATTTTCGGTGGTTCTTCTCACGCTTTGGTTGCCAAGTTTGCAGACACTATGAGCAGGGAGTTCGAGATGAGTATGATGGGCGGGCTGACTTTCTTTCTCGGATTGCAAATTAAGCAATCCCGAGAAGGGACGTTTGTGCACCAGGGCAAGAATACCAAGGACTTGCTGAAGAGGTTCGATATGGGTGAGGCCAAGCCTCTTCCAACACCCATGTCGACCACGATGGCCCTGGATGCAGACAACGATGGAGAAGCTGTGGGCCAGAAGGAGTACCGAAGCATGATCGGGTCGCTGCTCTACCTGACGGCGACACGCCCGGACATCCAGTTCGTGGTGTGTCTGTGCGCGCGCTTTCAGGCGTCACCGTGCACTTCTCACCGTCAGGCGGTGAAGCGCATTTTCAGGTACCTTCGTTTCACACCTGAGTTTGGGATTTGGTATTCAGCTTCCTCCACCCTTTCCCTTTGCGGTTATTCCGATGCCGATTTTGCTGGTTGTCGCATTGAGCGCAAGTCCACTTCTGGGACTTGCCAATTTATTGGTTCTTCTCTTGTATCGTGGTCTTCTCGCAAGCAGTCTAGTGTCGCGCAGTCTACCACGGAGGCTGAGTATGTTGTTGCGGCTAGCTGCTGTTCCTAGTTGCTTTGGATGATGGCCACTTTGCGTGATTTTGGTCTGAGCTTTTCTCGTGTTCCTTTTCTTTGTGACAGCACGAGTGCGATTAGCGTTGCTAAGAACCCCGTGCTTCACTCGAAGACCAAACACATTGATGTGCGCTTTCATTTTCTGCGAGACCACTATGAGAAGGGTGATATCGACCTTCGCCATGTCGATACTCATCATCAGTTGGCTGATATTTTCACCAAGCCTTTGGACGAATCAACCTTTAATCTGTTGAGGGGTGAGCTTGGTGTGTGTTTCCCCTTTTAGATGGGGGAAACATTTTTGAACTTGTATCATAGACTGACTATTTTCTCGTTTGCTTTGTTTTTCTTTTGCATTTCAGCATACGCTTTTACATTCTGAGCTTCATGTATATAATCTTTAGAATGTAATTATGCTCTGTTTAGTATGCTCCGATGCTATATGTTGATGCTAGTAGCTTATGCTCTTTCTGATCACTAATACATGTTGTGAGCTGAGCTATTTTTGAATGGTGAACCTGCTTAACAAACATAAAACTTGAAAATGTTCACCATTGAGATATGCAACTAGCATGTGTAGGATGTGTAGAATTCACTCGTGCTTTTCATATATGCTAGGTTGATATGTCTCTAGTTCTGAGTCATTCACTTGCTTGGTATGTTCATATTCTGAGATAAAATTTGAACCAAGATAAGTGAATTGAAAAGATCGAGATGGGATTGCTTGTCAACACATCACAGTTTCGAGACTGTTTCTTATTGCACTTTGAGTTAAACTTGAGCTGTGTAGTGTATGACTGAAACTGTTGCTTTAAGCTTCTGATTGCTTCTGCATAGGCTTTTCACAGTTTCAAAGTTAGGCAATGACAAGCTTTCAACCTCTCACAATCACATGCTAAAAATTTGAACTTGTGTAATCTTAACCGCTGCAACTCCGATTAAAATTGAATTCATAAGTTTTTGCTTCATTCGATAGCATGATGGTTGAACTTTGCTAGGGGTAGTTCGCCTTGCATACATGTTTAGCACTTGTCAGATTTCCTGTCTTTACATGTCTTGTGCTATTTTGATGGTGAATACCTTTTTGGCTAAAAACTGCTCATTTTGCTCATATGTTCATATTTCATATTTGGTGATCAGTTTGAGCCTTCGCTAGCTTGTATGCTTTCCAGTGAGTCGTTGGAGCTATACTGTTTAGAGCATCTTTGCATTTTCTTGACTATATTCCTGAAGCTGCTAACTTGCATTGTGACTCATATGCATTTTGGAACGGGGAGAACTTCTCTTGTTAACACTTTTGATGGTGCATTTTCTGAGGGGGAGAAAATTGCTTTCGGCTCCTTTTGCTTGATGGTGCATTTTCATCTAAGGGGGAGAATTTGGACAAATCATGACTCCCATGTTCAACTAAGGGGAGAGGAATCGGTTGTGTGCACCATGCAAGGGGGAGTTTTGGCTCGTGTGTTAAATTTTTGAAATTTCCAATTGGTTCGGAGCGCTTTGCTAGTTGTGTTGAGCCTTTGCCTCTATCTTGAGGGACTAGCAGTTGCACCTTTGCTTCAGTTGACTTCAGTTGGTATCAAGCTTTTTAGCTGATGTCGAGCTTTCTGCTAGTTGTGTTGAGCCTCTATGACTCTATCTTGAGGGACTAGCATTTTGCTTTGATTTTTCAATTGGTATCTGCTAGCGGTGTTGAGCCTATTCTACCTCTTCTTGAGGGCTAGCTTTGCTTTGCTTGGTTGCGTCAAGTCGTTGCCCATGTCTTTGGGGACCAAGTTGTCTTACTCTTTCCACATGACCTTCTTTGGCTTTGCTATGCTTTTGGGTCATTTGGTCGAGTTCTCTCTTCTCCTTCTTCCTCTATTTCATCATGATTTGTGTGTGTACTTGACAATGCACTCATCAAGGGGGAGATTGCGGATACATGGGTGTATGCCGAGTCTTGAGTGATGAGTGATTGTCAACGGGTTTGATCGCATGTTGTTTGGCTTGTGTTGTGCAGGTGTCGAGCACGGATACAGTGATCAGAGGCAAGGTGAAGGTCAAGTAGAGACGTGTCGTGCCGAGGGACCGAGAGTGGCGAAGGGCGGACGTGAGGCTTGGACTGAGGGACTGGTGGCCCGAGGATCAGCTGTGGTGGCTGGCAGCCTGGGACAGCGACGAGCGGAGACTTGCGGGCACGGTGTTGCTTGGGTCGAGGACCTGGGGACACGTGTCGGTGGACGGGGTGCACGGGCGGTGCATCCCTTCTACAGCTTCGGTTTGGTGGTAGAGCCAGAGAAAAACCATCGGGTGGACGGTTTCCAGGTTTGGGCCTCAAAATCTGAGCGCTGTGGGTTTCCGAGTTTGGGCCACAAAACTTGGGCTGAGGACGGTTTCCAGGTTTGGGCCTCAAAACCTGGGCGCTGGCGGGTTTCCAGGTTTCGGCCTCAAAACCAGGGGATGGACTTGAAGGCTGGTTTCTCGGTTTGGGCCTCAAAACCGGGGGTGGACGTGAAGGCCTGGTTTCCCGGTTTCGGCCACAAAACCGGGGGCAAGGTCCGTGAAAAGTACGAGCAGAGCAGTGGCGGCACGTGGCGGCAATCGGTGAGGTTCCGTCGAGGCAACGTTACCAGTTGTGCGGGCGTGGCCGTCGGATCCACCTACCTTCGAGTTGGTCCAGAATAACCCTAGGGTTTAGCTGGTTCACTCTGTAAGTAGTTAGGGGTAGAATGGGAATTAGGAATAGTTAGAATTAGGATAAGTAGGAGGAGACACCCACCTCCCCATGAATCTCAGTCATATGCTCTTTGCTTCTAGGGTTTCCTGCTCTCCCAATCCCCTGCTGTAGCTAGCTGAGATCCGCAGAGAACCATACCTCTGTGTACTAGAGATTTTGAGGAAGTGAGGCCGTAACCTCACTGTTGTAGCGTGTGGTAGCCACACGGTTGCAGATCGATGACTTGATTCGCGTTTTGGTTCGTGTTCTTCGCGTTCTTCGTTTCTCCGTGATTTTCCCGTCACTCGATCTCCCTCTCTATTGCGTCTTTGCGAAATCCGTTTGAATCAACTTGTTCCTTATAGTGAGGAGGTCATTTCGCCTAAAGGAATTCATCTAACTCCTCACGAACAAGTAGATCGGGTTGATTTCGTTTTCGTGACGCTTTTTGATTCATTCTCCTCCCCTTTCGATTTCTCGGTGTTTGAGTTGATTTGAGCAGATGATTTCTTGGGGATAGTCTCCTAACTACCTCGTGATCATCTTCTCCAAGTTTGGGAACGTGGGATTGAGTTTTGATTCGGATTTGAGAGGATTCGTGAGAAGGGCGATCAAAATCGCCCTCTCAGTTCATCCGCGGACAGTCCGCCACTAGGGGCGCGGACAGTCCGGGGGTCGGGCTCCAGCCGAGTTCGTGGCTGCGTAGCTTGTACGGACAAGTTCTTTTTGAACCGCAGACAGTCCGCCATTGGGACTCGCAGACAGTCCGGGAGTCGACCAGTGGACTTCAGTAGACTTGCAGTTTTGAGGATTTTGCCGGCAGATAGTCCAGGCCTTCCTCACGGACCGTCCGCAGTACCCGCGGACAGTCCAGGACGTGCAGTCCGGACAGTCCGGGACCTGCAGTCCGTATAGTCCGGGACCCTGCTGAAGCTTCCGGTTTTGTGCGTTTGCTCTCCCGGCTTCTTCGCTTGATTTCCAGACTTGTCGTTTGGTCCTAGAGTTGACCAAGGAACCTCTCTAGGTATCTTTGCTACTTGTTAGCATAGGTATTTGGAGACTTCTCGACGTAGCCGTCTATCTACGTTCGGGACTCAGTTTTCAAGGGTCGGACTTGTGCCAGAGCTTTTGGTGTTTGGTTCGTTATCGCTTTGTGGTGCCTCGCTCTGATCCTAGGGATCATCCACCCTCTTCCAAGGGTCGTGGGCATCACGATTTTGGTCGTAGCTTTCGGGGGTTGATTTTGGGACATTTGGCCAAAGTTTCAAGAGAAATTTTGTTGGCTCCCATTCCCCCCCCTCTGGTCACCTTGCTAGTGCTTTCTCGGTCCTTCACGCAGGACTAAAGAAAGACGGAGCTTTCGTGCGGAAGCACACAATCGCGCGAAAGCACGCATTCGCGTGGAAGCACGGGCTAAAACGGCCGGAGCCCGAGCATTGAAGCAGCTTCCGAGCGAAAGCGCGCCGGCGGGCGGCCAGGCTCGCTAGGCCGCGCTATCGCACGAAAGAGGCCGGTAGCGGCCCAGACGTGGGCTCGCAGCAGCGGGCGGGTGAGCCCGCCGCGCCATGCTATCACGCGAAAGGGGGCCGCTTTCGCGCGGAAGGAGCCTGGCGCCTCCGGTGGGAGTTTTCGTCGTTCACGACTTTGGTTTTTCACAGGTTTTCGCAAGTCGCCGGAAGCCTCGGTCAAAGGGAGCTGGCCCACCGGTCAGGGAAAGGAGCCGAGGGGGGCTGGGCCCACCAAGGAACGAAGTTACGATATTGCCCTTTGGGTCGCTGAGGGCGGCAAACAACCATGGAGTAGTTGAGTAGGGCATCATTGTAATTGCTACATAGTGGTTGGAAGGACATTCTTGTACTTTCAAACTGATTTGGATTAATATAAAAAGCCCAAGGGGAGGGGAGGGAGGTGCACTGTTCACTTCATCCGATTTCCCACTCTCTTCCGTCGACTTACGCTTTCGCTCTGCGCTTTCGCTCGTGCGACAACCTGCTGTTTCAGGGTCTCGGTCACGAAACAACATTGGCGCCCACCGTGGTTGTCGCCCGAGTTTGCCATGCCACCAAGGAAGGCACCGAAGACAGTCGACAATCTTGAAACGGTTGCCGCGAATAAGGATGGCCCAGGCACAATCGCGGCATCCACTATAGCCACTCAAATACCACCGAATATAGCCCCAAACACCCAAGCTTTTGGCGGCACGCTCCCGACGGGAACCCAGCTATCGCCGGTAGCGTCCTCAAGCCACGACTTACAGCCTTTCGGCAGAGATGGCACGCCGGAAGGGAACGTCCAAGATGAGCCCGGTGACGAAGAACACGACGATGCTAATGTTACCAGGCATGCCCAAGCAATCAGAATGCTGACGGAGCAGCAAGAAGAAATCAAAAGGTTGGTTCAGCAAAGAGATCAGTTACAGCGGCAACTTGCGGCAAAAGCAAGGGAGGATGAAACTCGCGACGCGTTTCGTCAAGCGGAGGCGCAGAGAAGGCAACTAGAAAAGGAAATTCATGCACAATAAATACCACACACTTGCACATTCCTGGTCTGAACCTATGACTTGTTGCTCCATTGCTCCATTTGTCTAACTTAGCAAAATTATGCTAGCATTGCATGCTCACTTTTATCCTACCCATTAAACCCCACATAAAGTCTTAGTGAGAGGATAATTCTTCCATTTCCACATACAAATATGAGTGATCGAGTGAGCCACAGAAGTTACCAAGCATGCTTTCTTTTGAACAAAACTTGCAAAAACTCCACATATCTTGATTAGCAAAATAGGCAAGGGAAAGACAAACCTTCTTTCTTGCTGGTCTTTTGTTCTCATCTTCAGTGCAGGGAAGGCTACCAATTCCATGGTGATGAAAATAATATGGGCATACACAACAAAAACACAGAGTTTCCAAGATTATTTAAGTTCATGCTTGCTCGAGGACGAGCAAGAGGTAAGCTTGGGGGAGCTTGTTGACGCTCACTAAGTGTCAAATTCTTAGCAGCAACAAGGTCATATAACGCAACACAAGGACCTAAAATCAACCAAAAACTTTTTATAAACTAACGATTTCCACTTGTCCTTGAGTTTTATTTGAATGTAGGAAATTGCACGGTTTTTGAGCAAAATGACCAAGAGGACCCACCAGGAGGCGAGCATATTCACCTGGGCTCACTTTGGGCCAAGGTGGGGTGGCGCCCGCCATCCATCACTGGCGGCCGCCAGGGGGGAGAAGCCCAAACTCCCCCCTGCCACGTCACTGATCCAGGGGAGCCACCCCACACTCATTTGCAGCCGTTGCTCACCTGAGTCGGTTCATCCAAGGGCTAAGAAGTAGCGTCACATGGATCATGGCCTAATTGCCCATGTGACGGTTATTGGACAACCCTAACCGACCCCAAACCGACTTGGAGGACCTCCTGGATGACATTGGTGAAGAGGCGGTGGATCCAAGGGCCAGGGGGGTGGCGGCCGCCACCTAGGGCTGGCGCCCGACACCACACTCACCCCCCTGACCTAACCCTAGGTCCCTTAGGCTATAAATAGGACCCCCCCCCCCCCCCGAGCTCATTTGTACTCAGACCTCACCTCATTAGTCCCACTCTCTTGTAAGTGAAGCTCTGGTGAAGGAACACTCTAGTTGAGAGACTTAGAGTGAGAGCGAGAGTGTAGAAGAGAAGAGCTGGAGTTGTAATAGAGGATCTTCCAAGTCTCTGGTATAATTCCAAGTCTTTCTCTATTTATCTTAATGTTCTTCTACTTTCAGCATTTACTTTAAGTTCTTTACTTATTGTTCTTGTTGAGTGCTTTCGATCATAGATAACTAAGTATTTAGTTTATATCTAGTTTGCATTCTTCGCTGAGTAATCAGTGCTCTAGTTTTGGACGCAAGATTAGAGTAGTATATATTAGTGTAAGCACGGTGCTTAGACTAGTTATACCTTAGTTTGTGGCTAGCCCCCCGGATAGCTGTGGTAGCAAACAGGTGGTGACAGCCCTGGGAGCCTTGAATTCCACCACGTAGTTGGGTTAGTTCTTAAATCATAAACCTCGTTGTGCACGTCTGAGGTAAATAGTCCAGAGGGTGTGTACGGTTTGAAGAACTAGATAAAACCTTTATTGCTAAGTTGGTTGTGTTCGTAAGTGTGTAGGAAAACATTAATCTGTTCATCTGCCAGACCCCGCCGATTTAGTAGTAGTTAGTCTTTCTTTCTTTTCTTTTAGTAGTAGTAGGAACCAACCCCCATTCACACATCTCGATCAACCCTGCTAGAATCACTAGTTGTTCATAGCAGTCCTAGTGTTAGTTCTGCCATAGTAGCTTCCCTGTGGAAATAAATACGATACTCGGTTACTCCCGGGTGAAGTGCTACAATAGACTTATTCTGTGCGCTTGCGGAACCTACCAATAGTCATACGAATAGTTAGTTATACTTCTTACATTAAGAAGTATCAACAAACCTTTCTGGCGCCGTTGCCGGGGATAGATTCCATAG
Organism: Coix lacryma-jobi var. lacryma-jobi; assembly: GCA_009763385.1. Taxonomy (NCBI): domain Eukaryota; kingdom Viridiplantae; phylum Streptophyta; class Magnoliopsida; order Poales; family Poaceae; genus Coix; species Coix lacryma-jobi. The sequence goes on from CM019829.1 coordinate 104,412,985, forward strand.
TCTACTCCTAGTGACGACGTTAGCAAGAGTCAACAGCCAATTCGTCTGCCTCTGTGTTTTCGGCTCTTGGAGTGTGACGTAGAGTGAAACCTGTGAAGTATTTCTCCATTCTTCTGATTGCTGCTAAATACATGGCTAGCTCTGGTTCCCTTGTTGTGAATCCCTTTTCACCGTGGCCGATGACCACTTGGGAATCTGACTTGACTATGCATCTTCTCGCTCCGATTGCTCGGAGCTTTCGTAAACCCAGCAGCACGGCTTCATATTCGGTGGTGTTATTTGTTGTAAGGAACTATAGCCTTGCAGCGAATCTGACTTTCGGTCCTCTTGGCGGGGTTAAGATCGCCGAGATTCCGGCTCCAGCCATTCCCCAAGCACCGTCACAATTTACTGTCCATACGGGTTCCTCGAACTCAAGAGTTGTGTCGAAAGCCGCGGGAGTCCAATCTGCTATGAAATCCGCTAACGCTTGCGACTTGATTGCGGACCGGTGCTGGAAGTCGATCACATATTCGTTTAGCTCTGCCGCCCACTTGCCTATTCGGTCGATAGCCTCGTTGTTGCGGAACAGAGCTTCCAATGGTTGGGCCGATAGGACTATGATGTGATGAGACTGGAAGTAATGTTTTAGCTTCCTAGAAGCCATTACCACCGTGTATGCTATCTTTCCAACTCTAAATAGTTTAGCTTTGCTCCTGACAGTGCCTCCGAGACGAAGTAGATCGGGAACTGCGTCATCTTGTTTTCATGTTCTTTTTCTTCCACCAAAACTGCGCTTACGGTAGTGTGAGATGCTGCGAGATACAACAAGAGTGTTGCTTCCGGTGACGGTTTGGATAACGTAGTTAGCCTTGTCAGGTACTCTTTTAGTTGCTGGAAAGCCTGCCGCTGCTCTTCCCCACAATCGAAAGGGTCGCAGCTACGCAGGGTTCTGAAGAAAGGCAATCCTTTTTCGGCAGACCTTGCGATGAATCTGTTTAAAGATGCTAGTCTTTCGGTCAACTTTTGCACTTGCTTTCGGGTTGTGGGCTGTTGCATGTTGATGATCGCCGATATCTTGTCGGGGTTGGCCTCAATTCCCCTCGCCGATACAAGACAACCCAGGAGCTTGCTCTTCTTGATGCCGAAAATACATTTGTCTGGGTTGAGCTTCAAGCCGCTTTTGCAGAGATTGCCGAAAGTCTCCAGTAAGTCTGTTTTATGGTCTACCTCTTTGTCGCTCTTGACTACTATATTGTCGACATAAGCCAACAAGTTTTTCTTCTGCTACTGGCTTTCGAAGACCTTGTTGGTCATCCGCGAGAAAGTTGGGCCCGCGTTCCACAGTCCTTCCGGCATCCACCGATAGCAATATGTGCCGGTTGGGGTGATGAAACTGGTTTTCTCCTCATCATCGGGATGAAGCCATATCTGGTGGTAACCTGAAAAACAATCTAGCAAACTCATTATTTCACAACCGGCTGCGATCTCGACAAGCTTGTTGATACGCTGCAAAGGATATGGGTCCTTTGGGCAGCATTTGTTGAGGTCGGTGAAATCGACGCACATTCGCCATTTTCCATTTTTCTTCTTCACCAAGACAACATTTGCTGGCCATTCGGGGTACTGGACTGGTCGGATTACTCCCGAATCGAGTAACCTTTGCACTTCGGCTTTTGTCGCGTCTGCTCTTTCGTTTGACATCTTTCTCAATTTATGCATTCGGGGCTTAGAGCCGCTTGCGATGTTCAAACTATGCTAAGAGAGATCCCTGCTGACGCCTTGCAAATCGTTTGCTGACCAGGTGAAAATATCGTCGTTGTCCGCAAGAAAGGATACCAATGTGTTTCTTTCCCCTTCTGGCATGTTTGACCCGATGTGCATAGTTCTTTCTGGCCTTGAAGATGCAAGTGGGATTCTCATCGTCTCTTCGGCTGCCCCAGCCTTGTATTCCGGCGAGCTAGCGGCGGCGTGCCCTTCGACGGTTGCTTGCATTTCGTCTTTCTTCGCCACCTCATTTATGAGACTGTAGCCTGGGGTCGGCCTACCTTCGATTCTCCTGGATGCTTGCTGATCTCCATGCACAGTGATGATGCCGAAAGGCGATGGCATTTTCATACACAAGTAGCTTTGCTTGATTATGACATTGAACTTGTTGGTGAAACCTCTGCCGAAAATGGTGGTGTATGGGTAGTCCATGTTTACTATATCGAACGTCACCATTTTGGTGCGTACTCTTTCTCCTTCAGCGAAAGACACCGGGATTTGTTTCTGGCCGATAGCGTCGATCTTTCTTCCCCCAAATCCGTACAAGGAATTGCCAGCAGGGTCCAGACTGCACCTGTCCATTCCCATCACTTCGAAAGCCTTGACGAACAAGATGTCTGCTGAGCTCCCCGTGTCAATCAAGATGTTGTGCATGGTGAAACCGGCAACAGTGGCCATGGCGACGAAAGCGTCGCAATGTGGATAGTCGCGAACATTGAAATCCGACTCATCGAAACATATCAGCGCTAGCGACCAAGCTGGCCTGTTCAGCGGAAGCCTTGGTGATACCGTCTGGACTCTTTGATGATAATACTTTCTCGCCCTTTTACTTTCATGCTCCAAGTTGGATCCGCCCGTGATGGCGAAAATATGGCCTCGTGACGGAAGGATGTTGTTGATTGCGCCAGTTTCGTTTTCTACCTCCTGCCCCTGCTGGTAACTGGGTTGTGCTGGTAGCTGCTGGGGTTGGGTTTGGGTTGGAAACGCTGGTGGTGGTGTTGGCTGGCGCTGGTATTGCATGGGCGAAGAAACTTCCACAGACTGCGGTGTGAAGGCAGGGAATTGGTAACCCTGATATGCCGGGTTATACCAGTGTAGGTTTTGGGGAGGCATGTACTGGTGGGGATGCAAAGGTGTGTTTGCGTAACTGGTGTTCGATGTGGCTCCTGTTGCCAGGTCTTATGAATTATGGAAGACATGCTTGGAGCTCTCGCCAGAAGCTGAGGCTCGATCCTTGTCTTTTAGCTCTTTCGCCATTTTGCTGTATTTGCACTCTCGGGTGATGTGGCCGAAATTACCGTCGTGGATAACACAATACAGGGGCTTGGCCCCTCTTCCGCGACCTCTCCCATCTCGGTCGCCGTGCCCGGTCCTTCCGCCGCGTCCTCCGCGGAAGGGTTGATCAAGCCCTCTTTGCGGTTGAAAATTGGCCGCATCCGGTCTTTCCATGCCCGCCATTGAATGCACTGGTTCTTCCTACAGGGTGTTGATTGACCGGAAGGGTCTGACTATCCTTTGATTCGGCACCGGCGGTGGGCGGTTTGCTTTCGTTGCTTGCCTCTGCATCAGGCGAGCGGCCTTGCGCCGCCGAAAGTCATCATCTGACCTTGCATATGCGTTCATCACATCGAACAGTTCCTTGACATTTTTCGGCGGCTCTCTGGACAAGTGAGCGGCACATTGCCCGGTCCCCAAGCCTTCGATGGCTGCTGCAATTACCGCGGCTACCGGCACATTCGAAGCTTGAGCTTTTAGCTGGATGAAGTGTTTGAGGTACTCGGATAAGGGTTCGTCGTCTTCCTGGGTGCAGTTCATGAGGTCTCGCGTGGTCTTGACGTCTGTCCAGAATCCTTGGAAACTAGCGAGCAATTCGGCCTTCAACTGAGCCCACGAATAGATGGATAGTGGTTTGAGGGTGGTGTACCAATCGTGAGCCACGTCTTCGACTGCCAGAATGAGAGATTTCGCCAGGGCCTGATTGTCCCCGCCTGCCGAAAAAACGGCTGTCACGTAGCTCACCAAGAATTTGCGTGGATTTGCCTTGCCGTCAAAAGTCGGAATGCGTGGCTTGTAGTTGAGCGGCCACGGGTGGGCTTGCAATTCTCTTGAAAGCGGAGAGGTTTCGTCGATGGCGTTGTCGAAAGCTGGTGGCTGCTCTCGCCTTGGTACGAACATGTTTTCTTGAATTATTGGGATCGGGCCTCCTCCAGCCCTTCGCATAGGTTCAGACAGAATGTGCAAGTGTGTGGTATTTATTGTGGCTACTACTTTCATGGCACTTCTCTTTTCTATCTCATTTGTGGGATCATGGCTATGAATGAGAGCATTTGTTCTTTTGGATATTCTCTTCTTTCTAGATCACTTGCTCTTTTGAATTTTCTTTCTAGAGCACTTGCTCTTTCGAATATTCTTTTCTTTCTAGAGCACTTGCTCTTTTTTTCTTTTTTTTAACTACTATAGCCATGTCCCTAAGATTTCATTATGGAGCATGATATTTTGCCATGGAGTATTCCTAACAATGAATGGAAATAAATGCATGTTGTGTGAGTATTGTCAGTGTAAGAATAGCACTATATAGGTGGGTGGAAGTGAATTCCTTGGTCTAAAGATATGACAAGTTTCTCTACAATGACTATCAACAAAAGTCTAACTAGCCATCAACACTAACATGCAGCAAGTGGAAGCTCCTACTCTAAGAGTAAAATTTATTTGGCTTTGGTAGGACTTTCTTTGCCACAGAAGTACTTAGAGCAAGTTTTTAAATTTTTCAAAATAACAACTCCACATACTTGACTCGCTCAAGTCAAAGTAGAAACTTACTTCCCCTTTACTTAGTCTAATGCTCATGTCTCAAGTTTAGTTCTAGCATACGTTCTCCCATGATAATTCTAATGCATGGCATACATTTTTATTTATTAGAAAGACTTACGATGAGAGCGTTTCATTTATTGCTATTTATTTATTATTATTATTATTATTATTATTATTTTTAACTGCAAATTAACTAAGATAAAACTTAAATTTAAATTACTAAAAATAAAAAAATAAAACTGACAGAAATAAAGACGGTAGTGATACTTACCTCGTTGACGGGGGTCCTCCCCCAAGCTGGCTTTTGGCGTGGTCGTGTTACATCTATCCTTGACGACGGTACATGTCGTTCCAGTTCTGCTGGTTCTGCTGCAGGAGAGAAGAAATATTACCCAGTTCTCCACTAGTTTCCTGGCGGAATTCCTGGAAATTTTAGTTCAAGTTGTTCAAGTCCTGACGGATTTCAGTAGTATCCATGGTAAGTCCATTCATTTGGTGCTGAAGGTATCCCATATCGCGCATCCACTCGTCCTGGTGAAAGGACGAATGTGCGGATACATGGGTGTATGCCGAGTCTCTGAGTGATGAGTGATTGTCAACGGGTTTGATCGCATGTTCTTTGGCTTGTGTTGTGCAGGTGTCGAGCACGGAGACAGTGATCGAGGGCAAGGTGAAGGTCAAGTTGAGACGTGCCGTGCCGACGGACTGGGTGCGATGAAGGATCGGCGTGCCGTGCGGCGGACGTGCCATGCCGATGTATCGAGCAGTGAAGGGCGGACGTGAGGCTTGGACTGAGGGACCGGAGTGCCTGAGGATCAGCTGTGGTGGCTGGCAGCCTGGGACAGCGACGAGCGGAGACTTGCGGGGCACGGTGTTGCTCGGGTCGAGGACCTGGGGACACGTGTCGGTGGACGGGGTGCACGGGCGGTGCATCCCCTCTACAGCTCCAGTTTGGTGGTTGAGCCAGGGAAAAACCACCGGGTGGACGGTTTCCGAGTTTGGGCCTCAAAACTCGGGTGCTTGGTTTCCAGGTTGAGCCACAAAACCTGGGCGCGGACGGTTTCCGAGTTTGGGCCTCAAAACTCGGGTGCTCGGTTTCCAGGTTGAGCCACAAAACCTGGGCGCGGACGGTTTCCGAGTTTGGCCACAAAACTCGGGCGATGGGCCGGTTTCCGAGTTTGGGCCTCAAAACTCGGGCGCTGCGGGTTTCTGAGTTTGGGCCACAAAACTCAGGCTGGTGGGCTGGTTTCCCGGTTTGGGCCTCAAAACCGGGGGTTGCTGGAAAAGGCTGGTTTCCCGGTTTGGGCCACAAAACCGGGGGGTGCAGAGCGAGGACGACACGTGGCGGCAATCGGAAGGTTGCGTGGAGGCAACGCGGACGAGTTGTGCGGGCGTGGCCGTTGGATCTACCTACCACTTGAGTTGGTCCAGAATAACCTTAGGGTTTAGCTGGTTCGCTCTGTAATTAGAATAGAGAGGGGTAGAGTAGGAAATAGACTTAGACTAGAATAGGATAAGTAGTCAGGGGAGACACCCTCCTCCCTCATCTCAGTTTTAGCCATCTCATTTGCTTCCTGCACTTAGGGTTTCCTGCTCTCCCATCCCCTGCTGTAGCTGAGATCCGCAGAGAGACTTGCAACTCTGTGTACTGTTGATTTTGAGGAAAGGAGGTCGTAACCTCCTTGTCGTGGCGTGTGTTTGCGCTTCGGCTTGCAATTCGTGGGTGTGATTCGCGTTTTGTTCGTGTTCTTCGCGGAATCCTTTTTCCCCACGATTTTCCCGTCGCTTGATCTCTTTGCTCGATTCATTTTTTTTGCAATTCCGTTTGAACTGGTTTGTTCTAGATCGTGAGGCACTTCTTTCCACCGAAGGAATCATCCTCTAACCTCACGGTCTAGGAGATCAATCGATTTTTCATTTCGGGTCAAGTTTTCTCCCTTCCCCCGAAATTCTTCGATTCATCGATTTGGAGATAGGTTCGAGCCATGATCTCTTAGAGATAGCTCACTGTACTCTTTGTGACTCTTCTCACCAAGTTTGATCCCTAGAGGATTTGTTTTGGGTGAGATCGAGTCGAATCGGTGAACGAACAGCCTGAATCGGGGTGACCGGACGCTGCCTGTTCAACGACCGGACGCTGTCAGTGAGTCCGGTTGATGAACACCTTCGCTGTGTTCGGTTCGTGACTTGACCGGACGCACCTTTCGCTAAGTGACCGGACTCGCCCATTGTACTGTTCACTTGGCTTGTATTTTGTGACCGGACGCACTGCTCTCGACCGGACGCTCGTCTCTGGTGAGTCCGGTCAGAAACAGTAAGCTCCGAAAACTGTTTTTGCACGACCGGACGCGTCCGGTGGTCAGCGACCGGACGCAGGCAGAGTCCGGTCAGTGCTGGTTCGACGCATTTTCGTCCGCAGTTTGTTCGTTCGTCTTTCGATTCGAGATTCGTTTGTTGCGTTGGATTCCTAACTTCGTGCTCCACAGAATTTGGGCTTCCCGCTTTACAAAATAGCCTGAATCCCCCTCGCGTTGCTCGGGGGAGGTTGAGGTTACCCAAAACCCATCCCGTCACTAGTTGACTTGCGTGAACTTGGGTGAGGAAGTTTTTGTGGTGCCTCGCTGTGATCCCAGGGATCATCCACCCTCTTCCAAGGGTTGTGGGCATCACGTTTTTGGTAGTAGCTCTTGGGGATTGATTTTGGGACACTTGGCCAAAGTTTCGTGAGAAATTTTATTGGCTCCCATTCACCCCCCTCTGGTCGCCTTGCTTTTGCATTCTCGGTCCTTCAGAATGGCGAGCGGCCTATGGCGAGATTCCCCTATGGAAGAACTCATCACCACGGCCAGTGTACCGGGTGGATCCTCCCAAGGAATGGGATGAACTCCCCAACTGGAATGAGTGAAAGGACGCCTCCTGGCCGTATTCCCACCGCGGATGTTGCGGTTGTTGCCAATTCAATCCTCCTGCTTGGTGCGAGCCAGGGGGGTGTCAAATGACCATAGTGTGCTGCTCCTTCATACTGCCCTTCATGGAAAGGGTCAAACTCTTGTGCCGCTGTTGCGGCTCTTGCGACCTCTTCTGCTGCACGGGTCTGCGCACGCGTCCTCCTCCTGGGAACCAGCATGATGTTCTCTCGGGCCAACCTGCGGTTTTGCTCTGCCTCGGTTTCCAGGGCCAAAAGTAACGTTGGTGCATTCAGCAACCAAAGTGACATGTCGGGAAGAGCGATTTTATTCACATAATCTTGGTAGATCATGTGAATCTCACCGGTCTCCTGGTTCTCACGCAAGAGGTGTCCTTGCGAGAAATGCTCCATGGTCAAAAGGTCTCGGTCACTAGGAATGTAGGAGTATATAGCGGTGTTCAGCAGACCCATGTCAAAAGCCAGTCTAGTTATCCATGATGTCATTTCAATATTTCCGATGCATTGATTAAATTTAGACCAGTAGTCCGCCATGGCCTTGGCGGGTGATACTTTTATGTGGTTTACTAGAGCATACAACAGCAGCATTTCAGGCTTTTTAATTGGTCTTAAGTCAGGTCTTGGAAAAAGTGTGATACTAATATACTTGTGAAAGAACCTGAGCGTGGGGTTGTGGATATTACTTGTACGGGGCAAGCCTGGGTCTCTGTTCCCAGCAATGCTTTTCTAAAATTCATTTCTATTAAAACCCATACAAGCAGATTCCTGGTTTAGCAAGCATGAATCATCAAAATTTAAGTGCTTGCTAAACTGGCCCCACGAAAGAGTGTGCTCTTCATTAAAAAGCCGGAATGTTATGTGAGTAGCAGACAATTGCATGGTAGCTAGAAATTCCATTGTGAGGGGCATGATCCCCTCCTCATTAACCTTCCATGCGTCTTCCCATCCCAAAGTTCGAGAAATATAAAGAAACTCACTGTCCATACCAGTGCGACTTAGCAAGTCGGCGTCGATGTGGCGGGTGTGAATGAACTCCCTCTCACTAAGGATGTTTCGGGCCTGCCGTTCCCGATCACTCTGCCAGATGATATCATTGACAGAGTTCAGGATGCGGATGGTCGGTCCAGCCTGGTGTGTGGGCGGAGAGTCCTGATCCACCGACATTTCATGGGTGGATGGAGTACCCCACCCGGTGCTCACCTCATCACTCCCAGCAAAGCGAATGTGGGTGTTTGCTCTCGACGAACTTCCCTCACCCTTACTCTTCTTCTTCTTGCCGGTGAAGAAGATCTTGAGAGGGCCCATGACTTCCTTGCTAGTGCTCAAGATGGCTGGTGATTATGTGTTTTGAGTGAGTTGTAGGAACTTGCATGGGGTGTGGGTAGTATTTGTAGGCTGAGGATGGAAGGGGGAAGGCTGAGAGCTCCCCCCTCCTAGCGGGCGCCAGGAATAAGTGGCGGGCGCCACCCCACCTTGCCCAAATTTGTCTGCAACCGACACATGAGGTTTCCCTTGTTATGTCCACTGAAATTCCAAGTGGGGAATAAAGTGGTAGTGTCGGTGCAAAGTGCAAAGAGTGTAACCTCCTAAATGGGGCTAGTGGGCTGAAAATTTCAAAGACCACTTCTTCATCCTGGTCATACTTTATACCAAGGATGGTGGGAAACTTACTCGGGAGCAGTTTTGTACCGAAATGTGGAAATGGAGGTGGCGGGCGCTAGGAAAATGTGGCGGGCGCCACCCTCCTTGGCTGAATTTCACTCCAACTCACCCCTCCTTTCACCTAGTGCTCTCCTTGTCACTCTCCATCACATGTGCACCAGAATTTTTGGGTGGAGATGTGTCCAAAAGGTGGAGTGAAGAGGGGGAGACATGGGAGTGAGTGATTGCATTGAAATGAGCAAAGCCATGGGTCTCCCTTGGTGTTATTTGGGTCTAGGAGGTAGGTGTAATAGTCTAGAGAATGGCTAGTGCTCCCTAGTGCACCCTAGGGTGGCGGGCACCGGCATGGGGTGGCGGGCGCCACCCCTATAGCTGCCCTAAGCCCCCTAGGAGCCACCTAATCACTCTAGTAAACATCTAATTTGCAGGAAAATTAATTTGCTTAAGTAAAATGAAAAATTAAATGGGGGTAAAGACTTACCTTAGCCTAACTTACCTTGGTTAGCCGCTTTGGATTCCCGATTAGTGTCGCCTTCACGGTGGTTGTGGATGAATGTAGGTACCGACGAACCTTGATGACGGGTGTTTTTCCAGTCGCGGTGTGAACTCGAATTTCTCCTCCTTTCCACTGATGTGGAGCTGAATTTCTCTAGCTCCTACATCAATGGTGGCTTTTGCAGTGCTCAGAAATGGCCGTCCCAAGATCAATGGCGTCCGGTGGTCGGGATTAATATCCAGAACCACGAAATCCACCGGGACAAAGAGATTCCGGATTTTCACTGGAATATTCTCTGCTATTCCCGCGGGATATCGGAGCGATTGATCGGCTAGCTGCAAACACATAGAAGTAGGGGACAAGGTATGATGATTTAATTTATCGTATATTACCTTGGGCATGACGCTGACGCTTGCTCCCAGATCACAGAGTGCATGCTCGAAGTGCTGCTCTCCAATTGAACATGCGATCGTTGGGTTTCCTGGGTCCTTCATCTTTTCTGGGAGTTGGTTTAAAATGACCGCACTGCAATCTTCGGTCAATTTAACCACATCCCTACTTGGAATTGGTTTCTTCTTATTGAGCATGTCTCTCAAATATTTTGCATAAGTTGGAACCTGCATAGTGTCAATAAATGACACATGTATATATATAATTTTTGAATTACCTCGACGAATTTCTTGAATTGGTCGTCTTCCGGTGGATTTCTGTTTCGATCTGGAAAAGATAATACATGTGTATCATAGAATTCATGAGGAGCAGTTCGTACCTTGGATGGAGGTTCAGCTGGGGTCTCCTCTTCTTCGTCTTCTTCAACATTAACAATATTTTTCTTTGTAGCAGCATTACTACTAGGAACTAAATTAGGATGAGGGGGATCACGAGTGGATTTACCACCTCTTGTGGTTACAGCTTTTACCTCCTCATAGTATTTAATTTGAGATTTAATGTTATCTACTGTTTGCTCTAATCTCTTATTAAAATTAATTTGTTCGTTAAATGCTTCAGAAAAATCTTTCAGTTTAGCATAAATTCCTTCCAACATTTTATCATGTTCAATTAATTTATTATTTATGCTATCATTAATTCTACCTTGATTAGAAACTAATTTTCTAATAGGAGAATTAAATACGAAGGTTTGAGGCATACCTTTATTATTCCATTGTTGGATCATTGGAATTGGAGGTTGTCCGTAGCCACCATTATTAAGAAGGGATTTGACATCCTCTTTCTTAATTTCTGCTTAACCTTCGCTTGACGAAGCGGCTCTTGCTTGGCGTAGTACTCCTTTGCAGCACGATCTCTCTTCTCATTTATCCTTTGCTCTAGAAATTTTACCAAAGTTTGCAGGGTGACAGAATCAGCTTGCTTAATTTCAGACATACGTCTAGCACGTTTTTCTGTCCATCCTTGATTCGCCACCATTGTCTCGACCAGTTTGGTTGCCTTTTCTACAGTGAGAGAGAGGTATGCACCTCCGGCGGCAGCATCAATGTGTTGTCGAGATTCTTGCTGGAGTCCATTGTAGAAGCTCTGGATCAAGTACCAGTCTTCCATACCATGGTGAGGACACTATTCAACATACTCTTGTAGTCTCTCCCAAGCTTCAGTGACTGTTTCTTCGTCTCCCTGTCCAAAGTTGGAAATCTTGCTACGGAAAGAATAGTCCGACTTATCGGGCAGAACTTGTTGAGGAATTGATCCGCGCATCTCACCCACGTCAGCAGGTGTCCAGAGTTGAAGAGGAACCACTGCTTCGCTTTTTCCACTAATGAAATGGAAAAAGACGAAGTCTGATGGCATCCTGCGAAACTCCCTGCACAGAAAATTGTACTACATATCTCCAGAAAATTCCGGAGGTGAGCATTGGCATCCTCGGAAGGTTTGCCATTAAATGCAATAGCTTGAGCCATACGTATTAAGTGAGATTTAAGCTCAAAATCTACATTACTAGTTGAAGTAACACTGGAATGTGAGCAAGAGTAGGCATGGAATACTCACAAAGTGTTTTGGTCGACGTCGATGTTGATTGATCGTTGGAGCAGCTTGGTTCGTCAGTCACTTTTGACTGGGATTCTTGTCTCGATGAACTCCTTTCACGAAGCTCCAGGTTCTTTCCTCGGAGGAGTGAGATTAGCTCTCTCTCTCCTAAGAATGGCCTCAGGATCTTTTTGATAGTCGCTCGGAAGATTGAATCCGGCCATGACTACTTGAACGATCACAAACAACGAACATATATATACCCGCTAGAACTACGGGGGTTAATTCAATAGAAATCACAAAGAGTTAATTCTTGCCAATTGCTTCCCCGGCAACGGCGCCAGAAATGTTTGTTGACTCTTGCTAACGTCGTCACTAGGAGTAGACTATGGAATCTATCCCCGGCAACGGCGCTAGAAAGGTTTGTTGATACTTCTTAATGTAAGAAGTATAACTAACTATTCGTATGACTATTGGTAGGTTCCGCAAGCGCACAGAATAAGTCTATTGTACCACTTCACCCGGGGAGTAACCGAGTATCGTATTTATTTTCCACATGGAAGCTACTATGGCAGAACTAACACTAGGACTGCTATGAACAACTAGTGATTCTAGCAGGGTTGATCGAGATGTGTGAATGGGGGTTGGTTCCTACTACTACTAAAAGAAAGAAAGAAAGACTAACTACTAACTAAATCGGCGTGGTCTGGCCGATGAACAGATTAATATTTTCCTACACACTTACGAACACAACTAACTTAGCAATAAAGGTTTTATCTAGTTCTCTTCGAACCGTACACACCCTCTGGACTATTTACCTCAGACGTGCACAACGAGGTTTATGATTTAAGAACTAACCCAGCTACGTGGTGGAATTCAAGGCTCCAGGGCTGTCACCACCTGTTTGCTACCACAGCTATCCGGGGGGCTAGCCACAAACTAAGGTATAACTAGTCTAAGCACCGCGCTTACACTAATATATACTACTCTAATCTTGCGTCCAAAACTAGAGCACTGATTACTCAGCGAAGAACCCAAACTAGATATAAACTAAATACTAAGTTATCTATGATCGAAAGCACTCAACAAGAACAATAAGTAAAGAACTTAAAGTAAATGCTGAAAGTAGAAGAACATTAAGATAAATAGAGGAAGACTTGGAATTATACCAGAACCTTGGAAGATCCTCTATTACAACTCCAGCTCTTCTCTTCTACACTCTCGCTCTCACTCTAAGTCTCTCAACTAGAGTGTTCCTTCACCAGAGCTTCGCTTACAAGAGAGTGGGACTAATGAGGTGAGGTCTGAGTACAAATGAGTTCGGGGTTCCTATTTATAGCCTAAGGGACCTAGGGTTAGGTCAGGGGGGTGAGTGTGGTGGCGGGCGCCAGCCCTAGGTGGCGGCCGCCACCCCCCTGGCCCTTAGATCCACCGCCTCTTCACCAACGACATCCAGGAGGTCCTCCAAGTCGGTTTGGGGTCGGTTAGGGTTGTCCAATAACCGTCACATGGGCAATTAGGCCATGATCCATGTGACGCTGCTTCTTAGCCCTTGGATGAACCAACTTAGGTGAGCAACTGCTGCAAATGAGTGTGGGGTGCCTCCCCTGGATCAGTGACATGGCAGGGCAGAGTTTGGGCTTCTCCCCCCTGGCGGCCGCCAGTGATGGGTGGCGGGCGCCACCCCACCTTGGCCCAAAGTGAGCCCAGGTGAATATGCTCGCCTCCTGGTGGGTCCTCTTGGTCATTTTGCTCAAAAATCCTGCAATTTCCTACATTCAAATAAAACTCAAGGACAAGTGGAAATCGTTAGTTTATAAAAGGTTTTTGGTTGATTTTAGGTCCTTGTGTTGCGTCATATGACCTTGTTGATGCTAAGAATATGACACTTAGTGAGCGTCAACATTGGCCAAAGCCGCATCGCAAAATCTACCATTACCACCAGATGTATTCTACCAAATCCTCTCGGCAAAAGCTGTGAAAGAAGAGGAAGACCACCCGAGTTCGGTACACGCTATCGCCAGTGATGACTGGAGGTCACAAATATTCGCCTACTTATCCAGAACATACGAGCCGGAGTCTTGAAAGGACGCCGAAAGTATGGCCATCAGAGCGAAAGGCTACTCAATCATCGGGGAGCAGCTATTCAAGAATGGGATAGCAGCCCCCTTCCTAAAATGCATAAGCAGGCATGAGGGTATTCAGCTACTCGAGGAAATGCACGCCAGAATGTGCGGAGCGCACATGGGGCCTCATGAGATAACACACAGAGCAATGAGGCAAGGATTCTATTGGCCTTCCGCTGCCTCAGATGCTAGAGAGCTGGTCAAATGTTGCAAAAGCTGCCTGATGTTCGCCAAAAACCAGAAAGCCCCAGCGAACAAAACAGCGCCGGTAATTCCAACCTGGCCTTTGCAAAGATGGGGCATCGACATAGTCGGACCGCTACCAGCAGCCCTAGGGAACTTGCAATTCGCAGCGGTCGCCCTTGAATATTTCACCAAGTGGATAGAGGCGAAAGCTCTCGCAAGCATAACTTCCACCTCCTTAACCAAGTTCGTCTGGCAGAGGATAATCTGTCGCTACGGTGTTCTCTCTTTCATCACGTGTGACAACGGGAAGCAGTTCGACTGTGCCAAATTCAGAAGCTTCTGCGACGAACTCAACATCAAGCTCAATTTTGCCTCAGTAAACTACCCGCAAGCAAATGGTGCTGTCGAGAGAGCGAATGGACTCATCTTTTCAGCAGTATCAAAAACTCTGCACGACTCGCGGAAAGGCAAATGGGCCAATACACTAACAACGGTTGTATGGGGGCAAAATATCTCGCATTCCAGGGCTACCGGCTTCACTCCATTTCGCTTGCTTTACGGCGAAGAAGCAGTCACCTCGGAAGAGGTAAAGTTGGGTTCCTTCCGGATGGAAATGGCTCCCGTGACTCAGGAGCAAAGGCACCTTGAGCTCAACACCATTGAGGAGGTAAGGCTGCAAGCGGCAGACAACCTCGAAAAGTACCATGCGGAAACAAAGCACCACTGGGACAAAACCACAGTCCGGAAGGACATCAAGCCTGGAGACATGGTCACCATTCGGCAGCCAGACAAGCAAGGCAAGCTGCAGTCACAATGGCAGGGCCCTTTCATCGTGGCAAGCATGGCGGCACCCGGGGTATTCCAGCTGCTGAACGACAAGGGCGAAGAATCGGCCCACACCTGGAACGCAAGCAACATGCGTCGCTTTTACCCATAGTTTGTTTCCTTTCTGCAACTTTGATGTAAGTTCTTCCATTTTCACCATTTTGTAATCAAAATCGATTGCACTCTTTTTCCTCGCCGGGGAAGCCCTTCATCGGGGTGCGAGGTTTTTTAACGAGGCAGCCGAATGTAACCACTACATTATGAAAGCATTCGTAATTCCCCAAAAATACCGCGTGGCAAGCCAAAGGACAAAGTCAACCAAACATAAGGTTGAGACATTCGTCATTTTGATGTGATGAACGAGAATGTCGGCTTGCTAGACGAAAGAAATCCTCCGCAGCCACCGACAATCTCAAAAGCCTGCGGGCAATACAAACCGACCCTCCATCAAAACGAGAGGGCGGAACGAAAGCCTGCGGGCAATACAAACCGACCCTCCAACAAAACAAGAGGGCGGAACGAAAACCCGCGGGCAATACAAAACCGACCCTCCAACAAAACGAGAGTGTGGAATGAAAGCCCGCGGGCAATACAAAACCGACCCTCCAACAAAACGAGAGGGCAGAATGAAAGCCTACGGGCAATACAAAACCGACCCTCCAACAAAATGAGAGGGTGGAACGAAAGCCCGCGGGTATTTCAAAAACGGCCCTACAACAAAACGAGGGCAGAACGAAAGCCTGTGGGCGTTGCAAACCGACCCTCCAGCAAAATGGGAGGACGGTAGCGAAAGTCAAGCTGAGCAACCCTCACGGGATCCCCGATGTCAGGAAGGACAGATAGCAGCCTTCAGTCGGTACAAAACTTAAATGCCATCTTAACTTTTCACCTACCAAAAAACCACAAGTACAACCAAAACACTAAATACAGTCCCCTCACCACATAGGCAGGTCAATATAAATAGACACCAAAGCGCAAGCCTTTCCAACCATCCAAAGCCGCCAAATCCTTTCAAGTGTAAATCCCGAAAAGCCCACCCAAGAGGCATAGTGCGAATAGGAAGCATCAAGAACCAAGGTTTCGCTTTGATGATTGTGTCATCGACACCGCATTTAGACAGCGCCACCAATCCAGTAACTTTAGGCGAAATCCTCATCAAGTAGCATGTCCATCTCGAACCGCAGCTAGAAGATGAACAAAAGCAAGCACGCTGCTCGATGACAATAAGAGCAATATCGCGGGCATGGCCGGTTGTAACCCTTCCCGTCAAACTTGTAAAGTTATTTTCGTTAACTGATTTTCAAGTACAACAAACCGCTAGCAAAGGATCCTGCAATGCGCTGTCTGAGGGGCTCGCAACAAAAGCACCCTCGCGCGAATGCTACCGCCCCTCACCAAAGTGTGTGGGGGCGGGCGCGTCCTTGTTACCGGCGGAGGGGCTCGCAACGAAAGCACCCTCGCGCGAATGCTACCGACCCTCGCCTAAGTCTGTTGGGGCAGGCGCGTCTTAGCTACCGGCCGAGGGGCTCGCAACGAAAGCACCCTCGCACGAATGCTACCGCCCCTTGCCTAAGTGTGTGGGGGCGGGCGCGTCCTTGCTACCGGCCGAGGGGCTCACCAATGAAAGCACCCTCACGCGAATGCTACCGCCCCTCACCTAAGTGTGTGGGGGCGGGCGCGTCTTACCTACCGGCCGAGGGGCTCGCAACGAAAGCACCCTCGCGCGAATACTACCGCCCCTCGCCTAAGTGTGTGGGCGCGGGCGCATCCTTGCTACCGGCCGAGGGGCTCGCCAAGGAAAGCACCCTCGCGTGAATGCTACCGCCTCTCGCCTAAGTGTGTGGGGCCAGGCGCGTCTTAGCTACCGGCCGAGGGGCTCGCAACGAAAGCACCCTCGCGCGAATGCTACCGCCCCTCACCTAAGTGTGTGGGGCGGGCGCGTCTTAGCTACCTGCCGAGGGGCTCGCAACGAAAGCACCCTCGCGCGAATGCTACCGCCCCTCGCCTAAGTGTGTGGGGGCGGGCGCGTCCTTGCTACTGGCCGAGGGGCTCGCCAACGAAAGCACCCTCGCACGAATGCTACCGCCCCTCGCCTAAATGTGTGGGGGCGGGCACATCCTTGCTACCGGCCGAGGGGCTTGCCAACGAAAGCACCCTCGTGCGAATGCTACAGCCCCTCGCCTAAGTGTGTGGGGGTGGGTGCGTCTTAGCTATCTGCCGAGGGGCTCGCAACGAAAGCACCCTCGCGCGAATGCTACCGCCCCTCGCCTATGTGTGTGGGGGCGGGCGCGTCTTAGCTACCGGCCCAGGGGCTCGCAACGAAAGCACCCTCGCCTAAGTGTGTGGGGGCGGGCACGTCCTTGCTACTAGCCGAGGGGCTCGCCAACGAAAGCACCCTCGCGCGAATGCTACCGCCCCTCGCCAAAGTGTGTGGGGGCGGGCGCGTCTTAGCTACCGGCCGAGGGGCTCACAATGAAAGCACCCTCGCACGAATGCTATCGCCCCTCACCTAAGTGTGTGGGGGCGGGCGCGTCTTAGCTACTCGCAACGAAAGCACCTTCGCGCGAATGCTACCTCCCTTTGCATAAGTGTGTGGGGGCGGGCGCGTCCTAGCTAACGGCCGAGGGGCTCGTGACGAAAGCGCCCCTGCGCGAAAGCCACCGCCCCGCGTCTAAAGACACGGGTGGGCGGGGCAGGAACCTGGCCATCTTCCGAGCGAATATCACTAGCAAGCCAGAAAAGTGAATTAGGAGCAACCCGATCTCCTCTTTTTCATTATATTGAAAGTTTTGTACAACACAAACAAGCCAATGATGAATGCGCGAACTACTTTTGCGACCCAAGTAAAATGCTATATCGACGCTCATCCGGCGAAAGTGAGGCGTCTTTGGGCTCCACTTTTACGAACGGGCCCTCTCCGGAAGTTGGCAGCACGCGCGAAGACTCGCGCCTCTTCCGCCTCTCCTCAAGCTCGTGTCGATCAAAGTTCTCATAAAAAGCACGCAAGTGCTCTTCCGTCCGCTTAATCTTCTTAACGCATTTTTTCAAGTAAGACGAAAGCGATGCCGTTGGAAACCTAGAGCGAAAGCTCCTCCACAGATCACCTCCGACACAAAGATCACCGGATCTAATCATTAACAGGCAGATGGCAAGAATGTCCGGTGTTCCCGCGCCCGCGTCCTGTTCAATACAACATTACAGCCTAAGTTCAAAAGTCACAAACGACAACAATTCTTACGAATACAACCGATGTACATCAAAGCATGCCCTGTTCAGCCATCTACCGCATCTTGGGGACTGTTCCCGTCGCGAGGGGTAGCGGCAGCCGAGCTCTCGGGAATCTCCTCACTTGCGTTTCGGGGGGTCCTTTCGTCTTCCGGCTCGGTTTCGCGCGCACGCCACTCGGAGATGAAGTCCGAAAACACCCTCTTGATATGAGCTTTCTCCTCCAGAGTCTGCATCAAAGCGGCTGACTTAGAAAAGAAATCACCTTGGTCGGAGGCCGAAAGAAAGCATAACAGCAAAGGTAGGGCAACCATTCACTTTTACCTTGCCGCGACCCATGGCGGATTGCATGAGGGACATATCATTGCCACCCGCCAGCCAGAATTCGTCAAAAAATCTTTTACCGAGAACCTTGGCCGCCTCCGAGGTTCACCAGTAATAGTCCACCTCCTTGACCGGAAGATCCGAGATATGGGAACAACCAACGTCAACAAGGCTGTGTCCAATCGCCTTGATGCCCGTAACCGCGGCATAGTCTCGGCCGAGGGCCATATGTCCCTCCAGCGACTCCATCTCAGAGCGAATCCAATCAATAATACTGTCGACGTTGCGTTTAGAGGGGCATTTAGTTTCAACACCGATGCTACGAAGGCACTCGCGAAAGCGTGACACCGCCACCTCTGTCGAAGTCAAAAGTGCCTTCTCTCTATCGGCCTGGGCAGCCCGCAGCTGCAAAATCTCTTTCTTTAGATTTTCATCTTCCAGTTGGCTCGCCTTCCGGGAGGTGCGTTCATCCTCAGCCTTCCTCGTCTGCGACTGCAGATTGGCGTCAAGTTTCTTCACTTGAGTGTCAAGATCTTGCTTCTCGTGCTCGACCTTGCGAATGTAAAGATCACTCTGACTACTCTGACTTTGAGCGATGACAGCAGCCTGCGAAAAGCATAAATCAGAAACAAGGGCAAAAACTTAAAAATAGACGAAAGGGTAAGGGCCGCGAAACCCATAGCGAAACCAGACACTTACGCTAGCCAGATGAAATGACATCGCGTCGCTAAGCTTTGTGCTGCTAACTTTAAGGAGATCCCTTTCAATCTCTGGCGTGACAAAAGCCTTCTGAGAAAACTTTAGAAATTTAGTGGCTTCCTCACTTCCGCCCGGAAAGACCCCTGCACGACGATAGTCAACTCGGCACGCAAGTTGGGCATCTGAGGCTGCACCCAAAGAAGGAGCAATGCGATAAGACTCCTCTTTCGCAACATCAGTTTCGCTCGATGAGCTCAAACCAGTGTAAAAGTACGGGTTCTCATAGTCCGAAGGCACCCCATCGAGAACTAACTGCCCGTAACCCAGAAGTTGCCCTTCCACCATCTCCTGCGTCAAGCGAATGTACCGCGACGAAAAGTGTGGCTTACCTCTATCAACAGCAGCAGGAGCCGACATTCTCAGAGATGCAGCCCCTTTCTCGCCGGTAGCCGCCTTTTCGCTAGGCGCTCGAGCAGAGGGCTCGGGGCGTGGAGCTTTCGGCTTTTTTGCCTGGCGTTCCGTGGCCTCAGGCGGACCCAAAGCTTTCCGCGAGCCAAGCTTCACGAAAGTCGGAAGGTCAACAACGAAAGCGTCATCGTCAAACGCTGAGTGCGAGAAGTGCACACTCGACTTTTTCGGAGCCATCTCCGCAGCGTAAGACGCACTCTGCAAAAACACGCCAAAAACAGGGTGCACAACATAAGCTTTAAAAACAATAGCAGTAAAAAAATGAAGAAAAATGAAAGGCGCAGAGACTAACCACCCTCGGGTGATCGAAAGGGACAACGTCGGGGATCGATTCCAATGCTCAAACTCGACTCTTAAGCATAGGCTTGGCCATTAAACGCCCGATGCGAATATCCCCAACTTCGGCAACCTTTCACCGAGGGACCACACCGCTGCGACCCCCACGTCGAGCCACGCCTTTGCCTTTCGCTCTCAAATCCTCTGTTTCCTGCTTGCTTTCGTCAAGCAAGGGCCTCTCGGCGTACTTGACACCCATAGCATCAAAAGCCCAGTTCAAGCGACGACTTCGGCCGAGATTGCCGAGTTGAAACTCGCTCTCCTTTCGCAAATAAGGCCCACAAATTTTCCTCGCTTCTCCTTCAATATGCTTTACGAAAGACTCATCATCAGCGAAATTCGCGGGTCTCTCAAGCAGCAGAAGTGGCCCCCGATACCCATCCTTGTCAGAAAAACCTTCGAAAGTGGTCACACTACAAAGCGATTCATCCCAATAGCCATCCACTCTTCGACCAAATCTCGATTTATTTGGAACCGAGCAGTTTGCGCGAATGCGTCTCCGCAGCGAATACCCTCCTTATCGTTCGGAGCAACGGGCGGAAGGTGCTTCCCGGGGCCCCTCTCCAAAACCGACACAAGTGGAGAAGCTTTCTTCTCCCCTTTACCCAGCTCAGCAGCAACAGTTTCGTCCAAGCAAACACGGTAGTAAAACCAGAAACGATTCCAGTCTGGCCACTTGTTCTGGTAGGTAAGCGAAATAGAAACGTTGCCCCGGGTCTTCCGCGGAACGAAGTTGATGCAGCCAATCTCGCTGGGCAGCTTGCTTCCCAAGAAAGGGTCGTCCACTTTCGTCGGTCGCCGATGAATATCATAGAACCGCACGAAAACATTAGCTCGTGGCGTGCAATCAAGCATGTTCATTGCCATTGCAAAAACTCCAAGCCTGACGATCGCATTCGGTGTGAACTGGTGAAGCTGTATGTTGAACGCAGAAAGGACATCCGCGACAAACTCTTCAAGTGGGAAGTCTAGCCCAGCAGTGAAATAGTCGCAGAAGACAATAGCTTCAAAAGGCCGCGGAATCGGCACCTCTTCATCTCTATGCACGCGGCAGTTCGCAAGATGGTCTCCCCTCAGAGGCCCCTTTTCGGCTATCGCTTGCAAAGCAGCAGTCGTCATTCGCAAAGCGCCCAGGTAAAACAAACAGTCGGTAGGCACCGAACCCAAACCAGAGTCTCTGTCGTTAGACAAGCTCCCGCTGTGATCCGGAACTCGTGGAGCCCCCCCCCCAGATCCAATGGATACGTCAGCACTACTTTCATGACGAGAGGACCCAGAAGTGCCACTGCTTTTGCTAGAGCTCGAAGTCGACGTGGAACTGGAAGACGCCATCTAACAAGACGCGATAGACGAATGAACAAGGATGTATGCGAAAGGCCAAAAAAGAAGACAGGGGCGAAAGGACAGAAACTTAAAAAGCGAATCGAAACTTGAATCAAGCCGAAAGGAAGTAAGAGAAGTGTAAAAGCTACGTACCACAGCTAACGCTCAGCGAATGGCCGGAGCAGGCACCAAGTGCTTTCGCTCAAGCGAATGATGCGTAGGCTTCACAAGCACACAACAAAGGGGCGGGAGGGGTTCAAGTGACCAAGTAGCTTGCCCGCCCACAACTTTCACGTTTTTATACTTGCAAACGGTACATGATTTTTGAGGAAAATGACAAGACGCCCGGGCACGGGATTCGAAGCGTCACAACGGTCTGCCAAAATGGTACGTGGTTTTCGAGGAAGGCAAAAAAGTGTCTGGACACGAGATATGAAGCGTCGCAACGGCCTGACAGACAACACAGGGTTTCAGGGGAGCGACATGACGTCAAGACACGTAAAACGAAGCGTCAAAAAAAACCTTGGCTTCGAAACGAAACAAAGGCACTTTTTTGGGCGGGCGTAGGCGCCTAGCGAAAGGGCACGGTCGAACTTCGCAAGCCCACAGATCTGACCATAAGGGGCTATTGTTGGGATGATACCCAGGCCGCTGGCGCCTCCGGCCCGCAGGACTGAAGAAAGAGGGAGCTTTCGTGCGGAAGCACGCAATCGCGCGAAAGCACGCATTCGCGTGGAAGCACGCAATCGCACGAAAGCACGCATTCGCGCAGAAGCACGGGCTAAAACGGCCGGAGCCCGAGCATTGAAGCAGCTTCCGAGCGAAAGCACGCCGGCCGGCGGCCAGGCCCGCTAGGCCGCGCTATCGCGCGGAAGAGGCCGGTAACGGCCCAGCCGTGGGCTCGCAACAACTTTCGTGCGGAAGCGCAGCAGCGGGCGGGCGAGCCCGCCGCGCCACGCTATCGCGCGAAAGGGGGCCGCAGGTGGACCGGACCGCTTTCGCGCGGAAGGAGCCTGGCGCCTCCGGCGGGTGTTTTCGTCGTTCACGACTTCGGTTTTTCACAGGTTTTCGCAGGTCGCCAGAAGCCTCGGTCAAAGGGAGCGGGCCCACCGGTCAGGGAAAGGAGCCGGGGGGCGCTGGGCCTGCCAAGGAACGAAGTTACGATATTGCCCCTCGGGTCGCTGAGGGCGGCAAACAGCCATGGAGTAGTTGAGTAGGGGCATCATTGTAATTGCTACATAGTGGTTGGAATGGCATTCTTGTACTTTCAAACTGATTTGGATTAATATAAAAAGCTCCCGGCCACCCAAGGGGAGGGGAGCGAGGTGCACTGTTCACTTCATCTGATTTCCCACTCTCTTTCGCCTACTTATGCTTTCGCTCCACGCTTTCGCTCGTGCGACAACCTGCTGTTTCGGGGTCTCGGTCCTGAAACAACAATCGTCTTCCTCCCGGCTCAGTCGATGCACCGCATATCCCCATGTGCCCTCGCTCGTCGATGCCACGTGCCAACTACCACAGCTGGTCCTCCGGCCTCCCGGTCCGTCAGTCCAAGCCTCACGTCCGCCCTTCACCGCTCCGGGTACATCGGCATGCCACGTCGGCCGCACAGCACGCCCAACCTTCACTACTCCCGGTCCGTCGGCACGACACGTGTCTACTTGACCTTCACCTTGCCATCGACCACTGTCTCCGAGCTCCACACCTGCACATCAACACAAACAAGAACACATGTTGCCTATTGACCGATCGCTCATCACTCAGGAGTGGAACCACAAGGGCACATATCAACCTTGTGTTCGCACCAAGGTTGTTCCCATCGTGTGGGGAAAATTGGACAACTGCTGCAGTAGTATAACTTCAATCCTATTTGAATAGCCACGTCCTTGGATATGGGCAACCTCCTGGAATGCGGACACCAATGATTAGATGTTTTTCAAAATGGAACTTGGAGTAAACTGGTATGTTACTATAATAACTTAATCCTCGAGAACTAGCGAGAAGGTAGATTCTCTCTTAGGGCCCAACCCTTAAGTTATTTATAACTTAACTATACTCATTTCACCCTCCACCATAACCACCTCCACATATAACCTTATCTTTCCCTTAGCCGGCACCCCAATTAGGACTTGCTGAGTACGTATGTACTCAACCCCCTTCGCTACTATGTTTTTAGGAGTGAAGTCTCAGGAGCACTTGCAAGGATATGAAGCTGTCGATGCACTCGCAAGGATGGAACTATAGGAGGATATACGAAGATGAAGCTGAATGACCACATGAAGGAGCTAAACAAGGACTAACATGACGATAACATAGGAACGCGCATAGGATAAGGTTTACGTCTGCACTCCAAGCTACCTGCTTACCAACCTTGATGAGGTGGACCTATACATGGGGTAAGTTGCCAACACCCTTCTTTTTCTTTCGTACAACGACTTACTTCATTTATTCTCGAATGGACCAAGCCCTCCTTCTGATCCGGTAGCTGAAACCCTGATTGCAAACAGTGTGGGGCAAGGGAG
This sequence comes from Coix lacryma-jobi var. lacryma-jobi, assembly GCA_009763385.1. Lineage (NCBI taxonomy): Eukaryota > Viridiplantae > Streptophyta > Magnoliopsida > Poales > Poaceae > Coix > Coix lacryma-jobi. Next base: position 104,436,640 of record CM019829.1, read on the forward strand.
GCCCCATTTCATTGCTTGGTTCCAACAGAAGGTACCGTCCAACCGAGGTCGTAATTAGTTCGACGTTCCAACTTGCCCTTACGTTCTGACCTTATAACGATATATCTTGCTTCACCTTGTAGGCTCAGACCAATGCGTCTATGAGTAAAGAGCTGAGACAGGTTGCAAAAGGTTTTGACTGTAAGGTCAAGTCATTTAACGGTTACGACGTGAATGGATATCGCTTCCACACATCAAGCTATGAGCAGAGTCAGCCCAATCAAAAAACTACAAATAGCGGAGTTTGTACTCCAGGCAATGACAACCGTGACTACTATGGAAGAATTGAAGAAATATACGAACTTTCATTTCATGGTGAAAAGCCTTTGAATCCTGTCATGTTCAAATGCCATTAGTTCGACCCTAGAGTAACGAGGTTGACACCTAATCTTGGGCTAGCCGAAATTCGACAGGATTCTGTCTATCCATGAGCTGATGTGTATATTGTGGCTCAACAGGCCACGCAGGTTTATTAAATGCCATACGCGTGCAAAAGCAAAGAACATCTCTTGGGTTGGTATATTGTGCACAAGATATCCCCACATGCTAAACTACCTCTCCCCAATGATGAGGATTACAACTTCAACACAAACACGTATGACGGTGAGTTCTTTCAAGAAGCTGGGCTGCAAGGGACGTTCACGATAGACTTAACCGAAGCAATGGAAATGGATGTAGAGAATGATGACAAGGACGCTGGGGATGAGGTGGTAAATCAGAAGGACATAGAAATGCTAGAACGATTCTGTTTAGGCGAAGCAAATGAAGACGACGTCCCATCTTCGGATACTAAGGAGTACTTAGACATGGTTGACAGTGATGATGAGACTCATGCTCTGTCTAATCTGGATGATCCAGATTATTTCTAATACATGTAATATTATGTATATTCTTAGGATCTAGGGTTTTATTTATATTGCATAATACAACATTGTTTGTTCTTTTTAAATGTAGGAGGTCGAGCCAAGATGTCGGGAGGACGTCAGAGGAGGTTGAGTTGGCTGTACCGGAGCTCGCAAGGCGACGGGCCATCGATGAGGAGTGGCCGCCGCCGGAGGGAGCCGACTCCACAGGAGGAGAAGGTCGAGGAGGAGTTGCCGACCATGCCTGAGGCCGAGGCTCAGACGGACGAGGGGCAGAAGGAGGCCGAGCAGGAGGATGAGCCATCGGCCGAGGCGAATGAGGGTTCGACTGCCTCAGGAGCGTCCATGCGAAAATCCCTAGATTGGTTTTGGATAATTGATGAAACCTATTTGGACTAACCCTATGCTTAAGTGTGTATGAGATAGGTTGGTCCAACACCAAGTGATAGAGCTAGATGGATGGTGATGTCCATATAATTGTGATCAAAGGCTCCAATGCTTGGAAAAGAAGAAAGACAAAAACAAAATGGGCTACAGCCAAAGGTATATGCATAGGGCCATTTTGTTTTGGTGATCAAGACACTATAGAGAGTGTGATCACATTTAGGATTGATAATCGTACTATTAAGAGGAGCAAAACTCGTTTGTGAAATGCGATTATCAAAGTGCCACTAGATGATCTTGCTTTGCATATGCATTTAGAATCTAGTGTGTGCTAACATCCCTTGGAAAAGTGCTTGATAAATGCTAACTCATGTACACAAGTAGTGAAAACTTGGTGGAGTTAACACATTTGCACAAGGGATGAAGTGGAGATTGATTCTGTGCTCTCTGAGGAGCATCAGACGCTAGTCTGATAAGCATCGGACGTTGGGGGTAGCGTCCGATGGTATACCCTAAGTGAACTGAGTTGACTGAGTAACATCGGACGCAGGCAACAGACACTGGGAAAACACTGTTGCTAAGTGCGATACAGGTGATGTGTCCTAGGGTTGTTCTCAGGGGAGCAGCGTCCGATGTGGGCTCCTCGGATGTGTCCGATGTCCGCAGGAGCTCTCTAGATGCGCTCTGCATAGACATCGAACGTTGTCCTATAGCGTCTGATGTGGCTTTGAGTGAGCGTCCGCTGGTCGGCGTGACTAGCCGTTGTTATCCCTGACAGGTCATCGGACGCTGGACCGGTGCGTCCGATGCAGCGCCCGATGCAACATTAACAGTGTGCGTTTGAATTTAGTCGTTGGGATCTAGCGGTTGCAGTTGAATGGAACGGGATGCGTGGCATTCATCCAGGCATCAAACACTGGTCGTGCGTCCGATGTAAATCCATTGGAGCGTCCGATGGCTCCACAGAATCTGAGTGAAAGGGGGTTTTGGCCCTCCCTTTTGTGGCGGGCTCTATATAAGGTTTGTGGCCAGCTTGGGCTCACTCTCTTGGCCATTTGGATTGCCTGAACTCTATTGTGAGCGTAGCCAAATATGTACCACTCCATTTGATTGATTTTTCATCACATTAACAGATATTGGGAGAGCCAAGTGCATTGCATGACTATGTTCATCTAGAGGCACTTGGTGTTCGTGTTTCGCTGCGGATTTCTCTTGTTACTCTTGGTGTTTGTCGACACCTAGATGGCTTGGAGCAGCGAGGATCGTTGAGCGGAAGTTGATGATTGTTTTTGGCTCCGATCGGTGACTTGTAAGGGGTTTCTGCGGATACATGGGTGTATGCTGAGTCTTGAGTGACGAGTGATTGACAACTAGGATAATGCGCATGTTCTTTGGCTTGTGTTGCGTAGCTGTCGAGCACGGATACAGTGATCGAAGGCAAGGTCAAGGTCAAGTAGAGACATGCCATGCCGATGGACCGAGAGTGGCGAAGGGCGGACATGAGGCTTGGACTGAGGGACTGGTGGCCTGAGGATCAGCTGTGGTGGCTGACAGCCTGGGACAGCGACGAGCGAAGACTTGTGGGCATGGTGTTGCTCGGGTCGAGGACCTGGGGACACGTGTCGGTGGACGGGGTGCACGGACGGTGCATCCTCTCTACGGCTCGGTTTGATGGTTGAGCCACAGAAAAACCATCGAGTGGACGGTTTCCAGGTTTGGGCCTCAACACCTGGGCGCTGATGGTTTCCGAGTTTGGGCCACAAAACTCAGGCTGAGGACGGTTTCCAGGTTTGGGCCTCAAAACCTGGGTGCTGCGGGTCTCTGAGTTTGGGCCACAAAACTCAGGCGATGGACGGCTGGTTTCCCAGTTTGGGCCTCAAAACCGGGGGTTGGTCATGAAGGCTGGTTTCCCGGTTTGGGCCACAAAACCGGGGGCGAAGTCCGGAAAATGGACAAGCAGAGCGGTGGCGGCACGTGGCGGCAATCGGTGAGGTTGCGTCGAAGCAACGCTACAAGTTGTGCGGGCGTGGCCGTCAGATCATCACCTACCACGAGTTGGTCCAGAATAACCTTAGGGTTTAGCTGGTTCGCTCTGTAATTAGTTAGGGGTACAGTGGAAATAGAATTAGGATAAGTAGAGGGAGACACCCCCTCCCATCCTATCTCAGTCATTTTGCTCTTTGCCTTCTAGGTTTTCCTGCTCTCCCTATTCCCTGCTGTAGCAAACTGAGATCCACAGAGAAGACAATCATACCTCTGTGTACTGTAGTTTTTGAGGAAGTGAGACCGTAATCTCACTATTGTAGCGTGTGGTAGCCACACGGTTGCAAATTCGTGGTTGTGATTCGCGTTTTGATGGTGTTCTTCGCGGGTTGTTTTTCTCCACGATTTTCCCGTTGATCGATCTCTTCACTCAGTGCGTCTTTTGCGATTCCGTTTGAACTGAGTTGTTCTAGATCGTGAGGTGCATCTTTCTACCGAAGGACTTCTTCCTTAACCTTACGAGCTAGTAGATCGGTCGATTTTCGTTTCGGATCGAGTTTTGCTCCTTTTGCCCCCAATTCTTTTGATTCACCGATTTGGAGTTAGGTTCGAGCCATGATCTCTTTGGGATAGCTCACTAACCTCCTAGGAACTCCTCATACCAAGTCTAAGCCTTAGAGCTTTTCATTCGGAGGAGATCGGGTTGAATCCGCGGAAGAACAGTGCAGTTTTGGGGGCATTGGACGCTCTGGTCGTGACCATCGAACGCTGAGTTCATATCAGCTGACGCGTCTGATGCCACGTGTCATCTGACAGCGATTTTAAAGGAGCATCGGACGCTGACCATCGGAGCATTCGTTGCCATCGGACGCGCCGGGGGTCTAGCATCGGACCCTAGGGCTTCACTGTAACCAGCATCTGATGCCAGTTCAGTAGGGTCCCAGACTTGTTGATTTTGCATCGGAAGTATCCAACGCCTGACCATCGGATGCAGGCCAGCGTCCGATGCAGGTGTTTCTGCACTGTTTCGTCCGTGGTTCGTTCATCTGTTGTCGGTTTTGATTTCCGACTTTTGTGTTGAGTTTCTAAAGTTGTGGAGTGTCCCGTTGTGCTTCTTGGAAGCATCCACCCTATATCTAGGGTCGTGGACACTAGCAAGCTCTAGGTTTGCTATTGGGGTTGATTCTCGGGACAGTGGCAACAAGTTTCTGAAAAGAAATTTTGAACCTCCCATTCACCCCTCCTCTAGTCGCTTTCTGGTAGCACTTTCGGTCCCTCAATTGGTATCAGAGCAGGTTAAGGATCTTCCACCTTAGCCGGTTCCAGATCCACCGAAGGCGACATGGATCGCGGCGTGGGCCAACCGCCGTTTTTCGATGGGACGAACTATGCGTATTGGAAGATACGCATGTCGGCCTATCTGCAGAGTTTGGGTGCTTCCATCTGGGATATTTGCAACTCTGCTGATTATGTGGTTTTGCCTGCTCGTGTTACTCCGCATCAGATCGATGAGCACGATGCCAATAGCCGAGCCCGTAATGCTCTTTTCTCATGCTTGAGCATGATGGAGTTTGATCGCGTTTCTCACCTCGCTACGGCTCGGGAGATTTGGGCTACCCTCATGCGTTTCCATGAGGGAACCACTCAAGTCAAAACCCGTCTCTACGAGTCGTTCAAGCGAGATTATGAGAACTTTCGACATATGCCTGGCGAGAGCATAGAAAGTTTATTCGCTCGCTTTCAGGTGATTGTCAACAGGATGTGGGACTCTCGATCGGTCGGTGTGGGACTCGAAGGTTCAGGCGATCATCGAATCACCTAACTATGAGACCCTCACATGCGACGAGCTCTTCAGTAAGCTCAAGTCCAGTGAGATTGATGCCATGGCGAGGGCTTCTTATGAAAATCCTTCTGGCTCGTCGATGGCTTTGCTTTCTGGCTCTTCTGCTAACCCGTCTGGAGGATTTGCACTCTCTTCTCTTCTTAATGTCATAGAGGAGTAGCTGGAGTTCACGGGGGATGACGAGTTGGCTTTGCTCGCCAACCGGTTCTCGCGGTTCCACAACAACCGCATGAACCGTCGCCGCGGAGGAGGACGCGCGGGATGTTTTGAGTGAGGCGACCCCAACCACTTCATCGCCAATTGCCCGAAGAAGAACAAGCAGACCTTTGGCAAGGCAGATCATGGGCACAAGTACGACTCCGGCAAGTGCAAGGAGAAGTATGTCCCCGCAAAGCACATGCGGATGGGCGGCTTCAACAAGGAGTACATCAGGACGAAGTACTTGGAGAAGGCCCCGGCTGAGCAGCGTGCTTTCTTCACCACGCTCAGCGACGTCAACGACTCGGATGACGACTCCGCTTCCTCAAGCGACGACGAGTCCGAGAATAAGAAGAGGATCGAGGACAAGCTAAACGGCCTTAGCTTCTTCGCCGACAATGAGGGCTTCTGCACCATGGCTCTCGGCAATGAGGTCGACGGCGAGCTAAAGGAGATCCCTCAGGACGACGACGACGATGACACCTCCCAGGTATCTCAGACCCCCGATGAGCTTTCTGCTGAGGTCGAGAAACTTAGTGCCGCCCTTCTTAGGAAAGATAAGTTGCTTAGGCGTGCTGCTAGAGAGCGGAAGTAGTTTATGCAGAAGTGGGTGGATACGGTGAAGGAACTTGAATCTGTCAAGTCCACCGTTGTTGTCACCGAGGAGGAGGAATGTGAGATGTGCTCCACACACATGACTGATCTTCTCACTTTGAGAAGTAAGTATGCTATATTGGTAGGAGAAGTGTAACACCCCTGGTGTTAAGCAATAATTAAAAATCCTAATCAATATGTCTAGTATGCATAATCATCCGACATCATGGCATAGAAGCATTTCATGTTTTAAGCATGGTTGTGATGCTTTATATAGTTGATAAGAGTGTTGTATGTTGTTTTGAGTGTTGATTTCCATGGTTGAAATATATGTGGCTTGATTGTGATGTTTGGTGTTACATGAAAGGGCAAGTGAGAAAAACCTTGGTTTTTAAATCTCTCTTTTTGTCCCCTTTTTAATAAGTCAAAAAGTAAATCAAATTTCAAAGTGATTTCAAAAGCAAAGTTGTAGCTCTTGTTGAGAGGCACAACTTTGGTATTTAAGGTTTTCAAAGTTTCAGTACAAAAGTTTGAATAAATTTGAAATCTTTCAAATCATAAATTTGACCCCTAAACTAGATTTCAAAAACTAAAAAGAATTAGACTTTGGTCTTTTAATCAAAGTTGTAGAGAGGATTAAAAGCAACAACTTTTATTCAGATAGATTTTCATATTCTTAAAGAAAATCTGATGTAATTTGGAAAACTAGATTGATTAGGGTTTCAAATTGAAATCAATTTCCAAACCTAGTTTTGTCCCCTTTTGTGTAGTTCAAAAATTAAGCATAATTTTGATATGGGACCAAAAGTGAAGTTGTAGATCTTTCCATAAGGAACAACTTTTATATCGGTAAAATTTGAAGTTGTTTTATAAATTCAAAAGTAATTTTGAATCCAAGTTTGAGGTCATTTCAAATTCAAAAAGTGATTTCAAAATCTAAGCAGATTTTGGTTGTACTCCTTAAATGAAAGTTGTAGCTCCTAATTTTTGGAACAACTTTCATGTTGGGAGTTTTTCCTGTTGTATAGAGTTTTTGGGAGAAATAGAAGTGAGAAAAACGTTTTTATGCTCTGTGCTACAGTAACTGGAGGGGGAAAAAACAGAGCCGATGCTCTGCATCTGCTCCAGGCCGCCGCCGTCGCCGCCGTGATCAACCGAGTGACTTCGCGCGTGTGCCACGTGCTGTCCACGTCTACGAGCTCTAGCAGGAGGTGGCGAGTTGTGCTCGAAGTCGTCTTCTTTCTTCTCAGTCCGCGCCGACGCTCTCCTCTCCCTTCCTTTGCTATCTGCTCGGCGCCGCCGTGAAAGGAGAGCAGAGCACCATCCGCCGAGCTCCTGCACCGCCGTCGCTGCTCTACCGTCCGCACCACCTCGCCAACAGCTTTGCCAGTTCCTTAACCACCTCTAGCACCTATTTTCAGCGCCTCGCCTCGCCAGAGCAAGCGGCGCCACCACTGCCTTCTCCGCGGCCGGCAAGGAACCGCCATGGCCACTTCGCCGTGATTTGCTCCCCCTGGCAGGTTCCGAGCCAAATCAACCCACGTGCAAGCTCCGCCACCATGTCGTGAAACTCATAGGCCCCTCAGTTTCCGCCGTTGAGTTGCAGGCTCGCCGGAACTCTGCCGGACTTGCTGGTTCACACCGCTGCCACCACTATCACCTTGCGCAGTATGTTCCGCACCGCCTCTACTTCAATCAACGCGAGAACAAGATCATGGTAAGGCCCGGAGTGTGTAGCGTGCGTGGGTTAGGTCTCTACCGCGTCCTAGCAGCCAGACCGCTGGCGCGTCGCCATGCATTCCCTGGTCGCACCGCCATGGCTATCCGGGTGGTGGGAGTCGTGCTCGCTTTGCTTGCTGGGTGGCTTGGGTGGGCGCGGTTGGTCGAGGAGTGCACGCCGAGGTCCCTCCCGGCGCCGGCGAGGCCGTCCCCGGCGAGGTGGAGCCGGTCAGAGCCGGTCGACGCCATGGCCAGAGCTCTGGTCGTGACCAGGGTCGTGGCCGATCTGGTTCTGATGACCGGGCCCTCTGATCAGTGACCATGGGCTGGATCAGGCCCAGTAGCGTTAGGGTTTCGTCTTTTCTCTTCTCTAAAATGTTTAATTGTGTTGATTCTTGTTTAATGCATAATTAATTTTCTGGTGCTCCAAAACTTGTGAAATAAATTTTGTTATAATCCTTGTGATGGGTTCTATCAAATAAAAATATGAAACTGGATGTTTAAATAAATTTTGGTGGTGATTTAAATATGGCTTTTAATTAATAAATGAGACTTTAATGATTTTTGTAGGCTTAAATAAATGTCCAAAAATCATGAAACTATTTTTGTCACTGTTTTGAGCTGAAAATGTATCTTCACAAAAATTTTGAGCTCTGTTGGAGAAAAACAAATTTATTCTTATTTCTATGCTTTATTTAATCATTTAAATGTTATAGTTTGATTTAATTCTGCAGGTTTATCTGTTTGTTCAAAAATTGTGATATTTGTTTTGCCACTGTTATTTTATATAATGAATCATCTCAAAAAGTTTGGGCTCACTTTGATAAGTTGCAATTTAACTCTTTTTCTTATGCTTTGTTAATAAAGAAATGATTAAAAGAGTTTTATTTAAATAATTAGGTAACTTATTGTTCATAAGAAGGTATGGTTAATCTTTGTATCTTTAGTTATCTTTTGTTTAATTGTTATATTTCATGCATTTAGTTAATCATGGTTGACTTGTTATAGTTCAAGTTATGCATTTAAGTTTTAATGCATTATGTTGTTATAGTTGCTGGACCAGTCCTCTTTAATGGACTGTTTTCATAATTAAATTTATGTTTTCTGTAAATAAGTTGTATACCAAAGTTGTAGTTAACTTCTGTCTCTAGATTGTCCTAAAATTTCATGATTTTAGGCCAGCTAGATTAGGAGATATAGTTTTTCTAAGTCAGTACAATAGATCTGCCCAACCTTTTGGACAGATCTGTGGAAATTCAGCCTTTAACTAGGGAATCACCTATTGGAGATAATAGTAGAGTTGTAGAGTTTTTCATAAGCTTTCTAGATTGTTAAGGATCACCACTTTTGGTAACCCAGAGCTCCAGTTATAGCTGTTTAAAGTTGGGTGACCAAATCTGTCGCAACCCTGGACAGAAAAATGTGTCCCAACTGGTTCACCTAGTTGCCTATAGAACCAACCATAGGTGTTAATAACAAGTTTGTGGACAATTTGATAAGATTTCCAAATTGTCTAAGATCACCCCTTTTGGATGTTAGGAGCTCTGGTTATGACTTGATTAGTATAGAAGGTGTGATCTGTCCAAAGTGTGGGCAGCAGTGTTTACATCTTGCGTGACTTTGGATTATTGTTTGAAGACCATGGGACACCTCTCATCTTGTGCTCCTATGGATTAAGTGATGTTTTAATGAACCTTAGTCATCCTTAGTTATCTTCCTAAAAGTGCTTGGTGGAAGTTGTTTATGTAGCTAGAAACTCTAGTTAGTGGGTTGCAAGTTGATTTTGTTGGTTTGCAACTTTACCGCGAAGGAAAGTTGTACTCGACTTTCCTTAAGTTTGTTTAACTTCTGTTATGCAATTGAATTGTGCTGCACCTTAGCATACATCCCATAGCATCATACTGAGCATACATCATTTATCGACGTGTAGTATCCGAGAGTGTTGGAGTCGTGTTGATCAAGCGTGATGATCACCCTTGTCGAACAAGCCTCGGAAGAAGATCCTTGTTGGACAAGCTTCGTCGAGAAGACTTAACCTCAACATAAAGGAACTAACTTGTGTGGATCATTCTTGGATCTTATCTTCCCTGCAACAAAGGCAAGCCCCGGTTCATTTAACCATTTCCTTGGATTTACAATTACATTTACTTTTGATAACCTGATGCATTAGATGTTTATCCAATAAATGCTTTAAACCTGTTGATGCATGATCAACCTTGTTATGGATATATCATCCCATGATACCTGCTTTACGCAAATGATAGAAATGCTTAGCCTTGCTTCAGAAAGCTTTTGATAAATGTTTTCGGTACTTATCGGTTGGAATGTTAAAGAGAAAGAATGGTGATTAAGACCAGACGGGCACCTGCATCGAACCTTGGGGCGATGTAGGGTGACCCGGATGTGTCGGTTTAGGGATTACCATTGTTGGCCTGCTAGATTGAGAAATTGTGAAGTATCGATCATATGCCACGGTAAGCCCTACCTTGGTGGTTCTTAAAGGAGAACAGCTAATCGCGCACTGGGAGTGGAGAGATGGCGGGAGTACTAGCTACCCTCGTGGGTTAAAGTCCCAGATTGGAGGTGTACAAGTACTCTCGGGTGGCGCGGACCCGGTCTTGTTTGGAGGATCCGAGGTTGGGGTTGGTATATGTGTGATCACAGGTCTACATATATCGTATGATCGTGGAAAACTCCCAGATCTGGTTGAATCGGTTCGAATCGTCGTGCTCCTCGGTTATGGAGACTCCATCTACTGACCTGCACCATAGAATGAAAATGGAACTGGTTTAAGAAAGAATGATAATGATCTTTCACTAATGTTCACTTTCAATTCTTACTATGTACTTAAATGATTAAGTAAAATGTGGATTTAGGATTACTTTTGTAACACCTCTGGTGTTTGAGCATTGTAATTAACTTGACATATCATCATTAGCATCATTAATCATCTTGATCATGATTTCATGTGTATGCATTTGTTTAGTGTATCATTTTATGTGATGTACCTCTATTGCAAAAACCCTTATTAGCCCACTTCTTCCTATAGGGGCAAAATGGTAATTTCACCTCTGTGCCTAGTTCTATGTAATTCTTGTTCAAATTTAGTGCCCTGATGTTTGTTACCTTGATCAAAGTTCAAAAATCAGATTTGATTTGATTTTCCTTTTGCAAAACCCTAAATTCCCAAATCCTGGATTTATTCCCTTTCTGATAACTTTTTCATAATTCAAAGTTTTGAGTTGGTTCAAAAAGCAAAGTTGTGAATCTGACCTAGAGGAACAACTTTGGTATTTGCAGATTTCCATGTTCTATATAAAATTTGAAGTAATTTCAAATTCATTCAAATTCCAGTTTTTGTCCCCTTTTCAGTTTTAAAAATTTATTCAAAAACTATTGAGTTTCAGAAAAAGTGTATATTAGCAAAGTTATAGGTTTTGATAAAAGGAACAACTTTACATTTGCAGATTTCCAACTTTCAGTGTAAAATCAAAAGTAATTTTGAATTTATTCAAATCCCTAAAGTGTTCCCTTTTCTGTTTTCAAATATGGTTCAAAAACTATTTGGATTTGGAAAATGTTCATATTGACAAAGTTGTAGATCTCTTTTTTCTGAACAACTTTGGTATTTTGAGTTTTTGTCGCACAGTTCAAATTTTGGGAGATTTTTGCAAAATACAGATTCTGGCCAAAGTCAAACCCTAGCCCCTACACTGTTCTTCTTCCCGTAGAGCCAGAGGGAGGGGGGGGCCCGGCCATGGCGCCGGCGCTGCGCCTGCAGCGCATACGGCTGCTCCCCACGCGCCCTTATCCTGCCGCCGCTGTCTCCCTGTTCCCTCTGCGCCCGCACGCGAGCGCTGACCCTCGCTCTCGGCCCCTACAGTGCTCATGCGCGCCGCCGCCGCGTGGCCATCGCCGGCGAGCTTGCGCCCGAGCCCCGGCTGCACGCCAGCCTATCCGCCAGAGCGCAATCGAGTGCGCACGCCCCCGCAAACCTTACCTGCGTATCCCCGAGGTCTCTACCGGCCCCTGGTCGTGCCTATAAAGCCCGCCGGAGCCCCGAGCTCCTCACTCACCCCGCCACCGTGGCCAGCCCGCTCCGGACACTCCGCCGCTCCACCATCTAGCCCGAAAGCTCCGCCTTGAGCTCGTGAAGCTTTCCCACCCTTCAATTTCATCTCTACCGCCCTCAATCGCCCGGCGTAAGCTCGCCGTTCCCATCTCCGGCAGAAACCCGGCGAGCTCGGGTTCGTGAAATTCGCCGCCTCCGGCCATGATCATCCCTCACCGACCCCGTGTCGTATTCCTTGGCTCCGCGCGACTCTAACCCGGCCCTTGCGGTCTCGTGTGTTGCGCAGGACCGCCGGATCGCCGGAGCGCCGCCGCGGTCGTCTCCTCCCTCGAACGAGTCGAGCCTCACCCTCGAGAACGAGTCGAGCCTCACCCTCGAGCCCTGCCTCCGACCCGTGGTAAGCATCCGAGCCTCCGGCCTCTGCTTCCACTCCGCTTCGCCCGAGCCCAAGCCTCGGCGAGCGCATGCCCTCCGCTTCGCCCGAGCCCAAGCCTCGGCGACGCATGCTCTCCGCTTCGCCCGAGTCAGGCCTCGGACGGAGGCTTACTTCTCCGTCTCGCCCGAGCCTCCGGGCCAGGCCTCGGACGAAGCTGTCGCTCCCGTCTCGACCGAGCCCGTCTCGACCGAGCCCCGCGCGATTCGCCCGAGCCCGCGCGATTCGCCGAGCCCGGCCTAGAAGGAGCACAGTGTCCTTCTCTTTTTCTGAGAGATGTGAATAGTGTTCTGTTTTCTCTTTTTTGTATGATTTTCTGTGTGCATCTAAAAATTCTGAAATTTTTGTGGTAGGCTCTTTATGCTCTGGAGTATTTTATAAAAATATGAAACTTGAGTTTTGTGCAAAAATTTGAAAATGTAAAATTCCCCTTTTTATTGAAAAATGAAGGGTTTTGGTATTTTTGGAGAGTGATCTATAACTCCAAAAATCTTGAGATAAACTTTTGTGACCTTTTTATGACATGCTGAACCTCTGGTAAAATTTTGAAGTCTTTTGGAACAAGTTGATTTTTGAACATTTATTTTAAATAGTTGAATAGTGCCTTTTGTTAATTAAATGTCTAGAATTATTTGAGCACCTTAATGACCTCCAAAATTATGAAATTTGTTCTGCCATCTATTTATGCCATAATGAACTTATGAGATTAATTTGGTAATTTTTGGAGCAACTTCATAAATGACCTTCTAAAATAAAATAGGAAAATAGAAAAGATGGATTAGGGTTGATGTTAATTGTTTGATGGTGTGATTTTTGGGTTGATTGATGTTCATAGACTCCCACCCTCTGGTCTATGATATTTGTGATGCCATGTGTGGTGATGTTTAGATTAGTTAATAATTCTAACTTATCTTGCTAAAGGAAAGAAATGATAATAATTCTATGTCCACCTTAGAGAAATGCTTATATTCCTGAATCAGTGATTGTCTTGCACCTTTTTGATCATGCTAGCATTCTCATGAGCATACATCATTGCATCCGTATAGTGACCGACGAAGAAGGTACCAGAGTCGAGGCCGCTGCTGACGAACCTACTCCCGAGGTGACCCCGAGCTCCGACACCTACACCACCAACCCCGAGTCCGTCCTTTTTGCCATCCAAGGCAAGCCCCGGTGCATTTAACCCTTTCCTTGAATTTATAAAATGTTTTACTTAAATGCTTTGAGTTAAATTATTGCATTAGGTTTTTAGGAGTTGCGTGATATCCTATCTGATGCATTATCCACCTTGACCACTGATACACCCGATACCTGCTTTCAGAAACTAGTTGCAAAATGCTTAGCAATGCTATACAATAGATTTGCAATAAAAATGCCAATTTCAAAAGTGTGATCACTTAAGAATATTTATGGGAATTTCTGGTTTACTCCCACTATTGGCTAAGTATCTGATCCGTACTTAGTCAATGGGAAGGAGAGGTTGTCCTTGCGTACGGTGCCGTCATGTCGTAGTCCGGGACTCGACAGTTGACACCGACCGGGACGGGTTGAAAAACTGACAGGACTGTTGCGCTTGGGTGAGATATAACCAAGGCACAGTTGCTGGCTGGAAAATTAGGGACCATCCGTATGGGGGCCTGCTGGGCAGGACTTGCAACTATTCACATACTACGGAAAGCTCTGGCTCCGAGAAATCCATTATTGGACCGACAACCGCGCACTGGGAGTGGAGAGATGGCGGAAGTAGCATGTACCCACGTGGGTTAGAGTCCCGGATTGGAGTGGTGTACTGTACTTCCGGGTGGCGTAGGACCGGGCCCAATAATGGAGGAATCGTGGAAGACGAGTTGGCATATGCAAGCTTGGGTGCTACATATGCAGTGTGGGTAGGGATCCTCAGCTGAGTATTATTTTATCCGGATTAACGTTGCTCCTCGGTTATGGAGACTTGTTCCATTGACTCTCAACGGAGAGTGGTTCTCAACTAGGAATGTTTTGAAATATAAAATGAATCATGAATGATGAAGAATTGAGGAATACTGAATCTTTCAAAATAAAATAAGATTTACAAAAATGCTTTTCTGCAAAATACTTGATCTTGCTTAAGCCTTACCTTGACTACCCTAAGCCTTCATTCCTGAGTCTTCTCCCTTTTTCTTTAGTCGGGTAAGTCTTGTTGAGTACCTTTGTACTCAGGGTTTTATTACCCATGTTGCAGGTATGGCAGATCCCTCAGTATGCCTTGGACCCTGTTGTGTGACTGTTGTTCAGGAGGAGGCCGATGAGGCCGATGAGTGATTATTCACCCTCGGGCTGGGTGATGTATCTTTAAGTTGTTGTCATATGCTACTCTGCCAACTCTATCTATTTGAACTATGGTCTGTAATAACTTCACTTTAAGTTTATGTTGAACCCTGGTTTGTAAAACTATTGTTATCTAAGTCTTCCGCTATTTACTCCGATGTTATTTGTCAAAATGTTAAAGAGATTGTAACTGAATTGTGAGATGATCCTGCGGACAACGGGCACTGATGTAGCCCAGTAGCGGAACCGGTCTTAATCTCTTGGCTGTACGGATCGACTGTCAGTGGTTGACGGTGGTCAGTGGGCCATGGGATTAGGGCCGTTACGTTACAGAGTGGTATCGGAGCATCTCACTATGACGTTGCAATTTTTTTTGCGAAAACTTCAAAATGTTTTTAACAAAAACTAAACTTGACTATTTTAAGTTCAAATTGCTTCTCTCATCTCATCTTGTCTTTGGCAACTAGTAGCAAGACAACTTGTATAAGCCCTATGTACCTTACCTTAGTAGTTGCATTGCCTTGTTCCGTAAGAACGATTCATGCATCATGTCACATTCACTTAAGTTTATAAAAGAGTTCATTGGGGTTAGTGTGCCTATACCTTTTTCTTGCTAGCCTTTCTCATCTATAACCTCTTATCCAGATATGGCCATCATCAAGCGGACTGCCCGCAAGTCGACTGGACCGAACGGTGTGCCGCGTCACCAGCTGGCGCCACGCACCGGAGAAGAGGCTGGAGAATCCTCCAATGGTCGTCGCTTTGCCCGCCGCACCCGCAAGCAGCTGAAGGAGGAAATCAAGAATCTGAAGGCTGAAATGGAGAACATGGAGCATGACTTCTACCTTTCCCGCATGGAGTTTTATGAGGCACGAGCTTCCTTGGAGCAGGCCAACCGAAACACGGTTCGCGCTATCGAGCAGCGCAATGATGCTTGGACCCGCGAGGACGTTACTAGAGCCCAGCTCCATGGACTGCAGCAATACACCGCCCAGATCGAGCAGTACAATGATATGCTTCATGAGGAAGTGCATCAGCTGCATGATCAACTCCACCCCTTGGTACCCCCGGTTATGGAAGAACCTGAGGACGGAGTCGTGGAGGAACCTGAAGTGGAACACGAGCCCGATCAGAATGAGGAAGTGGAACCTGCTGAAGATGTCCACGCTGAAGACGAGGATGAGGAGGAAGAGCCTGAACTCGTCATCGAGGAAGAAGACGACGATGAAGAGTTGATCTTCATCGATGACGACTAGACTCGTTGTGTCTGTACCATCTGCTTACCTAAAGCCTTAAGTCTAGGTTTGGGGCGTTAGTTGGTCTTCTGTCTAGCCGAGTTTGTATCTTGTCTTGTACCTTTCCTTTGTCAGTCTGTGGTTATCTGTCGAACCTCTGTATCAGTTATCTACCCTTGCATCTATGAATCTTATCAGTCAGTTTCGTTCAAAATCAATCTTTGTATGCTGAGTTCCAAGGTTGCTTATACAGATGCCTGTGAACACCCGTGCCGGAGCCGGAGGTGCTGATGACCGCATCCCAAACCCTCCGCCTGTACCAGCTACCCTGGCAGATGCCATTGCAGCCCTGGCCGCCGCTGCTAACCTAATGGCTCAAACCAAGGACAGCAGAATGTTGGACACCGTGGTCGCCACAACCAAGAGACCACCTATGTGGACTTCACTGAAACACGACCACCGGTCTTCACAAAGGCCGATGAACCTCTCGAGGCTGACGACTGGTTACGCACCATGGAACAGAAGTTCAGTCTCCTGCACTGCACAGAGATCCAGAAGCCTCGGTTCGCTTCACAGCAGCTCCGTGGTCCTGCAAGTGCCTGGTACGCCAACCTGTTGGCTGCCCAGCCAGAAGGTCACCAGCTGACCTGGGAAGAGTTCCGCACCGCTTTCAGAGCACATCACATCCCTTCGGGATTGATGAGAATGAAGTTGGATCAGTTCTTGGCCCTGCAACAGAAAGATTCCACTGTCATGCAGTACGTGGGACAATTCAATCACCTCAGCCAGTATGCCTCCGACTATGTCAACACAGAGGAAAAGAAGAGAGATTGTTTTCTCAGGGGTCTGCACCCTAAGATTCGTAGAGGTCTGTCCAACAACCTGAACGGATCCTACCATGATGTCGTTGACCGTGCTGTTGCTTTCGAGGAAAGCAACCGCCAGTATCAGGAAGAGAAGAAGAAGAAGAAGGCTGGGTCTAGCAGTTTCTCCAGCAACCATAAGCGCCCAAGAGTCATCTACCACCCCAGTCACCATCAAAACCGTGCCCCATACCCCCATCAGCAAGTGGTCGTTCGTACCGCAGCCACCACCCATAATGCCAACCAGCAAAGTGCCACTCAGCCGAACGCCCCAGGTGTTCGTGTCACCACCCCACAAACAGCTTACAACCTTCCATGCTACAACTGTGGCCAAGTTGGTCACTGGGCTCGCGAGTGCCCAAAACCCAAGAAGAATACCCAGTATGCACAGAAAGGCCCTGGAGGATCACAGCAGCAGCAGCACCGTGCACCGCAGCAGCACGTCCAGAAGGGCAAGCTTGTCAGGAAGCACGGGCAAGTCTACTTCACCACCGCCAGTAACATCCCAGAAGGAGAGCCCGTCATGCTCGGTAGGTTCCCTGTTGCCAATCATCCTGCAGTCGTCTTGTTTGATTCTGGTGCATCGCATTCCTTCATCAGTCGCACTTTTGTCATCAAGCATGAGTTACCCATGGGGGAGTTAAAAGAAAGTTTTTGCATACTTTCGCCTGGAGGACGGATAAATACTAAGGAAGTGGTCCGCAGTATACCCGTAATGTTGGGGGAACATGTTTTTCCTACCACCATGATAGTACTGCGCGATCAAGAGATAGATGTCATCTTAGGCATGAATTGGATGTGTCAGTATAAAGCCATGATAGACATCTTGAATAGAGTTGTGAGAGTGGATATCCCTAACAGTACCTCCAAACTCTTTCTCCAACTTCCAATGCCTCAAAAGCCAACAACCACCCAGTTAAATACTGCCTATGCTCCGGAAGTCAGGGATATTCCCGTGGTCTGTGAGTTCCCTGATGTCTTCCCAGGAGATCTACCTGGTCTGCCTCCTGACCGTGATGTAGAGTTTGCCATAGAGCTAAAGCCCGGGACTGCTCCTATATCCCGTAGAGCTTATCGAATGCCTCCCAGAGAGTTGGCAGAGCTGAAGATCCAATTGCAAGAGCTATTGGACAAGGGTCTCATTCACCCAAGTTCATCTCCTTGGGGTTGTCCTGCTATCTTTGTGAAGAAGAAGGACAAAAGCCTTCGTCTGTGCGTTGACTATCGCCCGCTCAATGAGGTCACCATCAAGAATAAATATCCTTTGCCTCGCATTGATCTTCTGTTTGACCAGTTATCTGGAGCCAGAGTGTTTTCCAAGATCGACCTCAGATCTGGCTATCACCAAATAAAAATTCGTCCCGAAGATATTCCCAAAACAGCTTTCACCACCAGATACGGCCTATATGAGTGCTTGGTCATGTCTTTTGGCTTGACCAATGCCCCTGCTCATTTCATGTATCTCATGAACTCCGTGTTCATGCCAGAGCTCGATAAATTTGTAGTCGTGTTCATTGACGACATCCTTGTTTATTCAAGAACTCCTAAAGATCATGCCAAGCATCTTCGTATCGTTCTCTCTTGTCTCAGAGATCACCAGCTGTATGCCAAGTTCAGTAAATGTGAATTCTGGCTAGATCGAATTCAATTCCTTGGTCATGTCCTGTCCGCTGAAGGTGTGTCAGTTGACCCTGGAAAAGTGGCAGATATCTTGGATTGGAAGCCACCTACCACTGTCCGCGAAGTTCGCAGCTTCATGGGAATGGCTGGATACTATCGTCGTTTCATCCCAGATTTCTCCAGAGTTGCCAAGCCTATCACAGAGTTGTTGAAGAATTCCGTGGATTTTGTTTGGTCACCAGCCTGTGAGCAAGCTTTTCAAGCCTTGAAGAAACTATTAACTACATCACCAGTCCTAGCTCAACCAGATATCGAGAAACCCTTTGATGTATACTGTGATGCATCTGGTATTGGTTTGGGTTGTGTTTTGATGCAAGAAGGTCGAGTGATCACTTATGCCTCACGGCAGCTTAAGCGACATGAGGAGAATTATCCAACCCATGACCTTGAATTAGCAGCAGTGGTACATGCTTTGAAGATATGGCGTCATTATCTGTTGGGCAGTGCCTGCAATGTGTACACCGATCATAAGAGCCTGAAGTATATCTTCACTCAAGAAGAGTTGAACATGAGGCAGCGAAGATGGCTTGAGTTAATCAAGGATTATGATATCGAAGTGCATTACCATCCTGGTAAGGCGAATGTAGTCGCCGATGCCCTCAGTCGCAAGTCATACTGCAACTGTTTGACAACGAAGCCCTATGATCTTTCCTTGTGCCATGATCTTGAAAGGATGGGTATTGAAATGGTACCACAAGGAACTCTGAGTAATGTCAGGATAGAGACCTCTATCAAAGAACAGGTCATTGCTGCACAAAAAGATAACCCTGGAATCAAGCACATCATCGAAAAGGTCCAGACCGGTAAGGCTGATTGTTTCAG
The DNA here is from genome assembly GCA_009763385.1 of Coix lacryma-jobi var. lacryma-jobi. Classification (NCBI taxonomy): domain Eukaryota; kingdom Viridiplantae; phylum Streptophyta; class Magnoliopsida; order Poales; family Poaceae; genus Coix; species Coix lacryma-jobi. The sequence continues at coordinate 104,455,672 of CM019829.1, forward strand.
GATCGATGATGTAGGAGTTGTTTGGTTCAAGAACCGTCTAGTAGTTCCCAAGGTGCCTGAGTTGAGACAGTTGATCCTTGATGAGGCACACCTGTCTAGGTTTTCCATCCACCCCGGCAGCAACAAGATGTACCAGGATCTGAGGCAGAGATTCTGGTGGACAAAGATGAAGCTTGAAATCGCTCGCTATGTCGCTCGCTGTGATACTTGTCAGAAAGTCAAAGCCGTGCACAAGAAACCTGGAGGAGAATTGCAGCCTTTATCTGTACCTGCCTGGAAGTGGGAAGATATCAGCATGGATTTTATTAATGGGCTACCCAAGACCCGGAAAAGTTTTGATTCCATTTGGGTAATCGTGGACCGACTCACCAAACAAGCTCACTTTCTGCCAGTCAAGACCATTTACACCGTCCCCACATATGCCGCCTTGTACAAGAACAACATAGTGAAGCTTCATGGAATACCCAAGACCATTGTCTCTGACCGTGGTACCCAGTTCGTTGCGAAGTTCTGGAAAGCGTTCCATACCTCACTTGGAACCCAACTCTTATACAGCACAGCGTATCATCCTCAAACTGATGGACAGACGGAGCGAGTCAACCAAGTGCTGGAAGACATGTTGAGAGCCTGTGCCCTCACCTTCGCAGATACTTGGGATGACTGTTTGCCCTTGGCAGAGTTCTCATATAATAACAGTTACCAAGAAAGCATCAAGATGGCACCCTTTGAAGCACTGTACGGTCGTCGTTGTCGTACACCTCTCAGTTGGTCCGAACCTGGAGAAAGGGAATTCTTTGGAGTTGACCTGGTCAAAGATATGGAAGGGAAAGTCAAGCAGATACAAGAGAACATGAAGATTGCCCAATCTCGACAAAAGAGTTATGCTGACAAGAGACGTCGACCTCTGATGTTTCAAGTTGGAGATTATGTATATCTCAAGGTCTCACCAACCAAAGGAGTCACTCGTTTTGGAGTCAAGGGAAAGTTAGCACCCCGCTACATTGGTCCGTTTGAGATTTTGGAATGTTGTGGCAAGGTAGCTTACAAGCTAAAGTTGCCCGATCATCTCTCCGCAGTCCACAATGTTTTCCATGTCTCCCAACTCAAGAAGTGTCTCCGAGTACCAGAACATGTCGTGGAAGTTGAAGGTGTTGAGCTAGAGCCTGATCTATCCTACTCGGAATATCCAGTTCGAGTGTTAGATCACAAAGATCGAGTTACTCGAAGAACTACCACAAGGTGGTACAAAATCCAGTGGAACCAGCACTCTGAAGAAGAAGCTACTTGGGAATCTGAAGACTTCTTGGCAGAGAACTATCCCGACTTTCTCGAATCCCTGTCTATGTAAAGTTTTGCCTTTATCCCTTCTTTGTCCTTTCTTAAGACGCAGAATCTCGGGGCGAGATTTCTTTAAGGGGGGAAGGCTGTAACACCTCTGGTGTTTGAGCATTGTAATTAACTTGACATATCATCATTAGCATCATTAATCATCTTGATCATGATTTCATGTGTATGCATTTGTTTAGTGTATCATTTTATGTGATGTACCTCTATTGCAAAAACCCTTATTAGCCCACTTCTTCCTATAGGGGCAAAATGGTAATTTCACCTCTGTGCCTAGTTCTATGTAATTCTTGTTCAAATTTAGTGCCCTGATGTTTGTTACTTTGATCAAAGTTCAAAAATCAGATTTGATTTGATTTTCCTTTTGCAAAACCCTAAATTCCCAAATCCTGGATTTATTCCCTTTCTGATAACTTTTTCATAATTCAAAGTTTTGAGTTGGTTCAAAAAGCAAAGTTGTGAATCTGACCTAGAGGAACAACTTTGGTATTTGCAGATTTCCATGTTCTATATAAAATTTGAAGTAATTTCAAATTCATTCAAATTCCAGTTTTTGTCCCCTTTTCAGTTTTAAAAATTTATTCAAAAACTATTGAGTTTCAGAAAAAGTGTATATTAGCAAAGTTATAGGTTTTGATAAAAGAAACAACTTTCACATTTGCAGATTTCCAACTTTCAGTGTAAAATCAAAAGTAATTTTGAATTTATTCAAATCCCTAAAGTGTTCCCTTTTCTGTTTTCAAATATGGTTCAAAAACTATTTGGATTTGGAAAATGTTCATATTGACAAAGTTGTAGATCTCTTTTTTCTGAACAACTTTGGTATTTTGAGTTTTTGTCGCACAGTTCAAATTTTGGGAGATTTTTGCAAAATACAGATTCTGGCCAAAGTCAAACCCTAGCCCCTACACTGTTCTTCTTCCCGTAGAGCCAGAGGGAGGGGGGGCCCGGCCATGGCGCCGGCGCTGCGCCTGCAGCGCATACGGCTGCTCCCCACGCGCCCTTATCCTGCCGCCGCTGTCTCCCTGTTCCCTCCACGCCCGCACGCGAGCGCTGACCCTCGCTCTCGTCCCCTATAGTGCTCTGCGCGCCGCCGCCGCGTGGCCATCGCCGGCGAGCTTGCGCCCGAGCCCCGGCTGCACGCCAGCCTATCCGCCAGAGCGCAATCGAGTGCGCACGCCCCCGCAAACCTTACCTGCGTATCCCCGAGGTCTCTACCGGCCCCTGGCCGTGCCTATAAAAGCCCGCCGGAGCCCCGAGCTCCTCACTCACCCCCGCCACCGTGGCCAGCCCGCTCCGGACACTCCGCCGCTCCACCATCTAGCCCGAAAGCTCCGCCTTGAGCTCGTGAAGCTTTCCCACCCTTCAATTTCATCTCTACCGCCCTCAATCGCCCGGCGTAAGCTCGCCGTTCCCATCTCCGGCAGAAACCCGGCGAGCTCGGGTTCGTGAAATTCGCCGCCTCCGGCCATGATCATCCCTCACCGACCCCGTGTCGTATTCCTTGGCTCCGCGCGACTCTAACCCGGCCCTTGCGGTCTCGTGTGTTGCGCAGGACCGCCGGATCGCCGGAGCGCCGCCGCGGTCGTCTCCTCCCTCGAACGAGTCGAGCCTCACCCTCGAGAACGAGTCGAGCCTCACCCTCGAGCCCTGCCTCCGACCCGTGGTAAGCATCCGAGCCTCCGGCCTCTGCTTCCACTCCGCTTCGCCCGAGCCCAAGCCTCGGCGAGCGCATGCCCTCCGCTTCGCCCGAGCCCAAGCCTCGGCGACGCATGCTCTCCGCTTCGCCCGAGTTAGGCCTCGGACGGAGGCTTACTTCTCCGTCTCGCCCGAGCCTCCGGGCCAGGCCTCGGACGAAGCTGTCGCTCCCGTCTCGACCGAGCCCGTCTCGACCGAGCCCCGCGCGATTCGCCCGAGCCCGCGCGATTCGCCGAGCCCGGCCTAGAAGGAGCACAGTGTCCTTCTCTTTTTCTGAGAGATGTGAATAGTGTTCTGTTTTCTCTTTTTTGTATGATTTTCTGTGTGCATCCAAAAATTCTGAAATTTTTGTGGTAGGCTCTTTATGCTCCGGAATATTTTATAAAAATATGAAACTTGAGTTTTGTGCAAAAATTTGAAAATGTAAAATTCCCCTTTTTATTGAAAAATGAAGGGTTTTGGTATTTTTGGAGAGTGATCTATAACTCCAAAAATCTTGAGATAAACTTTTGTGACCTTTTTATGACATGCTGAACCTCTGATAAAATTTTGAAGTCTTTTGGAACAAGTTGATTTTTGAACATTTATTTTAAATAGTTGAATAGTGCCTTTTGTTAATTAAATGTCTAGAATTATTTGAGCACCTTAATGACCTCCAAAAATTATGAAATTTGTTCTGCCATCTATTTATGCCATAATGAACTTATGAGATTAATTTGGTAATTTTTGGAGCAACTTCATAAATGACCTTCTAAAATAAAATAGGAAAATAGAAAAGATGGATTAGGGTTGATGTTAATTGTTTGATGGTGTGATTTTTGGGTTGATTGATGTTCATAGACTCCCACCCTCTGGTCTATGATATTTGTGATGCCATGTGTGGTGATGTTTAGATTAGTTAATAATTCTAACTTATCTTGCTAAAGGAAAGAAATGATAATAATTCTATGTCCACCTTAGAGAAATGCTTATATTCCTAAATCAGTGTTTGTCTTGCACCTTTTTGATCATGCTAGCATTCTCATGAGCATACATCATTGCATCCGTATAGTGACCGACAAAGAAGGTACCAGAGTCGAGGCCGCTGCTGACGAACCTACTCCCGAGGCGACCCCGAGCTCCGACACCTACTCCAACCCCGAGTCCGTCCTTTTGCCATCCAAGGCAAGCCCCGGTGCATTTAACCCTTTCCTTAAATTTATAAAATGTTTTACTTAAATGCTTTGAGTTAAATTATTGCATTAGGTTTTTAGGAGTTGCGTGATATCCTATCTGATGCATTATCCACCTTGACCACTGATACACCCGATACCTGCTTTCAGAAACTAGTTGCAAAATGCTTAGCAATGCTATACAATAGATTTGCAATAAAAATGCCAATTTCAAAAGTGTGATCACTTAAGAATATTTATGGGAATTTCTGGTTTACTCCCACTATTGGCTAAGTATCTGATCCGTACTTAGTCAATGGGAAGGAGAGGTTGTCCTTGCGTACGGTGCCGTCATGTCGTAGTCCGGGACTCGACAGTTGACACCGACCGGGACGGGTTGAAAAACTGACAGGACTGTTGCGCTTGGGTGAGATATAACCAAGGCACAGTTGCTGGCTGGAAAATTAGGGACCATCCGTATGGGGGCCTGCTGGGCAGGACTTGCAACTATTCACATACTACGGAAAGCTCTGGCTCCGAGAAATCCATTATTGGACCGACAACCGCGCACTGGGAGTGGAGAGATGGCGGAAGTAGCATGTACCCACGTGGGTTAGAGTCCCGGATTGGAGTGGTGTACTGTACTTCCGGGTGGCGTAGGACCGGGCCCAATAATGGAGGAATCGTGGAAGACGAGTTGGCATATGCAAGCTTGGGTGCTACATATGCAGTGTGGGTAGGGATCCTCAGCTGAGTATTATTTTATCCGGATTAACGTTGCTCCTCGGTTATGGAGACTTGTTCCATTGACTCTCAACGGAGAGTGGTTCTCAACTAGGAATGTTTTGAAATATAAAATGAATCATGAATGATGAAGAATTGAGGAGTACTGAATCTTTCAAAATAAAATAAGATTTACAAAAATGCTTTTCTGCAAAATACTTGATCTTGCTTAAGCCTTACCTTGACTACCCTAAGCCTTCATTCCTGAGTCTTCTCCCTTTTTCTTTAGTCGGGTAAGTCTTGTTGAGTACCTTTGTACTCAGGGTTTTATTACCCATGTTGCAGGTATGGCAGATCCCTCAGTATGCCTTGGACCCTGCTGTGTGACTGTTGTTCAGGAGGAGGCCGATGAGGCCGATGAGTGATTATTCACCCTTGGGCTGGGTGATGTATCTTTAAGTTGTTGTCATATGCTACTCTGCCAACTCTATCTATTTGAACTATGGTCTGTAATAACTTCATTTAAATTTTATGTTGAACCCTGGTTTGTAAAACTATTGTTATCTAAGTCTTCCGCTATTTACTCCGATGTTATTTGTCAAAATGTTAAAGAGATTGTAACTGAATTGTGAGATGATCCTGCGGACAACGGGCACTGATGTAGCCCAGTAGCGGAACAGGTCTTAATCTCTTGGCTGTACGGATCGACTGTCAGTGGTTGACGGTGGTCAGTGGGCCATGGGATTAGGGCCGTTACGTTACAACTTTAGTAAGCTTTTATGCAAATGAAAAATACTGTTGAGCCTACCCAAACCAGCATACCTGTTCTTCTCCCTTTCTCGTCGGGTAAGTCTTGTAGAGTACCTTTGTACTCAGGGTTTGTTAATCCCCTGTTGCAGGTTTCTTAGCAGGTGTTGTCGATCAAGATCATGTCAGTGGGCTTGACGTGATCTGGTTGTTCTTCTTCCCCAACTTAGGTACTCCGCCTAAGTGTGGTTCTGTAATACTATCCTACTTCCGCAATACCAGTTATGTTATGTAAAAAGTAACTTGTTCATGGTTTTGTAAAGTTTATCTATCTTGCTTCCGCACTCCGATGTATTTTGTATGAACTGTTGTAATGTTGTAATTATTCCAACCTTCATGATGATGATCCTGTGGTTCGTGGATAATTCGAGGTTCTCTCGGGGACACCCGACAGATCTTTCCAGTAACGTGCCTCATTCGCACTGTCATTGGGCTCCTTATGATGATGACGTGTGCAGGTGGGCCACATTAATGGGAGGTTCTGCCACAAGAAGTGGATGAGCTTAAAGCTAGATCCTCGCTGTTGGGTGCATGCAAATCCTGTGCAGGCTTGCAATCCGAGTTGGCAGAGAAGAATGCCAAGATTGAGCCTCTTGAGAAGGCCAGCTCGGGTAGCACTTGTGTGTCTAGATGCGCTTTGTGTGAGGGTTTGGAGATAGAGATTGCGAATGTGCAGCATGACAAGATGCAAACCGAGGAGGAAAACACATACCTTCGGACCATCTTGTCATGGGTGTCTAGTGGTGAGCCGCAGCTTGGGATGATGATCTCTCAGTTCAAGCGCGCTGCTGGAGGTCCAAGTGTAGGCTTTGCTCAGGGTGTTGAGTGCGCTTCATCTTTTGGCAAGATAGGAGAGTCGAGTGGTCTGAACCCATGTGAGAAGCCCAACTCCACCACTACTCCCAAGCTTACCAAGATTCCACCCAAAGAGCCTCTAAAGCCTAACACCAAGGATGGGGTATTTGTTGAACCTCCTAGAGCTCCACCCAGGGAACAATCATGGCCTCCAAAACCAAACCACCTCAAGAACAAGCTAGACACAATGCCACCTATCCAGGAGGAGCTTATGCCACAGAAGGGCAAAGTGATCCACACCCACTACCGTGAGTACCAACAACCCCCTATGAGAGCGGTGAGGTACCATTGTGAGCACTGTGGGAGAGATGGACACTTGAGTGAGTTTTGCTTTCGGCGCAAGAGAGAGGCGCGTCGTGCAAAGGAGATGAACAACACGGACATGTACCATCCTTTCCATGATGTACATGTGTCGAATGTTCAGAGGCGTGCTGCTAGGCCTGGAGGTCCAAAACCTCAAGTTCCTAGGCCTAGGCTGCGAAGAGAACATGCCCGACGGGAGCCTGCAGTTGTGGGCTATGGACCCCGTGGCGGTGGCTTTGTAGTTGAGCGTTTTCCCCCATCGCGTTTTGAGTATCGCGATGGACGCTCCTCCCTTTGCGGACCATGTTTTCCTCTACGTGGTGATCGCTCTTCCCGTAGGTGTGCTAGGAATGGTTTTTCTGCTAACCGTTCTTTTGAGCAGCCGGCCCAACACTGGTATTCTTCCTACTTCACTAACCCCAGTGTTGGACCGTATGCTCACCCTATGTATTTTTATTGATGTAGGTAAAATGATTGGAGAACGTTTGGTTGGTGGATTCCGGTTGTTCGAGGCACATGACCGGAAATGCCAAGTGGTTCTCCAGTCTTAGTCCGGTCGCTGGAAAGGAGTTTATCACCTTCGGCGACAATAGCAAAGGTAAACTGCTGTCTCGTGGGTCGGTGCGAGTTAATGAGCACTTTGTGTTGCGCGATGTTGCTCTTGTTTCTAACTTGCATTTTAACCTTCTTTCTGTTTCACAACTTTTCGATTATGACTATGAGATTCGTTTCAAGCCAAATCTCAGTCGTATTTTGGATCCTCAGAGCAATCTTGTTTGTTTGATTTCGCCCTTTGGGAAAGTCTTTTGTGCGAATTTCTCAGAGTCATTTGGATTTTCTCGTTGTCTTTTGGCTGGACCTTCCTCCTCTGATCTTTGGAAGTGGCATAGGAGACTAGGACATTTGAGCTTCGACTTGCTTGCAAGGCTTAGTTCACTTGGCCTAATCCGAGGATTGCCCAAGTTGTGCATGGAGAAGGATCTTGTTTGCCATTCTTGTAAACATGGGAAGATGGTTGCCGCTCCCCACCATCCAGTGACTCAGGTCATGACTAAGCGCCCTGGAGTGCTTTTACACATGGACCTTGTTGGTCCAGCTCGGGTGAGCTCGGTTGGGGGGAAGTGGTATGTGCTTGTTGTTGTTGACGATTTTTCGAGATATTCGTGGGTTTTCTTTTTGACTGAGAAGACTGAGTGTTGACGCTGGTTATCTATTAAAATTAAAGGATAAATAAATATGAAAAGGGCATGAATTCAATCACCAACAAAGGTTTAGAGTTTTAATTGACAATATTCCACGAGTTTTGGTGAATTGTGATTCTGCAGGGACTAAACTAGGAAACCAGCACTGATTGCTTCCCCTAGAAGGAAACCGACGCGAGATAATGCAACCAGCACGTCAGGAATATTCTAGAAGACTCTAGAGGACACCAGAAGACACCAGGAGGTCAGGCACCGCGGGACCCTACCAGGTGGGACCGACCGGTCCCACCAGGAGACCGACCGGTCTCCCCCCGAGCCCGCTGGATTCCGTCTTCTGCAAGCTTCCTCCACCGCCTTCTAGGATGCATCTCCACCGTCCCTGAAGTTGGTTTGATCCAATGGCCGCGGTTGATCCCTTAGGGCTATATAAGCAGCCCCAGACTCCCCTCTCCAGGCATTATTCATCTCCACATCAGAAACTAGGGTTTCAATTAGATGTAGAGGTCCTTCTAGATGAATCTCTTATAGTTCATCTAGAATTAGATCTAGTTCATCTAGTTGTAATCAAGAGCCAGCTATCAAGTAGAAGACTAGTTACCCCTCTAGTTAGGTTTAGAACCTAGTCTTATACTAGAACTAGAAGAGAGAGAGAGAGGAAGAGATCAAGAAGGAGCTCCGGCCTGTCGGATCAACTTCTTCATCTTGTACCTGCGGATTCAAGTTCATCATCAACTTGCCTCAGCGATTGTTTCGGTAATCAACATCTATATTTAAGTTTGAGCCATTGTTCTTATTATTCTTAAGATTTATGACTCTCTTTTGAGTACTTTAATTCTAAGTTGCTCTAGAGTTAGAGTAGTTGGATAGTGTAAGCGTGGTGCTTAGACTTGATAGCTCATATATGCCTCCTATAACGCCGGTAGTAGTGGTTGTTCGCAAGGGTGACTCTTATAGCCTTGTTGATTCTTCTATAGTCCACTTACCCGTGTGTAGGCTCGGTAGGATTATACATTTGCATAAAAGACTCGTACTCTATTTGTGACCTTTTATGGCAACTTCGCCACTAAAAATAATATAAACATATCACTCTTAAATTGGAATTAGACAGCCTTAGTGATCCCCTCTATACTTCAAGATTCTCCGTCCTTGTTAGCTACTTAGGGGATAGACTTTAAGACTTAACACTATCCGTTCCTTTGGGTTCGATATCAAAACTGGGTTACTCCGGTGAAGTGCTACATCAGTAGATCTTATCTGTGCGCTTGCGGATAAAGTAGAGTGTGCGTTAATTTATACCAACATTGAGACTTTCTCTTTTGCTCGCAATCTGATTTTGCGTCTTCAGAATGAGTTCCCTTTGAACTCAATGCGAGCTATTCGTAGTGATAATGGTTCCGAGTTCAAAAACTCGGATTTTGAGAAGTTTTGTAACTCTTTGGGTTTAGAGCATCAGTTTTCTTCTCCCTACACACCGCCTCAGAATGGTGTTGTAGAAAGGAAGAATCGGACCCTTGTAGAGATGGCCAGGACGATGCTCGATGAGCATAGGACTCCTAGGCAATATTGGGCCGAAGCTATGAGCACTGCATGCTACATTTCCAATCGCATTTTTCTCCGAGCTTTCTTGAAAAAGACTTCTTATGAGTTGCGTTTTGGAAAACAGCCCAAAGTGAGTTATTTTAGAGTTTTCGGTTGCCACTGTTTTATACTCAAGAAAGGCAACCTGGACAAGTTTGAGTCTCGTTCTTCTGATGGTGTATTTTTAGGTTATGGCACTCATACTCGTGCATATCGTGTACTTAACCTTGATACTAACCGAGTCATGGAGACATTCGATGTCACCTTCGACAAGACCATGGTTTGTCCTTCTTCTCGTTTTGAGCGTGCAGGTGATCATGAGGTTGGCGAGCCTCTTTTTGATGATGAAGACGAGGGTGCTGAAGGGATGGATGACCCAACACCACCTCCACCTGCTGAGCTGCCAAGAGCGGCCTCTACTACCACTCACGGCCCCGACCCTTCTTCTTCGACTACTTGGGGGCCGTGGGATCCGCCACCTCGGGCTGTACCGTTTGTACCCGGGGAGGCACCAGCTGCTGTTGAGGGGGAGGCCACTTCAGTTCGGGAGGCGCCACGACACATTTAGCGCCAGCACCCGCCTCAACAAATGATCGACAGCATCGGCGAACATGTCACTCGGTCTAGGTCACAACAAATCTCTCATTTTGCTCAATCTGCATTTGTTGCTGATTTTGAACCCCGAGATGTTGGACACGCTTTATCTGATCCGGATTGGGTAAATGCCATGCATGAGGAGCTTGAGAACTTTGAGAGAAATCAGGTTTGGGTTCTTGTTCCTCTTCCTCCTGAGTGTCACCCTATTGGGACAAAATGGGTTTTCAAAAACAAACAAGGAGAGGATGGCCATGTTGTGAGAAACAAGGCCAGACTTATAGCCCAGGGGTATAGTCAGAAGGAGGGGATAGACTATGAGGAGACTTTTGCTCCTGTAGCTCGTTTGGAGGCAATTAGGATCCTCTTGGCTTTTGCTGCATCCAAAGGGTTCAAACTTTTTCAAATGGATGTCAAGAGTGCCTTCTTAAACGGCTACATAGAAGAGGAGGTGTATTTGAAACAACCCCCCGGTTTCGAAAAACCCAAGTTTCCAATCCATGTTTTTAAACTTCACAAAGCTTTGTATGGTTTGAAACAAGCCTCTAGAGCCTGGTATGATAGGTTGAAAACCTTTTTGCTTGCTAAGTGCGGATACATGGGTGTATGCCGAGTCTCTGAGTGATGAGTGATTGTCAACTGGGATAATGCGCATGTTCTTTGGCTTGTGTTGTGCAGGTGTCGAGCACAGAGACAGTGATCAGCGACAAGGTGAAGGTCAAGTAGAGACCTACCGTGCCGATGGACCGGGAGCGGTGAAGGGCGGACGTGAGGCTTGGACTGAGGGACCGGTGGCCCGAGGATCAGCTGTGGTGGCGGACAGCCTGGGACAGCGAGGAGCGAAGACTTGCGGGACATGGTGTTGCTCGGGTCGAGGACCTGGGGACACGTGTCGGTGGACGGGGTGCACGGGCAGTGCATCCCCTCTACAGTTTCGGTTTGGTGGTAGAGCCAGAGAAAAACCATCGGGTGGACGGTTTCCAGGTTTGGTCCTCAAAACCTGGGCGCTGATGGTTTCCGAGTTTGGCCACAAAACTCAGGCTGAGGACAGTTTCCAGGTTTGGGCCTCAAAACCTGGGTGTTGCGGGTTTGCTGAGTTTGGGCCACAAAACTCAGGCGTTGGTGGGCTGGTTTCCCGGTTTGGGCCTCAAAACCGAGGGTTGATCATGAAGGCTGGTGCTGACGGTCCTTAAACACCTGTTTTACCATCAACATTTGACCCTAAAGTTCACCAAAAAGGCATGAAATGTAGTCAAATAGGTTTCAAACTAACCAAATTCCACATGTCCATAGAATTTTATTTGAATGCAGGATTTGAACCAAATTTGGACATATGGACCCACTAGAGGCCATGCCCACTCAGCAGGGCCCAAATGGACCTAAGGGGGGTGGCGCCCGCCACCACTAGGTCGCGCCCGCCATATCTAATTGGTGCCCGCCACTTGGGTTGGCCCAAGTGCCACTCCCTGCCACGTCACCGATCCGTGTGACCTCCCCAAGGCCAAATCCTGGCCCTTGGTCACTAGGTTAGTGACATCGAACGGCTCAGGGAGGAGTGGCGTGGATCAAAGCTAAATGTCGGTTGCTAGGACATGCAACCGACCTCCAAACCGCCTTGGACAACCACCTAGATGTCGTTGAAGCAGAGGCGGTTCATCCAACGGCCAGGGAGCTGGCGGCCGCCAGTAGGGGGTGGCGCCCGCCACCTGACCTAACCCTAGGTCGGTTGGCTGCCCACTATAAGAACCCCCCTCACTCATTTGGGCTATAAATACCCCCCTGGCGACACTACTTCATTCGTACCATCACACAGTACCATCCCTCATATCCCACACTTCCAAGAGAAGCAAAGCTAGAGAAGCAAGTGAGAGTTAGGTTAGAAGCTTAGAGAGCTTAGGCAAGTAGGTAGCTAGTAGAGCAAGGCATCTTCGCCCTCGCGGTAGCGCTGCTCAAGGCTTAGCTCAAGAGTAGAGGCGTGCTAGTGATCGGTTCTGGGGCTGGGAAGAGTCTTCCTTCATCTCCAGTTCAGGTTTTGCTCTTGTTACTCAAGCATTTACCATATTCTAGTTCATCATTTCAAGTATTACTTTATTCTACTTATAAGTATTGAGTGGTATACTTGATTGATTGTTTGAGTGCCTAGCTATCCTACAGATCAATTCACTTAGCCATAGTAGTTAATCTCTAGTGAGCTTAGTGTTTGATCTTTGCCAATAGGTTGCTTAGTTGGTTTAGTGTTTATCTTATTAAGTCAAGTGTTTGCTCTGACGTCCGCAAGGGTGTCTCTATTCAAAGCTAGGGTAGAGATAGTTAGAATATAGTTAAGCGTGGAGCTTAGTTATAGACTTACCTTCAGATACGGCTGGACCCCCGGATAGCTGTGATAGCAAGCAGGTGGTGACAGCCCTGTGCGCCTTGAATTCCACCACGTAGTTGGCCCAGTTTAACAGTAAGACTCGTTGTGCTAGCGTTCAACCTAAGTAAGTGGTAAAGGCTAGTACGCCTCGATACTTGACAAGATAGGAATAAAACTATACTCAACTTAGTTACTTTATTGTCTTTTGCCTGCCTTGCTTCGTAACTGTCTCGCTTCGTAGTTATCTTGCTTGGTAGTTATCTAGGATTAGTTATCAGTAGTTAGTAGTTAGTTATCTTAGTTACCCTTAGTTACCCTCCATCTACCTATCCATCCACCTTACCTTAGCCATCCATTTCATCCTTACCTATCCACCCACATATTCTTTCTAGCCTCTCTTCTCACTTTTTCTCTTTTCTTATTTCTTTGACTCTCATCCCCTCCTTGACTCGACTCATACACCACCCTAGCCTTCCCTTGGGATCAAATAAATCGACACCTGGTACTCCTAGGCGAAGTGCTACTACGATAGTTCTGTGCGCTTGCAGAATCTCCTCCTAGTAGATTGCATTCTCTCTAGCTAGCTCCTACTAGTGTCGGGACTGACAACCCCACTTGACATTAGTAGATAGCTACTTTAGTTACCCTATCTTAGGTGTAGCTAAGAACTACCAACAGCTGGTTTCCCAGTTTGGGGCTCAAAACCGGGGGTGCGACGTCCAGGAAAAGGACGCAGAGCGGTGGCGGCACGTGGCGGCAATCGGGAGGTTGCGTCGAGGCAACGCTACGAGTTGTGCGGGCGTGGCCGTCGGATCCACCTACCATCGAGTTGGTCCAGAATAACCTTTGGGTTTAGCTGGTTCGCTCTGTAAGTAGTTAGGGGTAGAGTGGGAATTAGGAATAGTTAGAATTAGGATAAGTAGGGGGAGACACCCACCTCCCCATCCATCTCAGTCATTTGCTCTTTGCACTTTGGGTCTCCTGCTCTCCCAATCCCCTGCTGTAGCTAGCTGAGATCCGCAGAGAACCATACCTCTGTGTACTGGAGATTTTGAGGAAGTGAGGCCGTAACCTCACTGTTATAGCATGTGGTAGCCACACGGTTGCAGATCGATGTGTTTATTCGCGTTTTGATTCGGGTTCTTCGTGTTCTTCGTTTCTCCACGATTTTCCCGTCACTCGATCTCTCTCCCTACTGCAACTTTTTGAAATCCACTTGAATCATCTTGTTCTTTGTAGTGAGGAGGTCATTTCGACCAAAGGAATTCATCTAACTCTTCACGAACAAGTAGATCGGGTCGATTTCGTTTTCGTGGTGCTTTTTCGGTTCATACTCCTCCCCTTTCGATTTCCCGGTGTTTGAGTTGATTTGAGTGGATGATTTCTTGGGGATAGTCTCCTAACTACTCCGTGATCATCCTCTCTAAGTTTGAGAGTGTGGGATTTTGGTTTGAATCGATTTGGAGAAGTTTTGGGTGAAGGGCGACCAAAATCGCCCTCACTGGGAGTTGGCGGATAGTCCGCCATCCCAGCCGCGGACAGTCCGCGCGTCGGGATCGAGCCAGGTCAGTGGCTGCGGGTCTTGTTCGCATTACTGTTCCTTGACCGACGGACAGTCCGGGAGTCGTCCAGGGACTGTTAAGCAGCTTCGCTGTTTTGATATTTGACCGGCGGACAGTCCGCCATTGGTTTTTGCGGACAGTCTGGGAACTGTCCAGGGAACGTCAGCAGCACTGCGGTTTTGCTCGTTTGGCTGGCGGACAGTCCGCGACCTGAGCCTGGACAGTCCGCCACTAGGCAGACAGTCCGCGACCGCACTGCCGGACAGTCCGGGACCTGGCTGAAGGCTCTGGTTTAGTGCGTTTGCTCTCCCGGCTTGTTCGTTTGGTTTCCAGACTTCTCGTTTGATCCTAGAGTTGACCAAGGAACCTATTTAGGTATCATTGCTACTTGTTAGCATAGGTATTTGGGGACATCTCGACGTAGCCATCTATCTACGTTCGGGACTTGGTTTTTGAGGGTCGAACTTGCTCTGGTGCTTTGGCCAGTTGGTTTGCTATCGCTTTGTGGTGCCTTGCTGTGATCCTAAGAATCATCCACCCTCTTCCAAGGGTCGTAGGAATCATGGTTTCGGTCGTAACTTTTGGGGATTGATTTTGGGACATTTGGCCAAAATTTCGAGAGAAATATTGTTGGCTCCCATTCACCCCCCCTCTGGTCGTCTTGCTAGTGCTTTCTCGGTCCTTCAATTGGTATCGGAGCGGGTTAAGGATCTTCCACCTTAGCCGGTTCCAGATCCACAGAAGGCGACATGGATCGCGGCGTGGGCAAACCGCCGTTTTTCAATGGGACGAACTATGCGTATTGGAAGATACGCATGTCGGCCTATCTGCAGAGTTTGGGTGCTTCCGTTTGGGATATTTGCAACTCTGCCGATTATGTGGTCTTAGCTGCTCGTGTCTCTCAGCTTCAGATCGATGAGCACGATGCCAATAGCCGATCCCGTAATGCTCTTTTCTCATGCCTGAGCATGAGTGAGTTTGATCGGGTTTCTCACCTCGCTACAGCTCGGGAGATTTGGGCTACCCTCATGCATTTCCATGAGGGAACCTCTCAAGTCAAAACCCGTCTCTACGAGTCATTCAAGCAAGCGTATGAGAACTTTCGACATATGCCTGGCGAGAGCATAGAAAGTTTATTCGCTCGCTTTCAGGTGATTGTCAACAGGATGAGGGCTAACAAGGAGCTGTTGCCTTTCGATGATCATGAGAGAGCTTTGAAGCTTTTGCATACTCTCAATCGATCGGTGTGGGTTTCCAAGGTTTAGGCGATCATCGAATCGAGACCCTCACGTGCGACGAGCTCTTTAGTAAGCTCAAGTCCAGTGAGATTGATGCCATGGCGAGGGCTTCTTATGAAAATCCTTCTGGCCCGTCGATGGCTTTGCTTTCTGGCTCTTCTGCTAACCCCTCTGGAGGTTTTGCACTCTCTTCTCTCTTTTCTGTCACAGAGGAGCAGCTGGAGTCTTTGGAGGATGATGAATTGGCTATGCTAGCCAACCGGTTCTCACGGTTCCACAACAACCGCATGAACCGTCACCGCGGAGGAGGACGCTCTGGATGCTTTGAGTGCGGCGACCCCAACCACTTCATCGCCAGTTGCCCGAAGAAGAACAAGCAAGTCTTCGGCAAGGGCGATCATGGGCACAAGTACGACTCCGGCAAGCGCAAGGAGAAGTACGTCCCCGCAAGGCACAAGCGGAAGGGCGGCTTCAACAAGGAGTACATCAAGACGAAGTACTTGGAGAAGGCCCAGGCTGAGCAGCGTGCTTTCTTCGCCACGCTCAGCGACGTCGACAACTCGGATGATGACTCCGCTTCCTCATCCGACGATGAGTCCGAGAAGAAGAAGAAGATCGAGGACAAGCTGAACGGTCTCTGCTTCTTCGCCGACGACGATGGATTCTGCACCATGGCCCTCGGCAAGGAGGTCGACGGCGAGCTGGAGGAGACCCCTCGGAACAACGACGACGACGACAACGACACCTCCCAGGTTTCTCTGACCCCCGATGAGCTTTCTGCTGAGGTCGAGAAACTTACTGCCGCTCTCCTTAGTCAAGATAAGTTGCTTAGGCGTGCCGCTAGAGAGCGCAAGGAGTTTAGGCAGAAGTGGGAGGATACGGTGAAGGAACTTGAGTCTGTCAAGTCCACCGTTGTTGTCACTGAGGAGGAGTGCGAGATGTGCACCACGCACATGACTGACCTTCTCACTTTGAGAGGTAAGTATGTGGCGTTGGTAGGAGAGGTGGATGAGCTGAAGGCTAGACCCTCACTGTTGGGTGCGTGCAAGACCTGTCCTGTCTTGCAATCTGAGTTGGCAGAGAAGAATGCCAAGATTGTGTCTCTTGAAGAGGCCAGCTCAGGTAGCACATGTGTGGCTAGGTGTGTTCTTTGTGAGGGTTTGGAGATGGAGATTGCGAATGTGAAGCATGACAAGATGCAAACCGAGGAGGAAAACACATACTGTTGACGCAAAATGTGACGCCCTGCGCCAGGCACACAGCAAGCCGAACGAGGCTGGCTTCAATCGGGTGCCCGGAGTATTCCGAATCCGGAAGCGTGCCAGTTGGTTTGACCTGAAAACCAACAAGGGATAAAAATATGAGAATACCTTGGAACATGCTGGGTGAGACCAGGCAGTTCCATATGTACGGCTTTGAAAGCCAATCATGACGACACACAGCTATAAAAGTTGTTTGTCGAAACAGGTTTATAATGTCATTCGACAAGTATAAAGATGGAGCTCATAGACATGTTGAATGCCGAACACATGAATAACAGAAGGGTAAAAAGGGTAATTTGTAAATATAAATCTATTCAAATAACATATGCATAGGCTAATTCAACTAATCTGCCGCACGTTTAGCCTTCATGAACCTGTCAAGTATAAACTCAAGCAAAGCTAATCCACCGCTTGATACAACTTGCTATAAGTCCACAACACTCCTTATAATTAGATTAATCCACCGCATGATACGATCTAATTATAAGAAGCTAAAAGCATACATATATCTGAACAGATCTATAAAAACTTATTACTCATGTAAGCTTAACCAGAATCGGCAAACTAACCGAACTGGGGTCCATGAAGAAGGAACATACAAGCAAAGCATGATTAAACTAATCTGAAACCTGCACCTGCCGCACGGTACCCAGCTCTATCAGAGCCTAAACATGGTCGACATGCATGAACCCACAACATGTAACAATCTGGATTGAAAGTTAATTCGGCCATCATGATCTTATGATTAACGAAACACAAATAAACTCATGCAGCAAGGCCGAACAAAGATCAATCTAGATTGGACAAAGAGTGTTATAGGAATTAAATAAATAAAATATATAACACATGATAACTTAATGAATCTATTAGATCTGCCAAATCTAACAGAGCCGATAACTATTTTTACTCATGACTTAATCCGCCGCACGATACAAGGCATAAGCAAAAACTTCCCGTCATAAGCTTAAATCCGCCGCACGATACTAAGCTTGACATACGAGACTACTTGCATCATATCTAAATCTACCGCATGATACTAGACATGATAGCAAGGTTGCCGGTACTTACGGAGGTCGACGGATCGATGATTCCTCTCGGAGAACTCGACGACACGACTTAGGGACTCGAAAGGTGGCACGGGGCCAGTTGTATTGATATGGTTGTGAACAGTTTTACAATGGTCGAGGGCTTATATTTATACCCTGGACGAAACACGAATCCTAGATGATTATGACTTAAAAAACAAGGAAAGATATAAATCATATTCCTAATCCTTTCGGCATCTTCCATCGTCACGTATCTTGTCATGCAAGCTGGCTTTACCTGCATCATCCATTTCCCGAATGGGGCTACTGCTTCACGAAATAGCCGACCGCGCAGTTATTCACCAAAAGTCTTAAGGACCAAATAGCCGTCCGAATGCTTGCTGAATCCTTCTCTTCTCTGCTGGCTGGACCCACCTGTCATATCCTCGTGTGTGCGAAAATCTGGTGTTAACACATACCTTCGGACCATCTTGTCATGGGTGTCTAGTGGTGAGCCACAGCTCGGGATGATGATCTCCCAATTCAAGCGAGCTGCTGGAGGTCCTGGTGTAGGTTTTGCTCTGGGTGTCGATGTTGTGAGCATCTAGGCCCCTAGTGGGTTTCGGTGATTGGATGACAACGGTAAACTACTATGACTAACGTGTGTTTTGCAGAAACAATTGAGTTAGGTCATGGTAATGATGATCGTGAGGGCACTATGGTATTCATGCCTCTCTATTGATGGAATTCGTTCTGTTTTCAAAGGATGGACAACGAAGACGGTGATAGGCTAGCACTAAGTGTCACTTGGTGTTGAAGGACACTTAGAGTAGCATAGGTCTTTGTTTTATTTTTGGCCGTACTATAAAGAGGGGTTTGAATGGGTAGCTTGACCTAGGTGAGACTTTTGAGTTAGGTGTGGTGCACACTTGTTAACCAAAGCCCTAGGTAGCTTAGAAAGGTCCCTAAGATCATAAGGAAGAAAGTTCATGAAGGGAGCGTCGCAAACCGAAGTCGTTTCGGGCTTCAAAATGCGACCGGACGCTGGTTGACCTTGTGACCGGACGCTGGGCATGCGTCCGGTCAGTAGGGTTTGCTGAGGAAGCGGTCAGGCTCGACCGGACGCTCCTCAGGAGTTGACCGGACGCACCAGGGGGTGAGTCCGGTCCAACTCAGAGAGGTTCCAGAGAGGGTTTTTGCTGACCGGACGCGTCCGGTCAGTGGTGATCGGACGCATGGGTGCGTCCGGTCAGTGTTTCGTACTGTTGTCAGAAGGGGACGTCACGTAGCCGTTAGGCACTGACCGGACGCGTCCGGTCACCCCGACAGTGCGTCCGGTCAGTGTATAACTGGCTGGATTGTACCCCTTCGTCCATGATTTGAAGTGGGGGTATTTATATGCCTCCCCCTCATTCATGCTGCATCTCTTGCTCATTTGAAAGGTTCCCAAACACATTGTGATTGCAAGTGAGTGCAAGAGGCCTAGTGAGGTTGAGAGATTTGATAATTGAGTGATCAAACACCTCATTAGTGAGTAGAGAGTAGCAAGTGTGCATCCACCCATCTCATTAGCCTTGCGTTGGTCAAGTGAGAGTTCTTGCTTGTTACTCTTGGTGATCGGCATCACCTAGACGGCTTGGCGGCGATCGGAGAGCTTGGTGATCATCCGGAGGCATTGTGGATGACCCAAGCCAAGTTGTGACCGGTAGCGAGCGATTCACCGGGCCGGAGTGGCGAAGAATCAGCTCGTAGTGAGCACTTGATCCTTGCGCGGATCAAGGGGGAGCGATACCCTTGCGCGGGTGCTCCAACGAGGACTAGGGGGGTGTGCCGACACCTCGATACCTCGGCAAAAAGATCGTCGAGTCATCTCTACTCTTTTACTTACGCATTTACATTCAAGCAATTCAATTCCGCATTACACTTGTTGTTCATTCCAAATTGAATTGCCATGCTAGAGTAGAATTGGCTTAGTGATAATCTTTTGTGCTATTGATTCTTGTCATACACTTCTAGGCACTAGGGGGTTAATTGGGGCTTGATAGGTTTTATTATTGCAAGAAGTTTTAGAAAAGCCCAATTCACCCCCCCCCCCCTCTTGGGCATCTTGATCCTTTCAATTGGTATCGGAGCCTCGTGCTCTCGATTTAGGCTTAACTGCCTAGAGTTAAGATGTCCGGAGGTGATGGACCACCTCCCATGTTCGAGGGAGACGATTTTCCATATTGGAAAATCCGTATGGAGTCGTACCTAGAAGCGGTTGATGTTAAATGCCTCAATGCCGCGATCACCGGCTTTGCCAAGCCCAAAGAAGGCACAAGCCTCACTCCTAATGAGGAGGAAAATGAAAAATGGAATGCAAAAGCCAAAAACATCCTTTTTAGAGGCATTTGCAAGGATGTGTTCAATCGTGTTCGAAACCACAAAAATGCCCATGATCTATGGGAAAATATTTGTGCGCTCCATGAGGGAACCAAGAGTGAGCGTGAGGAGCGTTATCATTTGGTTGTGCAAAAGATGAACTCGTTTGAAATGCTTGCTCATGAAAATGCAAATGAAATGTACTCACGCTTGAATGTTCTTGTAGAGGAGCTCAATGGTCTTGGTCTCACACAAATGCAACCATCCGATGTTGTGAGGAAGATCCTATGTGTCCTTCCCATTGACAAGTATGGACACATTGTGACCGTGCTACATCAAGGTGATCTTTCCACATCTACACCAACACAAGTCTTGGGGAAGATCAATGCTCATGAGATGTACATGCACATCACACCAAGTGGTGGCTCCTCCACCGACAAGAAGAAGGACTTGGCCTTCAAAGCAAGCCATGACAAGAAGGGCAAGTCCAAGGCTATTGAGGTGCATCATGAGAGCACAAGCGATGATGAAGATGATTCCAACATTGCTCTCATGGTGAAGAAGACCACCAAGATGTTGAAGAAGCTTCACAAGAATGGAGTCAACTTTGACTCAAGAAAGAAGAAATTCTTCACAAGTAGCAAGAGGAGACCAATCTCCGAAATGGATTGCTACAATTGCGGTGAGCTTGGCCATCTTGCTCATCAATGCACCAAGCCCAAGAAAGAGAGCTACAAGAACAAGAACAAGGGCAAGAAGTATGACTCATCAAGTGAAGATGAGAAGAAGGATGAAAAGCCCTACTACAAGAAGGATGGCAAGAAAAAGAAGCAATACCACAAGAAAGGTGGGAAGGCTTACATTGTTGGTGATTGGCTCACCGACATTGACTCCTCCGGTGGCTCATCAAATGAAGATAGTGATGATGAGAAGGAGAAAGTGGCCGCTCTAGTCATTGGCTCCTCTACACCACCACCACCACCGTCACCATCATCATCTACACACCTATGCCTTATGGCCAAGGGTGACCGGAAGGTACAAAACAATGATGACTCTAGTGATAGTGATAGTGATAGTGATGGTGAATTTGAGGCTCCCACTTATGATGAACTTGTCAAATTGCTAAATGACTACTCTAAAATCATAAGAAAGACTAGAGCTAAAAATGAGAAGCTTGTTGATGAAAATGAATCTCTTGTTGAAAAATGTGATCATGCTATTCATGCTAGTGATGAACTAAAAGATGAACTTGCAACTATGTCATCCACTATCAAGGAGCTCAAGTCCTCTAACAAGGAGCTCAAAGCTAAAAATGAAAAACTTGATAAGATGCATAGTGACCTTTCCACTAGTCATGCTTTGCTTAAGGAACAATATACTCAAGTGAAAGTAGATTATGATACTCTCACCATTGCTTATGATATGCGTTCACATGAGACACATGATGCTCCTAACCTCGTTGTTAAGTGTGACATAGCAACATCTTGTGAGGACTTGGTTAGTGAGCATGTTGAGCAAAGTGCTAGTGGCAAGGGCAAGAAAGTGGTTGAGGCCGATCACTATGATGACTATGTCAAGATCAAGAATGAGAATGCAAAGCTCAAGGTTGATCTAGAAAAGCTTTCAACCACCAAGCAAGTTATCATTCAATCCCATGACGATGACTATAGCATGACACTTGAGCTACACATGCTAAAAGAAGAGAACAAGAGATTAAAGATGGAGAGGGACTACAAAATGACACCATCTCAATTGGAACTCCAACAAGAGAATGACAAGCTCAAGAAGGAGAAAGAGCACCTCACCACCAGTTTGAGGAACTTCACCAAGGGTCAATGTCTTCAAAGTGAGCTTCTCGTGAACACCGTCATGAAGACCAATAGAAATGGCATTGGCTTTCTTGAAGAGAAGATGAAGCAACGCAAGAGCATCACTAAGCCAAAGAAAAAGAAGATTGGGAGATGCTACGAGTGTGGAAAGGAAGGACACTTTGCTCATGCTTGTGAGGAGCCAAAGCCCACACCCTTGCCCAAGCATGCTAGACCCTTTGCCTTCAATGCTCACTACATGCTTAGACAAGATTCTAGTGGCAAAGTGAAGGTTATGTTTATGGGGCCACCTAACAAGAATAGGCCAAGGCAAATTTGGGTTGCTAAGTCACTAGTTGAGAAAGTTAAGGGACCGCAACAAGTTTGGGTCCCGAAAGCTCAAGCTTGATTTCTTGTGTGTAGGTGAACTACAAGACCGGTGGATCACATTGGGTAATTGATAGTGGATGCACACAACATATGACCGGAGATCCCCGGATGTTCACCTCACTAGAAGAGACTGTCGATGACCAAGAAAAGATAACATTTGGTGACAACTCAAAGGGCAATGTCAAAGGATTGGGCAAAGTGGCTATATCAAACGATCATACCATCTCCAATGTGCTTCTAGTTGCATCATTAAGCTTCAACTTGCTATCCGTTGGGCAACTATGTGATCTTGGCTTTCAATGCTTGTTCACCGACAAGGAAGTGGTTGTAACCAAGAAAGATGATATACAAGTGATATTCAAAGGCTTTAGATACAACAATCTCTATCTAGTGGATTTCACCTCCGAAGATGCCAACTTGAAGACATGTTTGTTCACTAAGCAATCACTTGGTTGGCTTTGGCATAGAAGATTAGCACATGTTGGAATGAACACTCTCAACAAGCTATTGAAGAAGGATTTGGTTAGGGGCTTGAAGGATGTCAAATTTGAGAAGGACAAATTGTGTAGTGCATGTCAAGCCGGCAAGCAAGTTGCAAATACACATCCAACCAAAGCTTTTGTGTCAACATCAAGAGAGTTAGAGCTACTTCACATGGATCTATTTGGACCAACAACATATGCTAGCTTGGGTGGAAATCTCTATTGTCTAGTGATTGTTGATGACTACTCTAGATACACTTGGGTATTCTTTCTTCATGACAAATCCGAAGCAACCCCTTCATTCAAGAAGTTTGCCAAGAGAGCCCAAAATGAGTTTGACTTGAAGATCAAAAAGATAAGAAGTGACAATGGAAGAGAGTTCGACAACACCCACATTGAGCAATATTGTGATGAAGTTGGGATCAAGCATGAAGTCTCCGCAACCTACACACCACAACAAAATGGGGTAGTTGAGAGGAAGAACCGAACACTAATCACCTTAGCAAGGACTATGTTAGATGAGTACACCACACCGGAAAGATTTTGGGCGGAAGCAATCAACACCGCTTGCTATGCATCAAACCGGTTGTTCCCCCATCGTCTCCTTGGCAAGACCCCCTATGAGCTACTCAACAACAAGAAGCCGGATGTATCCTTCTTTAGAGTGTTTGGGTGCAAATGCTACATCTTCAAGAAGCGTCAACACCTAGGGAAGTTTCAACGCCGATGTGATATTGGTTTTCTTGTTGGTTACTCATTGAAGTCCAAAGCATATCGAGTATTCAACCATGCCACCGGGATGGTAGAGGAAACATATGATGTGGAATTCGATGAATCTAATGGCTCTCAAGGAGAGCATGAAAATCTTGATGATGTAGGTGATGAACCATTGAGGGATGCAATGAAGAACATGCCGGTTGGAGCCATCAAGCCTAAAGATGATGATGATGATGATGTGCAAGTCATTGACAAACCATCCTCATCACATGTAACACTTGATGATGACAAAGATGGGAGGGATCCAAATGAAGATACTCATGTCTCCCATGATCAAATGGTGGTACACGCTCAAGATGTTGATGCTCCACAAGCGGCCCCTCAAGTGGTTGATCGAAGGACTACTCCTCTACTACAAGCTCATCCTCAAGATCTCATCATAGGGAGTCCGACAAGGGGTGTAATGACTCGCTCTCAAAAACTTGCTTTATTTATGGAACATCACTCCTTTGTTTCTCTTGTTGAGCCTACCATTGTAGATGAAGCTCTAAGTGATCCGGATTGGGTGAATGCCATGCATGAAGAATTAAACAACTTCACCCGCAACCAAGTGTGGACACTTGAAGAGCGACCAAAAGGCGCAAGAGTCATTGGAACAAAATGGGTGTTTAGGAACAAGCAAGATGATCAAGGCAAGGTTGTTAGAAACAAGGCAAGGCTAGTGGCAAAGGGGTTCTCTCAAGTTGAAGGCTTGGATTTTGGAGAGACCTTTGCACTGGTTGCAAGACTCGAAGCCATTCGTATCCTCCTTGCATATGCATCACATCATGACATTAAATTATATCAAATGGATGTGAAAAGTGCATTTTTAAATGGCTTCATAAATGAACTAGTCTATGTTGATCAACCTCCCGGGTTTGAAGACCCTAGATATCCTAATCATGTTTATAGGTTGTCCAAGGCGCTTTATGGGCTCAAGCAAGCCCCTAGAGCGTGGTACGAGCGCCTCCGGGACTTCCTAATTGAGAAGGGCTTCACCATTGGGAAGGTCGACACCACACTATTCACCAAGAAGCTTGATGGAGAGATCTTCATTTGTCAAGTCTACGTCGATGATATCATCTTCGGGTCAACAAATGAAGCCTATTGCAAGGAATTTGGTGACTTAATGACGAATGAGTTCGAGATGTCGATGATTGGCGAGCTCACATTTTTCCTAGGCTTTCAAGTCAAGCAATTGAAGGAGGGGACTTTTATATCTCAAGAGAAGTACACAAAAGACCTCCTCAAGCGCTTCAACATGGATGATTGCAAGCCTATCAAGACTCCAATGCCAACCAACGGACATCTCGACCTAGATGAGGGAGGTAACCCGGTTGATCAAACTCTCTACCGTTCTATGATTGGTAGTTTGTTATACTTGACCGCATCTAGGCCCGACATCATGTTTAGTGTGTGCATGTGTGCTCGTTTTCAAGCCGATCCTAGGGAATCACATCTCATAGCGGTGAAGAGAATCCTTAGGTACCTCAAGCACACCCCAAGCATTGGCCTTTGGTATCCCAAAGGAGCTAACTTCCAACTCGTTGGGTATTCCGATTCGGATTACGCGGGTTGCAAAATTGATAGAAAAAGCACATCCGGAGGGTGCCATTTGCTTGGGAGATCTCTGGTGTCATGGAGTTCAAAGAAGCAAAATAGTGTGGCCTTGTCTACCGCCGAGGCGGAATACATAGCCGCGGGTGCTTGTTGTGCACAAATCCTTTACATGAAGCAAACCCTTTTAGATTATGGTGTAGTTCTAGAAAGGGTACCTTTGTTGTGTGACAATGAGAGCGCGGTTAAGCTTGCTAACAACCCGGTTCAACACTCTCGCACAAAGCACATAGATATTCGCCATCACTTCCTTAGAGACCATGTTTCCAAGAAAGATATATCCTTAGAGGGAGTTAGAACCAAAGATCAATTGGCGGATATCTTCACAAAACCCCTAGATGAGAGCACCCTTTGTAGATTGCGAAGTGAGCTCAATGTGCTTGATCTAAGTAACTTTGTCAAAAGGTGAAAGGGGGTTGTCCTTGCATTGCATTGTATCATATGCCATGTTTAAATTATGCCATGCACATAGGCTTGTCAGACGTGATTAAGATAACCGCCCTAAAAAGCGTGTGAAGAAGCTTACCCATGAGCAAACTTGACAAGCAACCTAGATTCAAATTCCGCTTTGCATTGCATATGCATGTTTGTTGCTTTGTCGTTTCTTTTCGGTTATGTTTTGAGCAACCGCTGTGTTCGTCCACCGCTAGGGGGAGCATTTGAGGCTCTAATTGGTTAAGACCCCTAGTTTTGGTGGCCACATGTTGTCTCCTTGGAGCTTTGTTGCCTATTTTATCTAAAAATTTAACTTAGCCTATGGCAAATTATTTAAAAACTTTGAGGGTTTGAGAGAGGTCACTCCTCTAGGTTCCAACTAGTGTTTATTTCCTTCTTATTTGAGTTGGAACTTGGTTGGGAGAAGTCGGCGCGAAAAATCGAGTCAAAACTGTGTTTTCCCTGTGACCGGACGCTGCGACCGGACTCATAGGGTGCGTCCGGTCAGTGCAGAGCGCGCGCAAGTGAACAGTGTCTTCGGCGCGTCCGGTCAGGAATTTGATCGTGCGTCCGGTCCATTGCCAGCGGTTGACCGGACGCTGGGTGAGTCCAGTCATGTCTGATCGGACGTGTCCGGTCGTGGAAATCGCGTTCTGGGAGCTCTCTGTTCGTGACCGGACGCTGGGTGCCGTGCGTCCGGTCGTTTCGAGCAGTGCGTCCGATCGTCACTTAGCGAGCGCAATAAACTCATCCAACTGACACGTGGGCCTCACTCCTTCTTCCTCGTCGCGCCAGCGCCCGTGCCCACTTTTCCGCTCCGCCGTCTCTCCCGCCCCGCCGCACCTCCTCGCCCCAGCGTGCCCGCTCGCCGCCGCACCTCCTCGCCGCCGCATCTCCTCGCCCTCGGCGTGCCCGCTCCCCGCCGCACCTCCTCGCCCCAGCGTGCCCGCTCGCCGCCGCACCTCCTCGCCGCCGCGCCCGCTCGCCCCCCGTGTGCCCGCTCCTCGCCCCGCCCGCGTCACCTCGGTCGCCGCAACCCCGCGCCCGCGCCCGTGCCCAAGCTCGCCGGACCTCGCTGTTCGCCGGAGGACCCCCCGCCGGATTTATCCTCGCCGGCGTTCTTCCCCATCGGATTTCTCTCCGGCAGTGAGCTTCCCACCCCTCTCCATATTCCCTGCCCACCAGGTGTTCGGCGAAATGTCTCAACCAATGTTC
Organism: Coix lacryma-jobi var. lacryma-jobi; assembly: GCA_009763385.1. Classification (NCBI taxonomy): domain Eukaryota; kingdom Viridiplantae; phylum Streptophyta; class Magnoliopsida; order Poales; family Poaceae; genus Coix; species Coix lacryma-jobi. The sequence continues at coordinate 104,482,434 of CM019829.1, forward strand.
CGGCTGTTTTAACCCTTTTCTTGGCCGTTTTCTCGCGCAGATCCTTCCGGCGAGACATCCTGGTGCCCGCACGTGTCAGTGTCTTCCCTACGCTTCGTCGGTTCATCGTGTCTCGTCAGCGAGTCGGTCCGATTCAGTGAGCAGTGGCAGTGACAGCTAAATCCGGGGCCAAGCCCGCGGATACGGAACTAGGCCAAGCCTTTGAGGTTCAGTCCAGTCTTCTGGTTTTCTTGACAGTGGTCCTCAGTGGCAGTGCGTCTTGTCAGTGGTTGTGATTCTCAGTGGCGGTTGGCAGCAGTCAGTGGCAGCTGTTCTGTTCTTGTAGCGATGGCTCGCTGCAAGAACGTCGGCGGAGGTCCCGGGGCCGATCCTCCTCCCCCGCCTCCTCCCCCTGGCGACAAGGGGAAGCGGCCTCAGAAGCTCGTCTCCAAGAAGCGCAAGCGCCGCGATCGAGATTCAGAGATTGCGCTTGCAGTGGCTCGAGCAGCCGAGAGGGAAGAGCAGGGTGGTTCCACCGGTGGTCTGCGGATTCACGACTCTTCTACAGAGCAGGCCGGTCAGGGCAGTAGTCATCAGGCTGTTACGCGCATTCGCGATCTCCTTACAGAGCAGCAGGTTCAGGCCTTACTTCAGACAGAGGGTGGCGTCGTCCGGGTCCGCGGTCACGAGTACTCCCTTGACGACCCGGCTGACGTCCTCCCTCCGGACTTTCAGTTTCCGTCCGAGGCAGCTTCAGCCCTCGTCGCAGCTTCAGCCGGCGGTTCTGCTCCAGAGGCCCAGGCAGAGGGTCAGCCAGAGGACCAGCCAGAGGAGCAGCCAGCTCAGCAGCCTCTCCGTAGGTCTACCCGTGCTCGCACTCAGGTTTCTCCTCGACCTGAGGGACAGAGGCGGGGTGGACGACCCCCTCCGAGGCCACAGGGACCCCCCCCTGTGGAGCACTTGGACCTGCGGGCGGCGACGGCACGTCAAGTACAGGCTCTACGTCTGATTCCGTACGAGGAGTGGTTCCCCGCTGCCAGGCACCCTCAGGCCGCCGAGGGTTTCTACACAGTTCTGCAGGAGGATTTTTACAGAGCCTATGTCAACAGCGGCGTCCACATCCGTGCTCACAGAGTTTGCCCGCTGGAAACGATAGTTGCAGTTGCTGGTGAGGCCATCCGACCGATGCTTTCATACCTACCTGGCTTGGCAGATCTACTTGGTCGGGGTGGCCTGTACATCGAGGACTGGGTGCGCCAGTTTTACGCGTCCCTATGGATCTCCCCGGATCACCGGTTCCTCCACTTCGCTCTCAGGGGGAGGTCCTACAGGCTCTACAGCTCACGTGCCAGAGAGTACCTCGGTTTGACCGCGTATCCGACTAGAGTGCACACCGTTTGCTATGGAGAGACCGAGCCACCCAGGCGACCTCACGCAGGAGAGATTCCACCAGCGGACTTGGTTCGTGCCTGCTTCCGGGAGCCGTTCGGCGAGGGGTCCAGCCGGCGTCCTCGTGACTTGACGCCGACGGCCCGTCTCGTGAACGAGGTCATGAGGCGCACTCTTCTTCCCCGGACAGGCTATAGAGAGGGGCTGACACGTATACAGATCTGGTTAGTTCACCACCTAGTTTCACAGCTCGAGTTCGACATTTGGGATGTCATTATTTCTGAGATGGAGGACACATTGGCCGAGGGCTTCAAGGGTCACCGCCAGCTTCCCTATGCTCACATCATCTGTTACCTTTTGAGGCAGCTTATTCCGGGTTTGCTTCCAGAGCTTCTCCAGTCTCCGACGGAGTTCCCCGTGTACGACACCCGCCAGATTGCCGGGGACCGTCCAGACACTCGTCCGAGAGGTCAGCGCCAGAGGCCGGTTGTCACCGAGACAGAGGCACAGCAGGACGAGACTGTCAGTCAGTTGGCAGAGGCTGAGCTTGCAGCTCTAGAGGCAGAGGGAGAGGACCCTGACGATGAGTTCCCGTCTGACAGCACCGATGACGACTACGCTCCTCTTCCGAGGATGTGTCCACAGGGAGCTCACGATTCCGAGGCCTCCTCCTCGCGTATGGCCGGCTCCGATCCAGCTCTTCTAGCTATACTTTCTCGGATGGAGCAGCAGCAGTCCCGTCTCTCTGAGGAGGTTCAGCGTCAGGCTGCGGAGCAGCGCCGACAGGCACAGGAGCAGGCTCGACTGGCAGAGGCACAGGCAGTGGCCGCAGCTCAGGCACAGGAGCGCCAGGACGCTCTCCAGCGGCAGATGATTCAGCTCCAGACTCAGACTCTTGCCTTCATGGAGAGGATGGCGGCTCTTCCGCAGTTACCTCAGCCGTCACAGTTTCAGCTGCAGCAGCCAGGACCGTCGACCTCTTACTTCACGTCAGTGCCTCCGTCGACGGTCTCGCCCTTCCCTCAGTACCCGCAATGGTTTACCTCACCTCAGCCAGGGCAGCTGCCAGGGTTCACACCGCTCCGGTCAGGCTTCACTCCTACTCAGACGGAGTCGGTCCTAGTGACACCGCGGAGCCTGGAAGCCTCTTTCAGCGAGCTCACCGGCCTGCCTACACCGCCCGAGTTTCAGTTGCCGGTGACCTCAGCTCCAGCTCCTGCTCCAGCTACTGGTACCACAGAGACACTACCTTCCTCAGTAGCGTCGTCCGAGCCGCCGACCTTTCAGCGTCAGACTCTTCCTGTCAGCTCAGCTCCTGAGACTTCGTTGACAGTGTCCGTGGTCGCGACTGAGACCGTGGATCCTCTTCCAGAGGCCGCTCCAGAGACAGTTGAGCAGACCCAGACCGCTTCTCCTTCACGTCCAGTGTCAGAGGGTCAGTCAGCTCACAGTACGTCGTCCGACGAGGAGACCTACCTGGCTCAGTTCGAGACTCTTCCGCGCACCTCGTCGCCCGGCTCGTCTGCTCCACTCCCGCCCCCTCCGACTCTTAGGTTTTGGTCTTTGATGCCAAAGGGGGAGAGAGCGTATGTTAGACGTAGGGGGAGCCTGTGAGAGGGTTTCGGTTCTTTTGTTTGATCTTGCACTCATATGCATACATGTTTATCTTTTGGCACCCGTACGATATGTGTATGTCTTTTGGTTGTGACATGTGATGCTACACTTGTTATATACTCATGTCACTCATTTATGCTCAGTTGTGACATGTCATGCTTCACTCGTTATCTTATACATGTCACTTGCTTATGCTCATTTACTTTGCTTCCGCACTTATACTCCGATAAATGAGCTTGTTCATAAGTACTTGTGTTAATTCTTATATGTTGAGTACTTATGCGGACTTGGTTTGTATAAACATGCCTAACTCCTTTTGATCTTATTGTCACATGCTCATATGAATCAAGCGATTGAAAACCTCACCTCTCTTTCAAACATACTTGAGGTTGTCATCAATCACCAAAAAGGGGGAGATTGTGAGCATCTAGGCCCCTAGTGGGTTTCGGTGATTGGATGACAACGGTAAACTACTATGACTAACGTGTGTTTTGCAGAAACAATTGAGTTAGGTCATGGTAATGATGATCGTGAGGGCACTATGGTATTCATGCCTCTCTATTGATGGAATTCGTTCTGTTTTCAAAGGATGGACAACGAAGACGGTGATAGGCTAGCACTAAGTGTCACTTGGTGTTGAAGGACACTTAGAGTAGCATAGGTCTTTGTGTTATTTTTGGCCGTACTATAAAGAGGGGATTGAATGGGTAGCTTGACCTAGGTGAGACTTTTGAGTTAGGTGTGGTGCACACTTGTTAACCAAAGCCCTAGGTAGCTTAGAAAGGTCCCTAAGATCATAAGGAAGAAAGTTCATGAAGGGAGCGTCGCAAACCGAAGTCGTTTCGGGCTTCAAAATGCGACCGGACGCTGGTTGACCTTGTGACCGGACGCTGGGCATGCGTCCGGTCAGTAGGGTTTGCTGAGGAAGCGGTCAGGCTCGACCGGACGCTCCTCAGGAGTTGACCGGACGCACCAGGGGGTGAGTCCGGTCCAACTCAGAGAGGTTCCAGAGAGGGTTTTTGCTGACCGGACGCGTCCGGTCAGTGGTGATCGGACGCATGGGTGCGTCCGGTCAGTGTTTCGTACTGTTGTCAGAAGGGGACGTCACGTAGCCGTTAGGCACTGACCGGACGCGTCCGGTCACCCCGACAGTGCGTCCGGTCAGTGTATAACTGGCTGGATTGTACCCCTTCGTGCATGATTTGAAGTGGGGGTATTTATATGCCTCCCCCTCATTCATGCTGCATCTCTTGCTCATTTGAAAGGTTCCCAAACACATTGTGATTGCAAGTGAGTGCAAGAGGCCTAGTGAGGTTGAGAGATTTGATAATTGAGTGATCAAACACCTCATTAGTGAGTAGAGAGTAGCAAGTGTGCATCCACCCATCTCATTAGCCTTGCGTTGGTCAAGTGAGAGTTCTTGCTTGTTACTCTTGGTGATCGGCATCACCTAGACAGCTTGGCGGCGATCGGAGAGCTTGGTGATCATCCGGAGGCATTGTGGATGACCCAAGCCAAGTTGTGACCGGTAGCGAGCGATTCACCGGGCCGGAGTGGCGAAGAATCAGCTCGTAGTGAGCACTTGATCCTTGCGCGGATCAAGGGGGAGCGATACCCTTGCGCGGGTGCTCCAACGAGGACTAGGGGGGTGTGCCGACACCTCGATACCTCGGCAAAAAGATCGTCGAGTCATCTCTACTCTTTTACTTACGCATTTACATTCAAGCAATTCAATTCCGCATTACACTTGTTGTTCATTCCAAATTGAATTGCCATGCTAGAGTAGAATTGGCTTAGTGATAATCTTTTGTGCTATTGATTCTTGTCATACACTTCTAGGCACTAGGGGGTTAATTGGGGCTTGATAGGTTTTATTATTGCAAGAAGTTTTAGAAAAGCCCAATTCACCCCCCCCCCTCTTGGGCATCTTGATCCTTTCAGATGTTTCATCTTTTGGGAAGATTGGAGAGTCGAGTGGTGTAACACTCTGGTGTTAAGCAGACTAAAACCTGACATGTCATCATATGCACTGGCATTTCATCGGAGTTGATAACCTAAATATGCATTCACTAAAAACAAGTTTAATTCATCATGCTTGTGCTTAGTTGATAAGGAGTGCTTAAGTTTGAAACCCTAGTTTATGCTTTCTTATGTTGTGAATAGTGCTTTTATACTATAAAAGTGTATTTTGGTAATTTCATATATAGTAATTGAATTTTGGACCAAACCTTGGTATTATGTTTCAAAGGTGTATTTGGAACATGTTTCAAGTCACCATTGAGTTATAATTCAACTTTGGTTGAAATTCAATTAAATAATTTAATTAATTTAAATTATCCTATTTGTCCCCTTTTGATTTTCAAACCCTAATTCAAAATCTAAGCATATTTTGCATATGTTGCAAAAATAAAAGATGTTCAGTATTTAATTCTGAGCATTTGATATTTTAAAATATTTTCAATTTATATTCAAAAATCTAAAGTAATTTCAAAATAACCGAAAGGGGTATAATGGAAAGGGGGGATAAGTTTCTTCTCCTGTTCATGGCGGTGGACAGCTGATCTTTGATCAGCGATGCCAGCGCGTAGGGCGCCGTTTTCTCCCGTTTGGGCACGCACCTGTATCCGTGGCAAAACTAAGCAGCTGCTGGCGCTCTCCCTTTGCTCCGTGGCACTTTCTCCTAAGCTCGTCGCCGTAGTCTTGCCACCGAAGCACCGACGGGCTCAGCTCCGTTCAAATCCAAAATTCACTGCAACCGATCGTCCTCATCCAAAATTGACCACAGTTATATCTTCCTTACCACCTTGCGCATCTCCAGAACCTATCCCTTTTATCTCTATCGCCTCAGAGAGCTTGTGCTTGCCGTTTTCCTTCCCGCCGGACGAAAACGCCGACGAGCTCGACCTCGCCGTGGTCAGCCCATCCGGGCACTCCTCTACTCTCCCTTTCTCCTGTTTTTGTTTCGCCTTGACCCTAGGATACTCATCGGCTCGATGGTTTTCCGTTTGGTGCTCAAGTCTCACCGGAACGTCGTCTGCTTCGCCGGAGCTCGCCGCCGCAAGTCACTGCTCCGTGGACTTCTCCTCTCCGTTCATCCTCCGCTCGAACCAGCTACGTAGCCAGCATCAGGGTGAGCTACTGGAGCTTCCTAGCCCCTCCGTTCTCTTGCTACCGGCCCGAGTTCGCCGGAGTATCCTCGCCGTGATCCGGTCCGCCGCCGTGCGTGGCCAGACATCACCGGAGCGGTAGCGTTTGGGGTTAGGGGCTCTATCAGTTGCGGGTGACCTGCTGGTGCTTGTGCTCGCGTCAGTCGGGTCTCTTATGACCGAAGATGGCCAGCGTAGAGTTCGCCGGCGTTCTGTGCGCCGCCGTCCTCTCTGGCCGGAGTCGGGGACTTCGCAGTTGCGAAGATAAGAAAGTACAGGGGGCTGGTTGCGAAGTCCGTGGCACATATGAATAGTGCTCGGGACCGCTTGTTGTTTTCGTAGAAGCCGAGGGGCTTTTCTGCAAAAGCGCCAGGGCGCGCGGGCGAGAGCGAGGCCGGGCCGGCTTTCACGCGCACTGGGCCGAGTGGAGTTGGGCCGAAAGCCCAGTTAGGCTTAGTTTTGAGTTTTTCTTTTTATAACTATATGCACAGTAGCTAGTTTTCTTCTTTTTGCTATAATTATTCTATAGCTCTGTTAATTATGATATTTTACATGTTAGATGATATCATATCTGTGCTAATATAAAAATTATAGAACTTGTGTTTTGAGCACCTTTGCTATGCTAATTAAATCCATGCTTTAATTGATAAATGCAACTTTGATGAATTATGTAGTTTTCTGTGTTTCTCCTATAATAATAAAATTTGACATGTGAGTTTATGTTATTGTTATCTACCTTCATGTTTAATTTCAGCTCTGTTTGATAAAGAATGATTTGTTCATTGTAAAGGCTATTTAAAATGACTTATAAAATAAGTAGAAATAGTTAATTACTTTAGATTTGTGTGATTTTTCGATTTGTTTGTCAACCAGTGGAAAATTAGCATGATTTGCTCCCTGGTTATGGATTCCTTTATGCAAATGATCTTTTGTTGCTTGTTAGCTACATCACCTTGCTTAATGAAAATAATAAAACTTGCTTAGTAGTAATATATGGTTTGATAGCTAAGTTAGTTAGTTTTTATATCATGAAGGAAAGTTGTACTCAAGGTAGTTAAGTTTGTTTGTTATTATCCAAAGAACAGGTACCCTGTCTTAATCATGTCATGAGCATCTCATTGATCATGCATATACACTTCTACGTGTAGATCTCGTTTCGGAAGAATCTGATCCACAGTGGGTTTCTCCTTAGTGTTTGGATCCTTCTGGTTTTTCTGAGTCACCGGACTTCGCTGATCACCAAGGCAAGCCCAGGACATTAAACCAATCCTTGTATTTTTATAAAGTTATTTATATCACTTGAGTTAATATGATGCATTAGGTGAATGGGAGTTGAGTGAATCCTATTTGATGCATTACCGACCTTGATGATTCCAATATTTAACCTTGATACCCGTTTTATGAAAATACTTAGTATGCTTAGTCATGCTTTACTTACTTAATAATAGTAGGTGCTTGTAAAAATGGTTGCTATGTTATGGAAATAATGAATCTTGAGACAACATGATAATTACAGTAACTTACATCAAGAATGGAGTCTTTTTGTAATGTTACTCAACATAGGACCTTATCGTTGTTGGTCTGCTATGATTGAGACACTTGAGTACAGCCCACATGCGGTGGTAAGCCTCGTCTATAGCTATTCCGATACTTGAGAACGGCCAACCGCGTACTGGGAGTGGAGAGATGGCGAGAGTAGCGTGTACCCTCGGGGCTATGAGATAGTCGGGTTCGAGGTGTACTGTACTATCGGGTGACGCTGGACCCGTTCTTGTATGGGAGGATCTATAGATAGGGTTGACATATGCAAGATTAAGTTCTACATATGTCGTGTGGTACGGAATCCCCAGCTGGGTTTAATCGATTCGAATCGCCGTGTTTCCTCGGATATGGAGCCTCAATCTACTGACCCGCACCGTAGTAATAATTGGATCTTTATGAGATGGGAACTAAAGATGTGGTATTCTTATGAAGGTTTGAGAACCTTTAGATAGTCATGAAATTTAATCTTGAGTTAAAACTTGAAAGTAGGGTTTTTCTATTAGTAAGCTTTTATGCAAAAGAAATGTTTTGATCTTGCTAAAGGCTTACCTTGAATCCCTATAACCTTCATACCTGAGTCTTCTCCTCTTTTCTAGTCGGTTAAGTATTGTTGTGTACTTTTGTACTCAGGGTTTATTAACCTTTGTTGCAGGAGAGTTTATTGATCATCCTTTTGGTGGTCAATGTTTCTTCACTCTTGTGGAGGAGAGTGATGATGACTCTGATGTTTGACCTTGGGAAAGTAACAAAAAGTTGTGTGGTATATGTGATATAAAGTTCCGAACCTTTTATGTATCAAGTACTTATGGTTTGTAAACTTTTAATCTTAAGTTTCAATCTATGTTATATAACCTTTCCGCTTTTACTCTGATTTATCTTATCTATAAAACTATTGTAATATTGTGATGCTTGATGAGGGAATTCCTGAAAAGAATGTAACGTGGATGATTTGGGTTTCCCGAGGACACCCGACAAATCTCTTGAGTCATTTGGAACTCGTGCACGCCAATCAGAAGTCTTTGGGACAATGATGGGTGCATGTGGGCCACTTAATTCAGGAGGTTCTGCCACAGCTGGTATCAGAGCAGGTTCCCTTAGAAAGTATAACAGTATTCATTTTTGAAAACTTCAAAAGTTTTGAGTCAAACTAAATTTCAAATTAGTTTGAGTCCAAATTGCTTCTAGACTTGTCTTATGCTTCTGACTTGCCTTAATTCATTCTTTAGACTTATCCTTCTATCTAAATGGATATGTTTTAGTATAGTTATGGTGATAGTTATATCTAAGGAACAATACTTATAACATTATAATATTGCCCTAATTGTGAAAAGAAAGTTTATTCACTTTTATAATAAGTGACTAATTTAAAGTTAATTATTTGTTTGATGTATGCTTTGTTCGTAAGTACGTTTCATGCATCATGATTGATAATATATAATTAACTTTCCCTCTTAAAGTTGTATCTAAGTATAGAAATAGATCTAATTAGAAAACTCTGTCTCTTAATCTTGGAACATATATAGTTCTAATATTCAAAATATATATATTTTGGCAGTTGGCCCGTACCAAGGTGACCGCACGCAAGTGTACCGGACCTCGAGGTGTTCCTCGACACGTTCTTGCCCCAAGAGATGATGAACCCGCCGATAGTATGGGAAGCAACCAGCCAGTGGTTGCTTATGAAGAAGGTGAAGGTAGTAAGTAGTAACAGTGCCTCGTCACAACTTCAGGCGGAAGTAGACCGCCTATACATGGAGTTGGCAAGGGCGAATGGAGAAAGGTTGAGGGGCACCAGAGAGAGAGAAGAGTTAAGTGAGCAGTTGCAGTACCACCACGAGCAGCATCAAGAGTATGAGTGCAAGTGGTGGAAGGCCATCAAGCAGAGGAATCAGGCACGATTCTAGGTAGATGCAATGAGGGATAATCAGAACCTCATGGAGATCCACCATGCAGACCTACACAGGCAGGTGGAGGAGCTGACTGCACAGTTGCAGCCAGAACCTGCTACGCCACCGACTCCTGAGATAGAACCCGAGGTGGAAGCAGAAGAAGAAGAAGAAGATGAGGAGTTAGAGCCTGTGGAGTATGAGGTCTTCTCTGGGGAGGAGTGATAGATCTAGAGGTTGAGTAGACATGAGATGTATCATAGTGTGATCTTTCTGACTTTGTAACCTAGTTAGTCAGAAAACCTCTAGTATGGTCAGTTGTGTAAGATAGTGGTTTCAGTAGTCCTGCCCAAGAGCGGACTTGTATGATAAATAAGTTGAACATGGTATGCATGTTATGATGTATAATAGTTAAATATGAATGTAAATCAAAGTATGGTTTGTTTTAAACAGATGCCTGCTAACAATCGTGGTGCTAGTTCTTCCCATGGTGGGGATGATGTCCCTAATGCACCACCAGTTCCACCCTCTTTGGTTGATGCAATTGCAGCGTTGGTCAATGCAACAACTCTGTTAGCACAAAATCAGAATGTTGGTCAACGTGGTCGTGGCTGTAACAACAGAGAAGAGACAACATATGTTGATTTCACTGATACCCGTCCTCCAGTGTTCACTAAAGCTGATGAACCTCTTGAAGCTAATGATTGGCTCCGCACCATAGAGCAAAAATTCAGTCTTATCAACTGCACTGAAGTCCAGAAGCCAGCATTTGCAGCTCAGCAACTTCGAGGAGCCGCAGGGGTTTGGTGGGCAAATTTACTGGTTGTTCAACCAGCCGGCCACCGAATCACTTGGGCCGAATTCAAGGAGGCCTTCAGGGCTCATTATATTCCAGATGGAATTATGAAGATGAAGCTTGAAGAGTTCTTAGCTCTCCGTCAGGGAGATGAGCCAGTCATGCAGTACATTGGGAAGTTTAATCATCTGTCCCAATATGCCATTGACCAGGTCAACACTGATGAGAAGAAGAAGGCATGTTTCATGAGAGGCTTGAATACAAAGCTTCAGTCTATGATGACAACTTGTGGCAATATAACTTATCATGAGACAGTGAATGTTGCTATATCTAGTGAAGAAAAGAATCGCAAGCATAAGGAGGCTAAGAAGAAGAAAGGAATTGTGTCAGGGTCTGGATCATCTGGCGGCAACAAGAAGCGTCAGAGGCTGGTATAACATCCAGTCCACCAGTTCCGCTCATCTTATCGTCCACCTTACCGTCCGCCTCAGCAGCAGAATCCTCAGAGGACTTTTGCAAGGCCTGCTATGCCTTTCAATGTTCAACGTTAGCCGAATGTTCCTGCCATTCGTCCGCCAGTGCCACAAGCTACAAATTATCCATGCTTCAATTGTGGAAAGACTGGACATTTCTCTCGTGAATGTCCTTATCCAAGGCAGAATGTTCCCAATGCCAATGTACCAAGGCCAGCGGGAAATCAGCAAGCAAACCAGAACAAGGGAAATGCACAAAATAATCAGAAGAGTAAGGGTACTTAGAAAACAGGAAAGGTTTTCCATACTCAGATAGAAGCTATTCCTGAAGGAGAACCTGTTATGCTTGGTATGTTCCCTGTTGCTCAACACCTAGCACTTACACTTTTTGATTCTGGTGCATCACATACTTTCATGAATAGAATATTTGCGGAGAAGCATAATATACCTATTGGTGAAACCAAAGATGAATTCTTTATACAGTCGCCTGGGGGTCGACTATGTACTAAGGAAATGGTACATCAGGTACCTATAGATCTGGGTGGATATATATTTCCAACATCCATGATAGTTTTAAAGGATCCAAATATAGATGTGATCTTGGGTATGAACTGGATGAACCAGAAAGGTGCAGTGATGGACACCTTGAATAGAACCATCAAGCTCAACTTACCTAATAGCAAGTCTCAACTTCTTGTCCATCTTCCTACTCTTAAGAGAGCAATTGAGCGAGTGTGTGCTACCTCTGTCAAGGAAATCAAAGACATTCCAGTAGTTTGTGAGTTTCCTGATGTGTTCCCAGAAGATTTACCTGGTCTACCACCTAATCGTGATGTGGAGATTGAAATAGAACTCAAACCAAGGACAACACCAATATCCAGAAGAGCTTATAGAATGCCACCAAAAGAGTTAGCAGAGTTGAAAACTACGTTGCAAGGTTTGCTAGATAAAGGTTTCATTCGACCCAGTTCATCACCATGGGGTTGTCTAGCGATCTTTGTGAAGAAGAAGGACAATACCATGAGGCTATGTGTTGATTATCGTCCCTTGAATGAAGTGACAATCAAGAACAAGTATCCTTTGCCCCGTATTGATCTTCTCTTTGATCAACTTGCTGGTGCGAAGGTATTCTCGAAGATAGATTTGAGATCGGGGTATCATCAGATCAAGATCAAACTAGAAGATGTCCCGAAAACAGCATTCACTACCAGATATGGTCTGTATGAATATCTAGTCATGTCCTTTGGTCTAACCAATGCCCCAGCACATTTCATGTACTTGATGAATTCAGTGTTTATGCCAGAGCTAGATAAGTTCGTGGTTGTGTTTATTGATGACATTCTCATCTATTCCAAAACCAGAGAAGAACATGCAGAACATCTCAGAATAGTGTTGACTCACCTGAGAGAACATCAGTTATATGCTAAATTTAGTAAATGTGAGTTCTGGATAGATAAAGTTCAATTCTTGGGTCATGTTCTGTCAGCTGAAGGTGTTGTAGTAGATCCAAGCAAAGTCCAAGAAGTTCTTGACTGGAAGTCACCAACTTCAGTACATCAAGTTTGGAGTTTCTTAGGATTAGCAGGGTATTATCGTAGATTTATCCCTGACTTCTCCAAGATATCTAAACCAATGACAACACTGCTAATGAATGACACTAAGTTTGTGTGGTCATCGGAATGTGAAGAAGCTTTTCAGACTCTGAAAAAGTTATTGACAACTGCACCAGTATTAGCTCAGCCAGATATTGAAAAATCCTTTGATGTTTATTGTGATGCTTCAGGCAAAGGCATTGGGTGTGTACTGATGCAAGAAGGCAGAGTCATTGCCTATGCTTCACGACAACTTAAGCGGCACGAAGAACATTATCCAACACATGATCTAGGGTTGGCAGCTGTAGTCCATGCTCTGAAGATCTGGCGACATTATTTGTTGGGTAATACTTGTCACATATACACTGATCATAAAAGCTTGAAATACATCTTCACTCAGTCTGAGTTGAATATGCGTTAGAGAAGATGGTTAGAACTGATAAAAGATTATGATATTGAAGTACACTATCACCCAGGTAAAACCAATGTAGTGGCAGATGCACTCAGTCAAAAGAGTCATTGCAATTGTCTGGAAGTTAAGCCTATAGATCTTACCTTGCGCCATGAGTTTGAAAGGTTAAGCCTTGAAATGATTCCACAAGGAAATCTTGCAAATGTGACAGTTCAATCATCTATTAAAGACCAGATCATTGCAGCCCAGAAGGAAAGCAAGGGTATGATCCATCTGAAAGAAAAGATTCACTCTGAGTAGAATTCCAATTTCAAAATAGATGAAGCTGGAGTGATTTGGTTCAAGGATCGGTTAGTGGTTCCAAAGGTTCCTGAGCTCAGAAAGCAGATTCTTGATGAAGCTCATGCAACAAGATTTTCAGTACATCCAGGCAGTAATAAGATGTATCATGATCTGAAACAGAGATTCTGGTGGACTAAGATGAAACTTGAAATTGCTAGCTAAGTAGCTAAATGTGATACTTGTCAGAAAGTGAAGGCAGTTCATCTTAGGTCTGCTGGAGAATTGCAACCATTGCCAATTCCATCTTGGAAGTGGGATGACATTAGTATGGATTTCATAGTGGGTCTGCCCAAGACATCAAAAGGGTTTGATTCCATATGGGTCATTGTTGATCGTCTGACCAAATCAGCTCATTTCATATTTGTCAAGACAGCATATCCTGCATCTAGCTATGCCAAGATATATTTTGACAGAATTGTGAGTCTGCGTGGTGTTCCAAAGACTATCATGTCTGATAGAGGGACACAGTTTGTCAATGTTTTCTGGAGGCACTTACATAAGTCTTTGGGTACCAAGCTTCTACATAGTACAGCTTATCATCCACAGACTGGGGGTCAGACTGAAAGAGTTAATCAGATCTTAGAAGATATGTTAAGATCCTGTGTGCTCAATTATTCAGAGAAATGGGATGAATGTTTGCCTTTAGCGGAGTTCTCTTACAACAATAGTTATGTTGGGGGAAGGGACCCTCGGCAGAAGCGCCGCCCGAACCGGTGCTCGAAGTTAGCCCTCGCGTGACGCCTTGTGTGCGTGCGAGGTCCCTCTCCTATTTGAGACCGATACCCTGACCCCCGGATGCGGGGTCAACCCTCGTCGCTTTGTTGTGTTTCCGTGCAGGTCTAAGGCGACGGTCACACTGCAGGAAACCTTCGCTGAACCACGACGCCACCTTCGCTTGAAGCGAAGGTCCGGGCAAGCGGCAAGTGTGCGTCGCCCCGGAGGCAAGCAGAGCCGGAGGTCCGGCAGATGGCGGAGGTGCGCGGGCCCAAAGGCGAGCGCGGCCGAAGGTCAAGACCGTCGCACCACTCCCCGAAGGCGAACAAGGGCCAGGTGGCGGCGCGCTGGAGTGTGACCGATTAGGGTTTCCGCTTCAGCTGTGTACTTACGCTTTTGCCCTTCCTCCCTGCGTGGAGGCGAGGAATCTTTGCTGTACCCTTCTGTAATTTGGCCCATACCCCTTGGCATTCCCTATAAATACCAAGGGGATGAACAGTGTGAGGGGGGACCTTTTTCTTTTCGGAATTCGAGCACCTTCCACTTCCGTTTCACCTTCGCTACTGCATCTGACGTTTGGCCGCCTTCGCTCCATCCCCTGCACAAGTGCGGAGGTTGGGCAAGTGCGTTCCAACAGTTTGGCGCCGACCGTGGGGAACGAAGTCTGAAATGGCGGGAAACAGGAGAGCACTTTCGGCGAGGGACCAGCGTGTCGCTAGAGAGGCGGCAGCGGTGGTCCCGCCTGCTGAGGAAATTGCACAGCCCTCGGGTGGAGAGAATGTCACCCCGGAACCCCAATCCCTGGGCCCCCAGGCCCGAGTGGCGACACAGCCGCACCCACACACTTCGGGAGATGGTGAAGGAGAAGAAGAAGAGGTGGGCCTCGAGGCCCTTGAAAGGCTCGAGGCTGAGCTGCAAGAGAAGAAGAGGCGCCTGGAACAGCTTGAGAGGCATAACCGACTGCGCTCGATCAGGCAGAGGGCAGACGAGGCCAGGGAGCAGCTTCGCCGCATGGAGGAATCCCTCGCCGCGGCAGAAGCCGAAGCCGAGGGCTGGGACAATGAGGAGATACCCCCGTTGCGAGAGGGGAATGAGGAGCCAAATCAAGACAACCTTCGTCACCATCCACCACCCCCACCACCACCAGTACACCCAGAGCCATATCTTGTGAGACACCCAAACCTCCGCCAACTCTACCCAGATGAGAGAGAGCAAAACCTTCGCATTCAGCGAAGGCATCAACAACACCAAATGCCATACGATCCAAAGTCACCACTCTCCCAAATACTCCAAACCCAGCCCTGGCCACCATGCTATAACCCACAAAACCTACCTCGCTATGATGGACTTTCCGACCCTCGCCAGTTCATCATGAGCTATGAAGCAGCGGTTGCCGCAGCAGGCGGTGACGAATCAACAATGGCCAAATCCTTTGTCATCATTCTGCGAGACATCGCACAAACTTGGTACAGCAACCTTCGCCCCGGAACTGTGGATTCCTGGGCCTCCCTCAGAGACAAGCTGTGTACAAACTTCAAGGGCATCACTCCAGCCCCGTTAAACCCTATCGAGCTATTCAATTGCAAGCAAGAGGAAGGTTTATTCAAATCAGAGCAAGGACCCCTGGGATATCTGACGAGGCTGTCATCCTCGCTGCAGTCAGTGGTCTGCGCCCAGGACCATGCTCCTCCAAATTTGCTAGAAAACCGGCAAACTCAATCGAGGAGTTGCATGAAACAATGGAAAGATACTGTAGAGCTGATATGGATTTCAGAGCGAAGTCCGACGCTCGGAGGTCTCAGCAGAGGCCACAGCCGAGGCCTCAACCGAGAGAAAGCAACCTTCGCCAAGAGCAAAGCAACGTCGGTGCGATCAACAAAGCAACAAACTATGAACATCAAACACGGGACGCTCAACAACCGAGCAGCCAAGCCCCGCAGGTTTTGCCACCTCCGCCGAACCAGCGCTACCAGCAGCGAGATCCTGCCAAAACGTATTGTCACTTCTGCGGAATGGGAAAGGGGCACACTACAAAGCAATGCGAATGCTTCGCCAAAGGAAAAGAATTCCAGGAATCCAGGAAACCTGCCATGTCAGACCCCCGAACCATAAACCACACAAGGAAACCAAGCTTCCACTCACCAAATCCAACATACCACTATACCCCCATAAACTACGGCCTACCTTCGCAACAACCCCCCTACACCCACCACCCACTCTACAACCAAACCCATTTGGTTTTGAGGAAAGTCGAGCACCCTGGCACAAACGACATGGGCCCGCAAAAGCAAAACTCACCTCCGCCTAAGATAAGGGGAGGAAAGTCGAGCACCCTGGCACAAACGACAGGGGCTCGCAAAAAGCAAACTTACCTCCAAGCCAAGCCTCGGCGCGGGCCCCCACTTTCTCCGTCTCGCCCGAGCCCTCCAAGCCAGGTCTCGGTGCGGGCCCCACTTTCCCCGTCTCGCCCGAGCCCTCCAAGCCAGGTCTCGGCGCGGGCCCCACTTTCTCCGTCTCGCCCGAGCCCTCCAAGCCAGGCCTCGGCGCGAGCCTCGCTAAAAGAAAAAGGGGGCGTCGCTGTTTTTTCAAAACAAGCTTACACGAGCAAGTGCGCGAGCCTCGCTAAAAGAAAAAGGGGGCGTCGCTGTTTTTTCAAAACAAGCTTACACGAGCAAGTGCGCGAGCCTCGCCTAAAGAAAAAGGGGGCGTCGCTGTTTTTTCAAAACAAGCTTACACGAGCAAGTGCGCGAGCCTCGCTAAAAGAAAAAGGGGGCGTCGCTGTTTTTTCAAAACAAGCTTACACGAGCAAGTGCGCGAGCCTCGCTAAAAGAAAAAGGGGGCGTCGCTGTTTTTTCAAAACAAGCTTACACGAGCAAGTGCACGAGCCTCTCTAAAAGAAAAAGGGGGCGTCACTGTTTTTTCAAAACAAGCTTACACGAGCAAGTGCGCGAGCCTCGCTAAAAGAAAAAGGGGGCGTCGCTGTTTTTTCAAAACAAGCTTACACGAGCAAGTGCGCGAGCCTCGCTAAAAGAAAAAGGGGGCGTCGCTGTTAAAACAACATAACAAACGCCAAAATAGCACAGCAAATACGGCACACAACCCATACGCTTTTCTCATACCGTTACAAAACAATGTTACAACAACGAGCATATCCCAAAATAAAATAAAAAAAAAATCTTTACAAGGGACCACCGCTCCCCTCAATTAACTCCAAATCATCCAAACCTTCGGCCTCCATCTCAAAACCCCCCTCCACTGGAACCAGGGGTCCCCACAACAAAGGAGCTGCAGGGACAATTGGCAGCTCCCCGGGCAAAACCCTCGCCCTATACATGTACCTATGCCTCGTCTCAACTTCCGAAGGTTCCTCCTTCGGGATCACAAGCGCCCCATCCGAACCAACTTCAAGCTCCCTTCGACCGAACAAATATTCCAAAGCTGTGTTCTCATCAATATCATCACCGCCAACTTGCGAGGTCAAAGAAGACCCAAACAAATAACGATCGGCTTGGCGGTCTGTATAGTCTGTCTCGCGCCAAAATCGACTCGACCTACTGTTCTTTAAATCATATCTCCGCACCTTCGACCACCAAAAACGTTCAAAGGAAAGCGAAGGATATTTAAACCTAGCGCGAGCCCATGATTCACCAGTTATAAAAACGTCTTGGTAGTTCAACATCAGCGGGGTCACGTCGAATACGTCTAGCACGGTTCCGTCAGGAAACTGCATGTTGCACAAAAATACGAGATGTCTCAGCCTCGCCAAGTCCTGACAAACAACCATAGTATCTACAAAAAGGCCTCCCTCGCCCCAACAAACCCAGGCATCACACCTGCCCAGCTTCCCCTCGATTGACGTCCACACCCTCGCCAGCGGCGGCAGTCGAGGTCCCAGCTGACGCCTCCTCCGCCGTGGATTCTTTCGCAGCAGCCTCAACGTTCGCCGCAGCCTCCTCTTCCATCGCCGTCGCCCGCGCAGCATCTCCTTCCACGGTCGGCCCGCTCCCGGTCAACGCCTCGATCTCGGCGAGCGTAACCCCCGCACAGCTTGGCTCAGGGGCGGTTTCGGGGTAACCCCTCGCTGCTTTCCCCGCAGGCGGCGAGGGCATTGCATCTCGTCGAGCCTACAAGCAAAACAAAAGATAAACCTCGCCAAAATCAACAAACAACCCCTCCAAAACAAAATCAACACAGACCTAAAAACTTAAACAAAGGTGCGAACCTGGCGCGTAGCCTCGGCAGCTTCTTCGAAGGCGAGAGCCCGGCCACCTCCGGAGATCCAAAACTTGCGAAGCAAACGCATCGCACAGTTCCGGACTTCTGCGTCGTCAACCTTCATCTGGCGAACCTCTTCAACCGTCGGAAAGACATGGCTCGGCCTTTTGACCTTGCGAAGATGATCACAATCCGCCAGTCGAAGCGTGCTCGCCATCGCCAAGGCCCCGGCGTAGCCACCAAAATCGGCTGCGTTGGAAACTAGCGAGCTAAACACATCAAGCTCGTTGCCCAGCCAGCCCTCGAAGGCCTCTGCATCAACCGCAGGCAATGGCTCTCCGGCTGAACCTCCAGCCTCGGTCAGACAACAATCAAGTTTACGCTTGACGTTCTCCATGCTCGTCCGCCAAGAGTTCTTCAAATCAACTAGCCGACCCTCGGCCTCGGCCAAAGCCTTGTCCTTCTCTTTTCCCGCGGCAATCAGATCAGCATTACGCTTCGCCAGCTCAACCGCCTCCTCTCGAGCCTTCGCGGCCTTCTCCGAAGCAACCCTCATTTCATTTTCTCTGTTCTCTAGGCTCCGCGCCAGTTTGCTGTTCTCTTTCTCAAGTTCAGTCATATGGTTCCTCATAAACTCCATGTCGGAGCTAACCTTCCGCCTCGCTGAGCGGTTCAAGAGCATCAGCTCCGCCAACTTGACGTCAACATCATCAAAGGTGTCGCCAACCGCTTGATCTGCAAGAAGGACCTCCGCCTCCGGCACACAAATGCGGCCAAAGATCCGGCCCAGAAAACGCCTTTCCTCCGGGCTGCACTGCAGGTGGCAATCCCGAAGGTCCGGACTGGTGAACAGTGCAGTCGCCGGATCAGAAACCCCAAGCTTCTTGGCGTACTCCGGAAGGCTCGACCGGCTAGCCTCGCCAAACGGTCTTTTTCCCCGGGACCGCGCCGAGTCAAGTTCCCCATCGAACTCAAACCCCTCCACCCAAAGGTGCGAGCCCGCGAAGCTAGAAACCGCACCTCGTCGAGGGCTGCCTGGCTCAATATCTCGTGCAAGCTCATCTGCACCCTGGGTAACCATCGCACCAACAACCGGCGGGGCTCCGCCTCCAATCGACACCTCCTCATCCGTGTCATGCCCTTCAGTAGAACCCTCGCTACCTTCATCAGACGAACCCTCGCCCGTCTCCCCCTCCTTTGCGCCCTTCTCCTCCACCTCATCATCATCAGATTCATCCTCGTCGCCCGAAGTTTGGACCAAAGCACCGATCCCTCCCACGCGAGGCACACGTCCCCCGACCGAACTGGCACCCCGGCCGCTCCGAGCAGCGGCCAAAGAAGTGCCCGCAGCTACAGAGCCAGCAGCGACCTTCGTCGCAAGCACCTTCGCTCGTCCGCCAGCTCCTCCACGGCCTCGACCACGGCCTCTCTTCGGCCGAGACACGATCTCCGTTCCTCCCGAAGCCTTCCGCTTCCTCTTCTTCGGCGCGTCGTCGCTCGAAGGAGCGGGCCAGTCGGCGTACCGAATACCAAGAATGTCAAACATCCTGTTCACACGACCTTCGCCGCCCACCAAGCTATGGATGGCCTTCACTTCCAGCGGGGAAAGCTTCCCCACGAGTTCGTCCGTCCACTGCTGAACTCGTTTAAAAACAGCTTCGTTCCCATCCTCGCGCCTCGGAAATTTCTTAAGAGTTCTTTCCCAGACCTTCTCTAGATCCAAACTAGGCTTCTTCAAGCCCCTACCTTCGTACCTCGGGTCATTCTCCACAACAAACCAAGTCTGCCTCCGGCCAAGAGGCCAAATCTTGGCACAGCAATATTCCTCCACCAAATCACGCGCGCACTGAGAACGCGCAACGACCCTCAGGCAATCAACAGCAGCATGGGCCTCGATGCTCATCTTAGCTTCGGCGCCCACATCTCCAAGCACCGGAAGCTCGCCGCAAAGCTCGGAGCTGTCACTGAGTTTGTAATAGAACCAGAACTCCTGCCACCCGCTACTCCACTTGTTTTTCTGCGCTTGCACCGGCAGCTCCGCGCCGGCGCGATGGCAAAAAGTGTACACCGCAAATTGTCCAAGGCCGATCTTGCCTTCGCTGTCCGTAATCTTGCGAGGCTGCATGTGAACGCGATGAGTACGAACAAAACCCTCGACATGAGGGACAACCCCCTGGGACCTGCAGGCCCAGACGTAGACCGACATCTTTGTGAAGCAGGAAGGCGTAAGCTGATGAAACCGCAGGTTGAACTTCCGCAGGACCGAAGTCACGAAGGTGTCAGCTGGGAAGCGAAGGCCAGCCGAAAAGAACTCCTCAAACACCACAACCTCATCTGCACCCGGCCTCGGCACGGTCTCCCCACTGCTGGCCCTCGCCTTGCCTTCCTCAACCCAGCCCCACCGCACGTAAGATGCAATCTCACTTGCACAAACCCGGCTCAGACCAAACTCGAAGGTAATCCCCTCATCCGCGGCTGTGGGAGAAACAGCGCGAGCAGTTTGCTTCAACCTAGCCATCTCTTCAACTGCTGACACTACCGAACAACAAACGCCTGTCTCAACCCTCGCAGACAAGCTCAAACAAACCTTCGCTACAAGCAAATTGCAACAGCAGGATGGCTATAGCAACAAAGAGCACAATCAAAACTCCCCACCTACTCGTGCTATTTATAGGCCGCGAGACAAGCCTCTCACCCGACGAAGTTGGCGCGACAAAAAAAAAAAAAAAAAAAAAAAAAAAAAACAGGCTTCAATAATATAAAACAACACCACAACGGCCCAGCCCAAAGCAGCCGCGGGCGTCGCTGCCGAGGGCCCCGTTTTTGTCCCCATTAAAAGGCGCTGCTTGGGCCTAAACACGTTCTTTTAGATCCAAGACAACGAGAGGCTACTGTTGGGGGAAGGGACCCTCGGCAGAAGCGCCGCCCGAACCGGTGCTCGAAGTTAGCCCTCGCGTGACGCCTTGTGTGCGTGCGAGGTCCCTCTCCTATTTGAGACCGATACCCTGACCCCCGGATGCGGGGTCAACCCTCGTCGCTTTGTTGTGTTTCCGTGCAGGTCTAAGGCGACGGTCACACTGCAGGAAACCTTCGCTGAACCACGACGCCACCTTCGCTTGAAGCGAAGGTCCGGGCAAGCGGCAAGTGTGCGTCGCCCCGGAGGCAAGCAGAGCCGGAGGTCCGGCAGATGGCGGAGGTGCGCGGGCCCAAAGGCGAGCGCGGCCGAAGGTCAAGACCGTCGCACCACTCCCCGAACGCGAACAAGGGCCAGGTGGCGGCGCGCTGGAGTGTGACCGATTAGGGTTTCCGCTTCAGCTGTGTACTTACGCTTTTGCCCTTCCTCCCTGCGTGGAGGCGAGGAATCTTTGCTGTACCCTTCTGTAATTTGGCCCATACCCCTTGGCATTCCCTATAAATACCAAGGGGATGAACAGTGTGAGGGGGGACCTTTTTCTTTTCGGAATTCGAGCACCTTCCACTTCCGTTTCACCTTCGCTACTGCATCTGACGTTTGGCCGCCTTCGCTCCATCCCCTGCACAAGTGCGGAGGTTGGGCAAGTGCGTTCCAACAAGTTATCAAGAGAGCATCAAGATGGCACCATTTGAAGCTCTGTATGGCAGAAGATGCAGAACACCTTTGAACTGGTCTGAACCTGGAGAACGTAGTCTCTTCGGGGATGACTTAGTCAAAGAAGCTGAAGAAAAAGTCAGGTTGATTCGAGAGAACATGAAGATAGCACTGTTGGCACCAAAAGTGGCGCACTATGCCAATCACACAGCAAGCCGAAGAAGCTGGCTTCGAACGTGGCCCGGGTGCTCAGAAGTCCGGTGCGTGCTAATCAGTTTGCCCTGCAACTAACAAGGGAGATAAACTGTTAAATACAAAGCTGGAACATGTTGGGTATGACCAGACAGTTCCAAGATGTACGGCCCTGAAGCCACTTACGACGACATATAGCTACGAAAGCTATCTGCCAACAGGTTTGAAAGACTATTCGGCAATATGAACAAAGTTACGTGAATAACAGGTTGCCGAACACGTTTGCATGAGAATCGTACTTGCATGACGTATTAGATATAAGTTAAAACTTAACCAATCTTGATTGTACAACCGAGTTGGGATCCATGGAGATTGAACATACAAACTAAGCATGACTAAGCTAATCTAAAGCCTGCGCCTGCCGCACGACACCTAGCCTTATCATAGATCAAACACACTTAACATGCATGAACCCTCGCCACGTGGCAATCCAGATACGATCCAATCGGCTATTACGAACAATAGATCTACTGCATGAAAGACTTTACAATAATAAACATGAAAGAACAGAGCAGATCTATAAAGATGGAGCCGAACCGAGTAGTATCTAGATTGGGCAAAAGTGTTATGATGAAATAAGCATAACAAAACATATAACACAAGGTAACTTAATGAATCTATCAGATTGCCAAATCTAACAGAGCCGATAACTATTTTTACTCATGACTCAATCCGCCGCACGATACAAGGCATAAGCAAAAACCTCCCGTCATAAGCTTAGATCCGCCGCACGATACTAAGCTTAACGTACGAGACTACTTGCACCATATCTAAATCCGCCGCACGATACTAAACATGATAACAAGGTTGCCGGAACTTACGGAGGTCGACGGATCGATGGCCCCTCTCGAAGAACACGACGACACGACTTGGACTCGAAGACGGCACGGGGCCGGGTTGGTTGTATTGATTGTGAACAGATATTACAATGGCCTCAGGGTTTATATTTATACCCTGGTGTTCTCTGAGTCCTAGAAGGACACGATTACAACGACAAAAAACAGGAAACTTATCTAAAATACGATGCCTTTTATTCTGAGCCTCCCTTAATAATCGGCACGTGCTAACAATGACAAGATCCTCTGTTGCCGAATCTTCTGATATGCCGTATTTGTCGCAAACCGACTCAACCTGAGGTAGCCGACCGCAGCGCCATATTGCCGAACCCGCTCGCCATTGACTAGTCGCCTTTACAGCCTTGCCGAATGCATCGAGTTAGCCGACCGCGTTCGCTGCCTGCCGAATCCCTTAAGCGGTGACTTCCCCCGAACCTGTACTGCACTGGCCCGCTTGTCATAATGCAAAAATTATGTGTTAACACATGCCCCCTCAATTTCTGAATAAAGACATTTGTTCTGAAATTGGCCACAAGTCCATCGCGAGCCCTAAATCGGCACTGCTTCAAACCCTGCATTCTCTCCAAATCGCCAATAGCTTCAATCTCCACTTGAACACCGTAATGGCAACCCGTGATGAGATTCCAGAGGTAATCTTCACTTCTCCCCTCAATTCGTTCGGTCAATTCCTATCGGCATTCGGTTCTTTTAACTTTTCCCGCACATATCTTCTTTTAGGCCCTTAGGGACGAAATTCTGATTCCTTGTGATGCGGATCCCGACTCCTACTTCTTGGGTCCAATGGGGAACCCCAATCCAACCAACATCATCAGGATGGAGACCAACAGAATTCCCTTCAAGCATGGAGTCATTTCATCGAACAGGTGGCGGTACACCTTCAAGAACTGGCCTTTGCCTGCGGTAACTGGTTGGAGGAACTGGTATAGAAGAATCCAGGCGAAATTCGGCCCCTATTGGGAAACTCAAGACATTCAGCATGCTCTGGAGCTATCTCTGGCTGAAATGCCCAAAAATGAGCCATTACTCATAACAGCTTCTCATTTTTGGTCAGATGCCCTCAATGCTTTTGTGTTCGGCCATGGTATAATGACAATCACATTAGCTGATGTCTTCATGATGAGTGGCTTGAATATTACTTCGACCATGAATGCTGATGAACTATTAGAGAAAGTTACCCAGAGGTCCATTGATGTCACCGTTGGATGGATGAAGTATGTTGAAATCCACAACAAAGCGCCAAGTCCAGTGACAGAGACAGAGCACAGGGCTTTCCTGAACATGTGGCTGTGCAGATTCATCTTCTGTGGGAGATCCAACGAGCCAACCCTCAACTATATTGCACTGGCTGACAAACTGGCCAAAGGAAAACAAACCCCTCTAGGCAAACTTTTCCTGGGATCCATATACCACATGATGCATCAAATTTCCACTCAAATGTATCACGCCACTCATGCTGACACAGACAGGCTACCACCAATTGATTGTGTCAATGGCCCTTGGTGGTTTATCCAGATGTGGCTTCAGCTATATATGCATCAAATAGTTGCAGTGCCGCTGGACAATCTCAGCTTTCCTTCCAGCAACTTTGCTGAGGATGAAGAAGCCACAGAAAAGGCCTGCCAAACTTATGGGGAAGCAGCCACTGCTATAACCATTAATAAAAGTATTGGCAATCTCTTCAAGTTATTCTTTAAGGGCTTTAGTCAGGTTCTCTGGTTACCTTACAGGGAGAATGACAATCTTACTTTCCCTATCAAATTCAGCTTTGATGATGGCTGCGTAGATGAAATGGCCACAGGAGTCTTCAACTCATTTATCAGACCCTGCATCCTACCAGCCGAATTCAACAGGGGAAGACAAGTGAAACACACCTATGAGTTCTATCACCCCAATATAGCAGCCAGGCAATTGGGTTGTGGACAGCTTCCTCCAAAACTTATCTTTTCTACTGTCATCAGGCCCAGGGAGCAAATTCAATCCAAAGAGCAAATTACAATAGGGATGCAGGCCCATCGGGTATTCAGGCTGGGGCAAGATTTGCCAGACTACAAACCAGTACCATTCCACTTGATTCAGTCTGCTCACCCCCTTTTTGAGTCCTGGTGGCAAGAATGGCATGATCATATCTTTAACAGTCCAGTCCACCCCATGTGCCTAGAAGTCCAAGCAGATTTCAACTCTGACAGCGAGGTATAATAACAAGTCATCTGCTACTCTAGTATTCGATCCTTGGGGTTTCTAACTCTTTTTTTTTCACAGGACTTCACACCCAATCCTGACATCAGGCCTATCCAATATCATCAATCTGGTCCAATCACTGTCCTGGGACACAATGCTCCTTCATTGTCTCGGTTCATGAAATCCCAAGCAGCTTTATTGACCATCTCCTCAGTCAAAGGAGGGAAAAGAAAGGCCATTGAGGACTCCCCCAGTTCTAGGCAAACTAGGACCAAGCAGAGCACACCTCTCCCAAGGGTAAGATGTTTTAGCCCTTCCATCGTTATTAACTTATTCCTGACTGACTCGTATGTCACTACAGACTTCATCCCCTGAACAAGAAAACGTCCACACAACAGTGCTCCCAGTTTTTATTACCTTGGAAGGTGAGCATGCAGACACCAGAGAAATAGACATGATCATCCAGAACCCGGACGATGTCAACATCGGTATGTTCCTCAATCACCTCTTCAATCAGCAGATTTTGCCCCCCTTGACTGATCAATAATTTCACAGATGACATAATCGATGAGACTTTCATTGGTTCAACCCCAGATCCTGCCGGCCAATCTGATCCTCAACCAGATCAAGACCCTGTTAACTTGCCGACCCATCAGGTACGAATTAATTCCTCATTTCATCTCTCCCTCATACTTTACCTTGGTCGGCTAACCTATCCAAATCAACATAGACTTCCATCAGTTCAGCCTCTGAGTATGCATTTGACATCAACGAGTTTCTGAGCAAAAGAAAAGCGGCCGAAAGACCACCGGCACTTGTCCAAGATGTCCTGAGCAACATAACCAATTTTCTGAATCAAGACATCTTGTCCTTAGTCAGAGACACCGATGAGGTTAAAAAATTTCTCGAGCCCATTGCTGAGGACATTCCAGAAAATCTGAGGCTCCATCTGGAGGCCGTATCTACACCGGATGACTGCTTTGCCAAAGTAAAACGAGCAATCAGAAACACTGATCTTCGGACTACCAAGTCTAAGTGCACCCAGGAAGTCAACGATCTATACACCCAGTTCCAGGAGGCCAAGAACTCCCAAGAGACTCTGGAGGCTCAGTTGAAAGAACTACAAGCAAAGAGGTCTGAATTGGAAGTCCAATTAGCCCAGGTTTGTTCTGACATTCGGTCGTGTACCTCTCGGCTATCGGGTTTACCAAATATCATTGAAACGACATCTTCCAAGCTGTCATCAGTGCTTGATGAGGACATTAAACTTAACACGAGGCTTTCACAGACACAAGGCACCGAAGAGGAGGACCAAAAGGCACTGGAGCATGCCAGTCAAGTCCAAGCCGATACGCTCGCAGCTATAAATCAATTCTTGAACAATTGAGACAGCTGTGTAATGAACTTTTAATTTCGGTAATCCCGTATCAGAATGATTCCAACATCTTCTTGTAATATATCTGCGTTTTGCATCCAATCGGTTACAATCCTGATGACATTATGACTAACCGTGCAAACCTGTTCGGTGATTTGGCCGGTGTTTGTTCCAAACACCTAAATCGGCAATTTCGCCGAAGCCAGGCGTTCCAATCTTCGCCGAACACGCGAGTGCATCCGGACGGCCCGCGCAGCCCGATACTGCAGAAGCCCTTCTCGGGAAGCTAGACGACCCCAGTCCGCCGGTTAATATTCGGCGCGCTACCCCGGGGCGCTCGCCACGATCTGTTCCGATTTTATAAATTGCCCCTGGAGGCCTGCCTTCTCCCCATCTTGCATCTGCTCCTCTAGTACTCTCGCCGCCTCGGCTTCCTTGCTTACTCCGCTCCAGAAAACCCTAACTCTCCGAGTGCAATGACGAGCCAAGGCGACCGCGGCAAGCGCCCGGCGACTGAGGAGGCCGAGGGGAGTCGCGCTCGGCGCCTCCGTCAGTGCGGGTAGGACTCCTCGCTTACATCCTTTGTGGCGGATTCTTGAAGGCCCCACTCACACTTTGTTACTGCTTGCCAACAGGATCCCCGTTATCTCCTCCGCCGGTGGGCATGCCCGGCCTTCTCCCGCGCCAGGGAGGCCAGAGGCTCCACCATCGGGCTCGTCGAGCTCCTCCGACAGCCTCTCCTACCACTCCCATCCTCGGGAGGCGAACCCGGGCCGGGACCTCGACGACGGCCTCTACGACCACGACGACGCCCTGAACTTCATGGCATTGCGGGACGAGTCTCGGGAAGAACTGGCCGTCGTCTCGAAGCAGTATGGGATTGACCAGCTGGAATGGGAGGACCAGCGCCGGCAGTTCTGCGACACAATCACGGGTATGAACGCCCAATCCTGGATCGGCTTTCGGCCGTTCTTGTCGATCTTTTAACCGATCCACTCTGTTTTGTCGCTCACAGCATTGTCTGAGGAACTGGAGTGCCTGAAGATGGCGGCGAACGCCGTCGCAGACCGGGTGAACGCCCAGGGCGACACCGCCGATGCGCGCCTGGCCAACATGATCGGCCGCATCGAGCAGGTCGCCCTGCAGGGTGTGCACCACGGCGTGGCGCTGGGGCTGTCGGCGCTGACGGTCCGCACGGAGGAGGACTTCTCTGTGACGCCGGTTGGCTTCCCCGGCGGAGCACGCCCGGAAGACGTCGAACAGATCGACGACTTTCTGGACTCCTACGAGGATCACGCTCACGCCCTCACCGCAGTCACCGATCCGCAGACGGTCATCAACAAGGCGCTTGGTAACTGATCTGCACTTTCGTACCGCCCCCAACTATGAACAATGTTCTACTCCGCCATGTTCATGTATACAATCTGTTTTCCCTTTCTGTGCCTGTCTAGTGTTCGATCCCTTCATTGATTGCACAGCACCGCGTGCATTTGGTTCTACTTTAGTGTTTGCCGCGCTGAAGGCGACACATGCCGTGCCGGCTGTTTTTGCTCTAAGGGCGATAGATCCTATCGGCCATTTTTTGTGCTAAGGGCGATACAACCTTGTATCGGCCGTCGGTGCCCGCTAGTCCTTGATTTCGTTATGCACCGACCTCCACGCTAGGATGAAATCTCTTTAGATAGCGTCCATTAATTGCCCTAGTAAACTCTTCTCCTTGGAGGGTTTTCAGAATGTACGCATTACCCGGAGCACGTCTCAGAATTCGAAAAGGCCCTTCCCAGTTAGGGGACCATTTGCCGAATACCTTGTCTTTGGTACCGATTGGCAAGATAATTTTCCAAACCAAGTCTCCTTCTTCGAATACTTTTTCTCTCACTTTCGAGTTGTAGTACTTGGCAACACGTATCTTGTTCCTTTCAATATTTTCCAAGGCTTTGAGACGAATCAAATGCAAATCCTCTAGCTCATCCATCATCAAATCCTTATAATTCTCTTTAGCCAGATCGTTCTGCAATGTAATTCGTCTTGACCCCGACTGCAACTCCCATGGTAGAACTGCGTGATGCCCATAGACCAACTCGTAAGGTGACGTCTGAGTTGACCCATGACAAGCCATTCGGTAGGCCCACAAAGCTTCGTTGAGCACCAAGTGCCACCTTTTGGGTTTCTCTTCGATCTTCTTTTGAATGATCTTAATCATGATTTTGTTGGAAGCCTCTGCCTGCCCGTTGGCCTGTGCATAATAAGGGGAAGAATTATAGAGCTTAATCCCCACCCCTTCGGCGAAGTCACAAAACTCCGAGGAAGTGAACTGAGTTCCCTGATCGGTAGTGATGGACTGGGGAATGCCGAATCGGTAAATGATGTGCTCCCTGACGAAGGATACCATATTCTCTGATGTCACCTTCTTCAATGGGATGGCTTCAACCCACTTAGTGAAATAATCAGTGGCTAACAAAACAAACTTATGTCCCTTGCTAGATGGAGGGTGGATCTGGCCGATCAAATCAATGCCCCATCCTCTGAAAGGCCAAGGCTTAACGATCGGATTCATGGCCGATGCTGGGGCCCTTTGCACATTGCCGAATCGCTGGCAATCCTGACAACCTCTGTAGTACTCAAAGCAATCTTCGAGCATAGTCGGCCAAAAATATCCGGTCCTCCTGATTAACCATCTCATACGGTGAGCCGACAGGTGTGCACCACATACGCCTTCGTGCACCTCATACATCAGTTTCCTAGCCCCGTCTTGGTCCAGGCATTTAAGCAAAACCCCATCTACGGATTTGTAGTACAATTGATTGTCCAAGAGCGTGAACTTAAGAGCCTTGTACCTGAGTTTTCGAGAGACTTTCTTGGATGGGTCCCTGAGGTAATCGGCAATGTTGTCTCTCCAGTCTTCAATTGCCTGATTACCACCTGGGACTACTTGATCATCTTCTGGGGTTGCTTGCTCTTCCTCAAGTGCAAAAATGTTTTGATTTTCCCTGTACCCGGATGCTGCCTGAGCCAACTGGTCCCTGTACCCGGATGCTGCCTGAGCCAACTGGTTTGCTTCTTCGTTTTGCCCCCTAGGAATATGTTGCAAGGTTGCCGATCGAAACTGTCTAAGGAGCTCCTGGCAACCTTTGAGATATTCCTGCAGCGTGTCGTTTTTGCACTCGTACTCACCTGTCAGCTGCCTGATCACCAACTCCGAGTCACCGAAGATCTCTACGGCGTCTACCTTAACGTCCACAAGCAACCGCAATCCTCGAAGCAGTGCCTCATACTCTGCTTGATTATTAGTCACCGGGTACTCGATCGGTATAGAGTATTTGAAAGGTGCCCCCTTGGGAGAAATCAACATGATCTCAACTCCACCACCTTTGCTACACGACGATCCATCAAAAAACAATGCCCAGGGGGCAATGGCTACTATGTTAGCGTTAGGATCACGATGGTGAGTGACGAAATCAGCCATAATCTGGCCTTTAACAGCCTTTGCCGATTCAAAACGCAAGTCAAATTCCGAAAGAGCCAAAACCCATTTACCGATCCTCCCATTTAAAATTGGCATTGACAACATGTGCTTGATTACATCAAACTCTGATACTACCACGCATTCGGCATTCAGTAGATAGTGCCGAAACTTGGTACAGGAATAGAAAACGCACAAGCACAATTTTTCCGTAGCCGAATACCTTGTTTCGGGGTCCAGTAACTTTCGGCTAAGATAGGCTATGACTCTCTCTTTTCCTTCGAATTCTTGCACGAGGGCCGACCCTATCGTTAGGTTGTCGGCCGCCACGTACAACTTGAAAGGCTTGTCGAGTTGTGGAGGAACCAATACTGGTGGTGCCTTCATGTACTCCTTGATCTCATCGAAAGCCTTTTGTTGCATGTCACCCCACACGAACTCCTGATCTTTCTTGAGCTTCAACAGTGAAGAAAATGGCAGCACGCGCTCGGACAAGTTGGATATGAACCTTCTGACAAAGTTGATTTTGCCGAGTAGTGATTGCAGTTCTTTGAGATTGGTCGGCGGCACTACCTTATCAATTGCTTCCATGCTCTTCTTGCCGACTTCGATCCCCTTTTTGTGGACCAGGAATCCCAGAAACTCACCAGCCGACACCCCAAATGCACACTTGGTTGGATTCATCTTTAAACCATGTTTCCTTGTGCACTCCAAGGTCTTCCTTAAATCGGCCAAGTGTCTTTCTTTGCCTCTGGATTTGATCACCACGTCATCAATGTAGATCTCTACGATTTTGCCGATCAGCTCATGGAATATGTAATTCATGGCTCGCTGGTAAGTGGCACCGGCATTTTTCAAACCAAAATTCATGACCATCCATTCAAACAATCCTATATGGCCGGGGCACCTGAAGGCGGTCTTTGCCACATCCTCTGCAGCCATAAAAATCTGGTTGTAACCTGCGTTGCCGTCCATGAAGCTTATGATTTCAAAACCGGCCGAAGCATCTACTAGCAAATCGGCCACCGGCATCGGATAACCGTCCATAGGGGTGGCTTTGTTGAGGTTCCTGAAGTCGATGCATACTCTCATCTTCCCGTTCTTCTTGTACACTGGGACAATATTGGAGATCCATTCCGCATATCGACACGGCCGAATGAAGTTAGCTTCCAGTAATCTTTCCACTTCCTTTTTCATGTCGGCCAACACCTCCTCCTTGTAGATCCTGCGCGGAGGTTGTTTGTATGGGCGGTATCCAGGTTTGATTGGCAACTTATGCTCAACAATGGACCGATCTAATCCAGGCATCTCTGTATAGTCCCACGCAAAACAGTCTTTGAACTCCTTTAGAAGATCTACTAGCTGCACTCTGAAATCAGGGTCTAAACTAGAACTTACAAACATCGGCCTCTTCTTACTCGCATCACCAATATCCACCTCCTCTAACTTGTCGGCCGACGTGAAACCACGTCCCAGTTTGCCCTCGCTGCTGTCGGTTGGGTTGTCCATCTAAAAGAAGCTTTGAGAGCCGATTGCTTGGATCGGCTGTTGATCTCTACCATAGTCGTTGATAGGACCTTCTCCCCACACGCGATCGGAGAAGCAGTCTACTCCGTCGAATTCCCAGTAAGTGGGTTCAATGGTGGCAACACTCACCGAGTCGTCGGCTTGGACAACCTCGATGTCATCTCCAACCCACTGTATGAGCATTTGATGCATGGTTGAAGGTATGCAGCAGTTGGCATGGATCCAATCTCTGCCCAAAAGCAGGCTATATGCCCCCTTGCCATCAATGACAAAGAAGGTCGTAATGAGCGTCTTGGACCCAATCATCAATTCCACGTGCACGGCGCCCCGAGTGTCAGAGGGATTACCGGCGAAGTCACGGAGTACCAGATCCGTTTTGAGCAGGTCTTCATCATTCATGCCCAGCTTTCTGAAGGTGGCATAAGGCATGATGTTAATCGCTGCGCCGCCATCGACAAACATCTTGGTTAGCGTCTTTCCGTTGACGTACCCCTTGACATACAACGGCTTCAAATGCCGATGCTTGGCTGGTTTGTCAAATGCTGCCTTCTGAGACAACACGAGCTGTGCCGCGAGCTCGTTGTGCTCGGCCTCGTCAGAGTCCGAACGCGCTTCGTCCTGTGCCCCCTGGCCGATTGGAGCCATGAATTCCAGGGGAAGGAAAAAAGTCATGGCCACGCCAGCGCCTTTGCCAGTGTTATCTGGCTTTTCCTTCGGGCGCCACTCTTGCTTCTTCCCATTGGCAGCTGCTTCTTCCAACTCCCTATTCCGGAGGCGCTGCACCCTCCTTTTCTGGCTCTTTCTGAGCCCTGGCGGACACCACTGCCCTTCTTGCCATCTATACGGGCGGGGCTGTGCCCCCTCGCTGTCACCTTGGTGGTGCACCCACTCCTGGTCGGCATATCTCTTGGCTCGCCGATCCGGGCTCCTCATTTTTAGGCGCCGATCGTCCATTGGGATGCGCGCTCCCAACCTTTCATGGACGGGACGGCGGTCGACCCGATCCTGCCTATACCCCCTGTACTGATCGCTGCATTCGGGGCAGTTGCTGACTGCAGGCAATTTCAAGCCCTCGTTCCAGCAGTGGCGGAAGAACGGACAGCCCCAGTGAGCTTGCTCCCGCTCTTGGAGGTGCTCTTGCTCCCAGCGACGGGCCTGTTCTCTGTGGTAAGCCGTCTCCTCCAGATGATACTGGTGCTCTCCCGTGCGACCGTCTTCACGCTGGTATTCCCCCGCGAGTTCCCGCTCTTCACGCTGGAAACGCCTCTGCTCCTTCTCATTTTGCCGGCGCCACTTGTTAAGGAGATCTCTGTGGGTAGGCCTGCGCCTGGAAGACGACTCTCCGTGCTCGTATCGGCTATTCGCGGCTTGGGCGTGCTGTCGGAGCTCATCGCCAGTGATTTGCCGATCGGGATCCACTGCGCCAGACTCGCGCGCCCTGCTGGAGGTGAGGACTTTGACCTTGCCCTTGCCTCTGGGACCCTCCGGGGCTACCATGTTCACTGAGACGAACACGGAGTTCTGGGCGAAAGGGTTGGCATCGATCTTCATCTTGCCATTGAACTTGATGTGCCCATCCTGGATGGCCTTCTGGATCCTTGTCCTGAACACACGGCAATCATTAATAGAATGAGTGTTAGTGTTATGAAAGCCGCAGTATTTCTTGTCTTTAACCCCTCCAGGACGCAGCATCGGGTGATCCGGGGGTAGCCTGACTCTCCCTTCGGCGACCAGAAACTCGAAGAGCTTGTCGGCCTTGGTGACGTCGAAGTCGTATGCCCCTTTCTGCTGGCGCAGCCATTGCTTGTTGGCCTGGGTCGGCTCTTTATCCCAGCTGAGCTCCGCAGCGGCCACCTCATCTTCGGCATCGGTATAGTCCTCGGCTTCGTCCAAGAAAGCCTGATACATCTGGGCCGCGACATTGTCCTTCTGGAAGCGCCCTTCCCTCCGGAAGCCTTGCGCTTGGATAGTCATTTCATTCAGCCGGCGAGAGAGATGACCCAGGTCTTCAAACTCTTGGCCGAAGAGCTTGTCTCTGATGCTCGGGAGCATGCCTGCCACAGCCAATGGTGGAAGCTGGTCGTCCGGTAGGTACATGCCAAAGCACTGGCTCTTGACTTCCCTAAACCTGCGCAGGTAGTCCTGCGGCGTCTCATTTGGCCTCTGGCGCACATACATGATGTCCACCAGCTTCTTCTCCTTGGTGCCCATGTAGAAGTGCGTATGGAACTTCTGTTCCAAGTCTGCCCAAGAGAGAATAGAACCCGGTGGCAGAGACGTGAACCAAGCGAACGCCGGCCCAGTGAGCGATGACGGGAAGTACCGAACCCTGAAGGCATCCTCGGTATTGGCCTCTCCAAGCTGGAGCAGATAGCGACTGATGTGCTCCACCGTGCTAGTGTCGTCTAAGCTGGAGAACTTGGACAGGTCCGTCGGCACTTGGACTCTGGGCGGCAGAGCCACACGGTGGAACCATTCGGGGAACGGAGATTTGTAAGCATAAGTACCCTTAGGCTTCAGGCCGAAGGTGCGCTGCATCATATCTGCCATCCTCTCTAGCATGACATCGACATTAGAGTCGGCGGTCTTCTCGGCCGTCGGCTTCCCGTATCCTGGATGTGGGGCACCCTCTATGCTGTGAGGCTCAAGCATCTCATGGTACCCGTTTCCATAGTAGTCCCTTATGAGCCTATAGGTCTGCGGGGAGATCTTGCGTGTTGCCTCTGGTGTCTGACCCTTAGTGCCGAACGTGAGCTGACCCATGGTCGGCAATTGGCCCTCTGGCATGCGCTTCTCTTGAGTGGCGAGCCCGCCTGATTGAGCCTTAGGTGGGGTCTCTTCACCAGCGGCTCCTGCCCCCTTGAGGTGATTCGGCAGATTGAAAAGATGTGGTCCTGCTATAGGGCCAAACTCTGCCTCCATAAGTTCATCGGCCTTGGGGCCGAATTGGGCGATCATGATGGTACAGAAAGTGTTGAGAAACGCCCCATGCATGCGACCGATGGCGCCAGAGACAGCTTCGTTGATTATGTGAGACATCTTCAACACTGCCTCCGCTTCCCCGGGATCATCCGGGTTGAGCTGGACGGGCTTCGGCAGATCGTGCAGACGGCGAACCTTTCCGCTCTTGTTCTTGGAAAAGGCTTCTAGGCACTTGGCCTGGAACTCGGCACAAGCGTTATCCACCTGCTCTTTGTACTCGTCAGGTAGTTCAGCGAGCTGCACCTACACGAGCCCCGCCTTGTTGTTGGCCTCAGCTTCAATGACTTCGACCATTGCTGCAGGAAAAAGGTGTCTCACCGGGCGTGCCAAAAAGTGTGTTGGCACCAAAAGTGGCGCACTATGCCAATCACACAGCAAGCCGAAGAAGCTGGCTTCGAACGTGGCCCGGGTGCTCAGAAGTCCGGTGCGTGCCAGTCAGTTTGCCCTGCAACTAACAAGGGAGATAAACTGTTAAATACAAAGCTGGAACATGCCGGGTATGACCAGACAGTTCCAAGATGTACGGCCCTGAAGCCACTTACGACGACATATAGCTACGAAAGCTATCTGCCAACAGGTTTGAAAGACTATTCGGCAATATGAACAAAGTTACGTGAATAACAGGTTGCCGAACACGTTTGCATGAGAATCGTACTTGCATGACGTATTAGATATAAGTTAAAACTTAACCAATCTCGATTGTACAACCGAGTTGGGATCCATGGAGATTGAACATACAAACTAAGCATGACTAAGCTAATCTAAAGCCTGCGCCTGCCGCACGACACCTAGCCTTATCATAGATCAAACACACTTAACATGCATGAACCCTCACCACGTGGCAATCCAGATACGATCCAATCGGCTATTACGAACAATAGATCTACTGCATGAAAGACTTTACAATAATAAACATGAAAGAACAGAGCAGATCTATAAAGATGGAGCCGAACCGAGTAGTATCTAGATTGGGCAAAAGTGTTATGATGAAATAAGCATAACAAAACATATAACACAAGGTAACTTAATGAATCTATCAGATTGCCAAATCTAACAGAGCCGATAACTATTTTTACTCATGACTCAATCCGCCGCACGATACAAGGCATAAGCAAAAACCTCCCGTCATAAGCTTAGATCCGCCGCACGATACTAAGCTTAACGTACGAGACTACTTGCACCATATCTAAATCCGCCGCACGATACTAGACATGATAACAAGGTTGCCGGAACTTACGGAGGTCGACGGATCGATGGCCCCTCTCGAAGAACACGACGACACGACTTGGACTCGAAGACGGCACGGGGCCGGGTTGGTTGTATTGATTGTGAACAGATATTACAATGGCCTCAGGGTTTATATTTATACCCTGGTGTTCTCTGAGTCCTAGAAGGACACGATTACAACGACAAAAAACAGGAAACTTATCTAAAATACGATGCCTTTTATTCTGAGCCTCCCTTAATAATCGGCACTTGCTAACAATGACAAGATCTTCTGTTGCCGAATCTTCTGATATGCCGTATTTGTCGCAAACTGACTCAACCTGAGGTAGCCGACCGCAGCACCATATTGCCGAACCCGCTCGCTATTGACTAGTCGCCTTTACAGCCTTGCCGAATGCATCGAGTTAGCCGACCGCGTTCGCTGCCTGCCGAATCCCTTAAGCGGTGACTTCCCCCGAACCTGTACTGCACTGGCCCGCTTGTCATAATGCGAAAATTATGTGTTAACAAGCACAATCCAGGCAAAAGAGTTATGCCGATAAGAGACGTCGGTCTCTTACCTTTAAAGTTGGTGATTATGTCTATCTCAAGGTGTTACCAATGAAAGGAGTTACTCGATTTGGAATCAAAGGAAAGTTGGCACCTCGATATATAGGTCCCTATCAGATCCTTGAAAGATGTGGAAAGGTGGCATATCATCTTGATTTACCACCACAGCTATCATCAGTTCATAATGTGTTCCATGTCACTCAGTTAAAGAAATGTCTTCAAGTGCCTGATCATGTCATTCATGTTGAAGAGATTGAGTTAGAGCCTGATCTGACATATTCAGAGTATCCTATCAAGATTCTTGACCAGAAAGATCGAGTCACTCGAAAAAGAACTGTCAAGTTCTACAAGGTTCAATGGAATCAACATACTGAAGATGAAGCCACGTGGGAGTTAGAAGAGTTTCTCTTAGAAAGCTTTCCTGAGTTTCTTTCTTCTGTCTAGTCCTTGTAATCTGTAGTATGATGACCTATCCCCTGCTTTTTGTAAAAGTTAGTAATGGAAGTGCTTGACACGTTTCCTTTTCCATTAGTTAGCCTACAGGTTAAATCTCGGGACGAGATTTCTTTAAGGGGGGAAGAGCTGTAACACTCTGGTGTTAAGCAGACTAAAACCTGACATGTCATCATATGCACTGGCATTTCATCGGAGTTGATAACCTAAATATGCATTCACTAAAAACAAGTTTAATTCATCATGCTTGTGCTTGGTTGATAAGGAGTGCTTAAGTTTGAAACCCTAGTTTATGCTTTCCTATGTTGTGAATAGTGCTTTTATACTATAAAAGGGTATTTTGGTAATTTCATATATAGTAATTGAATTTTGGACCAAACCTTGGTATTATGTCTCAAAGGTGTATTTGGAACATGTTTCAAGTCACCATTGAGTTATAATTCAACTTTGGTTGAAATTCAATTAAATAATTTAATTAATTTAAATTATCCTATTTTGTCCCCTTTTGATTTTCAAACCCTAATTCGAAATCTAAGCATATTTTGCATATGTTGCAAAAATAAAAGATGTTCAGTATTTAATTCTGAGCATTTGAAATTTTAACATATTTTCAATTTATATTCAAAAATCTAAAGTAATTTCAAAATAACCGAAAGGGGTATAATGGAAAGGGGGGATAAGTTTCTTCTCCTGTTCATGGCGGTGGACAGCTGATCTTTGATCAGCGATGCCAGTGCGTAGGGCGCCGTTTTCTCCCGTTTGGGCATGCACCTGTATCCGTGGCAAAGCTAAGCAGCTGCTGGCGCTCTCCCTTTGCTCCGTGGCACTTTCTGCTGAGCTCGCCGCCGTAGTTTTGCCACCGAAGCACCAACGGGCTCAGCTCCATTTAAATCCAAAATTCACTACAACTGATCGTCCTCATCCAAAATTGACCGCAGTTATATCTTTCTTACCTCCTTGCGCATCTCCAGAACCTATCCCTTTTATCTCTATCGCCTCAGAGAGCTTGTGCTTGCCGTTTTCCTTCCCGCCGGACGAAAACGCCGACGAGCTCGACCTCACCGTGGTCAGCCCATCCGGGCACTCCTCTGCTCTCCCTTTCTCGTGTTTTTGTTTCGCCTTGACCCCAGGATACTCATCGGCTCGATGGTTTTCCGTTTGGTGCTCAGGTCTCGCCGGAACGTCGTCTGCTTCGCCGGAGCTCGCTGCCGCAAGTCATTGCTCTGTGGACTTCTCCTCTCTGTTCATCCTCCGCTCGAACCAGCTACATGGCCAGCATCAGGGTGAGTTACTGGAGCTTCCTAGCCCCTCCGTTCTCTTGCTATCGGCCTGAGTTCGCCGGAGTATCCTCGCCGTGATCCGGTCCGCCGCCGTGCGTGGTCAGACTTCACCGGAGCGGTAGCGTTTGGGGTTAGGGGCTCTATCAGTTGCGGGTGACCTGCCGGTGCTTGTGCTCGCGTCAGTCGGGTCTTTTATGGCCGAAGATGGCCAGCGTAGAGTTCGCCGGCGTTCTGTGCGCCGCAGTCCTCTCTGGACGGAGTCGGGGACTTCGCAGTTGCGAAGATAAGAAAGTACAGGGGGCTGGTTGCGAAGTCCGTGGCACATATGAATAGTGCTCAGGACAGCGGGTTATTTTCGTAGAAGCCGAGGGGCTTTTCTGCAAAAGCGCCAGGGCGCGCGGGCGAGAGCCAGGCCGGGCCGGCTTTCACGCGCACTGGGCCGAGTGGAGTTGGGCCGAAAGCCCGGTTAGGCTTAGTTTTGAGTTTTTCTTTTTATAACTATATGCACAGTAGCTAGTTTTCTTCTTTTTGCTATAATTATTCTATAGCTCTGTTAATTATGATAGTTTACATGTTAGATGATATCATATCTGTGCTAATATAAAAATTATAGAACTTGTGTTTTGAGCACCTTTGCTATGCTAATTAAATCCATCCTTTAATTGCTAAATGCAACTTTGATGAATTATGTAGTTTTCCGTGTTTCTCCTAAAATAATGAAATTTGACATGTGAGTTTATGTTACGGTTATGTACCTTCATATTTAATTTCAGCTCTTTTTGATAAAGTATGATCTGTTCATAGTAAAGGCTATTTAAAATGACTTATAAAATAAGTAGAAATAGTTAATTACTTTAGATTTGTGTGATTTTGGATTTGTTTGTCAACCAGTGGAAAATTAGCATGATTTGCTCCCTGGTTATGGATTCCTTTATGCAAATGATCTTTTGTTGCTTGTTAGCTACATCACCTTGCTTAATGAAAATAATAAAACTTGCTTAGTAGTAATATATGGTTTGATAGCTAAGTTAGTTAGTTTTTATATCATGAAGGAAAGTTGTACTCAAGGTAGTTAAGTTTGTTTGTTATTATCCAAAGAACATGTACCCTGTCTTAATCATGTCATGAGCATCTCATTGATCATGCATATACACTTCTACGTGTAGATCTCGTTTCGGAAGAATCTGATCCACAGTGGGTTTCACCTGAGTGTTTGGATCCTTCTGGTTTTTCTGAGTCACCGGACATCGCTGATCACCAAGGCAAGCCCAGGACATTAAACCTATCCTTGTATTTTTATAAAGTTATTTATATCACTTGAGTTAATATGATGCATTAGGTGAATAGGAGTTGAGTGAATCCTATTTGATGCATTACCGACCTTGATGATTCTAATATTTAACCTTGATACCTGTTTTATGAAAATACTTAGTATGCTTAGTCATGCTTTACTTACTTAATAATAGTAGGTGCTTGTAAAAATGGTTGTTATGTTATGGAAATAATGAATCTTGAGACAACATGATAATTACAGTAACTTACATCAAGAATGGAGTCTTGTTGTAATGTTACTCATCATAGGACCTTATCGTTGTTGGCATGCTGTGATTGAGACCCTTGAGTACAGCCCACATGCGGTGGTAAGCCTCGTCTATAGCTATTCCGATACTTGAGAACGGCCAACTGCGTACTGGGAGTGGAGAGATGGCGAGAGTAGCGTGTACCCTCGGGGCTATGAGATAGTCGGGTTCGAGGTGTACTGTACTCTCGGGTGATGCTGGACCCGTTCTTGTATGGGAGGATCTATAGATAGGGTTGACATATGCAAGATTAAGTTCTACATATGTCGTGTGGTACGAAATCCCTAGCTGGGTTTAATCGATTCGAATCACTGTGTTAATTGGATCTTTATGAGATGGGAACTAAAGATGTGGAGCCTCAATCCACTGACCCGCACCGTAGTAATAATTGGATCTTTATGAGATGGGAACTAAAGATGTGGTATGCTTATGAAGGTTTGAGAACCTTTAGATAGTCATGAAATTTAATCTTGAGTTAAAACTTGAAAGTAGGGTTTTCTATTAGTAAGCTTTTATGCAAAAGAAATGTTTTGATCTTGCTAAAGGCTTACCTTGAATCCCGATAACCTTCATACCTGAGTCTTCTCCTCTTTTCTAGTCGGTTAAGTCTTGTTGAGTACTTTTGTACTCAGGGTTTGTTAACCTTTGTTGCAGGAGAGTTTATTGATCATCCTTTTGGTGGTCAATGTTTCTTCACTCTTGTGGAGGAGAGTGATGATGACTCTGATGTTTGACCTTGGGAAAGTAACAAAAAGTTGTGTGGTATATGTGATATAAAGTTCCGAACCTTTTATGTATCAAGTACTTATGGTTTGTAAACTTTTAATCTTAAGTTTCAATCTATGTTATATAACCTTTCCGCTTTTACTCTGATTTATCTTATCTATAAAACTATTGTAATACTGTGATGCTTGATGAGGGAATTCCTGAAAAGAATGTAACGTGGATGATTTGGGTTTCCCGAGGACACCCGACAAATCTCTTGAGTCATTTGGAACTCGTGCACGCCAATCAGAAGTCTTTGGGACAATGATGGGTGCATGTGGGCCACTTAATTCAGGAGGTTCTGCCACAAGTGGTCTTAACCCATGTGAGAAGCCCAAATCCACCACTACTCCCAAGCTTACCAAGATTCCACCCAAAGAGCCTCTCAAGCCTAACACCAAGGATGGGGTCTTTGTTGAACCCCCGAGAGCTCCACCCAAGAAACAATCATGGGCTCCCAAACCAAACCACCTCAAGAACAAGCTGGACACCATGCCACCCATCCAGGAGGAGCTTATGCCACAGAAGGGCAAAGTGATCCACACTCACTACCGTGAGTACCAACAACCCCCTTTGAGAGCGGTGAGGTACCATTGTGAGCACTGTGGGAGAGATGGACACTTGAGTGAGTTCTGTTTTCGGCGCAAGAGAGAGGCGCGCCGTGCAAGGGAGATGAACAACCCGGACATGTACCATCCTTTCCATGATATACATGTGCCGAATGTTCAGAGGAGAGCTCCAAGGAGAGCTGCTAGGCCTAGAGGTCCAGAACCTCAAGTTCTCAGGCCTAGGCAGCAGAGAGGACGTGCCCCGCGGGAGCCTGCAGTTGTAGGCTATCGACCCCGTGGCGGTGGCTTTGTAGTTGAGCGTTTTCCCCCACCGCGTTTTGAGTATCGCGATGGACGCTCTTCCCTCAGCGGACCACGTTTTCCTCAGCGTGGTGATCGCTTTCCCCGTAGACGAGCTAGGAATGGTTTTTCTGCTAACCGTTCTTTTGAGCAGCCGGCCCAACACTGGTATTCTTCCTACTTCACTAACCCCAGTGTTGGACCGTATGCTCACCCTATGTCTTTTTATTGATGTAGGTAAAACGATTGGAGAACGTTTGGTTGGTGGATTCCGGTTGCTCGAGGCACATGACCAGAAACGCCAAGTGGTTCTCCAGTCTTAGTCCAGTCGCTGGAAATGAGTTTATCACCTTCGGCGACAATAGCAAAGGTAAAGTGTTGTCTCGTGGGTCGGTACGAGTTAATGAGCACTTTGTGTTGCGTGATGTTGCTCTTGTTTCTAACTTGCATTTTAACCTTCTTTCTGTTTCGCAACTCTTTGACGACGACTATGAGATTCGTTTTAAACCGAATCTCAGTCGTATTTTGGATCCTCAGGGCAATCTTGTTTGTATGATTTCGCCCTTTGGAAAAGTCTTTCGTGCGAATTTCTCGGAGTCTTTTGGCACTTCTCGTTGTCTGGTGGCTGGACCTTCCTCTTCTGATCTTTGGAAGTGGCATAGGAGACTTGGACATTTGAGCTTCGACTTGCTCGCAAGGCTTAGTTGACTTTGCCTAATCCGAGGATTGCCCAAGTTGCATATGGAGAAGGATCTTGTTTGCCACTCTTGTAGACATGGGAAGATGGTTACCGCTCCCCACCATCCAGTGACTCAGGTGATGACCAAGCGCCCTAGAGAGCTTTTGCACATGGACCTTGTTGGTCCGGCTCGGGTCAGCTCGGTTGGGGGGAAGTGGTATGTGCTTGTTGTTGTTGATGACTTTTTGAGATATTCGTGGGTCTTCTTTTTAGCTGAGAAGACCGAGAATTTCTCCTTTGCTCGCAATCTGATTTTGCGTCTTCAGAACGAGTTCCCTTTGAACTCGATGCGAGCTATTAGGAGTGATAATGGTTCCGAATTCAAGAATTCAGATTTTGAGAAGTTTTGTAACTCTTTGGGTTTAGAGCATCAGTTTTCTTCCCCCTACACACCACCCCAGAATGGTGTTGTAGAGAGGAAGAATCGGACCCTTGTAGAGATGGCCAGGACGATGCTCGATGAGCATAGGACTCCTCGGCGATATTGGGCCGAAGCTATGAGCTCTGCATGCTACATTTCAAATCGCATTTTTCTCTGAGCTTTCTTGAAAAAGACTTCTTATGAGTTGCATTTTGGAAAACTGCCCAAGGTGAGTTATTTTTGAGTTTTTGGTTGCCATTGTTTTATACTCAAAAAGGGCAACTTGGACAAGTTTGAGTCTCGTTCTTCTGACGGTGTGTTTTTGGGTTATGGCACTCACACTCGAGCTTATCGTGTACTTAACCTTGACACTAACCGAGTCATGGAGACATCCGATGTCACCTTCGATGACACCATGGTTTGTCCTTCTCCTCGTTTTGAGCGTGCATGTCATCTTGAGGTTGGTGAGCCTCTTTTTGATGACGAGGATGAGGGTGCTGAAGGTATGGATGATCCAGCACCCCCTCCACCTGCTTTGCCGCAAGGAGCGACTTCTACAACGACTCACGGCCCCGACACGTCTTCTTCCTGGGGACCGTGGGATCCGCCACCCCGAGCGGTACCTTTTGTACCCGGGGAGGCACCAACTGCTGTTGAGGGGGAGATTACTTCTGCACGGGAGGCGCCACGACACATCCAGCGCCAACACCCCCCTCAGCAGATGATCGGCAGCATCGACGAACGTGTCACTCGGTCCAGGTCACAAATCTCTCACTTTGCTCATTCTGCTTTTGTTGCTGATTTTGAGCCCCGAGATGTTGGACACGCTTTGATGGATCTGGATTGGGTCAATGCCATGCATGAGGAGTTAGAGAATTTTGAGCAAAATTGGGTTTGGGTTTTAGTTCCACCTCCTCCAGACTGTAAGCCTATTGGGACAAAATGGGTTTTCAAAAACAAGCAAGGAGAGGATGGCCACGTTGTTAGAAACAAGGCCAGGCTTGTAGCGAAGGGCTATAGTCAGAAGGAGGGGATAGACTAGGAGGAGACGTTTGCTCCTGTAGCTCGTTTGGAGGCTATTAGGATACTCTTGGCTTTTGCTACATCCAAAGGTTTCAAACTTTTTCAAATGGATGTCAAGAGTGCCTTCTTAAACGGCTACATAGAAGAAGAAGTTTATGTGGAACAACCCCCCGGTTTTGAAAATCCCAAGTTTCCAAATTCCACAAAGCTTTATATGGTTTGAAACAAGCCCCTAGAGCCTGGTATGATAGGTTGAAAACCTTTTTGCTTGCTAAGGGTTTTAAAATGGGATGTGTGGATAAAACGCTCTTTCTCCTCAGACAAGGCAAAGACACTCTCTTTGTCCAGATTTACGTGGATGATATCATTTTTGGTGGTTCTTCTCATGCTTTGGTTGCCAAGTTTGCAGATACTATGAGAAGGGAGTTCGAGATGAGTATGATGGGCGAGCTGACTTTCTTTCTCGGATTGCAAATCAAGCAATCCCGAGAAGGGACGTTTGTGCACCAGGGCAAGTATACCAAGGACTTGCTGAAGAGGTTCGATATGGGTGAGGCCAAGCCTCTTCCAACACCTATGTCGACCACGACGGCCCTGGATGCGGACAAGGATGGAGAAGCTGTGAACCAGAAGGAGTACCGAAGCATGATCGGTCGCTGCTCTACCTGACGGCGACACGCCCGAACATCCAGTTCGCTGTGTGTCTGTGTGCGCGCTTTCAGGCGTCGCCGCGCACTTCTCACCGTCAGGCGGTGAAACGCATATTCAGGTACCTTCGTTTCACACCTGAGTTCGGGATTTGGTATTCAGCTTCCTCCACCCTCTCCCTTTGCGGTTATTCCGATGCCGATTTTGCTGGTTGTCGCATTGAGCGTAAGTCCACTTCTGGGACTTGCCAGTTTATTGGTTCTTCTCTTGTATCGTGGTCTTCTCGCAAGGAGTCTAGTGTCACCCAGTCTACCACAGAGGCTGAGTATGTTGCTGCGGCTAGCTACTGTTCCCAGTTGCTTTGGATGATGGCCACTTTGCGTGATTTTGGTCTGAGCTTTTCTCGTGTTCCTTTGCTTTGTGACAGCACGAGTGCAATTAGCGCTGCTAAGAACCCCGTGCTTCACTCAAAGACCAAACACATTGATGTGCGCTTTCATTTTCTGCGAGACCACTATGAGAAGGGTGATATCGACCTTCGCCATGTCGATACTCATCATCAGTTGGCTGATATTTTCACCAAGCCTTTGGACGAATCAACTTTAATCGGTTGAGGGGTGAGCTTGGTGTGTGTTTCCCCTTTTAGATGGGGGAAACATTTTGGATCTTGGATCATAGACTGACTATTTTTCGTTTGTCTTGTTTTCTTGTCTCTTTTGTCTTTTGCATTTTCAGCATACGCTTTTACATTCTGAGCTTCATGTATATAATCTTTAGAATGTAACTATGCTCTGCTTAGTATGCTCTGATGCTATATGTTGATACCAGTAGCTTATGCTCTTTCTGATCACTAATACATGTTGTGAGCTGAGCTATTTTTGAATGGTGAACCTGCTTAACA
This sequence comes from Coix lacryma-jobi var. lacryma-jobi, assembly GCA_009763385.1. Lineage (NCBI taxonomy): Eukaryota > Viridiplantae > Streptophyta > Magnoliopsida > Poales > Poaceae > Coix > Coix lacryma-jobi. Next base: position 104,527,110 of record CM019829.1, read on the forward strand.
AACATCAAACTTGAAATTGTTCACCATTGAGATATGCAACTAGCATGTGTAGGATGTGTTGAATTCACTCGTGCTTTTCTTTTATGCTAGGTTGCTATGTCTCTAGTTCTGAGTCTGTCACTTGCTTGATATGTTCATATTCTGTCAATAAAATCTGAACCAAGTTTTTAAGTGAATTGAAAAGATCGAGATGGGATTGCTTGTCAACACATCACAGTTTCGAGACTGTTTCTCATTGCACTTTGAGTTAAACTTGAGCTGTGTAGTGTATGACCGAAACTGTTGCTTTAAGCTTCTAATTGCTTTTGCATAGGCTTCGCACAGTTGAAAAGTTAGGCAATGACAAGCCTACTTATCCTACTACTAGCCTAAGTGCGAAAGAGCAAATGACTGAGATAGATGGGAGGAGGGTGTCTCCCGACTACTTATCCTACTACTAGCCTAAGTCTATTTCCTACTCTACCCCTCTCTATTCTAATTACAGAGCGAACCAGCTAAACCCTAGGGTTATTCTGGACCAACTCGGTGGTAGGTGTATTCGACGGCCACGCCCGCACAATTCGAAGCGTTGCCTCGACGCAACCTCCGGTTCGCCGCCACGTGCCGCCCTCGCTCTGCACCCCCGGTTTTGTGGCCCAAACCGGGAAACCAGCCTTTTCCAGCCAACCCCCGGTTTTGAGGCCCAAACCGGGAAACCAGCCAATCAGCCTCTGAGTTTTGAGGCCAAACTCAGCAAACCCTCAGCGCCCAGGTTTTGAGGCCCAAACCTGGAAACCGTCCTCAGCCCGAGTTTTGTGGCCAAACTCGGAAACCCTCAGCCCGAGTTTTGTGGCCAAACTTGGAAACCGTCCACGCCCAGGTTTTGAGGCCCAAACCTGGAAACCGTCCATCCGATGGTTTTTCTCTGGCTCTACCACCAAACCGACGTCGTAGAGGGGATGCACAGCCTGTGCACCCCGTCCACCGACACGTGTCCCTGAGTCCATGACTTAGGCAACACATGACCGCACTTCTTCACTTGTCGTCGTCACAGGCTGCCAGCCACCACAGCTGATCCTCGGGCCTCTGGTCCCTCAGTCCAAGCCTCACGTCCGCCCTTCACCGCTCGGTACCTCGGCATGGCACGTCCATCGCACGACACGCCCATCCTTCACCGCACCCGGTCCATCAACATGGCACGTCTCAACTTGACCTTCACCTCGCCGTCGATCACTGTATCCATGCTCGACACCTGCACAACACAAGCCAAAGAACATGCGCATCATCCCAGTTGACAATCACTCAACACTCAGAGACCCGGCATACACCCATGTATCCGCACACAGTTGAAAAGTTAGGCGATGACAAGCTTTCAACCTCTCGCAATCACATGCTGAAATTTGAACTTGTGTAATCTTAACCGCTGCAACTCCGATAAAATTTGGATACACAAGTCTATGTTTCTTTCTATAGCATGAGGGTTGAACTTTGCTAGGGGTAGTTCACCTTGTATATATTTTTAGCACTTGTCTGATTTCCTGTCTATACATGTTTAGTTCTAATTTTGATGGTGAATACCTTTTTGGCTAAAAACCGCTCACTTTGCTCATATGTTCATATTTCATAGTTGGTGATCAGTTTGAGCCTTCGCTAGCTTGTATGCGTTCTAGTGAGTCGTTGGAGCTATACTGTTTAGAGCATCTTTGCATTTTCTTGACTATATTCCTGAAGCTGCTAACTTGCATCTTGATTCATATGCATTTTGGAAGGGGGAGATCCTCTCTTGTTGGCACTTTTTGGTGGTGCATTTTCTAAGAGGGAGAAAATCTCTTTCAGCTCTTTTTGCTTCATGGTGCATTTTCAACTAAGGGGGAGAAAATTTGGACAAATCATGCCTCCCATGTTTCACTAAGGGGAGAGGAATCGGTTGTGTGCACCATGCAAGGGGGAGTTTGCTCGTACTGAATTTTTGGAATTTCCAAATGGTTCGGAGCGCCTTGCTAGTTGTGTTGAGCCTTTGCCTCTATCTTGAGGGACTAGCAGCCACATCTTTGCTTCAGTTGGTTTCAGTTGGTATCGAGCTTTTCAGTTGATGTCGAGCTTTCTTGCTAGTTGTGTTGAGCCTCTGTGCCTCTGTCTTAAGGAACTAGCATTTTGCTTTGATTTGTCAATTGGTATCTGCTAGCGGTGTTGAGCCTATTCTACCTCTTCTTGAGGGCTAGCTTTTGCTTTGCTTGGTTGCGTCGAGCCGTTGCCCAAGTCTTTGGGAACCAAGTTGTCTTTCTCTTTCCACTTGACCTTCTTCGGCTTTGCTATGCTTTTGGGTCATTTGGTCGAGTTTTCTCTCTTCTCCTTCTTCCTTCTTCTATTTCAATTATGATTTGTGTTGGTAGTTGACAATGCACTCATCAAGGGGGAGATTGTGGATACATGGGTGTATGCCGAGTCTCTGAGTGATGAGTGATTGTCAACTAGGATAATGCGCATGTTCTTTGGCTTGTGTTGTGCTGGTGTCGAGCACAGAGACAGTGATCAGGGGCATGGTGAAGGTCATGTAGAGACGTACCGTGTTGATGGACCGGGAGCGGTGAAGGGCGGACGTGAGGCTTGGACTGAGGGACCGGTGGCCCGAGGATCAGCTGTGGTGGCTGACAGCCTAGGACAGCGACGAGCGAAGACTTGCGGGACATGGTGTTGCTCGGGTCGAGGACCTAGGGACACGTGTCGGTGGACGGGGTGCACGGGCGGTGCATCCCCTCTACAGTTTTGGTTTGGTGGTAGAGCCAGAGAAAAACCATCGGGTGGACGGTTTCCAGGTTTGGGCCTCAAAACCTGGGCGCTGATGGTTTCCGAGTTTGGCCACAAAACTCGGGCTGAGGACAGTTTCCAGGTTTGGGCCTCAAAACTTGGGTGCTGCGGGTTTGCTGAGTTTGGGCCACAAAACTCAGGCGTTGGTGGGCTGGTTTCCCGGTTTGGGCCTCAAAACCGGGGGTGCGACATCCAGGAAAAGGACGCAGAGCGGTGGCGGCACGTGGCAGCAATCGGGAGGTTGCGTCGAGGCAACGCAACGAGTTGTGCGGGCGTGGCCGTCGGATCAACCTACCATCGAGTTGGTCGAGAATAACCTTACGGTTTAGCTGGTTCGCTCTGTAAGTAGTTAGGGGTAGAGTGGGAATTAGGAATAGTTAGAATTAGGATAAGTAGGGGGGAGACACCCACCTCCCCATCCATCTCAGTCATTTGCTCTTTGCACTTAGGGTTTCCTGCTCTCCCAATCCCCTGCTGTAGCTAGCTGAGATCCGCAGAGAACCATACCTCTGTGTACTAGAGATTTTGATGAAATGAGGCTGTAACCTCACTGTTGTAGCGTGTGGTAGCCACACGGTTGCAGATCGATGTGTTGATTCGCGTTTTGATTCGTGTTCTTTGTTTCTCCGCGATTTTCCTGTCACTCGATCTCTCTCCCTACTGCGTCTTTTCGAAATCCACTTGAATCATCTTGTTCTTTGTAGTGAGGAGGTCATTTCGACCAAAGGAATTCATCTAACTCCTCACGAACAAGTAGATCGGGTCAATTTTGTTTTCGTGGCGCTTTTTCGGTTCATACTCCTCCCCTTTCGATTTCCCGGTGTTTGAGTTGATTTGAGCGGATGATTTCTTGGGGATAGTCTCCTAACTACTCCGTGATCATCCTCTCTAAGTTTGGGAGCGTGGGATTTTGGTTTGAATCGATTTGGAGAAGTTTTGGGTGAAGGGTGACCAAAATCGCCCACACTGGGAGTTGGCGGACAGTCCGCCATCCCAGCCGCGGACAGTCCGCGCGTCGGGATCGAGCCAGGTCAGTGGCTGCGGGTCTTGTTCGCGTTACTGTTCCTTGACCGGCGAACAGTCCGCTGAAGGAACCCGCGGACATTCCGGGAGTCGTCCAGGGACTGTTCAGCAGCTTTGCTGTTTTGATATTTGACTGGCGGACAGTCCGTCGTTGGTTTTCGCGGACAGTCCGGGAACTGTCCAGGGAACTTCAGCAGCACTGCGGTTTTGCTCGTTTGGCCGGCGGACAGTCCGCGACCGCACTGCCGGACAGTCCGGGACCTGGCTGAAGGCTCTGGTTTAGTGCGTTTGCTCTCCCGGCTTGTTCGTTTGGTTTCCGGACTTCTCATTTGATCCTAGAGTTGACCAAGGAACCTCTTTAAGTATCATTGCTACTTGTTAGCATATGTATTTGGGGACATCTCGACGTAGCCATCTATCTACGTTCGGGACTTGGTTTTTGAGGGTCGAACTTGCTCCGGTGCTTTGGCCGGTTGGTTCGCTATCGCTTTGTGGTGCCTCGCTATGATCCTAGGGATCATCCACCCTCTTCCAAGGGTCGTAGGCATCACGGTTTCGGTCGTAACTTTCGGGGACTGATTTTGGGACATTTGGCCAAAGTTTTGAGAGAAATTTTGTTGGCTCCCATTCACCCCCCCCCCCTCTGGTCGCCTTGCTAGTGCTTTCTCGGTCCTTCACTAAGGGTTTTAAAATGGGATGTGTGCATAAAACGCTCTTTCTCCTCAAGCAAGGCAGTGACACTCTCTTGGTCCAGATTTACGTGGATGATATCATTTTCGGTGGTTCTTCTCACGCTTTGGTTGCGAAGTTTGCAGATACTATGAGCAGGGAGTTTGAGATGAGCATGATGGGCGAGTTGACGTTTTTCCTCGGGTTGCAAATCAAGTAATCCCGAGAGGGGACGTTCGTGCACCAGGGCAAGTACACCAAGGACGTATTGGAGAAGTTCGATATGGGTGAGGCCAAGCCTCTTCCAACACCCATGTCAACCACGACGGCCCTGGATGCGGACAAGGATGGAGAAGCAGTGGACCAGAAGGAGTACCGGAGTATGATCGGGTCGCTGTTGTACCTGACGGCGACACGCCGGGACATTCAGTTCGCGGTGTGTCATTGCGCGCGATTTCAGTCTTCGCCGCGCACCTCTCACCGTCAGGCGGTCAAGCACATTATGAGGTACTTATGCTTCACACCTGAGTTTGGGATTTGGTAATCTGCTTCCTCCACCCTCTCCATTTGCGGTTATTCTGATGCTGATTTTGCTGGTTGCCGACTTGAGCACAAGTCCACTTCTGGGACTTGTCAGTTTATTGGTTCTTCTCTTGTATCGTGGTCTTCTCGCAAGCAGTCTTGTGTCGCCCAGTCTACCACGGAGGCTGAGTATGTTGCTGCGGCTAGCTGCTGTTCCCAATTGCTTTGGATGATGGCCACTTTGCGTTAATTTGGTCTGAGCTTTTCTCGTGTTCCCTTGCTTTGTGACAACACGAGTGCTATTAGCGTTGCTAAGAACCCCGTGCTGCATTCTAAGACCAAACACATTGATGTGCGCTTTCATTTTCTGCGAGACTACTATGAGAAGGGTGATATCGACCTTCGCCATGTCGATACTCATCATCAGTTGGCTGATATTTTCACCAAGCCTTTCGACCTATCAACTTTTGCTAGTTTGAGAGGTGAGTTTGGTGTGTGTTTCCCCTTTTAGAAGGGGGAAACATTTTGGGTTTGTGTATCCTAGACTGACTCTTTTTCTTTCATTTTGTTTTCGTTTCTGTTAAGTTAGTCTTTGCATCTCATCTTGCATATTTACATTCAGAGCTTCATGTATATAATCTCTAGAATGTGACTATGTTTTGTTTAGTGTATGCTCTGATGCTATATGATGATGCTTGTAGCTTATGCTCTTTCTGATCACTGATGCATGTTGTGAGCTGAGCTATTTTATAAATGGTGAATTTGCTTAATGAACATAAAAAATTGAAACTGATCACCATTGAGATATGCAACTAGCATGTGTAGAATGTGTTGAAATCACTTGTGCTTTTCATATATGCTAGGTTGCTATGTCTCTAGTTCTGAGTCATTCACTTGCTTGGTATGTTCATATTCTGCTTTCAATTTGAACCAAGTTAAGTGAATTGGAAAGATCGAGATGGGATTGCTTGTCAGCACATCACAGTATCGAGACTGTCTCTCATTGCACTTTGAGTTAAACTTGAGCTGTGTAGTGTATGACCGAAACTGTTGCTTTAAGCTTCTGATTGCTTCTGCATAGGCTTTGCACAGTTGAAAAGTTAGGCAATGACAACCTTTCAACCTCTCGCAATCACATGCTGAAATTTGAACTTGTGTAATTTAACCGCTGCAACTCCGATAAAATTTGAATACACAAGTCTATGTTTCATTCTATAGCATGATGACTAAACCTTGCTAGGGGTAGTTCACCTTGTATACATGTTTAGCACTTGTTTGACTTCCTCTCTATACATGTTTAGTGCTATTTTGATGGAGAATCCCTTCTTGACTGAAAACTGCTCTTTTTGCTCCAATGTTCATATTTCGTATTTGGTGATCAGTTTGAGCCTTTGCTAGCATTCTGTGCATATTGTTGAGTCATCGGATTAGCACTTTGTCGAGCATCTTCTCATTCTATCGACTATATTTCTGAAGCTGCTAACTTGCATTTTGACTCATATGCATTTGGAGGGGAGATACATGATAGTGCATTTTCAACTAAGGGGGAGAAATTTGCCAAATCATAAGGGGGAGAAATTATCTCAAATCATAAGATCAATTATGGGTGAGATTTTCTGGTTGTGTGCACTATTGGAGGGGGAGTTTTGAGTTGGCTCGGATTTGGCTCGGATTTTGGATTTTCCAATTGATTCGGATCTTTTCTGAAGTTTCTAATTGGTTCGGAGCATTTTTGGTAGCTAGTCTTTGCCTCTTTCTTGAGGGACTAGCGACTTTGCCTTTGTGCTCTTCAGTTGGTATTGAGCTTTCTCGCTAGTGGTGTTGAGCCCGTTCTGCCTCTTCTTGAGGGCTAGCTCTATTCTGCTTGACTTTCAATTGGTATTTTAATTGGTGTCGAGTTTTCTCGCTAGTGGTGTTGGGCCTGTTCCACCTCTTCTTGAGGGCTAGCTTTGCTTTGCTTGGTTGCGTCGAGCCGTTGCCCATGTCTTTGGGAACCAAGTTGTCTTGCTCTTTCCACTTGACCTTCTTCGGCTTTGTTATGCTTTTGGGTCATTTGGTCGAGTTCTCTCTCTTCCTTCCTTCCTTCCTTCCTCTATTCCATTATGATTTGTGTTGGTAGTTGACAATGCACTCATCAAGGGGGAGATTGCGGATACATGGGTGTATGCCGAGTCTCGAGTGATGAGTGATTGTCAACTGGGATAATGCGCATGTTCTTTGGCTTGTGTTGTGCAGGTGTCAAGCACGGATACAGTGATCGAAGGCAAGGTGAAGGTCAAGTAGAGACGTGCCGTGCCGATGGACCGGGAGTGGCGAAGGGCGAACGTGAGGCTTGGACTGAGGGACTGGTGGCCTGAGGATCAGCTGTGGTGGCTGACAGCCTGGGACAGCGACGAGCGAAGACTTGCGGGCACGGTGTTGCTCGGTTCGAGGACCTGGGGACACGTGTCGGTGGACGGGGTGCACGGACGGTGCATCCCCTCTACGGCTCGGTATGAAGGTTGAGCCATAGAAAAACCATCGAGTGGACGGTTTCCAGGTTTGGGCCTCAAAACCTGGGCGCTGATGGTTTCCGAGTTTGGGCCACAAAACTCGGGCTGAGGACGGTTTCTAGGTTTGGGCCTCAAAACCTGGGTGCTGCGGGTTTCTGAGTTTGGGCCACAAAACTCAAGCGATGGATGGCTGGTTTCCCGGTTTGGGCCTCAAAACCAGGGGTTGGTCGTGAAGGCTGGTTTCCCGGTTTGGGCCACAAAACTGGGGGCGAAGTCTGGAAAAAGGACAAGCAGAGCGGTGGCGGCACGTGGCGGTAATCGGTGAGGTTGCGTCGAGTCAATGCTACCAGTTGTGCGGGCGTGGCCGTCGGATCACCACCTACCACGAGTTGATCCAGAATAACCTTAGGGTTTAGCTGGTTCGCTCTGTAATTAGTTAGGGGTAGAGTGGGAAATAGTATTAGGATAAGTAGAGGGAGACACCCACCTCCCATCCTATCTCAGTCATTTTGCTCTTTGCCTTCTAGGTTTTCCTGCTCTCCTTATTCCCTGCTGTAGCAAACTGAGATCCATAGAGAAGACAATCATACCTTTGTGTACTAGAGTTTTTGAGGAAGTGAGACCGTAATCTCACTGTTGTAGCGTGTGTTAGCCACACGGTTGCAAATTTGTGGTTGTGATTCGCGTTTTGATGGTGTTCTTCGCGGGTTGTTTTTCTCCATGATTTTCCCGTTGATCGATCTCTTCACTCAGTGCATCTTTTGCGATTCCATTTGAACTGAGTTGTTCAAGATCATGAGGTGCATCTTTCTACCTAAGGAATTCTTCCTTAACCTTACGAGCTAGTAGATTGGTTGATTTTTGTTTCGGATCGAGTTTTGCTCCTTTTGCCCCCAATTCCTCCGATTCACCGATTTGGAGTTAGGTTCGAGCCATGATCTCTTTGGGATAGCTCACTAACCTCCTAGGAACTCCTCATACCAAGTCTAAGCCTTAGAGCATTTGATTCGGAGGAGATCGGGTTGAATCCGCGGAAGAACAGTGCAGTTTCGTGGGCATCGGACGCTCTGGTCGTGACCATCGAACGCTGAGTTCATATCAGCTGACGCGTCCGATGCCACGTGTCATCTGACAGCGATTTTAAAGGAGCATCAGACGCTGACCATCGGAGCATCCATTGCCGTCGGACGCGCCGGGGGTCTAGCATCGGACGCTAGGGCTTCACTGTAGCCAGCATTCGATGCCAGTCCAGTAAGGTCCCAGACTTGTTGATTTTGCATCGGAAGCATCCGACGCCTGACCATCGGACGCAGGCCAGCATCCGATGCAGGTGTTTTTGCACTGTTTCGTCCGTGGTTCATTCATCCGTTGTCGGTTTTGATTTCTGGCTGTTGCGTTGTGTTTCTAGAGTTGTGTAGTGTCCCGCTGTGCTTCTTGTAAGCATCCACCCTACATCTAGGGTCGTGGACACTAGCAAGCTCTAGGTTTGCTCTTGGGGTTGATTCTCGAGACAGTGGCAACAAGTTTCTGAAAAGAAATTTTGAAGCTCCCATTCACCCCCTCCTCTAGTCGCTTTCTGGTAGCACTTTCGGTCCTTTAGTTTCTTGTACCTTCCCCGCTGAAGATCGCAAAAGGTAACTCTAGTGGATTGTTGGTAGCTTGTGGATCCCCATCTTGTGGTGTGGTTGTGCGGCACCCTATCGAGGGTTTGGCGTGTGATGCCAATTAGCTCGTGAACCTCCAAGTAGGTGTATCGCTATAATGGGGATGTAGCTTGCCGACAAGCGAGTGAACCTCGGAGGAAAAATCATTGTGTCATCTTGTCTCCTTTGTGTTCTTTGGTACCTTGTTATTGATCTCTTGCCCGACTCGGTATACACATCTCACTCACTTGTATTTACCTTTGCTACATTCTTGCAAGTAATAATTGTCTCTTCTTGTAGCTAGTTAAAATTACTTATCTTGTGTAGTTGCAATTATTGTTGCTCATTTAATTGTAAAGTAGCAACATAGACATTGCATGACATAGAGATTATAATTTACTAGAATTGTGGGTAGGTGGCTTGCACTTTTTTAGAGCTAGCGCAAAACTTGCTTCGCCATTTAGTTGTCTAACAAACTTTTCTCAAGTGTTGTTGTAGAATTTTTATAGGCTATTCACCCCCCCTCTAGCCATTTAGGACCTTTCAAGTGGTATCGGAGCGAGGTCACCGTTAATTTGAGGCTTAACAACCTACTGTGTGAAAATGGCTCAAATCAACAACACAAAAAGACCATCCCAATTTGATGGCACCAATTATAGTTATTGGAAGGCAAAGATGACTACTCACATCAAGTCAATCAATAGAAAGATTTGGAGTGTGGTAGGAACAAAGATTGAGATTGCCGATGCGGAGCATCTCACCAATGCCGAAGAAGAGAAGATGCAAAACAATGATATTGCTCTTAGTGCTATTCATGATGCAATTGATGCAAATGTGTTTGTGCAAATCAAAGGCATGAAATTGGCAAATGAAGCTTGGAAGAAGCTAGAAGAGTCATATGAGGGCACTCAAGCGGTGAAGGGTGCAAAGGCTTACATTCTCAAAGAGAAATTTGCTAGTTTCAAGATGAAGGAAGATGAGAATGTGCCCAAGATGTTCAATAGGCTACAAGTGCTAGTCAATGATCTCAAGGCACTTGGAGAGGAAGTGAAGGACAAGGACTTCTCACATAAGTTCTTGAGATGCCTCCCAAAGAGGTTTGGTATGTTGGTCACATTGCAAGTGAGAAGTGGTTTGAACACAATGACACCAAACCAAGTACTTGGAGATGTGATGACCGATGACACATATAGAGAAGAAAATGAAGAAGAAGAAAAGAAAGATGAGAAGAAGAAGAGTGTGGAATTCAAAGCCACAACATCATCCAAGAGCAAGGGAAAGGCTAAGAAAGAAGAATCAAGTGAAGATGATTGCTCCAACGTCTGTGATGATGAGGATGAAGAGATGGCTCTAATTGTCAAGAGATTTGGCAAATTCATGAATAAGAAGGGCTACCGGGCAAGGAGGAAGAAGACCTCATACAAGAACAAGGATGAACCAAGGAGGTGCTTCAAGTGCGGTAGCAAGGACCATCTTGTTGCTAAGTGTCCATATAATAGTGAAAATGATGATGACAACAAGAAGGGCAAGAAGAAGAAAAAGAAAGAGAAGAAGGAGTTCATTAAGAAGAAGAAGGGGCAATCATATATGGTCACTTGGGATAGTGATGCATCCACAAGTGATAGTGATGATGATAGTGATGATGATGACCGCAAGACAAGCAAGAAGAAAGCTCTTGCAAGCATTGCAATCAATGACAAGCCCTCTATCTTTGACACTCCATCTTGCTTCATGGCTAAGGCCACAAAGGTACAATCCGATGATGATGAGAGTGATGACAATGATGATGAACCTACTAGAGATGAATTAATTGATATGCTTGATGATGCTAGAGTTCATTTTGACAAGAAAAGAAAGGAGTGCAAAGAATTGCAAAACAGACTAAAAGCTCTTCAACAATCCTTTGATGAGCTAAATGCATCTCATGAGAGGCTAGTGGAATCCCATGAGGACCTTTATGATGCTCACACTAAGCTTAAGAAAGCTCACTCCTCTCTAATTGATCAAGCTAAAATTGAGAAAGTAGAGGAGAAAATAGAAACAAATGACATAGGCATAACATGTGATATTATTGATGAATCATTCTATAAGCCTATTGTTATTGCATCCACTAATCCTTCAGGTAGCACATCCACTACTACCTCATCTATGGATGATGGCTTCACTTGTGATGTCTCACTCATGGTTGAGAATGAGACATTGAAGAAGGAGGTAAATGAGCTCACTCACGCCTTAGGTAAAGCCTATGGTGGTGAGGCCCGCTTGCTTAAGTGCTTGGGTAGCCAACGCTTCTCTCTCAACAAAGAGGGATTGGGCTATATCCCAAGAATGGCAAGGCGGCTTTTGCTACTCACAAAACTAGTTTTGTGAAAAGCAATGGTCTGTTTTGCAACAAATGCAAACAATCCGGGCATGTAGAGCACTATTGCAAAAGCAAGAACAAGGATGCATTTGTATCCTCCATTCAATGTTATTCTTGCTATTTGCTTTCCAAGGGTGTTAATGGCGTGAAAGCTAAATTCATTGGTACACCCATTGTGGGCTCAAAGAAGAAAGCTATTTGGGTACCAAAGAGTTTGGTAACTAACCTTAGAGGACCCAAAAAGGTTTGGGTACCTAAAAAGAATTGATTTGTTCTTGTAGGTCAATTACAAAGCCAGAGGAAGGCATTGGGTGCTTGATAGTGGGTGCACTCAACACATGACCGGGGATTCAAGAATGTTCAATTCAATCAATTCAAGTGGTAATCATGAGTTTGATTCTATCACATTTGGTGAGAATGGCAAAGGAAAGGTTAAAGGGCTTGGTAAGATTGCAATATCCAATGACATGAGCATATCCAACGTGTTGCTAGTTGAGAGCTTGAACTTCAATTTACTATCGGTTGCACAATTATGTGATCTTGGTTTCAAGTGCCTATTTGGTGTTGATGATGTAGAGATCATAAGTGTAGATGGCTCTAACTTGATATTCAAAGGATTTAGATATGAGAATCTATATTTGGTTGATTTCAATGCTAGTGAAACACAATTGTCAACTTGCTTGCTCACTAAATCTAGCATGGGTTGGTTATGGCATAGAAGGCTTGGTCATGTTGGAATGAAACAATTGAACAAACTAGGAAAGCATGATCTAGTTAGAGGCTTGAAGGATGTCACTTTTGAAAAAGATAAGCTATGTAGTTCATGTCAAGTTGGAAATACCCATCCCAAGAAAAGCATGATGAGCACTAGTAAAGCATTTGAGTTGTTGCACATGGATAAGTTTGGACCAACCACATACACTAGTATCGGTGGAAACAAATATGGATTTGTGATTGTTGATGATTATACATATGATCTATTCAAAACTTTCTGACAAGAGTGATACATATGATCTATTCAAAACTTTTATCAAGAGATGTCAAAATGAGTTTGAAACAACAATCAAGAGAGTTAGAAGTGACAGTGGGAGTGAGTTCAAAAATACTAGAGTGGATGATTTGTGTGATGACTTTGGAATTAGACATCAATTCTCACCCAAGTATACTCCCCAATCAAATGGCAAAGTTGAAAGAAATAATAGAACATTGATTGATATGGCAAGATGTATGGTGAATACAATGTGAATCATTCTTTTTGGGCCGAAGCTATCAACACGGCATGCTATTGTAGCAACCGTCTCTATTGCCATGGAATGTTAGAGAAGACACCATATGAGCTATTGAATGGAATAAAGCCAAATATTGCATATTTTAGAGTGTTTGGTTGCAAATGCTATATCTTGAAGAAGGGTGCAAGGTTGAGCAAATTTGAGAAGAAATGTGATGAAGGCTTCCTACTCGGTTATTCAACTACAAGCAAAGCTTATAAAGTTTGGAACTTGGCTAGTGGCATACATGAGGAAGTACATGATGTTGAATTTGATGAAACTCAAGGCTCTCAAGATGAACATGAAAATCTAGATGATTTGAGAGGCACTCAATTGGAAGATGCAATGAAGAACATGGATATTGCTTATATTAGGCCAAGGCAAGTGGTTGATGATGAAGATGATCAAATGTTCTCTTCCAATGTGCAAGCTAGTGGTTCTCATGATCAATCAAGAGCTAGTGAAGATCAACAAGTGGCAAGTTCATCTCAACAAGGAAATCAAATGCAAATACTTCAACCCACCAATATTGCAAGAGATCACCCTATTGATCAAATAGATGGCGATATTAGAAGTGGTGTGCAAACAAGATCTAGATTGGCTTCATTTTGTGAACACTATTCATTCGTATCATCATTCGAGCCAACCAAGATTGAAGAAGCTTTGATGGATGTTGATTGGGTTAATGCTATGCATGATGAGCTAAATAACTTCACCCGCAATCAAGTATGGGAACTAGTTGAAAGACCAAAGAACTACAATGTGATTGGAACCAAATGGGTTTTTAGAAACAAGCAAGATCAAGATGGTATAGTTGTGAGAAACAAAGCAAGATTGGTAGCACAAGGTTACACTCAAGTTGATGGTCTTGACTTTGGAGAAACATATGCACCAATTGCAAGATTCGAAGCAATAGGAATTCTTCTGGCTTATGCATGTGCTCACAACATCAAGTTGTATCAAATGGACGTCAAAAGTGCATTTCTAAATCGATACATCAATGAGTTGGTATTTTTTGAACAACCACCCGATTTTGAAGATGACCATAAGCCCAACCATGTGTACAAGCTATAGAAGACACTCTATGGCTTGAAGCAAGCACCTAGAGTATGGTATGAGAGGTTGAGGGATTTCCTACTCTCTAAAGGGTTCAAGATGGGAAAGGTTGACACTACTCTCTTCACCAAAAAGTTAGGCAAGGACTTGTTTGTGTTCCAAATATATGTTGATGACATTATCTTTGGTTCAACCAATCAAGAGTTTTGTGAAGAGGTTGGTGAAATGATGGCAAGTGAGTTTGAGATGTCAATGATTGGAGAGCTTAGTTACTTCCTTGGTCTTCAAGTCAAGCAAATGAAGAATGGTACATTTGTGAGTCAAGGCAAGTACATCAAAGACATGCTCAAGAAGTTTGGTCTAGATGATGCAAAAGCAATTAGCACTCCTATTGTCCACTAATGGACACTTGGATAGTGATGCTAATGGCAACATGGTTGATCAAAAGTTGTATAGGTCTTTGATTGGAAGCTTACTATATGTGACTGCTTCTAGACCTGATGTCATGTTTAGTGTATGCATGTGTGCAAGATTTCAATCCTCACCAAGAGAGAGTCACTTGAAGGCTACAAAGAGAATATTGAGGTATTTGAAGCATACACAAGATGTTGGATTGTGGTATCCCAAGGAGTCAAACTTTGAGTTGATTGGATATTCGGACTCCAACTATGCGGGATGCAAAGTGGATAGAAAGAGCACTAGTGGCACATGTCAACTACTTGGAAGATCTCTTGTTTCATTTCTATCAAAGAAACAAAATAGTGTTGCACTCTCAACCGCCGAAGCCGAATACATATCCGCTGGGAGTTGTGCACAATTGCTTTGGATGAAGGCAACTTTGGATGACTTTGGAATCAAATTCAAGAAAGTGCCATTGCTATGCGATAATGAAAGTGCGGTGAAGCTAACCAATAATCTGGTCCAACATTGAAGAACAAAGCACATTGACATTAGACATCACTTCATAAGAGACCATCAACAAAAGGGTGACATATCAATGCAAATGTGGGCACCGATGATCAATTAGCCAACATATTCACCAAACCACTTGATGAGAAGAGATTTTGCAAGTTGAGAAATGAATTGAACATACTTGATTTCTCCAACATGAGTTGAAGCACCCCATTATATGACACGCCTCTCCTTCGACAAAGCAAAGGTAAAATTGGTTGGCATGACATTCATCCTTGCTAAGAACATGTTTAGTACATGTAGTCATCACTATGCATGATATATAGGCTCATTCATGAAAATTAAATGAATTTAAGGTATATATGGTACCACTATTGCTTCTATGTTTGATATGATCTAGTGGTAGCATATGACATGTTTGTGAGCTTGTGAACCTAGTGTTTAATCTTGTAAACAAGCATTCAAGTGTTTAACCAATGTGAGTAAGATAACCATTGAAAGATGTGTGAAGAAGCTTACTCTAGAGCAAACCGTGTTAAATATCTTATGGTTGGTTACTTGGTTAAGCCATAATGTGATCTTTTTCACCCCATTGATTGACTTTCTCCAACTAAAATTTGTGTGCCTTTCATGGTACTTTATGACAAAGGGGGAGAGAATGTTACAAAGATATCATGTATGACAAAGGGGGAGATGATGTATGACAAAAGGGGAGAGTAATTAAAACTTGAGCACACAAATAGGGGGAGCAAGCTCATGAACCTACTTGTTGCATTTGAATGTGCATATTCATATGAAATGTTGCATTGCAAGCTTTAAATTCAAATTCGTTATGACTGTGTGGTGTATGCTAAAAATAAAACTTGATTGATGTTTTGAAATACTAGCATACATAGGTTGTATCTAGACATCTATTCTTAAAGCATACAAATGGAATCAAGAAACCTTTTCTTATAATGTTGATCTCACGGGGTTCTTGAGTTTGTGATGGATGACTAGTTACCAAAGGTGTTAAGGATATTGTATGATGGCAACTCCGATTGTAACACGCTTCAAAGGTCAAATCTTTTACACCTTAGCATCATTTGATTGTCCAATTCTCTATCATGATACAATGCTTGGACAAGCAACACAAGATCAAAATTGAACTTATTTCATATATTTATAAAGGTTGTTATCAATTACCAAAAAGAGGGAGATTGAAAGCCCTAGTTTGGTTTTGGATAATTGATGAAACCTATTTGGACTAACCCTATGCTTAAGTGTGTATGACATAGGTTGGTCCAACACCAAGTGATAGAGCTAGATGGATGGTGATGTCCACATGATTGTGATCAAAGGCTCCAATGCTTGGAAAAGAAGAAAGAGAAAAACAAAATGGGCTAAAGGCAAAGATATATGCATAGGGCCATTTTGTTTTGGTGATCAAGACACTACAGAGAGTGTGATCACATTTAGGATTGATAGCCATACTATTAAGAGGAGCGAAACTCGTTTGTGAAATGCGGTTATCAAAGTGCCACTAGATGATCTTGCTTTGCACATGCATTTAGAATCTAGTGTGTGCTAACATCCCTTGGAAAAGTGCTTAATAAATGCTAACTCACATAGACAAGTAGTGGAAACTTGGTGGAGTTAACACATTTGCACAAGGGATGAAGTGGAGATTGATTTCGTGCTCTCTGAAGAGCATCGGACGCTGGTCTGATAAGCATCGGACGCTGGGGGTAGCGTCCGATTGTATACCCTAAGTGAACTAGCTGATTGAGTAACATCAGACGCAGGCAACGGACGCTGGGAAAACACTGTTGCTGAGTCTGATGTTGCTGACGTGTCCTAGGGTTGTGGGCTCCTCTAACGCGTCTGATGTCTGGAAGTGCTCTCTGGATGCTCTCTGCATAGACATCGGACGTTGTCCTATAGCGTCCGATGAGGCTTTGAGTGAGCGTCCGCTGGTCGGCGTGACTAGCTGTTGTTTTCTCTGACAGTCATCGGATGCTGGACCGGTGCGTCCGATGCAACATTAACAGTGCACGTTTGAATCTAGCCGTTGGGATCTAGTGGCTGTAGTTGAATGGAAGGGGACGTGTGGCGTTCATCCAGGCATCGGACGTTGGTCGTGCGTCCGATGTAAATTCATCAGAGCGTCCGATGGCCCCGTAGAATCTGAGTGAAAGGGGGTTTTGGCCCTCTCTTTTGTGGGGGCTCTATATAAGGTTTGTGGCCGGCTTGGGCTCTGAAAGGATCAAATCAGCCTAGAGGGGTGAATAGGTGATTTTCTACAATCTAAAACTTCACAAACTAAAACTTTGAGTTAGATAACAATAGGTACTACCGGTTTGTTAGGGTAGGTACTACCGCGTATGAAACACCGGTACTACCGACACAAACAAACGGCACTACCGAAAACCTAAAAGGAAACTACAAATCCAATGTATGTAAGCTATGAATGCAAATCAACAAAATGCCCCACTTCCCTAAGTATGGTAGATGAAGATTCTAGCCTTGCCATGCCTTGGTTACTTCCCACGGTGTAGATCGAGCCTTCCCAACCTAAGAACGAGGGAGGAAGAGGATGACTACGAAGAACACAAGTACAAGCGAAAAATCCAAATTAGTGATAACAACAAGTACACGGGACACAGCGATTTGTCCCGAGGTTCGGCCAAACCACTAAGGAGTGCCTACGTTCTCGTTGTTGAGGTGACCACCAAGGTCGGAGTCTCTTTCACCTCCTTGCCTCACTCAAGCAACCACAAAGGTTAGCCAAGTTTCTCTACTAGAAATCACAGGGGAAATACAAACGCTTCGGGAAGCCCTCACAAATGAATCAACACGAGCTACCACGAAGAACACCTAACCGGCTAGGGTTCAAAGAACCCAAGAGTAATAGACACAAACCAAGCCGGCTAGATGAGGAACGAAGTGCTCAAGTCGTAGATCGAAGCTTCCCACTCTCTAATCTCACTTCCCTAGCTCAAATCTCGCAAGGGAATGAATCTAGGAGCAAAGGGGGAGAGAGAGGGGAGGAGTCAAAGCTTGGAGAGTGTTTTGTCAGCTGGTAGGTCACAAATAAATGAGTAGAGTGAGTGGGTAACGGTCATAAGTAAAGTGGGAGGCTATTTATAGTCCCCCAATCCCGAGGCTTGTCGGTAGTACCGACCACCCATGGTCGGTAGTACCGACCAGCCAAAAACTGCTGCGCCAGATCTGAGTTGACCTAGATCCAACCATCGACCAAAGGTCGTTACCACCGAGGGTCGGTAGTACCGGCCTTATGGCGGTACTACCGCCAGGCCAAAACATCCGCGAACAGAGAGCTCCACGAAAAGATCACTTGGTCGCTCGGTACCTACCGACCAGGGTCGGTACCACCGAGGGCCGGTAGTACCGGCTTTTATAGCGGTACTACCGCCAAGTCAAAACGCGCACGAACAAAGAGCTCCAACAATCAGCCTCAGGGGCTCGGTACCTACCGACCAGAGTCGGTACTACCGAGCCCGGTAGTACCGACTATTATAGCGGTACTACCGCCAAGCCAATTCGCCCACGAACAGAGAGGTCTGCAAAAACGACTTTCCTACCGACCAAGGTCGGTACTACCGCCAAGTCATTTTTGAACCTACACAGAGAGGGTGTTAGAATGGTCTAGGTGGTCGGTACTACCGACCTTATGGCGGTACTACCACCAGTTCAACATGAACTCTACCCAGAGAGCATTGCGCGTGGCCTCCGTGGTCGGTACCACCGACCCCCATGGTCGGTACTACCGACATCACAAAAAAACATCTACGTGTTCGTGATCGTGCAGTGACTCTCAAGCAAACTTTAGTTAGTCGAATTGAGCACTTTTCTCCACACCTAGTGTTGACGGTCCTTAAACACCTGTTTTACCATCAACATTTGACCCTAAAGTTCACCAAAAAGGCATGAAATGTAGTCAAATAGGTTTCAAACTAACCAAATTCCACATGTCCATAGAATTCTATTTGAATGCTGGATTTGAACCAAATTTGGACATATGGACCCACCAGAGGCCAAGCCCACTCAGCAGGGCCCAAATGGGCCTAAGGGGGTGGCGCCCGCCACCCCTAGGTGGCGCCCGCCACCCCTAGGTGGCGCCCGCCATCTCTAATTGGCGCCGGCCACTTGGGTTGGCCCATGTGCCACTCCCTGCCATGTCACTGATCCGTGTGACCTCCCCAAGGCCAAATCCTGGCCCTTGGTAACTAGGTCAGTGACATCAAATGGCTCAGCGAGGAGTGGCGTGGATCAAGGCTGAATGTCGATTGCTAGGACATGCAACCGACCTCCAAACCGCCTTGGACAACCACCTGGATGCCATTGAAGCAGAGGCGGTTCATTCAACGGCCAGGGAGCTGGCGGCCACCAGTAGGGGGTGGCGCCCG
Organism: Coix lacryma-jobi var. lacryma-jobi; assembly: GCA_009763385.1. Lineage (NCBI taxonomy): Eukaryota > Viridiplantae > Streptophyta > Magnoliopsida > Poales > Poaceae > Coix > Coix lacryma-jobi. Next base: position 104,546,253 of record CM019829.1, read on the forward strand.
CCACCTGACCTAACCCTAGGTCAGTTGGCTGCCCACTATAAGAACCCCCCTCACTCATTTGGGCTATAAATACCCCCCTGGCGACACTACTTCATTCGTACCATCCCACACCAAGTACCATCCCTCATATCCCACACTTCCAAGAGAAGCAAAGCAAGAGAAGAAAGTGAGAGTTAGGTTAGAAGCTTAGAGAGCTTAGGCAAGTAGGTAGCTAGTAGAGCAAGGCATCTTCGCCCTCGCGGTAGCGCTGCTCAAGGCTTAGCTCAAGAGTAGAGGCGTGCGAGTGATAGGTTCTGGAGCTGGGAAGAGTCTTCCTGCATCTCTAGTTCAGGTTTTGCTCTTGTTACTCAAGCATTTACTATATTCTAGTTCATCATTTCAAGTATTACTTTATTCTACTTATCAGTATTGAGTGGTATACTTGATTGATTGCTTGAGTGCCTAGCTATCCTACAGATCAATTCACTTAGCCATAGTAGTTAATCTATAGTGAGCTTAGTGTTTGATCTTTGCCAATAAGTTGCTTAGTTAGTTTAGTGTTTATCTTATTAAGTCAAGTGTTTGCTCTGACGTCCGCAAGGGTGTCTCTATTCAAAGCTACGATAGAGATAGTTAGAATATAGTTAAGCATGGTGCTTAGTTATAGACTTACCTTCAGATACGGCTGGACCCCCGGATAGCTGTGGTAGCAAGCAGGTGGTGACAGCCCTGTGCGCCTTGAATTCCACCACGTAGTTGGCCCAGTTTAACAGTAAGGCTTGTTGTGCTAGCGTTCAACCTAAGTAAGTGGTAAAGGCTAGTACGCCTCGATACTTGACAAGATAGGAATAAAACTTTACTCAATTTAGTTACTTTATTGTCTTTTGCCTGCCTTGCTTCATAACTATCTTTCTTCATAGTTATCTTGCTTTGTAGTTATCTAGGATTAGTTATTAGTTATTAGTTAGTTATCCTAGTTATCCTTAGCCATTCCATTTATCTACCTATCCTTCCACTTTACCTTAGCCATCTACTTCATCCGTACCTATCCACCTATATATTCTTTCTAGCCTTTCATCTTCCCTTCTCCCCTTTTTCTTTTTCTTATAGCTTTGACTCTCATCCCCTCCTTGACTAAATTCATATACCACCCTAGCCTTCCCTTGGGATCAAATAAATCGACACCTGGTACTCCCAGGCGAAGTGCTACTACGATAGTTTTGTGCGCTTGCAGAATCTCCTCCTGGTAGATTGCATTCTCGGTAGCTAGCTCCTACTAGTGTCGGGATTGACAACCCCGCTTGGCATTAGTAGATAGCTACTTTAGTTACCCTATCCTAGGTGTAGCTAAGAACTACCAACAAGCATTTCTGGCGCCGTTGCCGGGGAAGGCAATCGGTGTATCGGTTGAGTCCGTGTCGAATTTATCTTCGCTTAAGCTCCCGCTTAGCGAATCCCATCTTACCCATTCTTTCTTTCCTTAGTTCTTCTTATCTTTTTCCTTCATCTTCTTCAACTTCTTTCTTTCTTATCTCGTTCTATCTTCACGATGGCCAATAAGACCATTCGTGAGTTTTCTGCTCCTTCTGCCGCTAATGTAGCGATAGGACCAGACGCTATCAATGCCAACCTCAATTTTGAGTTGAAACCGGCTCTGATCACGATGGTCGAAGCTAGCCCGTTCTGTGGCAAAGCTCATGAGGATGTCAATGCTCACCTCCAACAATTCTTGGAGATTTGCGGCACCTTCACCATTAAGGGGATAACCCAAGAAGCCATCCGTCTTCGTCTCTTTCCTTTCTCTTTGCTAGGAAAAGCGAAGCAATGGTTCTATACCGATCGCAACGCTGTAGACACATGGGACAAGTGTTCCAATACTTTTCTCGCCAAGTTCTTTCTTATGGGCAAGACGAATGCTCTGCGCAACAAAATCTCCAGCTTTTCGCAACAAGCTGAGGAATCTATTCCCGAGGCTTGGGAGAGGTTGCAAGAGTATGTCGCTGCTTGTCCACACCATGGTATGGAGGACTGGCTATTGATCCAGAACTTCTACCATGGCCTAACCCCACTCTCTAGAAGCCATTTGGATGCCGCCGCCGACGGTGCATTCTTTTCCCTGAATATTGCAGATGCTAAGGCTCTCATAGAGAAGATGGTGGCAAACCAAGGATGGAATGACGAAAGACTACAGCCCCATAAGCGAGGTATGCATTCCCTTAAGGAGGCCGACATGATCATGGCCAAGATAGACCTGCTGGCAAAGAAGCTAGACAGCTGTGAGAAGATGAACCAACAAGAGAGTGTCCAATCTCTGGAATCCTACATGACTTGTGAAGTCTGTGGAGAAACCGGACATTCTGGGAGCCATTGTCCCGAGCTACATGAAGATTTGAACTTCATCAACAACAGTAACGGTTTCCGTCAACAGAATCAAGGATGGAATCAGCACTCCAATTCTCAAGATAACAATTCATTCCCTCGCTCTAATTTTCATAATTCTGATAATTTCTCATTCTTGAAGAATTTAGTTCACTCACAAGGTAAAACTACTGATTTCTTGAAAGAGAGATTAATGGCGAATGATAAAATTCTTGAGAATATAAATTCTAAATTGGAAGATTTCTCATCTATTCTGAAAAATCAACTTAGCTTTAATAAGATGTTAGAAACCCAATTAGCTCAACTTGCTGCTATCATACCATCTTTTGAATCTAGCAAAATTCCTGCTAAACCTGACATGGAAACTACAAATATGGTTGAAATAATGTATTTTAACTATTATGAAGATCAAACCATGACTGTTAAAAAGGGTGATCCTGGTAGTCCCATAATTAGATGCTCAATCTTTGGTGAAGTCTTTAAAAAATGCCATGTGTAATTTAGGATCGAGTGTGAACATTTTATCTAAAGATTTTTATGAAAACTCGTTCTTTCCACCCATGTCATCCACATCTGCCTATGTTGTGCTAGCTGATCAATCCACTTGCTATGTAGAAGGAATAGTTAATGACTTACCTGTTCATATTAGAGGCTCCTATGTTCCTGCTGATTTTATAATACTAGATATGGGAAATAGGAAAGATGTGCCTCTAATCTTAGGTAGACCATTCTTGAATACTGTTAATGCTTGCATATATGTGGAAAGTGGTAAAATTCAAATGACATTAGGAGGGAGGAAAGAAATATTCTCCTTCTCCCGTGGTCCCGCATATGCCGCTAACATGCAGGTAGCAGAACCCGTTCGTACCAAGAAGAGGTGCCCAAGAACAAGGTGGAACAGAAAGAAAGAACCACCTCCTGAGTTGTGTGATTCACATAACAAGGGAGAGGTGCCAAAAGAAGAAGAACCCGATGGAGTACTAAGAGAAGAAGTGCCCAAGGAAGAAGATCCACCCGATAAGGATGAAACTCCATGGACCTAAGGTATGGTTTTATTTTTTTTAATTTTTCCCTTCAATTTTCCCTTTTTCGAATGAATAACATATGTCATACATGTAACAAAAAAAATCAGTTATCATTAGTTATATGCATAGGTATATGTTAACTTAGCTAGAATAATAAAATATCATAATAGGATAGTTTCCCTTTTTCACAACATTAGATAGTTTCCCTTTTAATAAAATAAGAACAAGAGCTCCGACTAAGATGAAGAAGATCTTTCACCAAGCAAGAAGCCAGCTTGGGGGAGACTCCCACTCCAATAAGGTATCTCTCAAGCCTACACTTTACATTTAGTTCTTAAATTCTATATCTTTTGAATGTCACATGCTTGCCTAAATAACCACTCCATGAATAAAATTGATAAAATTTGCTTAAACAAGTTGAAACCTGAATAAGATTTGAAATATGTCATGCAAATGCTATTGTTATGGTTTGAATAACTGGTCTTATCTAAGTTGTAGCTTTTGTGGGTTGCACATGCTTTAACTGAATTCATGCTTAGTGAGTAAAGTTAGTAAGAAATGGAGTAATTCTTTAAACTTGCTAAGGAGAAATTAGGACCTAATCTGGAGGATTTCTTTTAAAAATTATGAAAACCTTGCTAAAAGTTCCTCCTAGATTTTTATCCCATCCCACCACCAGCCAAATATTTGTTAGTCATTAGTCAAAACCACAAAGAGCTTTGTTTTTGTTGAGCTTTGTTAGACCTCATAGATCTTAGTAGAGAAGCTTATCATATCTTTTGAATCAAGATTCACGTACACCCACCATAATTTGCCTACTTTCCACTTTGGAAGTTTGCAACCACCAAATAAATTGCTTATTCTCTACACTGGAGATATGCAATACCCTGCCAAACATCCCATTGCTAGCCTTATGCTTATTCCTACACTGGGAATAAGCATTTCTCCCTCTTCCCCTTTTTCATTTCAAAAATCCTTTCCTATAGATGTCTGGGGAAATCTAGAGCTAAAAGAGAGAGAGAGAGAAAAATGAGCAAAGTAGCTCAAGAAAGGACTATGTCCTGTGAAAAAAAAGTGAGCAAAGTAGCTCAAGAGAGGACTATGTCCTAAGAAAATGTGAAGACACATCTTTTGTCTACTCACTATGTATCCAAAAAAGAGAGAGAGAGAGAGAATTATCATTAGCTCTAGACCCCAGAAATTAACTAGGAAGGATTATGAAATACCTCTCTATACACTTCCACATAAACCACACATGCACATCTTGATCAATTTTTATGATTTGCTGCTCCTTATGATCTGAGTGTCTAGCTTAGCAATAAACATCAGGCAATTTGCTCATGGTTCTTAGCCTACCTATAACTCCACATATCATTCTTTAGAAATAGGAGAGGCTACATTTTGGCCTAAGTGAGGATTTAAACACCATTGAGTGATTGAGTGAATCTTGGAGGACCTAAGCAAGTTGTTATCTTCTGAAAACCTTGAAAAACCTACAGACAGAATCCTTGTCAAACCTAAGCAAGATAAAAGTTTCCTATCTACTGCTTTATTCCACTCTTGCATGTTTTAAGTGAAAAGCTATAAGCCCCACATTGCAATGATTAATGATATATGCTAAGTTATTTCTCACTGTACAATATGCACTTGTAGACATCTTAAGTTGCTATTCATTTCATGCTCAATGCTTAAACCGCATTGTTGCTCGAGGACGAGCAACAGGTTAGCTTGGGGGAGCTTGTTGACGGTCCTTAAACACCTGTTTTACCATCAACATTTAACCCTAAAGTTCACCAAAAAGGCATGAAATGTAGTCAAATAGGTTTCAAACTAACCAAATTCCACATGTCCATAGAATTCTATTTGAATGCAGGATTTGAACCAAATTTGGACATATGGACCCACCAGAGGCCAAGCCCACTCAACAGGGCCCAAATGGGCCTAAGAGGGTGGCACCCGCCACCCCTAGGTGGCGCCCGCCATCTCTAATTGGTGCCCGCCACTTGGGTTGGCCCAAGTGCCACTCCCTGCCACGTCACCGATCCGTGTGACCTCCCCAAGGCCAAATCCTGGCCCTTGGTCACTAGGTCAGTGACATCGGACGACTCAGGGAGGAGTGGCGTGGATCAAGGCTGAATGTCGGTTGCTAGGACATGCAACCGACCTCCAAACCGCCTTGGACAACCACCTGGATGCCGTTGAAGCAGAGGCGGTTCATCCAACGGCCAGGGAGCTGGCGGCCGCCAGTAGGGGTGGCGCCCGCCACCTGATCTAACCCTAGGTCGGTTGGTTCCCCACTATAAGAACCCGCCTCACTCATTTGGGCTATAAATACCCCCCTGGCGACACTACTTCATTCGTACCATCACACACCAAGTACCATCCCTCATATCCCACACTTCCAAGAGAAGCAAAGCAAGAGAAGCAAGTGAGAGTTAGGTTAGAAGCTTAGAGAGCCTAGGCAAGTAGGTAGCTAGTAGAGCAAGGCATCTTCGCCCTCGCGGTAGCGCTGCTCAAGGCTTAGCTCAAGAGTAGAGGCGTGCGAGTGATCGGTTCTGGAGCTGGGAAGAGTCTTCCTTCATCTCTAGTTCAGGTTTTGCTCTTGTTACTCAAGCATTTACTATATTCTAGTTCATCATTTCAAGTATTACTTTATTCTACTTATCAGTATTGAGTGGTATACTTGATTGATTGCTTGAGTGCCTAGCTATCCTACAGATCAATTCACTTAGCCATAGTAGTTAATCTCTAGTGAGCTTAGTGTTTGATCTTTGCCAATAAGTTGCTTAGTTAGTTTAGTGTTTATCTTATTAAGTCAAGTGTTTGCTCTGACGTCCGCAAGGGTGTCTCTATTCAAAGCTAGGATAGAGATAGTTAGAATATAGTTAAGCATGGTGCTTAGTTATAGACTTACCTTCAGATACGGCTGGACCCCCGGATAGCTGTGGTAGCAAGCAGGTGGTGACAGCCCTGTGCGCCTTGAATTCCACCACGTAGTTGGCCCAGTTTAACAGTAAGGCTTGTTGTGCTAGCGTTCAACCTAAGTAAGTGGTAAAGGCTAGTACGCCTCGATACTTGACAAGATAGGAATAAAACTTTACTCAATTTAGTTACTTTATTGTCTTTTGCCTGCCTTGCTTCATAACTATCTTTCTTCATAGTTATCTTGCTTTGTAGTTATCTAGGATTAGTTATTAGTTATTAGTTAGTTATCCTAGTTATCCTTAGCCATTCCATTTATCTACCTATCCTTCCACTTTACCTTAGCCATCCACTTGATCCGTACCTATCCACCCATATATTCTTTCTAGCCTTTCATCTTCCCTTCTCCCCTTTTCCTTTTTCTTATAGCTTTGACTCTCATCCCCTCCTTGACTAAATTCATATACCACCCTATCCTTCCCTTGGGATCAAAAAATCGACACCTGGTACTCCCAAGCGAAGTGCTACTACGATAGTTCTGTGCGTTTGCAGAATCTCCTCCTGGTAGATTGCATTCTCGCTAGCTAGCTCCTACTAGTGTCGGGATTGACAACCCCACTTGGCATTAGTAGATAGCTACTTTAGTTACCCTATCCTAGGTGTAGCTAAGAACTACCAACACCTAGTCAACCTAATTTGTACCCCTCTTGATTGTCCGTCTTACCTATAACTCAAGATTAAAATTAAACTGTCAATCCTCCACTTGAGCTAGGCATCTTTTGTCCAAATATACTCAACGTGCTTTGTTCACGAGATTTCAACATTTCAAATCTTTCTAAGGACTAATACCTGCATACATGCTTTTTTAAATCCGTTAGTCCCTAATTTGTTTGTCATTAATTAGCCAAAACCCACATTGGGGGCGAATGTACTTACAAACTCCTGCTTTTTGGAAATTGATGACAACCAACTTAGGCTTACAATAAGGATAGAAAGAATTTAAGGTTTTGAATTCCAAAAATTAGTTCAAGCTCCCCCTTAGTGTATGCTATGGATTTTTAATTTCAAACATTGCTTTTCAATAAGGTTACATACACAAGGACAAGAGCTCCCCCTAAATTTTGCAATCCGTGGGGTGCATAAGTGTGTGACAACATCATATACAATAATTTGTGATGCATGAACATTATGACATGGTGATTCACATAACAGTAAGATAAGAGAAATCGAATAGCTATGGAAGAAAGACAAGAACTCAAATCACATAGCCATATTGAAAACAACAAACACCAATCATGACATGAGCAACATATAGAGGATCAACCATAAATAGATATTACAATAAGCTCAAATGCATCAAATCCTCTAACAGCCATTACAAAGATCATCACAAATTTAAACGTAGTTTGCCACACTTAGTTCACATAGTTCAACTCTCCCAAAAGCTACTATCACATCATGAATAAAGCCTAACACTCCCCCTTTGGCATCAAATGCCAAAAAGGGTAGGCCACGATAAGCATAAGATCTAATAGAAGCCGCCAGAAGAGCCATCATAACCACTAGGATAACTGTTGTAGGGGCCTCCAAAGATAGAAGAGATCGCGCTGGCACCCACATCACCTCCAGGAAATGAGGACGAAGGAGCAATCGAAGGGTCCTGAGGAGGATAAGGAGCACTGAAGCCACCACTGCCAGCAGGATTAGCATCTAGAGCAACAAAGCCCATGTAGGAGCCACCCCCTCCACCCTGGTATAAAGTAGACCCGCCACCATGTGACGGACCCGCACCATAATCGGGATAGAAAGGAGGAGGCTGATACACAGACAAAGGCTGGAGGGGCTGCAACAGAGCTGAGCTGAAAACACCGGCATCATCTCCACCTCGCTGCGGTTGCTCATCATCATCATCATCTCTACCATGCTGGGCCTCATACTCGGCAAAAGGATCCGGGAAAGGCCGAAGAGGAGACTGCTGGGGAAGGCCAAGATGCTCATTCACCTACCTCTGATGTTGGTCGTCGCGCTCAGCCTTGTAGCAAAACCACTGAAAGAACATGCTAAGGGCGAAATGAACAGCCTTACCGCCCCAAGTCCTATGCCTCTCACGGCGCGGAGGAGAGGAAGCGGCAGGCACTTCCTCATGAGCCTGCTCCTGGCCATGAGACTCGCCGGGAGCAGTTGCAGCAGCTGGAGCATCATCTTCTTCTTAATCTTTATCCTTGCATGTGGAGAAGAACTAACGGACATTGTATTCTTTGACAATCCGATCATACTCGAAAGTTGCTCCAACCACATGCTCAATCATATGCATCAGTTATGGAGCATAGGGCAAGTCCTTGTGGGGATCATTATAAGCTTCTAAAATCTTCTGCCACATAAAATGGGAGATACTGAATCGCCCATCTGGCATAGCAAACCGGCAAAGGACCTTTGGAGCATCACTCCTCACGTTGGTGTTGTCCCCGCTCTTCGGATCCAATGTGAGCCTCATCAAGTTGTTCAGCACAAAATAATAAGGCTTCAGGCCATTCACCTGAAAGTTGGCCACCTTGTCGGGCAGATAGATGCCAGAATCCTGCAGCTCTGAAGGAAACATCCCCTCACCATACATGTCTGACAGTCTGGGGGCATTGTGATCGTCACTGTTGAAACCCAGCAGCCTAGCAAAGGTCACAAAGTCGCATCTATAATGGACCCCTTGGGTCATCCAATGAAGGACCTTGCCAGGCTGGTCAATGTACAATGTCGCCCAAAACTGATATATTATTTCCTGGTTCCAGCTTCGCTCTCCAAAAATGAGCCCCAGAATCCTCCACTCCTCAAGCCTCTGCACCAAAGCATCCATCTCCTCGGAACCCTTGTCAGACAACGATCGAATCCCCAGACGCTTATGCTCAAAAAGCGGAGGACGCACCTTTGCACAGAAACCCTTCCAGAGGACAGACACATAGTAGTCCTGCTGAAAGCAGGACCAAAAGCGTCTATCCACAGAAGCATCCCTCACATACATGTAGGGGTTCTCCAACCGCTGCTCCCTTAGCAGATTTGCCCTCTTCCTGTCTGAATAGTCCTAGATATTTCCTGGATACGCTGGACCAATCATCAAAGCTCCTGCCTAACCATGAGGATGAAAAGCATGGTTGATCAACATCAAACCAGCTACCTGAGGAGATCTGGGCCCAATGCGCGGATCGATGGCTCGACCCTCCCTTTCGGGACCAACTGCCAGGGTCTGACCACCGACAAGCACGTTGTGCAGCCGACCTGGGGGACCAGCAGCAGGAGGCGGCGGAGGAGGAGGTGGAGCATGTCCACTACCACTACCACAACCACCATCTCGACCCGCACTCCATCGTCCAATGGACTGGCGTCCACGGACTGACCGAGTGAGGTCCTCGCTGCTAGCACCAGCAGGCCGAGCACGGCGCGAGTGATTGCACCGCTGCTGATCACCTTGCTCCATTGCAACAAATTCTCCTTCTTCATCCCTTGCCTCCCTAGCAAGCCTTGCGTCATGTGAGGCTCTTCGGTCAAGCGACATCTACAATAGAATACATGGACCAATATGAGACACAAGAGACAGCAAGACAACCTCAAAGGATGTAGCAAATAGAAGCGACGATACGCGAATGGGGAAGAGAAGCCGTTCACTACGTGCGATCGGTACTACCGACCGCACACAAAAATCACCCACAATCTTGCACAAAGTACATCCTAGAAGCATCTAAACACTAGAGAGAACAATCCTACCAAAGGAAACGACCTAGAACAAGGTACATTGAGAGATCGAGCAAGAACACCCTATGAGAACATATATGATGAATGATTGACATTTGTGAGGAAGGTTTGAGGCTTTTCCCGGTTGAGTCATTATCTCGCTATGCGCTTAATGTTTATGACTAACCGGTGGCGTTGAGTTGTGTTGTGTCTCATGTGTTAGTGTGCGTGTGTAACATGTGTCTCTTGGCTGTGTTGATGTGCAGGTGCGGAGCACAGAGACAGTGGTCGATGGCGAGGTGAAGGTCAAGTAGAGACGTGTCGTGCCGATGGATCGGGAGCAGTGAAGGATGGGCGTGCCGTGCGGCGGACGTGCCATGCCGATGAACCTAGAGCGGTGAAGGGCGGACGTGAGGCTTAGACCGATGGACCAGAGGGCCGGAGGACCAGTTGTGGTAGCTGGCACGTGGCATCGGCGAGCGAGAGCACATGGGGATGTGCGATGCATCGGCCGAGTTGGTATGAAGATGATGGTGTCATGGCACTTGGCGGGAGGTCGGACATGGGCTTGCGTGCGGCGCAAGTGCCGTCGGCCGAGTCAAGAAGGAAGGCGAAGGCGTTGTGCCCGGCGTGGAGGCTGGACATGCATCGGCATCGGTACCGGTGGTCGGGGTGTGAGATCCACACTCCGTCTACGGCGCGGGTTCGGTAGTTGAGCCTCAAAAAGCTACCCTCAACGGTTTCCAAGTTTGAGCCTCAAAACTCAGGGTGGCCGGTTTCTGAGTTTGGGCCTCAAAACTCGGGATGGACGGTTTCCAGGTTTGGGCCTCAAAACCGGGGCCCGCGGGTTTTCGAGTTTGGGCCTCAAAACTCGGGGTGGACGGTTTCTAGGTTTGGGCCTCAAAACTTGGGCTGGCGGGTTTACCGATTTGGGCCTCCAAACCGAGCGGAGGTTTTTATGCGCAACAGTCGACGCGTGGCGGCGTGGAGAGGCTGGTGCGGCGGCGAAGCTATCCACGAGGAAGGCGCGGTGGTCGACGATGACGGTACGTGGCGACATCCTGGAGCTTGCGTCGTTTCGAAGCGAAGGATGAGAAGGTGCGTTGCCGTCGGATGGACAATGACCGAGTTGGACGGTTTTACCCTCAAGAGGGTATTTGGGTCTGAGAACATATATGATGAATGATTGACTTTGATGAGGAAGGTTTGAGGCTTTTCCCGGTTAAGTCTATATATCGCTATGCGCTTATTGTTTATGACTAACCGGTGGCGTTGAGTTGTGTTGTGTTTCTGTGTTGGTGTGCGTGTGCAACATGTGTCTCTTGGTTGTGTTGATGTGCAGGTGTGGAGCTCGGATACAGTGGTTGATGGCGAGGTGAAGGTCAAGTAGAGACGTGTCATGCCGACGGACCGGGAGCAGTGAAGGATGGGCGTGCCGTGCGGCGGACGTGCCATGCCGATGTTCCTAGAGCGGTGAAGGGCGGACGTGAGGCTTGGACTGACGGACCAGAGGGCCAGAGGACCAGCTGTGGTAGCTGGCACGTGGCATCGATGAGCGAGAGCACATGAGGATGTGCGATGCATCGGCCGAGTCGGGAGGAAGACGATGGCGTCGTGGCACTTGGCGGGAGGTCGGACACGGGCTTGCATGCGGCGCAAGTGCCGTCGGCCAAGTCAAGAAGGAAGGCGAAGGCGTTGTGCCCGGCGTGGAGGCTGGACATGCATCGGCATCGGTGCCAGAGGTCAGGGTGTGCGAACCACATCCCGTCTACGGCGCGGGTTCGGTAGCTGAGCCTCAAAAAGCTACCATCGATGGTTTCCAGGTTTGGGCCTCAAAACCTGGGGTGGCCAGTTTCTGAGTTTGGGCCTCAAAACTCGGCGAGAACGGTTTCCAGGTTTGGGCCTCAAAACCTGGGCTCGCGGGTTTCCGAGTTTGGCCTCAAAACTCGGGGTGGACGGTTTGCCAGGTTTGGGCCTCAAAACCTGGGCTGGCGGGTTTACCGGTTTGGGCCTCAAAACCGGGGGTGGTCCGAAAGGACGGTCGACGCGTGGCAGCGTGGAGAGGCTAGCGCGGCGGCGAAGCTATCCACGAGGAAGGCGCGGTGGTCGACGTGACGGCACGTGGCGGCATCAGGGAGGTCGCGTCGAGGCGAAGCTACCGGATGTGCGGGCGTGGCCGTCGGATGAAGATCGTCAGGACTGGACGGTTTTACCCCTGGGGGGTATTTGGGTTGAGTGCTTAATGTAAGGGCGTTTTGATCTTCGGACGTGCGCCTATATATATGAGGGGGCTGCTAGGGCAGCCGTATCCTTGGGGAATTCTTGGACGGTGTCTCTCTCATTTTGTTCCTGTGAGAGAAGGCTAGGGTTAGGGAAAGTTGGCTCTTGTTCTTGAGCTTTTTGCCATCCAAGCTTTGTGTTGCTAGGATTGGCTTGTAGCCCGACACCGAGTGCTTAATCAATCATCCATTCCTCTGAATCCAAGGATCAAATTCGTGGTTGAATTCGCGTTTTGAATTTGTTCTTCGCGTTCTTCTTTTCTCCACGATTTTCTCCTCCCCCGATCTCCCTCTTCGCTGCATCTTTTGCGATTCCGTTTGAATCAACTTGTTCTTTGATGTGAGGAGAACATTTCCACCGAAGGAATTTATCTCTACCCTCATGAACAAGTAGATCGGGTCGAAATCCTTTTTGTTCTTCCCTCTTCCCCTTTTCTTGTGTTCTTCGGATTTCTCATGGATTAGTTGGGTTGAAGCGATGATATCCTAGGATTAGCTTCCCAACACGTAGAAGAACACTTGGGAGAAGTTTGGTTGCAGCCCCGTTCGATTTGGTGAAGATCCAATCGATTTTGGTTTTGAACCATGGTGTTTTTGGGCATTCTGGACAGTGGCGGACTGTCCGCCCCCTATTGGTGGACTGCCCGGCCATCGGGCCTTGGCCAGACCAGAACAGCGCAGCACGCACTGCTCACGGTCTTTTTGACCGGCGGACAGTCAGCAGTGTTAAGCGCGGACAGTCTGCGAGTCGCGCAGGGGAGGATCAGCAGCGTTGCTGTTTTTATCTTTTGCCGGCGAACAGTCTGGGGTCCCAGGCGCGGACAGTCCGCCCTTGACCGGACTGTCTGGGACCCCGACAGCAGACTGTCCGGGATCCTGCTGAGAGCTGACTTTTACTGCGTTTGCTCTCCTGGCTTTTCCGTTTTGTTTCCGGACTTCTCGTTTGCTCCTAGAGTTCACCTAGGAACCTCTCTAGGTATCTTTGCTACTTGTTAGCATCGGTATTTGGAGGAATCCTGACGTAGCCCTCTATCTACGTTTAGGAGTGGTCTTTTAGGCACGAACTTGACTTGGGGTTTTGGGAGTTTTGGTTTGCTCTCTTGTGTGGTGCCTCGCTGTGATCCTAGGGATCATCCACCCTCTTTCAAGGGTCGTGGGCATCACATTGGAGTCCGAAGCTTTTGGGGTTGATTTCGTTGGGACAAAGGTCGTAATTTCTGAGAAGAAATTTTAGGCTCCCATTCACCCCCCCCTCTGGTCGCCTTGCTTTAGCATTTTCGGTCCTTCAATTGGTATCAAAGCCACTTAAGGATCTCTCTACCTTAACCGGTTCCGGATCCGCGAAGGCGACCTTTCAGAGCGATTTTGCTTCTGACCTTGTTTGACGAGGTGTTAAGCTTTTGTTTGGCTAACACTAACCGTGCTTTTAGAAATGGCACCAGCTTCTTCTTCTAGCGTGTCTTTGTCCACAGGTTTGTTTGATGGACATGCAATTGATAAGGTGGAATGCGAGGTGGATGATTTGTTGGACTTCCTCAGGGATGATGAGCACTCAAACGAGGATATTATACGCGAACTTGGCAAGGCCAAGAAAGGTACACTTGTCGCTAGCCTTGGGATTTTGTCCCAACGTTTTAAGATTTGTGATGAGTATAATGATAGACTTGATGAACACTGTGATACCTCGCGTAATAAAATTGAGAAGTTGAATTGCTCCATCACTAGGCTAAAAAATGGTCTTTTTCATTGGAAGTCTAGTGCATCTTCACCTTGCACCTCTTGTAGCGACATGGTTAGGAAGAATGATGAGCTATGCTTTTCTCTTGCTAGCTTAAAATCTGAAAATGAAATGTTGATATCCAATGCTTCCATACCATGCTTAGTTTGCATTGACTTGCCCAAGGATTTTGATTGTGCTAAAACTGAAATAGCCTTGCTTAGGTCAAATGCTTTGTTACCATGTGTTTCATGTGAGTCTTTACATGCTGAAATTAATAAACTAAAATTGACTCACACCACATGTGTAGAAGAACTTGAGCATGCTAGGGCTGAAATTTTTGAGATAAATGCTAGGCCTTGTAGCTTGTGCTCTTTGAATAAAAATGCTTGCCTTACTTCTTGAGCTATTCATGATTCTTTGCTTGATGTGAATGGTGATGTTTCTTCCACCGATTTCATTTGCACATCTTGCACTGATTTAGAAAAAGAAGTTTTGGTTTTGAAGCAATTGCGCGATGATATGAGCGCCAAGTTGGTTGAGCACAATGATATGAGTGCCAACCTTGAAAAAGAAAATGAACTCTTGCGTACCACATATGGCGAGTGCATTAGGGAGGAGATTGAAAATTTGAAAAACACTCCTTGTGGTACTTGTGATCGCCTCATGTTTGAAAATGAGGTTTTAGCTAAAAGATGCAAGAGTCTTTGTGCTAAGTCTTTTGAGTCACGCAATTCTTGCAACTCCGATGTTGGTGTTTCTAAGCTTGATTCTTTGAAACCGGAGTTGAGTTCTTGTGCTGCGCGTGAGTCTTTTGACTGTAGCATTAGTGTCAAGGCTTCAGATAGCTCTTTCATAGCTACTCCTAACCTTGCTGTTTTTTCGAGTGGTGTCCAAGGGACTTCTCTTGACAAGGGTGCTTCTCATATTTTTGGGACTCGTGCTCCCAATCCGGTTTACCATTGCACCTTTTGCAAGAAGGATGGACACTCATTCGATTTTTGTTTTCGTCGTGTCAAGCACGAGCGGCGTATTCGAGCTAAGGCTTTTAGGAAGCCGTGTAGCCTTTCCCATGGCACGTGTGCTCCGAGTGTTGGCACCAAGTTGAATGTTGATGCTTCTTGTTCTAAGTCCCAAGGGACTTCTCACTTGACGGAGGATGGTGTGCCTTCCACTAGGCATTTGTACCATTGCTCTTTTTGTGAGAAAGATGGGCATCAAGAAAGCTTTTGCTATCGGCGTGCCAGACGCTTGCGCCAAGCTCGCTCTTCTAGGAAGTTGGTGGTTCATAGCCCTTCTCATGGCATGAACGCTTGTGTTCCTAGTAAGAATCCCATTTTTGTTGATGGGTTTTATGACTCCTTTTCTAGTGGGATAGGTCATGGTCGTGGACATGCTTCTACTGCTTCTTCTCTTGGTCCACGTCATGCTTCTCATGGTGCATCTAATGGTTCTTCTATAAAAACCTTGGAAGATGTTTGCCTCTTTTGCCATGGTACGACTCGTTCTTCTCCTCGAGTTGTCCTTTTGAGGAATGCTTCCAAGGGTGTTTCACAATTGCATTTGAACCAACACTTGCATCATGCTAACCCACATGATAAGTTGAGATTTGTGACCAAGTCCTGGATTCCCATGTACATGCTTGCTAACCCTTCGGGATCCAAGACTCGGGTTACTTTGTCCTCTTGTGTGTACAGATGAGGACGCGGGGTGGAGAACATGCGCCTGATGGAGCTTGATCTTTTAGATGTGATCAAGAGTTGATGGTTCCCTACACCCCGCTTAGATTTGCCTCTAGAGAGGCTTTTGTAGTTCGGTGAGCCTTCTTATACACTCATACCCTGTACATCCATGATTTATGTCTTGTGGTATGAGATGGTCTTTCATGTGCTCACTTGTATAGTTCTTGCATGTACATTTCCTTTTGTTTCATGTTTCATTTAGTCTAGCATGTGCTATCTCTTGTATATCATGTCATGCTAGCTTTGTGTACAGCTTTGGTGGTTAATCCACTTTTCTTGCTAGTTGGTGATCCTTATGAACATAATGCCATGCTTTACCATTGTTCACCATGAGCTTTACTTGTAGAGGTATGATGTTGATTAGGTATCACTTTTCAGGTGCTAGTTTTATGTAGCTACATGTATCTTGTTGATATGATTAGTTTGAGCACTAGCCTCTCCACAATTTTATCATGTTACATGCTTTTGGATCTATTGCTATCATTATCTTGCATTGTAGCATGTGTTGAGGTTTAGGCTGTGTTTGGGTTGATCTTGTCTTTAGGCTGCATTTTTGCTATACAGTGCTTTATCCTGTTTGCATGGTAGTCTTCACTAGTTTGAGTTCAGATCTCCTTTGCGGTATCATTCATAGGTAGATCTCTTTTTGTTGAGAGCTTACCTTATGCTTTTATGTAACTAACCATTTTCATGGAGACCTTGAGGTCACACTGGACGAGACAATGCCTTGTGTTTTCTTCTGCTTTTGAGTATGCAGGAGAACAGGAGCCTGGAGAGAGCGTTTCGGCTCACGAACCCGATCCCACTTCTTCCACGACTTGGGGTTCCGTTCGAGCAGTTCTCCAGCGAGCACTAGCTGCACCTGTGGGGGCAACAGCATCAGGCGAGGGGGAGGCGACTTCGGCGAGGAAGGCGCCCTGGAGTTCAACAGATTCAGGCGTCCCCTCGGGTATCACACCAGCAGGCGGTCATGCTTTTCATGAGGTACCTCCGACTCTCTTCTGAGCTCGGGTTTTGGTACTCTTCTTCCTTGACCTCTTTTTGCTGTGTGCTCTTTTCGATGAGGATTTTCTTGGTTGTCGCTTGAGCGTTTCCTGGCTCTTCGCTTGTGAGTTTGCATTAAGCTTCTGATTGCTTTTGTTGCATAGGCTTAGCCCGGTTGAAAAGTTAGGCAATGACCATGCTTTCAACCTCTCGCAATCACATGCTTTAATATGAACTTGTGTTAATACCGCTGCAATCTCCGATAAAATTTGATAACAACACAAGTATATGCTTCATTCGATGGCATGATGATTGAACTTTGCTAGGGGTAGTTCACCTTTTATACTTGATTTAGCACTTGGTTGATTTCCTGTCTATTCATGCTTAGTGCTATTTTAGTGGTGAACTACTTTTGAATGGCTTAAAACTGCTCATGTGCACAATTGTTCATATTTCGTATTCATTTGATCAGTTTGAGCCTTTGCTAGCATTTGTATTGGTTGCTACGCTTTCAGGGTAGCACCCTTTTGAGCATCTTTTCATTCTGATTGCTATACACTTGAAGCTGTTGCATTGTGCATATCATGCATTTTTGCTTAGTGTACATATCCCCAGCTCCGATACACCTTGTGGTTACCCCCATATGCTTTCGATTGATGACTTGTCTTGTGTTTGTGTCAACTTTGTGGAAAAATGTCAAAACCCCCTCAGCATGTTCCCTTTTGTCAAGGAGGAGAAGTTGTTTGCAAGGGGGAGTTTGTGTGTTGGCACAAAGGGGAGAGTCGTGCATTTTTGGGAGAGCTTTGAGCTAGGGGGAGTTTATGAAGGACCAAGAATGCAAAAGCAAGGCAACCAGAGAGGGGGTGAATGGGAGCCTAAAAAATTTCTCTCGAAACTTTGGCCTTTGTCCCAAAAATCAACCCGTGAAAAGCTTTGACTGAACCGTGATGCCCACGACTCTAGGGCCAAACGAGAAGTCCGGAAGCTGAGCGAAGAAGCCGGTAGAGCAAACGCACTAAAACACAAGCTTCAGTAGGGTCCCGGACTGTCCGGACTGGAAGTCCCGGACTGTCCGCGGCTACTGCGGACTGTCCGTAAGCCGATCCCGGACTGTCAGCCAGTCAAAATGGAAAAACAGCAAAGTTGCTGAACTTGTTCTGCTCAGGCCCGGACTGTCCGCGACCTAGAACTGCGGACTGTCCGCCGTTCCAACCGGAGCAACACAGTCGAAGAACACAGCCACTGATCCGGCTTGCCCCCGATGTGCGGACTGTCCGCCTGTGGTACCGCGGACTATCCGCGACCACCCAGTGAGGGCGATTTTGCTCGCCCTTCACACAAATCCTCCCAAATCCGAACCAAATCACAATCCCTTGTTCCCAAACTTGGAGAAGATGATCACGAGGTAGTTAGGAGACTACCCCAAGAAATCATCAGCTCAAATCAACTCAATCAACGGGAAATCGAAAGGGAAGGTGTATGAACGAAAAAGCGCCACGAAAATGAAATCAACCCGATCTCTTGTTCGTGAGGAGTTAGATGAATTCCTTCAGTGGAAATGATCTCCTCACTATAAAGAACAAGTTGATTCAAACGGATTTCGAAAAGTCACAGTAGAGAGGGAGAACGAGTGACGGGAAAATCGCAGAGAAACGAAGAACGCGAAGAACACGAACAGAACGCGAATCAACACATCGATCTACAACCGTGTGGCTACCACACGCTACAACAGTGAGATTACGGTCTCACTTCCTCAAAATCTCCAGTACACAGAGGTATGGTTCTCTGCGGATCTCAGTTGCTACAGCAGGGGATTGGGAGAGCAGGAAAACCTAGAAGGCAAAGAGCAAATGATTGAGATAGGATGGGAGGTTGGTGTCTCCCTCTACTTATCCTAATTCTAGTTCTCACTCTACCCCTAACTAATTACAGAGCGAACCAGCTAAACCCTAAGGTTATTCTGGACCAACTCGTGGTAGGTGGTGATCCGACGGCCACGCCCGCACAACTGGTAGCGTTGCCTCAACGCAACCTCACCGATTGCCGCCACGTGCCGCCACCGCTCTGCTTGTCCTTTCCATGGACTTCGCCCCGGTTTTGTGGCCCAAACCAGGAAACCAGCCTTCACGACCAACCCCCGGTTTTGAGGCCCAAACCGGGAAACCAGCCGTCCATCGCCTGAGTTTTGTGGCCCAAACTCAGAAACCTGCCAGTGCCCAGGTTTTGAGGCCCAAACCTGGAAACTGTCCCCAGACCGAGTTTTGTGGCCCAAACTCAGAAACCATTAGTGCCCAGGTTTTGAGGCCCAAACCTGGAAACCGTCCACTCGATGGTTTTTCTGTGGCTCAACCACCAAACCGAGTCGTAGAGGGGATGCACCGCCCGTGCACCCCGTCCACACGCAAGTCTTCGCTCGTCGCTGTCCCAGGCTATCAGCCACCACAGCTGATCCTCAGGCCACTGGTCCCTCAGTCCAAGCCTCACGTCCGCCCTTCGCCACTCTCGGTCCATCGGCACAGCACATCTGTGGCGTAACGGTCCTAATCCCATGGCCCACCGGTCCCCGTCAGCCTCTGACAGCCGAACCGATGTTCCGCGCGATTAAGACTGTTCGTCACTGGGCTGCATCAGCGCCCATCGTCCGCAGGATCATCTCACCTTTCGGTTACAGCACTGGATACTTTTACAAATAACATCGGAATACAGAGCGGAAGACTTAAATAACATTAGTTTTACAAACTGAGGTTCCAAATTAAAGGTGCAGTTATTACAAACCATGTTCGGGTAATAGAAATAGGCAACGTAGCGGAGTACAACAAAATAAGATACTTGTAAACACCCAGCCCGAGGGTGCACAACTATTCTTTGGCCTCATCGGCCTCTTCCTGGACGATGGTCATGCAGCAGGGCGCAAGACACATCGGGAACTCAGCCATACCTGCAGCATGGGTAACAAACCCTGAGTACTGGGGTACTCAACAAGACTTACCCGACTAAAGAAAAAGGGGAGAAGACTTAAGAATGAGAGGCTTAGGTAGTCAAGGTAAGGCTTAAGCAAGATCAAGTATTTTGCAGAAAAAGCATTTTGAAATCCTTGTTTTATTTTTGGAAAGATTCTAGTATTTCTCAATTCTTCATTGTTCATGATTCATTTTACCTTTCAAAAACATACCTAGTTGAGAACCACTCTCTGTTGACAGTCAGTGACCAAGTCTGCATAACCGAGGAGCAAAGTTAATCCGGATAAATAATACTCAGCTGAGGATCCCTATCCACACTGCATATGTAGCACCCAAGCTTGCATATGCCAACTCGTCTACCACGATTCCTCCAAGATTGGGCCCGGTCCTACACCACCTGGAAGTACAGTACACCACTCCTATCCAGGTACGACGACCACGTGGGTACATGCTACTTCCGCCATCTCTCCACTCCCAGTGCGCGGTTGTCGGTCCAATAAAGGATTCCTCGGAGCCAGAGCTTTCAGAAGTATGTGAATAGTTGCAAGTCTTGGCCACCCTAAATTTTTCTGCAAGAACCATACCTTGGTTATATCTCACCCAAGCGTAATAGTCCTGTCAGTTTTTCAACCCTGTCCCGGTCGGTGTCAACTGTTGAGTCCCGGACTACAACATGACGGCACCGTACGCTCGGACAACCTCTCCTCGCAATTGACTAGGTACGGATCAGATACCTCGACAATGGCCGGGGAGTAAAACCAAATTCCCATAAAAATTCTTTAAGTGATCACACTTTTGAAAATGGCATTTTATTGCAAATCTATTGTATAGCATCACTAAGCATTTGCAAATAGTTTTTAAACAGGGCAGGTGGATCTTCTTGTGGAGGTAAACAGTGCAGGTAATAGGTTATCACACAACTCCTATAACCTAATGCAGTAGTTTAACTCAAAGACATTTTAAGTAAACCTTTTATAAAAACAAGGAAGGGTTAAAATGCACCGGGGCTTGCCTTGAAGAGCAAAGAGGGCAGGCTCGGGGTCGGCAGTGCAGGTGTCGGAGCTCGGGGTCGCCTCAGGGGTAGGTTCGTCAGCGGCTGCTTCGACTTTGACGTTTTCTCCTTCGGTCACTATACGGATGCAATGATGTATGCTTATGAGGATGCTGACATGAACAAAAGTCTTGCTAAAACGCAGGACAAAACCTACTGATTCTAGAGTACACTTTCCATCGCGTAACTTCTTAGTGTGGACATAAAGTTACTTATCTTTATCCCTAAGCAAAATTAATCAACCTATTAAGCATCATTTATCCGACCTAAACACAAATCAAGCATGGCATCACAAACATCATAGACCAAAATGGGTGGGGGTCTATGAACAGCAAACAATCCCAAAAGTCACATCACAGGGCATACAACATGAACCCTTCTTGACTTTCTATTTTTCCTAATTATTTAAAAAGGTCATTTTATGAAGTTGCTCAAAAATTACCAAATTAATCTCATAAGTTCATTATGGTATAAAAAGATGTCAAAACAAATTTCATAATTTTTGGAGGTCATTAAGGTGCTCAATTAAAATAAGTCATTAATTAACAAAAGGCACTATTTACAATTAAAACAAATGCTCAAAAATCAACTTGTTCCAAAAGACTTCAAAATTTCACCAGAGACTAAACATGGCATAGGAAACTCACAAAAATTTATCTCATGATTTTTGGAGTTATAAATGATTTTCTAAAAATCCAAAACCATCCATTTATTAATTAAAAGAGGGATTTTACATTTTCAAATTCTTGCAGAAAAGTCAAGTTTTATATTTTTATAAAATACGTCAAGGTATAAAGAGTCTACCACAAATGTTTCAGAATTTTTGGAACCATACAGAAAATCACACAAAAAGATGAAAAAGGAACACTATTCACATCTTTCCAAAAAGGAAAAAGAGCACTGTGTTCCTTCCTCGCAGGGCTCGGGCGAATCACGCGGCGGACCGCAGGGCTCGGGCGAATCGCAGGCGAGGCGGATGGCGGACCGGTCGCTCGGGGCTCGCGCTGGGAAAGCCGAGGGTGGGGGAAGATTCGCGAGCTCACTGTGAGTCGGGAGGGAGGCTCGGCGAGGCGGTGCAGGGTCGGAGGAGGGAGTCCGACGGTGGTGGCGGATCTCTTCGGCGGCGTCCGGCGTCCGGCGGCTCTGTCCACCAAAAGAGGTCGCCGAGGGTGCGGTTAGGAGCGCGCTGAGGTGAGGAAGAGAGGGCAGGGGTCGGAGGGAAAAGAGAAGCACTCACGGCGGCGAATTTCTCGCTTAGCCGAAACGCGGCCGTTCGCCGGAGTCGGGGACGAAGCTCCTGCGCCGGCGTTAGGAGGCGGTAGAGGTGAAATTGGTTGCTCGGGAAGGTGGAGCAGCTCAAGGCGAAGGCGGTGGAGGGCTCGGCGGGCGCTGGGGTGGTCTGGTGGCTCGGGGTGCCGTGGTGGCGGCAATGGCGGAGCTCGGCGACTTTTATAGCCGCGGGGCGGCGCCGGGGGGTCCGGGCGAGGGGTGAGGAGCGTTCGCGCGGCATCAACGGAGGTAGGGAGCAAGGTAGGGTGGCTCGGTGTGGGCGGGAGCTCGCGCGCGGCGCGGCGGCTTGCCGGCGGCCGGCAGCTGCCCGCTGTCCGCGGCCGTAGGGGAAGGAGGAGGGTAGGGTAGGGGATGGCGAGGCGGCGGTAGGTAGGGGACCGGAGAGGTCGAGCGCTTAGCGCTGGCCTCGGGCGACACGGACGTGGGTCAGCCGGGCTCGGCGAGGCTGAGGCTGCGCCGCCGTCGGCCGAGGCCCCCTTGCTTTAAAGCTCGCACAGAGACGTTACCCATTTCCAAATCTACCCCCTTTCTGAAATTTGAAATTACTCCCAAAACTTGAACTACACAAAGAAAACTCAAAACACCAAAGTTGCTCAAAACTTTGAGACCTACAACTTTGTCAACATAAACTTTTTCTGAAACTCAAAAGTTTTTGAGATAATATTGAAAACTGAAAAGGGGACAAAATTGAAGTTTGAAAGAATTTGAAATTACTTCTGATTTTATATTGAAACTTGAAAATCTGCAAACACCAAAGTTGTTTCTCTTGACAAGATCTACAACTTTGCTACAAGGACCAACCTCAAATTTTGAATAGTTTTTGAATTAGAAAAGGAGGGGTAAAACTAGAGTTTGGAAATTTAGGGTTTTTCAAAAGGGATTTAAATTCTATTTCTGATTTTGAACTTTGATCAACACAACAAAACATCAAGACACTCAACTGAACAAGATTTACACAAGCTAGACACAGAGGTGAAATTACCATTTTGCCCTTATAGGAAGATTTGGGCCTTAAGGGTTTTTGAAAAAGAGATTCAATACACAAGTCACCTCAGAAAAAGGTAAAAGCAAAACAAGCTTTAGGCAAAAAAAATGCATGGCAAGGATGATTAATGACTAAAGATGATGACATGTCAGGTTAATTACATATTAATCACCAGAGGTGTTACAGCCTTCCCCCCTAAAAGAAATCTCGCCCCGAGATTCCGCGCCTCAAAAGACAAAGACAATACTTTACATCTACAGAGTATCGAGAAAGTCAGGATAAGCCTTTGCTAAGAAGTCTTCGGATTCCCAAGTGGCTTCTTCTTCAGAGTGTTGGCTCCACTGGATCTTGTACCATCTTGTGGTAGTCCTCCAGGTAACACGGTCCTTGTAATCCAACACGCGAACTGGATACTCGGAGTATGACAGATCGGGTTCTAACTCAACACCTTCAACTTCCACCACGTGTTCGGGTATTTGGAGACATTTCTTGAGTTGGGAGATGTGAAACACATTATGGACTGCGGAAAGATGATCGGGTAACTTCAGTTTGTAAGCTACCTTTCCACAACGTTCCAGAATTTCAAAGGGACCAATATAGCGTGGTGCTAACTTTCCCTTGACTCCAAAACGAGTGACCCCCTTGGTGGGTGAGACCTTCAAATACACATAATCCCCGATCTGGAACTCCAAAGGTCGATGTCTCTTGTCAGCATAGCTTTTCTGTCGAGACTGTGCAATCTTCATATTCTCTTGTATTTGCTTGACTTTTTCTTCCATATCTTTTACTAGGTCAACTCCAATGAATTCTCTTTCTCCAGGTTCAGACCAACTGAGAGGTGTATGACAACGGCGACCGTACAGTGCTTCAAAGGGTGCCATTTTAATGCTTTCTTGGTAACTGTTATTATATGAGAATTCTGCCAAGGCTAAACAGTCATCCCAAGTATCTGCGAAGGTGAGCACGCAGGCTCTCAACATATCCTCTAACACTTGGTTGACTCGCTCAGTTTGTCCATCCATTGATTAAGTTATGAAAACAACTGGCTGATAACTTCACTGATACAAAGGTAGATCACTGACAGATAACCACAAACTGATAAGGGAAAAAGGTACGAAAAGAAAGATACAGACCCGACTAAACAAAAGGCCGACTAGCGCTCCCAAACCTAGACTAAGGGTTTAGGTAAGCAGGTGGTATAGACACACGGGATCTCCATCCTCTATCAGCGAGTCTAGTCCTCATCGAAGATGATCATGTCGTCGTGTCGTCTTCTTCCTCGAGGATGAGCTCAGGCTCAACCTCCTCGTCCTCGTCTTCAGCGTGGATGTCCTCGGTAGGTTCAATCTCCTCATCCACGCCTGGCTCTTGCTGTACGTCCGGCTCTTCCACTACTCCATCCTCAGGGTCCTCGACAACCGGGGGAACGATGGGGTGGAGTTGGTCGTACAGCTGGTGTACCTCCTCATGAAGCATGTCATTGAACTGTTCAATCTGAGTTGTGTGCTGCCGCAGCCCGTGAAGCTCAGCCCTGGTAACGTCCTCGCGAATCCAAGTGGCATCGCGCTGCTGGATAGCGCGAATCACGTCCCGGTTGGCCTGCTCCAGGGAGGCTCGGGCCTCATAGAACTCCAGACGTGAGTGGTAGAAGTCATGCTCCAAGTTCTCCAGCTCAGCCTTCAGATTCTTGATCTCCTCCTTTAGGTGTTTGCGGGTGCGACGGGGAAAGCGACGACCGTTGGAGGCTTCACCAGTCTCTTCTCCAATGCGTGGTGCCAGCTGGTGGCGTGGCACACCATTGGGTCTAGTCGACTTGCGAGCGGTCAGCTTGATACGAGCCATGTCTGGATAAGGTAAGATGGATGAGGAGTGAAAAGGCTAGCAAGAAAAGGTAAAGGCATACTACCCCAACGAACTTAGAGAGGAAGTTATTATATTAACTTAAGTGAATATGACATGATGCATGGATCGTTCCTACAGAACAAGGCAATGCACTAAATAAATAAGGTACATAGGGCTTAAAACATGTTGTCTCGCTAACTAGTGTTGCCATACACAAGACAAGATAAGAGAAGCAATTTGGACTCAAAATAGTCAAGTTTAGTTTGTTTGGACTCAAAGATCTTTTGAAGTTTTCGCAAGAACACTGCAACGTTATAGTGAGATGCTCCGATACCACTCTGTGGTGTAATGATCCTAATCCCATGGCCCACCGGTCCCCGTCAGCCTCTGACAGCCGAACCGATGTTCCGCGCGATTAAGACTGTTCGTCACTGGGCTGCATCAGCGCCCATCGTCCGCAGGATCATCTCACCTTTCGGTTACAGCACTAGATACTTTTACAAATAACATTGGAATACAGAGCGGAAGACTTAAATAACATTAGTTTTACAAACTGAGGTTCCAAATTAAAGGTGCAGTTATTACAAACCATGTTCGGGTAATAGAAATAGGCAACGTAGCGGAGTACAACAAAATAAGATACTTGTAAACACCCAGCCCGAGGGTGCACAACTATTCTTCGGCCTCATCGGCCTCTTCCTGGACGATGGTCATGCAGCAGGGCGCAAGACACATCGGGGACTCAGCCATACCTGCAGCATGGGTAACAAACCCTGAGTACTGGGGTACTAAAAAAGACTTACCCGACTAAAGAAAAAGGGGAGAAGACTCAAGAATGAGAGGCTTAGGTAGTCAAGGTAAGGCTTAAGCAAGATCAAGTATTTTGCAGAAAAAGCATTTTGACATCCTTGTTTTATTTTTGGAAAGATTCCAGTATTTCTCAATTCTTCATTGTTCATGATTCATTTTACCTTTCAAAAACATACCTAGTTGAGAACCACTCTCCGTTGACAGTCAGTGACCAAGTCTCCATAACCGAGGAGCAACGTTAATCCGGATAAATAATACTCAGGTGAGGATCCCTATCCACACTGCATATGTAGCACCCAAGCTTGCATATGCCAACTCGTCTACCACGATTCCTCCAAGATTGGGCCCGGTCCTACGCCACCCGGAAGTACAGTACACCACTCCTATCCAGGTACGACTACCACGTGGGTACATGCTACTTCCGCCATCTCTCCACTCCCAGTGCGCGGTTGTCGGTCCAATAAAGGATTCCTCGGAGCCAGAGCTTTCCGAAGTATGTGAATAGTTGCAAGTCTTGGCCACCCTAAATTTTTCCGCAAGAACCATACCTTGGTTATATCTCACCCAAGCGTAATAGTCCTGTCAGTTTTTCAACCCTGTCCCGGTCGGTGTCAACTGTTGAGTTCCGGACTACAACATGACGGCACCGTACGCTCGTACAACCTCTCCTCGCAATTGACTAGGTACGGATCAGATACCTAGCCAATGGCCGGGGAGTAAAACCAAATTCCCATAAAAATTCTTTTAGTGATCACACTTTTGAAATTGGCATTTTATTGCAAATCTATTGTATAGCATCACTAAGCATTTGCAAATAGTTTTTAAACAGGGCAGGTGGATCTTCTTGTGGAGGTAAACAGTGCAGGTAATAGGTTATCACACAACTCCTATAACCTAATGCAGTAGTTTAACTCAAAGACATTTTAAGTAAACCTTTTATAAAAACAAGGAAGGGTTAAAATGCACCGGGGCTTGCCTTGAAGAGCAAAGAGGGCAGGCTCGGGGTCGGCAGTGCAGGTGTCGGAGCTCGGGGTCGCCTCAGGGGTAGGTTCGTCAGCGGCTGCTTAGACTTTGACGTTTTCTCCTTCGGTCACTATACGGATGCAATGATGTATGCTTATGAGGATGCTGACATGAACAAAAGTCTTGCTAAAACGCAGGACAAAACCTACTGATTCTAGAGTACACTTTCCATCGCGTAACTTCTTAGTGTGGACATAAAGTTACTTATCTTTATCCCTAAGCAAAATTAATCAACCTATTAAGCATCATTTATCCGACCTAAACACAAATCAAGCATGGCATCACAAACATCATAGACCAAAATGGGTGGGGGTCTATGAACAGCAAACAATCCCAAAAGTCACATCACAGGGCATACAACATGAACCCTTCTTGACTTTCTATTTTTCCTAATTATTTAAAAAGGTCATTTTATGAAGTTGCTCAAAAATTACCAAATTAATCTCATAAGTTCATTATGGTATAAAAAGATGTCAAAACAAATTTCATAATTTTTGGAGGTCATTAAGGTGCTCAATTAAAATCAGTCATTAATTAACAAAAGGCACTATTTACAATTAAAACAAATGCTCAAAAATCAACTTGTTCCAAAAGACTTCAAAATTTCACCAGAGACTAAACATGGCATAGGAAACTCACAAAAATTTATCTCATGATTTTTGGAGTTATAAATGATTTTCTAAAAATCCAAAACCATCCATTTATTAATTAAAAGAGGGATTTTACATTTTCAAATTCTTGCATAAAAGTCAAGTTTTATATTTTTATAAAATACTTCAAGGTATAAAGAGTCTACCACGAATTTTTCAGAATTTTTTGAACCATACAGAAAATCACACAAAAAGATGAAAAAGGAACACTATTCACATCTTTCAAAAAAGAAAAAGAGCACTGTGTTCCTTCCTCGCAGGGCTCGGGCGAATCGCGCGGCGGACCGCAGGGCTCGGGTGAATCGCAGGCGAGGCGGACGGCGGACCGGCCGCTCGGGGCTCGCGCTGGGAAAGCCGAGGGTGGGGGAAGATTCGCTAGCTCACCGTGAGTCGGGAGGGAGGCTCGGCGAGGCGGTGCAGGGTCGGAGGAGGGAGTCCGACGGTGGTGGCGGATCTCTTCGGCGGCGTCCGGCGTCCGGCGGCTCTGTCCACCAAAAGAGGTCGCCGAGGGTGCGGTTAGGAGCGCGCTGAGGTGAGGAAGAGAGGGCATGGGTCGGAGGGAAAAGAGAAGCACTCACGGCGGCGAATTTCTCGCTTAGCCGAAACACGGCCGTTCGCCGGAGTCGGGGACGAAGCTCCTGCGCCGGCGATAGGAGGCGGTACAGGTGAAATTGGTTGCTCGGGAAGGTGGAGCAGCTCAAGGCGAAGGCGATGGAGGGCTCGGCGGGCGCTGGGGTGGTCTGGTGGCTCGGGGTGCCGTGGTGGCGGCAATGGCGGAGCTCGGCGGCTTTTATAGCCGTGGGGCGGCGCCGGGGGGTCCGGGCGAGGGGTGAGGAGTGTTCCGCGGCATCAATGGAGGTAGGGAGCAAGGTAGGGCGGCTCGGTGTGGGCGGGAGCTCGCGCGCGGCGCGGCGGCTTGCCGGCGGCCGGCAGCTGCCCGCTGTCCGCGGCCGTAGGGGAAGGAGGAGGGTAGGATAGGGGATGGCGAGGCGGCGGTAGGTAGGGGACCAGAGAGGTCGAGCGCTTAGCGCTGGCCTCGGGCGACATGGACGCGGGTCAGCCGGGCTCGGCGAGGCTGAGGCTGCGCCGCCGTCGGCCGGGGCCCCCTTGCTTTAAAGCTCGCACAGAGACGTTACTCATTCCCAAATCTACCCCCTTTCTGAAATTTGAAATTACTCCCAAAACTTGAACTACACAAAGAAAACTCAAAACACCAAAGTTGCTCAAAACTTTGAGACCTACAACTTTGTCAACATAAACTTTTTCTGAAACTCAAAAGTTTTTGAGATAATTTTGAAAACTGAAAAGGGTACAAAATTGAAGTTTGAAAGAATTTAAAATTACTTCTGATTTTATATTAAAACTTGAAAATCTGCAAACACCAAAGTTGTTTCTCTTGACAAGATCTACAACTTTGCTAAAAGGACCAACCTCAAATTTTGAATAGTTTTTGAATTAGAAAAAGAGGGGTAAAACTAGAGTTTGGAAATTTAGGGTTTTTCAAAAGGGATTTAAATTCTATTTCTGATTTTGAACTTTGATCAACACAACAAAACATCAAGACACTCAACTGAACAAGATTTACACAAGCTAGACACAGAGGTGAAATTACCATTTTGCCCTTATAGGAAGATTTGGGCCTTTCGGGTTTTTGAAAAAGAGATTCAATACACAAGTCACCTCAGAAAAAGGTAAAAGCAAAACAAGCTTTAGGCAAACAAAATGCATGGCAAGGATGATTAATGACTAAAGATGATGACATGTCAGGTTAATTACATATTAATCACCAGAGGTGTTACAACATCTCTACTTGACCTTCACCTTGCCTTCGATCACTGTATCCGTGCTCGACACCTGCACAACACATGCCAAAGAACATGCACATTATCTCAGTTGACAATCACTCATCACTCGAGACTCGGCATACACCCATGTATCCACAATCTCCCCCTTGATGAGTGCATTGTCAACTACCAACACAAATCACAATGGAATAGAAGAAGGAAGAAGAAGGAGAAGGAGAGAACCCGCCTAAATGACCCAGAAGCATATCAAAGCCAGAAGAAGGTCAAGTGAAAGAGCAAAACAACTTGGTCCCCAAAGACATGGGCAACGACTCGATGCAACCAAGCAAAGCAAAGCTAGCCCTCAATAAGAGGTAGAACAGGCTCAACACCGCTAGCGAGAAAGCTCAATACCAACTGAAACCACTAAAATCCAACTGGAATGGTGACAGCTGAACTGCAAGAGAGCTCGTCATCAAATGAGGCAAAATCAATTGAATAGCACAATCAGCTGAACACTCATCGAAAGGCAAAAATGCTAGTCCCTCAAGACAGAGGCACAGAGGCTCAACACAACTAGCAGAAAACCTCCGAACCAAATGGAAAATTCAAAATCCTCAAAATCCGAGCCAATTCAAACTCCCCCTCCAATAGTGCACACAACCAAGATATGATTTTATGATTTCTCCCTCTTATGATTTGGCAAGAATTTGCAAGAATTTCTCCCCCTTAGTTGAAAATGCACTATCAAGTGTCTCCCCTCCAAAATGCAAGTTAGCAGCTTCAGGAATATAATCGATAGAATATGAAGATGCTCGACAAAGTGCTGATCCGATGACTCAATAATAAGCACAAAATGCTACCAAAGGCTCAAACTGATCACTAAATACGAAATATGAACATTTGAGCAAAGTGAGCAGTTTTTAGCCAAAAAGGTACTCACCATCAAAATAGCACTAAACATGTATAGACAGGAAGTCAACCAAGTGCTAAACATGTATGCAAAGTGAACTACCCCTAGCAAGGTTCAATCATCATGCTATAGAATGAAACATAGGCTTGTGTATTCAAATTTTATCGGAATTGCAGCGGTTAAATTACACAAGTTCAAATTTAAGCATGTGATTGCGAGAGGTTGAAAACTTATCATTGCCTAACTTTTCAACTGTGCGAAGCCTATGCAGAAGCAATCAGAAGCTTAAAGCAACAGTTTCGGTCATACACTACACAGCTCAAGTTTAACTCAAAGTGCAATGAGAAACAGTCTCGATACTGTGATGTGCTGACAAGCAATCCCATCTCGATCTTTCCAATTCACTTAACTTGGTTCAAATTTAAAGCAGAATATGAACATACCAAGCAAGTGAATGACTCAGAACTAGAGACCTAGCAACCTAGCATATATGAAAAGCACAAGTGATTTCAACACATTCTACACATGCTAGTTGTATATCTCAATGGTGAACATTTTCAAGTTTTAAGGTCATTAAGCAAGTTCACCATTCATAAAATAGCTCAGCTCACAATGTGTATCAGTGATCAAAAAGAGCATAAGCTACAAGCATCATTATATAGCATCGGAGCATACACTAACCAGAGCACAGTCACATTCTAAAGATTATATACATGAAGCTCTTAATGTAAATATGCATGATGAAATTCAAAGACTAACTCATCAGAAAAGAGAACAAAATGAAGGAAAAAGAGTTAGTCTATAATACAAGAACCAAAATGTTCCCCCCAGCTAAAAGGGGAAACACACACCAAGCTCACCTCTCAACCTAGCAAAGGTTGATTGGTCCAATGGCTTGGTAAAAATATCTACCAACTGATGATGAGTATCGACATGGCGAAGGTCGATATCACCCTTCTCATAGTGGTCTCACAGAAAATGAAAGCGCACATCAATGTGTTTGGTCTTAGAATGCAGCACGGGGTTCTTAGCAACGCTAATAGCACTCGTGCTGTCACAAAGCAAAGGAACGCGAGAAAAGCTCAGACCAAAATCACGCAAAGTGGCCATCATCCAAAGCAATTGAGAACAGCAGCTGGCCACAACAACATACTCAGCCTCCGTGGTAGACTGGGTGACACTAGACTGCTTGCGAGAAGACCAAGATACAAAAGAAGAACCAATAAACTGACAAGTCCCAGAAGTGGACTTGCGCTCAAGTCGGCAACCAGCAAAATCGGCATCAGAATAATCGCAAAGGGAGAGGGTGGAGGAAGCAGAGTACCAAATCCCAAACTCTGGAGTGAAGCATAAGTACCTCATAATGCGCTTGACCGCCTGACGGTGAGAGGTGTGCGGTGATGACTAAAATCGTGCACAAAGACACACTGCGAACTGAATGTCCGGGCGTGTCGCCGTCAGGTACAGCAGCGACCTGATCATACTCTGGTACTCCTTCTGGTCCATAGCTTCTCCATCCTTGTCCCCATCTAGGGCCGTCGTGGTCAACATGGGTGTTGGAAGAGGCTTGGCCTCACCCATATCGAATTTCTTCAGGATATCCTTGGTATACTTACCCTGGTGCACAAACGTTCCCTCTCGAGATTACTTGATTTGCAACCCAAGGAAAAAAATCAACTCACGCATCATGCTCATCTCAAACTCCTTGCTCATAGTGTCTGCAAACTTGGCAACCAAAGCGTGAGAAGAAACACCGAAAATGATATCATCCACGTAAATCTGGACCAATAGAGTGTCATTGCCTTGCTTGAGAAGAAAAAACGTTTTATCCACACATCCCATTTTTAAACCCTTAGCAAGCAAAAAGGTTTTCAACCTATCATACCAGGCTCTAGGGGCTTGTTTCAAACAATACAAAGCTTTATGAAGTTTAAAAACATGGTTTGGAAACTTGGGATTTTTGAAACCGGGGGGTGGTTTCACATACACCTCCTCTTCTATGTAGCCGTTTAGGAAGGCACTCTTGACATCCATTTGAAAAAGTTTAAACCCTTTGGATGCAGCAAAAGCCAAGAGGATCTTAATTGCCTCCAAACGAGCTACAGGAGCAAAAGTCTCCTCATAGTCTATCCCCTCCTTCTGACTATACCCCTGGGCTACAAGTCTGGCCTTGTTTCTCACAACATGGCCATCTTCTCCTTGTTTGTTTTTGAAAACCCATTTTGTCCCAATAGGGTGACACTCAGGAGGAAGAGGAACAAGAACCCAAACCCAATTTCTCTCAAAGTTTTCAACTCCTCATGCATGGCATTGACCCAATCCGGATCAGATAAAGCGTGTCCAACATCTCGGGGTTCAAAATCAGCAACAAATGCAAAATGAGCAAAGTGAGAGATATGTTGTGACCTAGACCGAGTGACACGTTCGCCGATGCTGCCGATCATCTGTTGAGGCGGGTGTTGGCGCTGAATGTGTCGTGGCGCCTCCCGAGCTTAAGAAATCTCCCCCTCAACAGTAGTTGGCGCCTCCTCGGGTACAAACGGTATAGCCCGAGGTGGCGGATCCCACGGCCCCCCAGTAGTCGACGAAGAGGGGTTGGGGACGTGAGTCGTCGTAGTAGAAACCGAAGCTTGTGGCACGGCAGGTGGAGGTGGTGCTGGATCATCCATCCCTTCAGCACCCTCGTCCTCGTCATCAAAAAGAGGCTCGCCAACCTCATGATCACCTGCACGCTCAAAATGAGAAGAAGGACAAACCATGGTCTCGTCGAAGGTGACATCGGATGTCTCCATGACTCGGTTAGTATCAAGGTTAAGTACACGATATGCACGAGTATGAGTGTCATAACCCAAAAATACAGCGTCAGAAGAACGAGACTCAAACTTGTCCAAGTTGCCTTTCTTGAGTATAAAACAGTGGCAACCAAAAACTCTAAAATAACTCACTTTGGGCTGTTTTCCAAAACGCAACTCATAAGAAGTCTTTTCCAAGAAAGCTCGGAGAAAAATGCGATTGGAAATATAGCATGCAGTGTTCATAGCTTCGACCCAATATCGCCTAGGAGTCCTATGCTCATCGAGCATCGTCCTGGCCATCTCTACAAGGGTCCGATTCTTCCTCTCCACAACACCATTTTGTGGCGGTGTGTAGGGGGAAGAAAACTGATGCTCTAAACCCAAAGAGTTACAAAACTTTTCAAAGTCCGAATTCTTGAATTCGGAACCATTATCACTACGAATAGCTCACATTGAGTTCAAAGGGATCTCATTCTAAAGACGCAAAATAAGATTGCGAGCAAAAGAGAAAGTCTCAGTTTTCTCAGCTAAAAAGAAAACCCACAAATATCTCAAAAAGTCATCGACAACAACCAACACATACCACTTCCCCCCAACCGAGCTCACCCAAGCCGGACCAACAAGGTCCACGTGTAAAAGCTCACCAGGGCGCTTAGTCATGACCTGAGTCACTAGATGGTGGGGAGGGGGAACCATCTTCCCATGTCTACAAAAATGGCAAACAAGATCCTTCACCATGCACAACTTGGGCAATCCTCGGATTAGGCCATGTGAACTAAGCCTTGCAAGCAAGTCGAAGCTCAAATGTCCTAGTCTCCTATGCCAGTTCCAAAGATCAGAGGAGAAAGGTCTAGCCAAAAGACAACGAGAAACTCCAAAGGACTCTGAGAAATTCGCACGAAAGACTTTCCCAAAGGGCGAAATCAAACAAACAAGATTGCCCTGAGGATCCAAAATACGACTGAGATTCAGCTTAAAACGAATCTCATAGTCATCATCGAAAAGTTGCGAAACAGAAAGAAGGTTAAAATGCAAGTTGGAAACAAGAGCAACATCGCGCAACACAAAGTGCTCATTAACTCGCACCGACCCATGAGACAACACTTTACCTTTGCTATTGTCGCCGAAGGTGATAAACTCCTTTCCGGCGACCGGACTAAGACTGGAGAACCACTTGGCGTTTCTGGTCATGTGCCTCGAACAACCGAAATCCACCAACCAAACGTTCTCCAATCGTTTTACCTACATCAATAAAAAGACATAGGGTGAGCATACGGTCCAACATTGGGGTGAGTGAAATGGGAATTATACCAGTGTTGGGCCGGCTGCTCAAAAGAACGGTTAGTAGCAAAACCATTCCTAGCGCGCCTACGGGAAGAGCGATCACCACGTAGAGGAAAACGTGGTCCGCTAAGGGAGGAGCATCCATCTCGATACTCAAAACGCGATGGGGGGAAACGCTCAACTACAAAGCCACCACCACGGGGTCCGTAGCCCACAACTGCAGGCTCCCGCCGGGCACGTTCTCTTCGCGGCCTGGGCCTAGGAACTTGAGGTTTTGGACCTCTAGGCCTAGCAGCACGCCTCTGAACATTCGACACATGTACATCATGGAAAGGATGGTACATGTCCGTGTTGTTCATCTCCTTTGCACGTCGCACCTCTCTCTTGCACCGAAAGCAAAAATCCCTCAAGTGTCCATCTCTCCCACAGTGCTCACAATGGTACCTCACCGCTCTCATAGGGGGTTGTTGGTACTCACGGTAGTGGGTGTGGATCACTTTGCCCTTCTGTGGCATGAGCTCCTCTTGGATAGATGGCATGGTATCTAGCTTGTTCTTGAGGTGATTTGGTTTTGGAGCCCATGTCTGTTTCTTGGGTGGAGCTCTCGGAGGTTCCTCATACACTCCATCTTTGGTGCTAGGCTTGAGAGGCTCTTTGGGTGGAATCTTGGTAAGTTTGGGAGTAGTGGTGGAGTTGGGCTTCTCACTCAGGTTAAGACCACTCGACTCTCCAATCTTGCCAAAAGAGGAAGCACACTCAACACCCTATGCAAAACCTACACCAGGACCTCCAACAGCACGCTTGAATTGGGCTATCATCATCCCAAGCTACGGCTAACCACAAGACACCCATGACAAGATGGTCCGAAGGTATGTGTTTTCTTCCTCGGTTTGCATCTTGTCATGCTTCACATTGGCTATCTCCATCTCTAGGCCCTCACACAAAGCACACTTAGCTACACAAGTGCTACCCGAGCTGGCCTTCTCAAGAGACACAATCTTGGCATTCTTCTCTGCCAACTCGGATTGCAAGCCTGCACAAGACTTCCATGCACCAAGCACTGAAGATCTAGCTCTAAGCTCATCCACCTCTCCAACCAAAGCAACATACTTCCCCCTCAAAGTGAGAAGGTCAGTCATGTGCTTGGAGCACATCTCGCACTCATCCTCCTGAGTCACGACAACGGTGGACTTAACAGACTCAAGTTCCTTCACCGTATCCTCCCAGTTCTGCCTAAACTCCTTCCACTCTCTAGCAGCACGCCTAAGCAGCTTATCTTGACTGAGAAGGGCGGCAGTAAGTTTCTCGACCTCAGCAGAAAGCTCGTAAGGGGTCTGAGATACCTGGGAGGTGTCGTCATCGTCATCGTCGTTCTGAGGGATCTCCTCCGGCTGGCTATCGACCTCCTTGCCAACGGCCATGGTGCAAAAACCCTTATTGTCGGCAAAAGCAGAGGCCGTTCAGCTTGTCCTCGATCTTCTTCTTCTCGGACTTGTCGTCACTTGAAAAAGCGGAGTCGTCATCTGAGTCATCGACGTCGCTGAGCGTGGCAAAGAAAGCACGCT
Organism: Coix lacryma-jobi var. lacryma-jobi; assembly: GCA_009763385.1. NCBI lineage: Eukaryota > Viridiplantae > Streptophyta > Magnoliopsida > Poales > Poaceae > Coix > Coix lacryma-jobi. Next base: position 104,581,952 of record CM019829.1, read on the forward strand.
GCTCAGCCTAGGCCTTCTCCAAGTACTTCTTCTTGATGTACTCCTTGTTGAAGCCGTCCTTCCGCTTGTGCTTCGCGGGGACGTACTTCTCCTTGCGCTTGCTGAAGTCATACTTGTGCCCATGATCGCCCTTCCCAAATGCTTGCTTGTTCTTCTTGGGACAGTTGGCGATGAACTGCTCGGGGTCGCCATACTCAAAACATCCAGAGCGTCCTCCTCCGCGGCGACGGTTCATGCGGTTGTTGTCGAACCGCGAGAACTAGTTGGCAAGCAAAGCCAACTCGTCATCTCCCATGAACTCCAGCTGCTCCTCTGTGACAAAAAGAAGAGAGGAAAGGCAAAGCCTCCAAAGGGGTTAGCAGAAGAGCCAGAAAGCAAAGCCATCGATGGGCCAGAAGGATTTTCATAAGAAGCCCTCACCATGGCATCGATCTCACTGGACTTGAGCTTACTAAAGAGCTCGTCGCATATGAGGGTCTCATAGTTAGGCGATTCGATGACCGCCTGGACCTTAGAGTCCCACACTAACCGATCTAGAGTGTGTAAAAGCTTCAAAGCCCTCTCATGATCGTTGAAAGGCAACAACTCCTTGTTAGCTCTCATCCTGTTGACAATCACCTGAAAGCGAGCGAATAAACTCTCTATGCTCTCGCCAGGCATGTGTCTAAAGTTCTCATACTCCCGCTTGTGCGACTCGTAGAGACGGGTTTTGACTTGAGTGGTTCCCTCATGGAAACGCATGAGGGTAGCCCAAATCTCCCGAGCCGTAGCGAGGTGAGAAACGCAATCAAACTCTGTCATGCTCAAACAAGAGAAAAGAGCATTACGGGCTCGGCTATTGGCATCGTGCTCATCAATCTGATGCTGAGCCGCACGAGCAGGCAAGACCACGTAATCGGCAGAGTTGCAAATATCCTAGATGGAAGCACCCAAACTCTGAAGATAGGCCGACATGCGTATCTTCCAATACGCGTAGTTCGTCCCATCGAAAAACGGTGGTTTGCCCACGCCGCGATTCATGTCGCCTTCGGTGGATCTGGAACCGGCTAAGGTGGAAGATACTTAACCCGCTCTGATACCAATTGAAGGACCGAGAATGCAAAAGCAAGGCGACCAGAGGGGGGGTGAATGGGAGCCTAAAAAATTTCTCTCGAAACTTTGGCCTTTGTCCCAAAAATGAACCCCTCAAAAGCTTTGACCGAACTGTGATGCCCACGACCCGTGGAAGAGGGTGGATGATCCCTTGGATCACAGCGAGGCACAACAAAGCAAGAGCGAGCCAAAACACCAAAGGCACCGTCTAGAGTTCGACCTCAAAAACCGACTCCCGAACGTAGATTGAATGCTACGTCGAGAAATCCCCAAATACCAATGTTAACGAGTAGCAAACATACCTAGAGAGGTTCCTTGGTGAACTCTAGGGCCAAACGAGAAGTCCGAAAGCCGAGCGAAGAAGCCGGGAGAGCAAAGGCACTAAAACACAAGCTTTAGCAAGGCCCCGGACTGTCCAGACTGGAAGTACCGGACTGTCCGCGGCTACTGCGGACTATCCGCAAGCCGATCCCGGACTGTCCGCCGGTCAAAATGGAAAAACAGCACAAATGCTGAACTTGTTCTGCTCAGGCCCGGACTGTCCGCGACCTAGAACTGCGGACTGTCCATCGTTCAAACTGGAGCAACACAGTCGAAGAACACAGCCACTGATCCGGCTTGCCCCCGACGCGCGGACTGTCCGCCGGTGGTACCGCGGACTATCCGCGACCACCCAGTGAGGGTGATTTTTGTCGCCCTTCACACAAATCCTCCCAAATCCGAACCAAATCACAATCCCTTGTTCCCAAACTTGGAGAAGATGATCACGAGGTAGTTAGGAGACTATCCCCAAGAAATCATCAGCTCAAATCAACTCAATCAACGGGAAATCCAAAGGGAAGGTGTATGAACGAAAAAGCGCCATGAAAATGAAATCAACCCGATCTACTTGTTCGTGCGGAGTTAGATGAATTCCTTCGGTGGAAATGATCTCCTCACTATAAAGAACAAGTTGATTCAAACGGATTTTGAAAAGACGCAGTAGAGAGGGAGAACGAGTGACGGGAAAATCATGGAGAAACGAAGAACGCGAAGAACACGAACAAAACGCGAATCAACACATCGATTTGCAACCGTGTGGCTACCACACGCTACAATAGTGAGATTACGGTCTCACTTCCTCAAAATCTCCAGTACACAGAGGTATGGTTCTCTGCGGATATCAGTTGCTACAGCAAGGGATTGGTAGAGCAGGAAAACCTAGAAGGCAAAGAGCAAATGACTGAGATAGGATGAGAGGTGGGTGTCTCCCTCTACTTATCCTAATTCTAGTTCCCACTCTACCCCTAACTAATTACAGAGCGAACCAGCTAAACCCTAAGGTTATTCTGGACCAACTCGTGGTAGGTGGTGATCCGACGGCCACGCCCACACAACTGGTAGCGTTGCCTCGACGCAACCTCACCGATTGCCGCCACGTGCCTCCACCGCTCTGCTTGTCCTATCCACGAACTCCGCCCCCGGTTTTGTAGCACAAACCGGGAAACCAGCCTTCACGACCAACCCCCGGTTTTGAGGCCCAAACAGGGAAACCAGCCGTCCATCGCCTGAGTTTTGTGGCCCAAACTCAGAAACCTGCCAGCGCCCAGGTTTTGAGGCCCAAACCTGGAAACCGTCCTCAGCCCGAGTTTTGTGGCCCAAACTCGGAAACCATCAGTGCCCAGGTTTTGAGGCCCAAACCTGGAAACCGTCCACTCATTGGTTTTTCTGTGGCTCAACCACCAAACCGAGCCGTAGAGGGGATGCACCGCCCGTGCACCCCGTCCACACGCAAGTCTTCGCTCGTCGCTGTCCCAGGCTGTCAGCCACCACAACTGATCCTCAGGCCACTGGTACCTCAGTCCAAGCCTCACGTCCGCCCTTCGCCACTCTCGGTCCATCGGCACGGCACGTCTCTACTTGACCTTCACCTGGCCTTCGATCACTGTATCCGTGCTTGACACCTGCACAACACAAGCCAAAGAACATGCACATTATCCCAGTGGACAATCACTCATCACTCGAGACTCAACATACACCCATGTATCCGCAGTTTAGCTCTTTTATGTGTTTCAATTGGTATCCTTCATAGTGAGCTTTGTTGCATAGCATGTATGTATAGGCTTGCTTTCAGGGGGAGTTGTTTTGTTTTGCAACTTCTCCGCGTGCTCCGAATGTTTGTGCTCCATTTGGTTTTGAGCTTCTTTTTGTGTTTTCTCAGTTGGTATCGATCCTGCTAGTCGTGATGACCCATTTTGCCTCTGTCTTGAGGGACTAGCTGTTTTTGCTTGGTATTTTTGATTGGTATGGAGCCTTCAGCTAGTTGTGTCGAGTCTCTATGCCTCTGTCTTGAGGAACTAGCTGTTTTCACCAATTTTTGGCTATTTGTCATTGGTATCGTGTTTTCTGCTAGTTGTGTTGAGCCTCTGTGCCTCTTTCTTGAGGGACTAGCAGTTTTGCATTCTAAAGCATTGTTTCAGCCTCAATTGGTATCGACCCTTGAGCTAGTGATGTTGATCCTTTTCTGCCTCTTTTTGAGGGCTAGCTCATTTTTGACTTGGTTGCGTTGAGCCGTTGCCCATGTCTTTGGGAACCAAGTCTTTCGCTCTTTGTCTGAGTTTTCGCTCTTTTGTGGAGTTTTGCTCAAATTTTGCTTGGTTGCGTTGAGCATTGCCCATGTCTTTGGGGACCAAGTTTTCGGTTTTGGTATCTCAAACCATCTCTTGTGCCTAGTTTTTGTCAATTCAATCATCAAGGGGGCGGGGGATTTTGAAACCCGAGTGGATAAGTACCTTGGTTTCTTTTACCTTGATTTCTTTTGTGATGATTGTTTGACAATTTTATTCGAGATTGGTTTTTGAGTGCCTTTTGGGTTTCATGAAACTCTTGTTTTCACCTAACTCTTCGGTTGTGTGGAGGCTTTGCCCGCTTTTCCCGTTTCTTTCGGGATCGAGAGATTTTATTGGAGTTTTCATGATTCTTCCTTATCTCAAGTGGCCTTGTGTTTGCTTCTACTTGGCTTTTGGGCACTTGAATGAGGCTTGCCTTCAAACCCTTCCTTTGTGGTTTTATTTTTAGTCAATGCATTCATCAAGGGGGAGATTGAGAACATATATGATGAATGATTGACATTGATGCCCGCACCGTAGACGGGATGTGGTTCGCACACCCCGACCACCGGCACCGGTGCTGATGCATGTCCAGCCTCCATGCTGGGCACAACGCCTTCGCCTTCCTTCTTGACTCGGCCGACGGCACTTGCACTGCACGCAAGCCCGTGTCTGACCTCCCGCCAAGTGCCACGACGCCATCGTCTTCCTCTCGACTCGGCCGATGTATCGCACATCCCCATGTGCTCTCGCTCGTCGATGCCACGTGCCAGCTACCACAGCTGGTCCTCCGGCCTCCTGGTCCATCGGTCCAAGCCTCACATACGCCCTTCACCGCTCTGGGTACATCGGCATGGCACGTCCGCCACACAGCACGTCCATCCTTCACCGCTCCCGGTCCGTCGGCACGGGCACGTCTCTACTTGACCTTCACCTCGCCATCGACCACTATCTTCGAGCTCAACACCTGCACATCAACACAGCCAAGAGACACATGTTGCACATGCACACCAACACATGAAACACCATAACTCAACGCCACCGGTTAGTCATAAACATTAAGCGCATAGCGAGATATTGAAGGACCGAAAATGCTAAAGCAAGGCGACCAGAGGGGGGTGAATGGGAGCCTAAAATTTCTTCTCAGAAATTACGGCCTCTGTCCCAACAAAAACAACCCCAAGAGCAAAGCCGACACACGTGATGTCCTCGACCCAAGAGTATGGGTGGATGTTCCCTAGGAACACAGCGGGACACCACAAAAACTCCCTCTTCCAAATCCACGCAAGTCAACTAGTGACAGAATGGAGTTTGGGTAACCTCAAAGCGGGAAGCCCGGTTTGTGTAGAGCACAGAGTCGGGAGTCCAACGCAAAAAGCGGATCTCAAATCGGAGCTCGAACGCAAAAGATACGGACGAAAACGCGTTCTGTCAGTACTGTCCGGACTCATTGGTGCGTCCGGTCGATAGGCACTGGACGCGTCCGGTCAGCTGAACTGCGTTCTGGGAGCTCTCTGTTCACGACCGGACTCACGGTGAAGAAGCGTCCGGTCGTTACAACTGAGCGTCCGGTCAAGCACCGAGGGGGCAATGAACAGTGTCTTCAGTGTGTCCGGTCATGCGAAACCCTAGCGTCCGGTCGCACAAAACGCTTTCTGACAGCATTGACCGGACTCTGAGGTGCGTCCGGTCAGGAATGATCGGACGCGTCCGGTCAGGAATGATCGGACGCGTCCGGTCCACAAAAACTCGTTTCGGGAGCTCTCTGTGTTGGACCGGACTCTGCGTGGAGGTGCGTCCGGTCGAATCCCAGTCAGCGTCCGGTCACCACGCGCGAGCTGGACAGCGCGGGTGTTCAACGACCGGACTCTAGCTCGGTGCGTCCGGTCGCTATGAGGCAGCGTCCGGTCACCCCGACCAGTCCCCTGTTCGTCCACCGAATCGACCCGATCTCCCTCAAATCAAAAGCACTAGGGCTCTAACTTCGTGTGAGGGATCACAAGGATGTTAGTGAGCTACTCCTAAGAGATCATGGCTCGAACCTAACTCCAAATCGGTGAATCGAAGAAAACGGTGAGGAACGGGCAAGAACTCGATCTCAAAACTAAATCCGCCCGATCTGTGAGTTCGTGAGGTATTAGAGAAATTCCGTCGGTAGAAAGAAGACTCTCACGAAGCTACACAAGATGGTTCAAACGGATTTGCGAATCTTCCCTCGAAACAAGAATTCTTGTGAAGAACGAAAGAGGGGAAAACGTGCAAACGCGAAGAACAAAATCGCAAGACAAATCAAAGCACGAATTTGATCCTTGGACTCAGAGGAATGGATGATTCATTAAGCACTCGGTGTCGGGCTACAAGCCACTCCAGCAAATCAAAGCTTGGATGGCGAAAAGCTCAAGAACAAGAGCCTGTCTCTCCATAACCCTAGCCTCCTCTCACAAACAGCAAAATGAGAGTGACACCGCTCCCAGGATTCCCCAAGGATAGCGGCTGCCCTAGCAGGCCCCTTCATATATATAGGCGTACGTCCGAAGACCAAAACGCCCTTACATTAAGCACTCAACCCAAATACCCCCCAGGGGTAAAACCGTCCAGACTTGACAGTTTCGATCCGACGGCCACGCCCGCACATCCGGTAGCTTCGCCTCGACGCGACCTCCCTGATGCCGCCACGTGCCGCCACCGTCGACCGCCGCGCCTTCTCACCGATAGCTTCGTCGCAACGCAAGCCTCTCGGTGCCGCCACGCGTTGACCGTCCTTTCGGACCAACCCCCGGTTTTGAGGCCCAAACCGGGAAACCGTCCACCCCGAGTTTTGAGGCCCAAACTCGGAAACTCGCAAGCCCAGGTTTTGAGGCCCTAACCTAGAAACCGTCCATCCTGAGTTTTGAGGCCCAAACTCGAAAACCCGCAAGCCCAAGTTTTGAGGCCCAAACCTGGAAACCGTCCATCCCGAGTTTTGAGGCCCAAACTCGGAAACCCGCGCGCCCAGGTTTTGAGGCTCAAACCTGGAAACCGTCGATGGTAGCTTTTTGAGGCTCAGCTACCGAACCCGCACCGTAGACGGGATGTGGTTCTCACACCCTGACCACTGGCACCGATGCCGATGCATGTCCAGCCTCCACGCCGGGCACAACGCCTTCACCTTCCTTCTTGACTTGGCCGACGGCACTTGCGCCGCACGCAAGCCCGTGTCCGACCTCCCGCCAAGTGATACGACTCCAGCGCCTTCCTCCCGACTCGGCCGATGCACCGCACATCCCCATGTGCTCTCGCTCGCCGATGCCACGTGCCAGCTACCACAGCTGGTCCTCTGGCCCTCTAGTCCGTCAGTCCAAGCCTCACGTCCGCCCTTCATCGCTCTGGGTACCTCGGCATGGCACGTCCGCCGCACGGCACGCCAATCCTTCACCCCTCCCGGTCCGTCGGCACGGCACGTCTCTACTTGACCTTCACCTCGCCATAGACCACTGTATCCGAGCTCCACACCTGCACATCAACACAGCCAAGAGACACATGTCGCACACGCACACCAACACAGTAACACCACACAACTCACGCCACCGGTTAGTCATAAACAATAAGCGCATAGCTAGATATAGACTCAACCGGGTAAAAGCCTCAAACCTTCCTCATCAAAGTCAATCATTCATCATATATGTTCTCAGATATGGATTAAACCGGGAAAAGCCTCAAACCTTCCTCATCGATGTCAATCATTCATCATATATGTTCTCAATCTCCCCCTTGATGAATGCATTGACTAACAATAAAACCACAAAGGAAGGATTTGAAGGCAAGCCTCATTCAAGTACCCAAAAGCCAAGCAAAAGCAAACACAAGGCCACTTGATATGAGGAAGGATCATGAAAACTCCAAATAAAAGCTCTTGGTCCCAAAAGACACGGGAAAAGCAGGCAAATCCTCCACACAACCGAAGAGTCAAGAGAAACAAGAGTTTCATGAATCCCAAATGGCACGCAAAAACCAATCTCAAATAAATTGTCAAACAATCATCACAAAAGAAACCAACAAGGTTCTTATCAACTTAGGTTTCAAAATTTCTCTCCCTTGATGATTGAATTGACAAAAACCAAGCACAAGAGATGGTTTGAGGTAACAAAACCGAAAAACTTGGTCCCCAAAGACATGGGCAACGGCTCAACGCAACCAAGCAAAGGATCAGAGCAACAACTCAATAAAGAGCAAAACTTGATCACATAGAGCAAAAGACTTGGTTCCCATAGACATGGGCAACGGCTCGACGCAACCAAGTCAAAAAATGAGCTAGCCCTCAGGAAGAGGCAAAAAAGGCTCAACACCACTAGCTCAAAAGCTCAAATCACCAAAGACTGCTCCAATCAAAAAATACCAAGCCAAAACTGCTAGTCCCTCAAGATAGAGGCAAAATGGTTCAACGCGACTAGCAGGCTCGATACCAAGTGAGAAAACACAAAGAGAAGCTCAAAACCAATTGGAACACAAGCACTTGAAGCACTCGGAGAAGCATCAAGGCAAAGGAAACTCCCCCTGAAAGCAAGCCTACACACAAAGGTTATGCACCAAAGCTCATGACACCTAATGCACTCCATACCAAACGAACACTTGTTACCAAAGGAGGCACAAAAAGGATACCAATTAAAAGACCATAAAAGAACTAAACTCCCCCTAGCTCAAAGCTCTCCCCAAGGTGCATGACTCTCCCCTTTGTGCCAACAAACAAACTCCCCTTGCAAACAGCTTCTCCCCCTTGAGAAAATGGAACATGCTAAGGGGTTTTGACATTTCTGCACAAAGTTGACACAAACACAAGACAAGTCATCAACCAAAAGAATATGGGGGCAGTTAAAAGCATTGAAAGTGACCATGAAGTGTATCGGAGCTAGGGGTATGTACACTAAGCTAAAAATACATGATATCCACAATGCAACAGCTTCAAGTGTATAGCAATTAGAATGAAAAGATGCTCAAAAGGGTGCTGCCCTGAAATTTTAGCAACCAATACAAATGCTAGCAAAGGCTCAAACTGATCAAATGAATACGAAATATGAACAATTGAGCATATGAGCAGTTTTAAGCCATTTGAAAAGGAGTTCACCACTAAAATAGCACTAAGCATGAATAGACAGGAAATCAACCAAGTGCTAACTCAAGTATAAAAGGTGAACTACCCCTAGCAAAGTTCAATCATCATGCCATAGAATGAAGCATAAACTTGTTTTATTTTCAAATTTTATCGGAGATTGCAGCGGTATTAACATAAGTTCATATTAAAGTATGCGATTGTGAGAGGTTAAAAGCATGGTCATTACCTAATTTTTCAACCGGGCTAAGCCTATGCAAGAAAAGCAATCGGAAGCTTAAAGCACCGGTTTTGGTCTTACACTACACGGCTCAAGTTTAACTCTATTGTGCAATGAGAAACAGTCCTGATACCGTGAGGTGCTGACACATGCAATCCCATCTCGATCTTTTCATTTCACTTAGATTTGGATCAAATTTTAAGCACAAGGTAAATATGAACAATCCAAGCAAGTGAATGACTCAGTGCAAGAGACATAGCAACCTAGCATACAAAAGATAGCACAAGTGATCTCAACACATCCTACCCATGCTAGTTGCCACTCTCAATGGTGAACAAATTAAAGATTTCATAGTTGATTAATCAAGTTCACCATTTGCAAAGATAGCTTAGCTCATAACATGTATCATGTGATCAAAAAGAGCCTAAGCTACAAGCATCATCATGAATAAACAGGGCATACCAAAAAGAACATAATCTCATTCTCATTGCTCTAAACATGAAGCTCTAAAATGCACTAGAAAATGTGATGAAATGTATGCAAAAGCAAGTCTATCAAAATCAAAACAAGACTAGCCTAAAAAGAAAAAAACAAAAGGGTATCGGAGAAGACCAAAAAAGCAAAATGCTTCCCCCATCTAAAAGGGGAAACACACCAACCTCACAAATGAAGAGCCAAGAAATGCTCAAGTGAACAGCCAGCAAAATCCACATCGGAAAGACCACACAGCAGAAAGAGGTCGAAGAAGGAGAGTACCAAAAACCAAACTCAGAAGTGTGTCGGAGGTACCTCATGATGCGCTTGACTGCCTGCTTGTGTGATGCTCGAGGGGATGCCTGGCACGTCGAAGTCGTCTTCCCCTCGCCTGATGCAATCGCTTCCTCAGGTGCAGCTAGTGCTCACTGGAGAGCTGCTCGAACGGAACCCCAAGTCGTGGAAGAAGTGGGATCAGGTCTGTGAGCCGAAATGCCCTCTCCAAGCTCTTGTTCTCCTGCAAGCTCAAAAGCAGGAGAAACACAAGGCATTGTCTTATCTAGTGTGACCTCAAGGTCTCCACAAAAAGGTTAGTCACATAATAAGCATAAGGTGAACTCTCAACAAAAGAGGCCTACCTATGAATGATTCCGCAAGAAGATCTGAATTCAATCTAGACATGACTACCATGGCAAGGAGATCTGAATTCAATCTAGACATGACTACCATGCAACAGGATAAAGCACTATGGAGCAAAATGCAACCTAGAGACATGATCAACTCAAACACAGCCTAAACCTCAACACATGCTACAATGCAAGATAATGATAGCAATAGATCCAGAAGCATGTAACATGATAAAATTGTGTAAAGGCTAGTGCTCAAACTAAACATGTCAACAGGGTACATGCAGCTAAACAAAACTAGCACCTGAAAAGTAACACCTAATGAACATCATACCACTACAAATAAAACTCATGGAGAAGAAGGGTAAAGCATGGCATAATGTTCATGAGGATCACAAACTAGCATGAAAAGTGACTAATCCACCAGGCTATACACAAAGCTAGCATGACATATGATACACAAGATAGCACAAGCTAGACTAAAACAAAACATGATACAAAAGAAAATGTACATGCAAAAACTATACACGTGGCACATGAAAGACCATCTCATACCACAAGATATAGATCATGGATGTACAAGGTATGAGTGTATAAGAAAGCTCACCACACTGCAAAAGCCTCTTTGGAGGCAATTCTGAGCGGGGTGTAGAGAACCATCAACTCTTGATCACATCTGAAAGATCAAGCTCCATCAGGCGCATGTTCTCCACCCCGCGTCCTCATATCTACACACAAGAGGACAAGATGACCCGAGTCTTGGATCCCGAAGGGTTAGCAAGCATGTACTTGGGAACCCAAGACTTGGTCACAAATCTCAACTTATCATGTGGGTTAGCATGATGCAAATGTTGGTTCAAATGGAATTTTGAAACACCCTTGGAAGCATTCCTCAAAAGAACAACTCGAGGAGAAGAACGAGTCATACCATGGGCAAAGAGGCAAACATCTTCCAAGGTTTTTTTAGAAGAACCAATAGAAGCACCATGAGAAGCATGACGTGGACCAACACAAGAAGCATTAGAAGCATGTCCACGACCATGACCTAACCCACTAGAAAAGGAGTCATAAAACCCATCAACAAAGAGGGGCTTCTTACTAGGAGCACAAGCGTTCATGCCATGAGAAGGGCTATGAACCACCATCTTCCTAGAAGAGCGAGCTTTGCGCAAATGTTTGGCACGCCGATAGCAAAAGCTTTCTTGATGCCCATCTTTCTCACAAAAAGAGCAATGGTACAAAGGCCTATCGGAAGGCACACCATTCTCCAACAAGTGAGAAGTCCCTTGGGACTTAGAACAAGAAGCATCAACGTTCAACTTGGTGCCATCACTAGGAGCAGACGTGCCATGGGAAAGGCTACGTGGCTTCCTAAAAGTCTTAGCTTGAATGCGTCGCTCGTGTTTGACACGGCGGAAACAAAAATCGAATGAGTGTCCATCTTTCTTGCAAAATGTGCAATGGAATATCGGATTGGGAGCATGATTTCCAAAAATGTGAGAAGCACCCTTGTCATGAGAAGTCCCTTGGACATCACTTGAAGAAACAACAAGGTTAGGAGTAGCTATGAAAGAGCTATCTGAAACCTTGGCACTAGTGCTATTGTCAAAAGACTCACACGTAGCACAAGAACTCAACTCCGGTTGGAAAGATGCAAACTTAGAAATATCAACATCGGAGTTACCAGAAACGCGTGACTCAAAAGACTTAGCACAAAGACTCTTGCATCTTTTGGCTAAAACCTCATTCTCAAGCATGAGGCGATCACAAGTACCACAAGGAGTGTTTCTCAAATTTTCCATCTCCTTTTCAATGCACTCGCCATATGTGGTACGCAAGAGTTCAATCTCCTTCTCAAGGTTGGCACTCATATCATCGTGCTCAACCAACTTGGCGCTCATATCATCGCGCGCTTGTTTCAAAACAAAAACTTCTTTTTCCAAATCAATGCATGATGTGCACATGAAATCGGTGGAAGAAACATCACCATTCACATCAAGCAATGAATCATGATTAGCACAAGAAGTAAGGCCATCATTTTTATTCAAAGAGCACAAGCTACAAGGCTTAGCATTCATTTCAACAATTTCAGCCCTAGCATGCTCAAGTTCATCTACACATGTGATGTGAGTCAATTTTAGTTCATTAATTTCAGCATGCAAAGACTCACATGAAACACATGATAACAAAGCATTTGACTTAAGCAAGGCTATTTTAGTTTTAGCACAATCAAGGTCCTTGCGCAAGTCAATGCAAACTAAACATGGTTTGGAAGCATTGGATTTCAACATTTCATGTTCAGATTTTAAGCTAGCAAGAGAAAAGCATAGTTCATCATTCTTCCTAACCATGTCACTACAAGAGGTGGAAGGTAAAGATGCTCTAGACTTCCAATGAGAGAGACCACATCTCAATCTAGCAACAGAGCATTTCAATTTCTTGAGCTTTCTATGCAAAGTATCACAAAGCTCATCATATCTAATGTTATCATCACAACAAGCTTCAAATCGTTGGGACAAAATCCCAAGACTAGCAAGAAGTGTACCTTTCCTGGCCTTGCCAAGTTCACGTATACGATCCTCCGTTGAATGCTCATCATCTCCTAGGAACTCCAGCAATGCATCAACCTCACGTTCTGCCTCAAGAGCTGCACCCCTCCTTCTTTCGGAAATGTCATCCTCGATCACACGTCCATGATTCAAACCTGAGGACAAAGACACACTGGAAGAAGAACTAGATGCCATTTTCAAAAGCACCGTTAGTGTTAGCCAAACAAAAGCTCAACACCTCGACAAACCACGTCGGAAGCCAAACCACTCTAAAAGGTCGCCTTCGCGGATCTGGAACCGGTTAAGGTAGAGAAATCCTTAACTGGCTCTGATACCAATTGAAGGACCAAAAACGGCGACCAGAGGGGGGTGAATGGGAGCCGTAAATTTTTCACGAAATAAATTTCAGTCGTTGTCCCAAAATCACCGCAAACAAGCAGCAAACACCGTGATGTCCACGACCCCATGAGTGGGTGGATGTTCCCTAGGAACACAGCGGGACACCACAACAAGCACAAGCCACTTCCTAACCTAAGGACAGAAAATGAGATACTTCACTTCTATGAAGAAGAAGCGAGTTCTCGCATCTAAAATACCCAAGTCAACTGGTGACGAGAGTATCTAGATAAAATCCTTGGAACGAAACGAAGCCAACGTAAAAACCAGTAAGCGAATCGGAGCTCAAACGAACACAAAACAGGTAGCACACAATAAATGAGCAGAATTTCTAGGGAGCTGCACCGGAAATTCCAAGCCGCAGAAAACAATGGGAATAATTCACCCCTGCACTGCAAACAGAAAACGAATCAGGTTGTACTAGCGTGAGAATAATTCAGAAAGGATTAGTAGAGAGAATAATTAAATAGGAGACAAAACACTGTTGTTAGAAAGGACTACACGAAGGAAATTTGCAAGCTGCCTTCCATACAGCTGCTGGTGCAAAGCACAAGGCTTGAACGATCTGGTTCCTGGCACGGTGCTGGAGCGACCAGCTCCTGCTGTACGAACAGAAAAGGGAGGAAGTGAAGGAACGCTGAACAGCAGGAAGAAAGTGCACACTGGACGAATGGTGCCGACTCAGCGTAGAACAAGCACGCCTGTTCGACGCAACTGCAGGACAGATCAGGCAGGGTCTGCGCTGCACCTGCCTGTCCTGAGCTAGCAGAAGTCGTTAAAAAAACACCTGGATGGTCTCCCCTGACCCCGAGAGAAAGAACAAAGGCGGACGCAAGAACAGGCCGTGAACGTATCTTGGCCCCCCGGTGGGTTTCGGTGATTAGATAAAACACAAGATTACTGTGACTAACGTGTGTTTTGCAGAAACAGGATTGAGTTGGGTCACGGCAATGGCAACGATACGGGCATATGGAGTTCATGTCCCCTGGCGATGGATATCGTTTCGGTTTTCAAAGGACGGACGACGAAGACGGTGGTAGACTAGGCTAAGTGTAACATGGTGTTGGAGGACACTTAGGTTGTATTAGGTCTTTGTTTTTCCTTTGCCCGTACTATAAAGGGGAGCGTGAATCAGTAGCTTGACCTAGATGAGTCTATTGAGGTAGGTGTGGTGCACACTTGTTATATAGCTCTAGGTAGCTCAGAGAGATGCCTTATGTCGAGAGGATCAAAAGTCGTTAAGGTCGCGTCGCGATCAGAGTTGGTTTTGCCCTTGATATGGGCATCGGACGCTGGCCTTGTGAGCATCGGACGCGTCCGTTGCTCACCCCGACTAGGGTTTAGTCTGGTGCGTGGCATCGGACGCTCCGATGTTGCCACATCGGACACGCCTGTGCCACTGTATGCTTGCGAGTGAACTGAGGGTTGCATCGGACGCTGGCATCGGACGCTGAGGGCCAGCGTCCGATGGCCATACAGAGAGGTTCCAGAGAGGGTAAATCTGCATCGGATGCGTCCGATGTGGAGGCATCGGACGTTGCCCAGCGTCCGATGCTCCTTTAACATGTCTGACAGAATGGTACAGTCGACCGTTGGTCGAGGTCATCGGAGCGTCCGATGCTAGGCATCGGAGCGCCCGATGCCCCCGCAGAAAGCGCTGTCAGCTGCTCTATTGGATGGCCGGTTGGGGGAGTATTTATACTCCTTCCCCTCATCCATTAGAGTGTTCTTGCCACTTCCATCTACTGAGAGACACATTGTGAGTGTGAGATAGTGCAAGAGCCCTAGTGAGGTTGAGTGAATTGCTAATTGAGAGAATTAGTGACCTCCTAGTGAGAATTGAGTAGCAAGTGTGCATCCATCCATCTCTTTGGCCCTGTCTTGGTGAAGTGAGAGTTCTAGCTTGTTACTCTTGGTGATCGGCATCACCTAGACGGCTTGGTGGTGATCGAAGAGCTTGGTGATCATCCGGAGGCTTTGTGGATGACCCAAGTCAAGTTGTGACCGGTAGCGAGCGATTCACCGGGCCGGAGTGGCGAAGAATCAGCTCATAGTGAGCACTTGATCCTTGCGCGGATCAAGGGGGAGCGATACCCTTGCGTAGGTGCTCCAACGAGGACTAGGGGGGTGCCGACACCTCGATACCTCGGGAAAAAGATCGTCATGTCATCTTTACTATCCTTACTTACGCATTTACATTTGAGCAATTCAATTCCGCAATTTACTTGTTGTTCATCCTTACTTGAATTGTCATGCTAGAGTAGAAATGGTTTAGCGATAGTCTTTTGTGTGGTTGTTGTTAGTGAAACACACTTCTAGGCACTAGGGGGTTAATTGGGCTTGTTAGGATTTAATTCTTGCTAAAGTTTTAGAAAAGCCCAATTCACCCCCCCTCTTGGGCATCTCGATTTAGGCTTAACCGCCTAGAGTTAAGATGTCCGAAGGTGATGGACCACCTCCCATGTTTGAGGGAGACGACTTCCCATATTGGAAAATCCGTATGGAGTCGTACCTAGAAGCGGTTGATGTTAAATGCCGCGAAGCCGCAATCACCGGTATTGCCAAGTCCAAGGAAGGCACAAGCCTTACTCCTAATGAGGGGGAAAATGAGAAATGGAATGCAAAAGCCAAAAACATCCTTTTTAGAGGCATTTGCAAGGATGTGTTTAACCGCGTCCGGAACCACAAAAATGCCCATGATCTATGGGAAAACATTTGTGCGCTCCATGATGGAACCAAGAGTGAGCGTGAGGAACGCTATCATTTAGTTATGCAAAAGCTTCATTCTTTTAATATGCATGCTAATGAAAGTGCAAATGAAATGTACTCATGCTTGAATGTTCTTGTAGAAGAACTCAATGGACTTGGCCTCACACAAATGCAACCATCCGATGTTGTGAGGAAGATCCTTTGTGTCCTCCCAATTGAAAAATATGGACACATTGTGACGGTGCTACATCAAGGCGATCTTTCCACCGCTACACCAACTCAAATCTTGGGAAAGATCAATGCGCATGAGATGTGCATGCACATCACACCAAGTGGTGGCTCTTCCACCTACAAGAAGAAGGACTTGGCCTTCAAAGCAAGCCATGACAAGATGGGCAAGTCCAAGGCTATTGAGGTGCATCATGAAAGCTCAAGTGATGAAGAGGATGATTCCAACATCGCTCTCATGGTGAGAAGAACCACCAAGATGTTGAAGAAGCTTCACAAGAATGGAGTCAACTTTGACTCAAGAAAGAAGAAGTTCTTCACAAGTAGCAAGAGAAGGACAATCTCCAAAATGGATTGCTACAATTGCGGTGAACTTGGCCATCTTGCTCATCAATGCACCAAGCCCAAGAAAGAGAGCTACAAGAACAAGCACAAGGGCAAGAAATATGACTCATCTAGTGAGGATGAGAAGAAGAGTGAGAAGCCATACAAGAAGGATGGCAAGAAGAAGAAGCAATTCCACAAGAAAGGTGGAAAGGCCTACATTGTTGGTGATTGGCTCACCGACATTGACTCCTCCGGTGGTTCATCAAATGAAGATAGTGATGATGAGAAGGAGACGGTGGCTGCACTAGTCATTGGCACCTCTACACCACCACCACCACCATCACCATCATCCTCTACACACCTATGCCTCATGGCTAAAGGTGATCGAAAGGTACAAAGCGATGATGACTCTAGTGATAGTGATAGTGATGGTGAATTTGAGGCACCCTCTTCTGATGAGCTTGTTAAATTGTTAAACAACTACCCTAAAATCATAAGAAAGACTAGAGCTAAAAATGAAAAGCTTGTTGATGAAAATGAATCTCTTGTTGAGAAGTATGATCATGCTATACATGCTAGTGATGAGCTAAAAGATGAACTTGCTACTATGTCATCATCTATCAAGGAGCTCAAGTCCTCTAACAAGGAGCTCAAAGATAAAAATGAAAAACTTGATAAGATGCATAGTGACCTTACCACTAGTTATGCTTTGCACAAAGAGAAATATACTCAAGTCAAAGTAGATCATGATACACTTAGTGTTGCTTATGATATGCTTTCTCATGAGACACATGATGCTCCTAACCTTGTTGTTAAGTGTGACATAGCAACATCTTGTGAGGACTTGGTTAGTTAGCATGATGAGCAAAGAGCTAGTGGCAAGGGCAAGAAAGTGGTTGTGGCCGATCACTATGATGACTACATCAAGATCAAGAATGAGAATGCAAAGCTCAAGGTTGATCTATAGAAGCTTACAACCACCAAGCAAGTTGTCATTGAAACACAAGATGATGACTATAGCATGTCACTTGAGCTAGACATGCTAAAAGAAGAAAACAAGAGATTGAAGATGGAGAGGGACTACAAAATGACACCATCCCAATTGGAGCTCCAACGAGAGAATGACAAGCTCAAGAAAGAGAAGGAGCACCTTACCACCGGATTGAAGAAATTCACCAAGGGTCAATGTCTTCAAAGTGAGCTTCTCATGAACACCGTAATGAAGACAAATAGAAATGGCATTGGCTTTCTTGAAGAGAAGATGAAGCAACGCAAGAGCATCACAAAGCCAAAGAAGAAGAAGATTGGGAGATGCTATGAGTGTGGAAAGGAAGGACACTTTGCTCATGCTTGTGAAGAGCCAAAACCCACAACCTTGCCCAAGCATGCTAGGCCCTTTGCTTTCAATGCTCACTACATGCTTAGACAAGATTCTAGTGGCAAAGTGAAAGTCATGTTTATGGAGCCACCTAACAAGAATAGGCCAAGGCAAATATGGGTTGCAAAGTCACTAGTTGAGAAGGTTAAGGGACCGCAACAAGTTTGGGTCCCAAAAGCTCAAGCTTGATTTCTTATGTGTGTAGGTGAACTACAAGACCGGTGGATCTCATTGGGTGATTGATAGTGGATGCAAACAACATATGACCGGTGATCCCCGGATGTTCACCTCACTAGAAGAGAATGTTGATGACCAAGAAAAGATAACATTTGGTGACAACTCAAAGGGAAATGTCAAAGGATTGGGTAAAGTGGCTATATCAAATGATCATACCATCTCCAATGTGCTTCTTGTTGCATCATTGAGCTTCAACTTGCTATCCGTTAGGGAACTTTGTGATCTTGGCTTTCAATGTTTGTTCACCGACAAAGAAGTGGTTGTGACCAAGAAAGATGATACACAAGTGATATTCAAAGGCTTTAGATACAACAATCTCTATCTAGTATATTTCACCTCCGAAGATGCCAACTTGAAGACATGTTTGTTCACTAAGCAATCACTTGGATGGCTATGGCATAGAAGATTGGCTCATGTGGGAATGAACACTCTCAACAAGCTATTGAAGAAGGATTTGGTTAGAGGCTTGAAGGATGTCAAATTTGAGAAGGACAAATTGTGTAGAGCATGTCAAGCCGGCAAGTGAGTTGCAAATACTCATTCAACCAAAGCCTTTGTATCAATATCAAGAGAGTTAGAGCTACTTCACATGGATCTTTTTGGGCCAACAACATATGCTAGCTTGGGTGGAAATCTTTATTGCCTAGTGATTGTGGATGACTATTCTAGCTACACTTGGGTATTCTTTCTTCATGACAAATCCGAAGCAACCCCTTCATTCAAGAAGTTTGCCAAGAGAGCCCAAAATGAATTTGACTTGAAGATCAAGAAAATTATAAGTGATAATGGAAGAGAATTTGACAACAACCACATTGAGGAATATTGTGATGAAGTTGGGATCAAGCATGAAGTCTCCGCAACCTACACACCACAATAAAATGGGGTAGTTGAGAGGAAGAACCGGACACTAATCACTCTAGCAAGGACAATGTTAGATGAGTACACTACACCGGAAAGATTTTGGGCGGAAGCAATCAACACCGCTTGCTATGGATCAAACCGGTTGTTCCCCCATCGTCTCCTTGGCAAGACCCCCTATGAGCTACTCAACAACAAGAAGCCGGATATAACATTCTTTAGAGTGTTTGGGTGCAAATGCTACATCTACAAGAGGCGCCAACACCTAGGGAAGTTTCAACGCTGATGTGATATTGGTTTTCTTGTTGGTTACTCATTGAAGTCCAAAGCATATCGAGTATTCAACCATACCACCGGGATGGTAGAAGAAACATATGATGTGGAATTCGATGAATCTAATGGTTCTCAAGGAGAGCATGAAAACGTTGATGATGTAGGTGATGAACCATTAAGGGAGGCCATGAAGAACATGCCGGTTGGAGCCATCAAGCCTAAAGAAGATGATGATGATGTGCAAGTCATTGACAAGCCATCCTCATCAAATGTACCACATGATGATGACAAAGATGGGAGGGATCCAAATGAAGACACTCATGTCTCCCATGATCAAATGGTGGTACAAGCACAAGATGTTGATGCTCCACAAGCGGCCCTCAACTGGTTGATCGAAGGACTACTCCTCTACTACAAGCTCATCCTCAAGATCTCATCATAGGGAGTCCAACAAGGGGTGTAATGACTCGATCTCAAAAACTTGCTCTATTTATTGAACATCACTCCTTTGTGTCTCTTGTTGAGCCTACCATTGTAGATGAAGCTCTAGGTGATCCGGATTGGGTGAATGCTATGCATGAAGAATTAAACAACTTCACCCGCAACCAAGTTTGGACACTTGAAGAGCGACCAAAAGGCGCAAGAGTCATTGCAACAAAATGGGTGTTTAGAAACAAGCAAGATGATCAAGGCAAGGTTGTTAGAAACAAGGCAAGGCTAGTGGCAAAGGGGTTCTCTCAAGTTGAAGGTTTGGATTTTGGAGAGACCTTTGCACCGGTTGCAAGACTCGAAGCCATTCGTATCCTCCTTGTATATGCATCACATCATGACATTAAATTATATCAAATGGATGTGAAAAGTGCATTTTTAAATGGCTTCATAAATGAACTAGTCTATGTTGATCAACCTCCCGGGTTTGAAGACCCTAGATATCCTAATCATGTTTATAGGTTGTCCAAGGCGCTATATGGGCTCAAGCAAGCCCCAAGAGCATGGTACGAGCGCCTCTAGGACTTCCTCTTTGAGAAGGGCTTCACCATTGGGAAGGTCGACACCACACTATTCACCAGGAAGCTTGATGGAGAAATCTTCATTTGTCAAGTCTACGTTGATGACATCATCTTCGGGTCAACAAATGAAGCCTATTGCGAGGAATTTGGTGACTTGATGTCAAAGGAGTTCGAAATGTCCATGATTGGCGAGCTCACATTCTTCCTAGGCTTCCAAGTCAAGCAATTGAAGGAGGGGACATTCATATCTCAAGAGAAGTATACAAAAGACCTCCTCAAGCGCTTCAACATGGATGATTGTAAGCCTATCAAGACTCCAATGCCAACAAACAGACATCTCGACCTAGATGTGGGAGGTAACCCGGTTGATCAAACTCTCTACCGCTCTATGATTGGTAGCTTGTTATATTTGACCGCATCTAGGCCCGACATCATGTTTAGTGTGTGCATGTGTTCTCGCTTTAAAGCCGATCCTAGGGAATCACATCTCATAGCGGTGAAGAGAATCCTTAGGTACCTAAAGCACACCCCAAGCATTGGCCTTTGGTATCCCAAAGGAGCTAACTTCCAACTCATTGGGTATTTCGATTCGGATTACACGGGTTGCAAAGTAGATAGAAAAAGCACATCCGGAGGGTGCCATTTGCTTGGGAGATCACTAGTTTCATGGAGTTCGAAAAAGCAAAATAGTGTGGCCTTGTCTACCATGGAGGCAGAATACATAGCCGCGGGTGCTTGTTGTGCACAAATCCTCTATATGAAATAAACCCTTTTAGACTATGGTGTAGTTCTAGAAAGGGTACCTTTGTTGTGTGACAATGAGAGCGCGATTAAGCTTGCTAACAACCCGGTTCAACACTCTCGCACAAAGCACATAGATATTCGCCATCATTTTCTTAGAGACCATGTTTCCAAGAAAGACATATTCTTAGAGGGAGTTAGAACCGAAGATCAATTGGCGGATATCTTCACAAAACCCTAGATGAGAACACCCTTTGTAGATTGCGAAGTGAGCTTAATGTGCTTGATCTAAGTAACTTTGTCAAAAGGTGAAAGGGGGTTGTATTTGCATTGCATTGTATCATATGTCATGTTTAAATTACGCTATGCATATAGGCTTGTCAGACGTGGTTAAGATAACTGCCCTAAAAACATGTGAAGAAGCTTACCCATGAGCAAACTTGACAAGCATCCTAGATTCAAATTTCGTATTGCATTGCATATGCATGTGTGTTGCTTTGTCATTTCTTTTTGGTTCAGCTTTTAGCAACCGCTGTGTTCGTCCACCGCTAGGGGGAGCATTTGAGGCTCCTATTGGTTGAGTCCCCTAGTTTTGGTGGCCACATGTTGTCTCCTCGGGATTTATCGCCTATTTTACCTAAAAATGATATGTAGCCTATGGCAAAATATTTACAAAATTGAGGGTTGATGCAAGGATGCTCATACTAATTTCCAACTGGTGTTTATTTGCCTCTTATTTTGGAACTTGGTTGGGAGAGGGAGCCGCAACGGAAATCTTCAAAACGGTCCAAATTGCAGCATCGGACGCTGCATCGGACACTGGCCCCAGTGTCCGTTGCCCCCACTGTACAAAGCCCCGGCTGGAACAGTGTTGGCGTCGCGTTCGATGCGTATTCATCGGAGCGTCCGTTGCCACAACGGACGCTGCCCCGCGTCCGATGCCGAGGCATAGGACGTGTCCGATGCAAAATGGACATTTCTGGAGCTCTCTGGACGGGCATTGGAGTGTCAGATGTGATCACATCGGCGCGTCCGATGCTCCTTTAAGCGGCGCAATGAATTCTTTAACTGACTTTCGGGCCCCACGTGTCACTCCTTCGTCCTTCATCTTCGTTGCGCCCAGACACCACCGCCGTCCCTGCGCACCCGAACCCTAACCACCCTAGCCGCCGCACCCTCCATTGTCGGTCGTCGCGCCCACGCCTCTCGCTCACGCCCAGCAAGCTCGCCGCCACCGTTGCTCCGCCGCGCGCCCTGTTCCACCGCCGTGTTTGCCCCGCGCGCGAGCCACCGAAGAGCTTGCCGGCGCCTTCACCGGAGACCACGGACTCCTCCTTCCCCTTTGCCGGAGTCGCGTTCCTGATAGTCTTCTCCTCTCCATCCTCGTCTCCGGCAAGCTCTTCCCTGGCAGGCAAACCTCGCAGTAAGCTCCACCACCCACCTCCATAATTCATGCCCTCCAGGTGCTCGATTCAATGACCCAATAGCCGTTCCACCATGTTTTAACCCTAGTTTCCACCCAATTTCTTTGCAGTTCCCCTCGGTGTGACGTGTGGGTGCCAGAACGTCAGTCCTTACCTCGTGCTTGGGTCGTTTCGTCGGTTCGTCAGGTAGTGAAGCCCTTTTCACCTCTTATCTCCATATGCTTTGCTTCCATAGGCTTTCTCGTCTCTAGAATATATGTTCTTATATATCTCCTATCTATTCTATGCAGCGAGTCAGTGTTAGTGACAGCTTGGCAGTTGGGCAGTGTCAGATAACCCGGGGCCAAGCCCGCGGGTAAGGATCGAGGCCAAGCCTCGTGAGTGACAGCGCAGTTGTTTGTCAGTGTCAGGGGGAGCTTCTTTGTCAGTTTGGGTTGTCAGTTTGATTCAGCGGTAGTGGTTCTTTCAGTGGCAGTCCAGAGCTTCTTGAGTGACAGTGTTTCTTGTTCTTGTCAGCCATGCCGCGCTGCAAGAACATCGGTGGTAGCCCGGGGGACTCTCCTCCATGTCCCCCCTTCCGATCAGAGGCCCGGGAAGGTGAAGTTGATCACGCGCAGGAAGCGCTCCAGGGAGCAGAGGGTGGCCGACCAGGCTCGAGAGGTTGCAGCCACCACAGAGCATGCAGAGCAGGGTGGCCATGGTGGCGGCTTGCGGATAGGGGGACCAGCTGTCGCCAGAGCAGAGGCGTGCAGTTGAGGAGGTCGAGCGTCGGCACGGCTCGCCGACTGGCACTCTTATGGCCGCCGGTCGCCAGACCACGTTCACCTCACTGGGAGTCGAGCCCCAGAGCTCAGGGCACGGCCAGGCAGAGGCTGAGGCAGAGGCAGATGCAGAGGCCGAGGCAGAGGAGGAGGTTCCTGAGGAGGTTCCCCGGCGCCGGTCCACCCGTCGCAGGACTGCGGTGCCACCCCGGCCCGACGCCCCTCTGCGGGGAGGACGTGCTCCGTCGAGGAGTGCGCCCCCGCCGATTCCGCGACTGGATCTCCGGGCAGCCACGTGTTCACAGATACAGACGCTCCGGCTCATCCCCGTCGACCAGTGGTTTCCGAGAGAGAGGCAGCAGCAGGCCGGGCCAGCTTTCTATACAGTGCTGCAGGAGGATTTCTATCAGGGCTACAAGAACGCCGGTATCTGCTTGCGTTCACAGCGAGTCTGTTCGCTCGAGGCAGTCATCACAGCAGTTGGAGAGCAGGTCCGCCCCATTCTGACCTACGTACCTGGTCTGGCAGACCTTCTGGGGCGGTCTGGCTTATATATTGAGGACTGGGTATTTCAGTTTTATGCTTCTCTTTGGGTGCACCCGGACAGGGAGACGATAGAGTTTGCTTTTGAGGGGGAGCACTACAGGCTGTTCTCGTCTGAGATCCGGGAGTAGTTTGGACTGCGACACTCTCAGACCCGGATCCACGACCTGTGCTACGACAGGACGGAGCCACCCCGCCGCCCTCACGGTGGTGCACAACCATCAACAGACTTGGTTCGCCTGTGCTTCACTGAGCCCTTCGGCGAGGGTTCGAGTCGCGCGCCTAGGGATCTCACCCCTACGACTCGGATCCTCAACGAGGTTCTTCGGCGGACCTTGTTTCCTAGGGTGGGCTTCCGCGAGGGACTTTCACGACTTCAGTTGTGGTTACTTGCATATATGGTCAGGCAGCAGGACTTCGACGTATGGGACATCATTCTGTGTGAGATGGAGGACACCGTCGCAGAGGGCATCAAGGTCCGCAGGTAGCTACCTTATGCTCATTGGATCTCATATATACTATGGAAGGTAGCTGCCACTACTGGATCTCATCCTAGTCAGTCCTCTAAGACTGTGTTCCCTGAGTATAACATGAGTCAGTTGTTGGGACACGGTCGGGACCGCAGGCAGCAGGAGCAGCAGGGTCCGTCCAGCTCGAGGCAGCGTCTAGAGGTCCCCGAGTCAGCTCAGGAGCAAGACAAGATAGTCCAGGCACTCGCAGAGCAGGAGCTTGCCGACCTAGAGGGTGGTGACACGTTCGTCGCAGACGACCCCATCGACAGCTCCGACGAGGACTACCAGCTCCCGCCCCGCTTTCAGCCTAGAGCTCATGACTCACAGGCTGGGACGTCTGGTACTGCCTCCTCTGATCCAGCGCTTCTGGCTATTCTTGCATGGATGAGGAGCAGCAGCGGTCTGTCACACAGGACGTACAGCGGTTAGCCCAGGAGCAGCAGCATTTGGCTCAGCAGCAGGCTCAGGAGCGTTCAGACGCCCTGTAGCGACAGATGATGGAGCTGCAGCAGCAGACACTCAGCTTCATGGAGAGGCTTGCGAGTGGTCCACCACAGTGGCAGTGACAGCAGCCCCCTCCCCAGCACCAGATTCAGTGGCAGCCACCGGTTCCTCCGCAGCAGCAGCAGTTCGGTCAGCTGCCGCAGTTTCAGCAGCAGCAGTCTTTTGGCCAGAGCTCCTCCCAGTTCACCTCTTTCACCACTCCGCCTGGAGGAGCCCCGGTCTTCAGTCCTTTGCGCACTGGATTCATGCCACATCCAACAGAGTCTCTGTTCGCGACGACCACCATAGTGACGCGGGACTTGTCTGCCACCTTCAGTGACCTCACTGGGTTTCCCACGCCTGATCTTCAGGACCCAGTGCAGACGTCGACGGCTCCTGTGACCTCCACCACAGAGACCTTACCGAGTTCAGTCGCGTCCTCAGAGCAGACCAAGCCTGTCCAGTCAGAGACGACCACGATAGTTCAGCCTGAGTTATCAGTTATTCACGAGCTTCCGCACTCTGAGACTCAGGTTGACACCACTACGACGATTGAGACAGTGACAGAGCCTACAGAGCAGACCGAGCAGGTTCAGCAGCCAGAGCAGGTAGAGCAGACCAGACCGCTTCACCTTCGCATCCAGCTACTGAGGGTCAGTTTGCCGGGACCTCTTCTACCGACTCTAAGGAGCTTCTCCGGCAGTTTGAGTTTACTCAGCGTTCTCCGGAGCCGGCACCTGGCTCATCTGCGCCACCTCCGCCCTCCGACGCTTAGTTTGGCGTTTGATGCCAAAGGGGGAGAGTGGATGAGTATAGCGATAGGGGGAGCGGTGTGAGAGGGATTTGTGTCTTTGGTGTGTTATGTTCACATACGCTCTTTACTTATCGCATCTTTAGGCACTATGTTTTGTTATATGCTTGTGCTATGGATCTCATGACATGTGTTGTGCTCACTATGATATATTATATGTCATGTCATTTCGTTTCGCTCATTACTTGCGCTTAATTCTCACTTGATTATGTATATGAGCTCTTTTACTCTTGCGCTTGCTATTCACTCTAACTTGTTGAGTGCAGGATGTTGGCATGATATGTATGAGCTTGCCCCTAATCGTTTTCTCTTATTCATTGCAAGTTCATATATGTCATGAATTAAAAACCTCTTCTATCTATACTCGATCTCGTGTTGTCATCAATCACCAAAAAGGGGGAGATTGAACGCATCTTGGCTCCTAGTGAGTTTCGGTGATTGGATGAAACACAAGATTACAGTGACTAACGTGTGTTTTGCAGAAACAGGATTGAGTTAGGTCACGGTAATGGCGATGATACGGGCATATGGAGTTCATGTCCCCTGGCGATGGATATCATTTCGATTTTCAAAGGATGGACGACGAAGACAGTGGTAGACTAGGCTAAGTGTCACATGTTGTTGGAGAACACTTAGGTAGTCTTAGGTCTTTGTTTTTCCTTTGGTCGTACTATAAAGGGGAGCGTGAATCAGTAGCTTGACCTAGATGAGTCTATTGAGGTAGGTGTGGTGGACACTTGTTATTTCATAGCCCTAGGTAGCTCAGAGAGATGCCTTACGTCGAGAGGATCAAAAGTCATTAAGGCTGCGTCGCGATCCGAGTTGGTTTTGCCCTTGATATGGGCATCGGACTTTGGCCTGGTGAACATTGGACGCGTCCGATACTCACCCCGACTAGGGTTTAGTCTGGTGCGTGGCATCGGACGCTCTGATATTACCACATCAGACGCGCCCGTGCCACTGTTCGCTTGCGAGTGAACTGAGGGTTGCATCGGATGCTGGCTTCGGACACTGAGGGTCAGCGTCCGATGGCCATCCAGAGAGGGTAAATCTGCATCGGACGCGTCCGATGTGGAGGCAGCGTCCGATGCTCCTTTAACATGTCTGACAGAATGGTACAGTCGACCGTTGGTCGAGGTGATCGGAGCGTCCGATGCTAGGCATCGGAGCGTCTGATGCCCCCGCAGAAAGCCCTGACAGCTGCTCTATTGGATGGCCGATTGGGGGAGTATTTATACTCCTTCCCCTCATCCATTAGAGTGTTCTTGCCACTTCCATCTGCTGAGAGACACATTGTGAGTGTGAGATAGTGCAAGAGCCCTAGTGAGGTTGAGTGAATTGCTAATTGAGAGAATTAGTGACCTCCTAGTGAGAATTGAGTAGCAAGTGTGCATCCATCCATCTCTTTGGCCTTGTCTTGGTCAAGTGAGAGTTCTAGCATGTTACTCTTGGTGATCGGCATCACCTAGACGGCTTGGTGGTGATCGAAGAGCTTGGTGATCATCCAGAGGCTTTATGGATGACCCAAGTCAAGTTGTGACCGATAGCGAGCGATTCACCGGGCCGAAGTGGCGAAGAATCAGCTCGTAGTGAGCACTTGATCCTTGCGCGGATCAAGGGGAGCGATACCCTTGTGCGGGTGCTCCAACGAGGACTAGGGGGTTGTTAACACCAGATTTTCGCACGCACGAGGATATGACAAGTGGACCCAGCCAGCAGTGGGGAAAAGATTTGGCAAACGATCGGACGATCGGCTGGCTCTCAAAATTCGGTGAGCAACCAAGGATGGTTAGCCTTTGGAGTCTTTGCGGTCGGCTGTTTTACGAAGCGGCGGCTCCATTCGGGAAATGGATATGGCAAGTAAAGCCGGCTTGCACAAGAAGGCACGTGACGTTGAAGGACACCGAGAAGAATAGGAATAGGATTTGTATCTTTCCAAATTTATTGTGTAAATCGTAATCGTCTAGGACTCATGTTTCGCCCAGGGTATAAATATAAACCCCCGGCCATTGTAAAATTGTTCACAACCATATCAATACAAACCGGCCCCGTGCCACCTTCGAGTCCTTAGTCGTGTTGTCGAGTTCTTCGAGAGGAATCATCGATCCGTCGACCTCCGTAAGTCCCGGCAACCTTGTTATCATGTCTAGTATCATGCGGTGGATTTAGATATGATGCAAGTAGTCTTATTTGTTTTCAATGGTCGTGCGGCGGACCTTTGTTAGCGATCAAGAGGTCTTTGCTTATGCTTTGCTTGTGGATAGATACCGTGCGGCAGGCGTTTATTCATGTGTTTAGCAAAAGCGAGATAGTTATCGGCTCTGTTAGATTTGGCAAGATCTGATAGATTCATTAAGTTATCTTGTGTTGCATCGTTTATTTCATTTTGTAACACTCTTTTGCCCAATCTAGATTGATCTTTGTTCGGCCTTGTTTCACAAGTTTGCTTGTGTTTTAATAATTGCAAGATCATGACGGCCGAATTAACTTTCAATCCAGATTGTTACATGTTGCGGGTTCATGCATGTCAATTACGGTTAGGCTTTGATAAAACTAGGTATCGTGCGGCAGATGCAGGTTTTAGATAAGTTTAATTGTGTTTGTTTGTATGTTCCTTCTTCATGGACCCCAACTCGGCTAGTTTGCCGAGCTTGGTTAATCTTACACGAGTAATGAGTTTATGTAGATTTGTTCAGATATATGCATGCTTTTAGCTCCTTATCATTAGATTGTATCATGCGGTGGATTAATCTAATATAAGGAGTGGTGTAGACTTAGTTTATGCTTGATGGGTTTATGAAGACTAGACGTGCGACAGACTAGTTGGATTAACCTATGCATGTGTTGTTTGGATAGATTTATATTTACAAGTTACCTGTTTATGATTCATTATATCTTAATGATGTTCTCTTACATGTACATTCGGCAACCAACTGTTGATATATACTCATTCTTAACGTTAGCCAAATGACTTTTGAACTTTTTCGACAGACAGCTTCTGTAGTTGTATGCCGTCGTGATTGGCTTTAAAGCCGTACATATGGAACTGTTTGGTCTTATCCAGCATGTTCCAGTTTATTCTCACAGTTTTATCTCTTGTTGGTTTTCAGGTCAAACCGACTGGCACGTCTCCGGATTCCAAACCGTCCGGGCACCCTATTGAAGCCACACTTTTTTCGGCTTGCTGTGTGTGAGGCGCGGACCACATTTTGCGTCAACACACTTTTTGGCACGCCCGGTGGGACCAGCTTTGTTTCAAGATGCCTGAGATCAGCGACGATCAAATTCTGGAACTGACCATGGATGAGTTGCCATCAGACTCAAGAAATTTAGTACAACAAGCTTGTGATGAGCTTCAACGCAAGTGCTTGATGTCTTTCTCGAAGAAAAAGAGCGGCAAGGTCTTCCAAAAGAAACCATTCCCAAGGGTTCTCCTTCCTCACCAATCCGACCAATCTAACAGCACTATTGAGGAAGATATTCAGAAAATGACTGAAATAGTGTACAAAGCTGTATCGGAGGCCATGACCAATCATCAGTCAGCTTTCTTGAATACCTTTCGTGCCCTCATGGTTAGTATTTTCGGCCCAGCAGTGGATAAATGCTTTGAAGAAGCCGTTGGTCCAATGCAGGGACCACTGTTATTCCCGGTACCTCAACGTCGAAGGACTACCGAAGACAGCGGAGCTAGTACAAACACGAGTGGGATAGTCCCTCATGAGACACAACAACCTCCCGCAACATATGGTCAGCTCACGTTCGGCACAATAGGGAATGTCCCGCAATCTGCTTTCAGAGTGTCTCCCGCAAGGAACAGGATACAAAGGAACATGTTTGGAGATGGATATCAAGAGTTCATTGATTATAACGCGATTAATGCTCTTCCAAATCCAGGCTATAAAAGTTCAGAAGGGGCACGTCTTGCAGATCAAACACAAGCACCTCCAGATTCGAGTGTCAATCTCATCATGCATAGGATGGCTGATATGATGCAAAATCAATTCGGCCTGAAGCCAAAGAACCAGTCATATGCTTACAAGTCTCCTTACCCAGAGTGGTACAACCGAGTAGCACTTCCTCCAAGGGTAAAGCCTCCTACTGACTTTACCAAGTTTTTGGGCCAAGATGACACCAGCACTATAGAACACATCAGTCGTTACTTGATGCAACTTGGAGAGGCATCTGCAGATGAAGCTTGGAGGATTCGGTACTTCCCATTGTCATTGACAGGACCAGCCTTCTCGTGGTTCACCTCTCTGCCAGCAAACTCTATTAATACATGGGCAGAGCTAGAACAAAAGTTCCACGCATTTTTCTTTACGGGCACCAGTGAGAAGAAGTTGGTCGATCTCATGAGTCTGAGGATGAAACCTAACGAGACACCGCAAGAATATTTGCGCAGGTTTAGGGAGACCAAAAACCTTTGCTATTCCTTGAATTTACCAGATGATCAATTGTCGGGGATAGCCATAGCTGGCATGTTGCCGAATATCAAGGAGAAACTATTCGGCATGGAGTTTGACAACCTCGGGCAGTTATCACAACGGTTGGCAATGATGAGTAGTCAAGCCCAAGGGTTCAGAAGGAATAATCAATTCCAAAAAGGTGATGTGGCTGCCGAGATGTATCAGGCTTTCTTAGAGGAAGCAATAGAGTACGATGATGAAGATGAGGTAGCTGCAGCCGAGATAGTCTGGGCTAAAGAGCCGACTCAACTCAACCAGCGATGGCTGAGGCAGCAAAAAGGTACTTATGACTTTGATGTTTCCAAGTCAGATAAATTATTTGAATACTTATTGAAGGAAGGACACATCAAGTTGTCGAAAGGTCATCCTATGCTGCACCCCGAAGGAGTCAAGGACAAGAAGTATTGTGGTTTCCATAATACCAGATCCCACTCTATAAATGATTGCCGAGTGTTCAGGGTGCGGATCCAGAAAGCTATCCAGGACGGACATCTAAGGTTTGATGGAAAGATGAAAGTTGATGGTAGTCCTTTTGGACAGAATACTGTATCTTTCTCTGTTAATATGGTTAATGCAGCTGACCCCAGGGGCAAAAACAAGATGAAAGTGTTAACCTCTGATAGAGCAAGAGAAGCTGGTGCTATTGACCCTGATCGACAAATTACGAATGAAGAATTTCGGCAACGAGTTCATTTTCAGAATAGCCGAACTGAGAGGGGTGAAGTCCCTAGGTCCAGGGTAACGACGCGTATTTTATTGAACAAATGGCGTCGAGAACAGGAGCGGTACCAGAAGCAAAAGTTTTATGAGGAACAAAAATTCATGAAGAAGCAATAGAGGTATGAAGAGGAAATATACCGAGAGGAGCGAGAATATATGAAAGAACAAGAGCAGTCATATTGGGAGTGCTCATTTTTCAAGTATTGTTGGAATGAAGGCTTAAAGCTGCCTGCTAAGAACAACTGCCCTGAATGCAGTGATCAATATTCTGAATATAGGCAGTCTCGAGTCAACCGCCGTTCGGTCCATGAAAGACTTGGGGCATGAATCCCTGAGGACGATCAGCGCTGAAAAATAAACAGTTCCGAGAATCGGCAAGGAAGAGGATTTGCCGATCGAAGTTGGGTTCGCACTGGAGAAGAAGAGTACCATGAGTATGTCTGGCAGAAGGGACAGTGGTGTCCACCAGGATTGAGGAAAAGCCAGAAAAGGAGAGTGCAGCGCTTAAGGAACAGAGAGTTAGCGCAAGCAAGCGCCAGGACGAAACAA
Organism: Coix lacryma-jobi var. lacryma-jobi; assembly: GCA_009763385.1. Taxonomy (NCBI): domain Eukaryota; kingdom Viridiplantae; phylum Streptophyta; class Magnoliopsida; order Poales; family Poaceae; genus Coix; species Coix lacryma-jobi. The sequence goes on from CM019829.1 coordinate 104,613,013, forward strand.
ATTTGGCATCCTAAAGAGAAGCCGGATGAAGGCGATCGTTCGGCTGATGCATGCATGGCGTTCTTTCTTCCATCTGAATTCATAGCCCCTGAAGATCAAGATATCCGAGAGGAAGTGTATTCAGATTTCGGCGAAGATGAATTCCAATATTTGTTAGCTCATCTTGTTTTGGCTCAACGGTCGGTGTTTAATAAACCAGCTAAGCATCGACACTTGAAGCCGCTTTATATGAGGGGGTATGTTAATGGCAAGCCACTAACCAAAATGTTTATTGATGGAGGAGCTGCCATAAATATCATGTCATATACCACTTTCAGAAAGCTTGGGATGGCAAGTGAGGAACTATTGAAGACCGACATGGTCTTGAGAGACTTTGCTGGTAATTCTTCTGATACTCAAGGAGCAGTCCATGTTGAGTTAACAATTGGCTCAAAGACTTTGATTACTACTTTCTTCGTCATCGATGGCAAGGGGGCATACAGTTTACTCTTAGGAAGGGATTGGATACATGCAAACTGATGTGTAGCATCGACTATGCACCAATTCCTCGTCCAGTGGATTGGAGATGACATCGAAATTGTCCATGCTGACGATTCGGTGAGTGTTGCTAATACAGAGCCCATCTACTAGGAATATGATGGTGTCGAGTGCTTCTCTGGAAGAGCTTGGGAAGCAGGTCCTGTGAATGTTTTCGACAAGGACCAACAGCTGATTCAAACAATCGGCTCTCAGAGCAATTTTTAAATAAATAATTCTATTGATGGTAATGGAGAAAAGTTGAGGCCAAATTTATATCGGCTGATAGGGAATGAAGTGTTGGTGATGAAGCTGAAAGAAAACCAATATATGCGAGTTTGATCCAAATTGTAGATTGAAGTTGATAAACCTTTCGGAAAGGTTATGTCTGTTTCTCCATTACCAAAGCTCAGGAAGGATCAGAGTAGACTTGTATAAGGTGACGTGCAACAGAAGATTTTGATGAAGGCACTTCCACAACTTGGTAATCGTTTCAAGTTGTACGTGACGGCCGATAGCCTTACAGTAGGATCGGCCCTTATACAGAGTTTAAAAAGAAAAGATGAGTGATAGCTTGCCTTAGCCGAAAAATGTTAGACCCAGAGGCGGGTATTCGGCTGTGAAAGAAATTTTTTGTTTATATATGAGTTGCTTATGAGCTGAAGCTTCGACATTACTTGTTAAAAGCTGAACGTGTGGTAATTGTATGTAAGGCGGATTCAAGAATATTTGTATACAAAGATAGCCGATGCAAAGCATCGCCTTTAGCAGAAAAAATATATATATTCCAAGAATTTGAAATATAGCCGATATTGTTTATATCGCCTTTAGTACAAGAATATTCATGACCCTGGTGGCCCTAGCATTTTTCAAGTTAGCAGGTTTATCGGGAGAACAGAAAGGTGAAGTGCAGTAAGTAAGATGCGGGCGACATGACATGTCAAAAATGAGATCTAATCGGCTAAGATGACGTCATGTGTTCGGGAAACATTTTCTCTGAAGGGATGTTGCAATCAGGAAAATCACTGAGAGATGAAAATGGAATTATTCAGAGAAGAACAAGTTTTATCTATTACAAACTTCATTCACAGATCTGTCCTAGTACAAACTACCCTTGGAATAATTTGTTCAGAACAAACTGTGGATCAGTAGTTTCAGCAATGGCAGCGGCATGATCATCGTAATTTTTGATACCTTCCATTACATCCGGGTATCCACCTGTGAAGCCGACTGGTAGAAAGGAGTAGTCCTCTTTGGTCCAAGAACTCATTGCCGCTAGCCCAAGGGAAACCCCAGTATGCACACCTTGGATGACGGCCTGATCTATGCGGCCATCCACAGCGTCAAGACGAGCTTCGGCTGAGTCCCCATGAGCATTCACCTTGATGGCAATTTTGTTCACTGCCATTTTTAGACGGTCATTCTCTGCAGAAAGGGCTAGCAGGAAGAAAGGATGCGTTAGGCAAGGCAAGCTCAAACAGAAGAAGAGGACCAAAACTCTGCTGACCTATAATGATGCTGCAGAGCTATTTCCGTTGGTTTGCCCATTCAGCTTTCTCAATGCCATGCTTCTTGGATGCACCTTCCAGTTCCTTCTGGGCCTTATCCTTTTCCTCGCGGTGCCGAAGGGCATCCAAACGGATCTGCTGAAGTGGATCATCAAACTCAGAATCTTATGGCCTAGGGAGGAGATTGAGAGAAACCATTGGGGCTACCATTTCTGGAAGAGGAACCCAAGCTTGGCTGGAGGAAGACCCCACCTTGGAAGGGGAGTGGATGACAAGTCAGGAATAGATGAACAAGGGAAGCTACCGCAAGGGGGCAAGGAATCAATTTTTTACCCATAATGACGGTGAGTTGATGCTCGGCTTCTTCCTGCTTCGTCTCCAATGGGATGCCTGTTGTGGTCACTGTTGCCTGCCATTGATGGAAAGCTCAGGCGAAAGATTTTCTCTCTGGCTTGAGCTAAGAGCTGAAAGGTGGAGAGCTTACAAATCAAACTATTCGATTGGAGTCAAGGATGGCAGCTTGTGTAGGATCATATTTATAGAACCATGGCTTGCATACTGAAAATCAAGCATCAGAGTAGGGTTTTCACAATTTATGGGTCGTTATTGGGCCGGACCAAATCTTTGCTGACCTGAAGAAGTCATGATTCTAGAATCGGGAAGCCAATAGGATTCGGCTAAGGGTTGTTCAGCTTCGGTTGATTGTTTGAGAATTCTTGTTACTGATTGACGCTGAGGACAGAAAGCTGAAAACGGAGAAGCCCCTTAAGGAAGACTATCCCGATGTCATCATGGATCAGAAGGTTGAGAGAAGACTGGAACTTTAGATCTGAAATAACCAATTACCGTGATTGTTTGCAAGACAAGGTGACTGATGTAATTGTCAATAGCCGATGCAGTGCACGTCGCCGTTGAGAAAAATAGAAGTCAGTGACTAATACACGAAACAGAGCGCACATTGATCTCGAAAGATCAATCACAGATTGATTTCAAAAAGGCGAACAAAAGGACTTCTTATTTACAAAAGGAGGGAGCAAGATTACAGTAAGGATGGTCAGTTCGTCCACTCCATCCTACGCCTAATCGGGAGAAGGTGATCAAAGGAGTCCGCCAGATCTGTTCGGGCTTCCTTCATATCATTTATAGAGTGTTCTACTCTATCTTCCTGTTCTCACTCGCAGACATCGAATCTGCGGTAATTGGTGCCAGAATGAATCCTCACGGTGTTGAAAGCGAGCGCTGCACTGTACCCCATGCCGGCCCTAGAGATGACGGGGAGGATTCGGTTAACCTCATTCACCCGCTTCAGGGGCGTCGTACCCGTCACATCAGCCGTGATAGCAAGCTTGGTAACGGCGGCTTCAAGGGCATGGAGTTTGGCCGCCAGAGCTGAAGAGAGGAAGAGTAAGTAAAGGCAAGAAGGGAGAACAAGGAAGGAGGTAATGAAAAATGTTTACCGACGGCTCGATTCCGAGCGACGTCATGCTCCCGGGAGATTCGGGTAATCTCCCGATCCTTCCTCTCTAGATCAAATTGAAGGTTGATGACCTTCTGAGTCAAGTCCTTGGAGAGGTCGTCATTGGTCCTCCTAAACGGTAACAACAGTATGAGAACAGCTGCTTCATTTTGAAACAAGAAAAAGGAAGAAGAAAAGAGAAACCTCCTCTTAGAAGTGCTGGAAACACCAAGCTCGGAGCTGTGTCGGCTCGCCACGGAAGACATCCTCTAGATTGGAAGATGACAGGAGAGAGGAGGGTTTTCTGGTTTTGAGATTGGAGCAGGGGAGTTCAGAATGCACAAGCCGAAACAGAGTGAAAGGGGACTTTAAAGAATCTCGAAGGCGCATCGGGAGATGAATCGGCAAGTACAGCAATTATGGCGTGCGAAGGTGGATGCTTCTGGAGGTTCCACGTCGCGTACAAGGAAAAAGGAATTTTGGAATAAATATTTATCCCAAAATTAGGGGGCATGTGTTAACACCAGATTTTCGCACGCACGAGGATATGACAAGTGGACCCAGCTAGCAATGGGGAAAAGATTCGGCAAACGATCGGACGATCGGCTGGCTCTCAAAATTCGGTGAGCAACCAAGGATGGTTAGCCTTTGGAGTCTATGCGGTCGGCTGTTTTACGAAGCGGCGGCTCCATTCGGGAAATGGATATGGCAAGTAAAGCCGGCTTGCGCAAGAAGGCACGTGACGTTGAAGGACACCGAGAAGAATAAGAATAGGATTTGTATCTTTCCAAATTTTATTGTGTAAATCGTAATCATCTAGGTCTCATTTTTCGCCCAGGGTATAAATATAAACCCCAGGCCATTGTAAAATTGTTCACAACCATATTAATACAAACCGGCCCCGTGCCACCTTCGAGTCCTTAGTCGTGTCGTTGAGTTCTTCGAGAGGAATCATCGATCCGTCGACCTCCGTAAGTCCCAGCAACCTTGTTATCATGTCTAGTATCATGCGGTGGATTTAGATATGATGCAAGTAGTCTTGTTTGTTTTCAATGGTCATGCGGCGGACCTTTGTTAGTGATCAAGAGGTCTTTGCTTATGCTTTGCTTGTGGATAGATACCGTGCGACAGGCGTTTATTCATGTGTTTAGCAAAAGCGAGATAGTTATCGGCTCTGTTAGATTTGGCAAGATCTAATAGATTCATTAAGTTATCATGTGTTGCATCGTTTATTTAATTTTGTAACACTCTTTTGCCCAATCTAGATTGATCTTTGTTCGGCCTTGTTTCACAAGTTTGCTTGTGTTTTAATAATTGCAAGATCATGATGGCCGAATTAACTTTCAATCAAGATTGTTACATGTTGCGGGTTCATGCATGTCAATTACGTTTAGGCTTTGATAAAACTAGGTATCGTGCGGCAGATGCAGGTTTTAGATTAGTTTAATTGTGCTTGTTTGTATATTCCTTCTTTATGGACCCCAACTCGGCTAGTTTGTCGAGCTTAGTTAAGCTTACACGAGTAATGAGTTTATGTAGATCTGTTCAGATATATGCATGCTTTTAGCTCCTTATCATTAGATTGTATCATGCGGTGGATTAATCTAATTATAAGGAGTGGTGTAGACTTAGTTTATGCTTGATGGGTTTATGAAGACTAGACGTGCGGCAGACTAGTTGGATTAACCTATGCATGTGTTGTTTGGATAGATTTATATTTACAAGTTACCTGTTTATGATTCATTATATCTTAATGATGTTCTCTTACATGTACATTCGGCAACCAACTGTTGATCTTCGACTTTTGAACTTTTTCGACAGACAGCTTCTGTAGCTGTATGCCGTGGTGATTGGCTTTAAAGCCGTACATATGGAACTGTCTGGTCTTATCCAGCATGTTCCAGTTTATTCTCACAGTTTTATCCCTTGTTGGTTTTCAGGTCAAACTGACTGGCACGTCTCCGGATTCCAAACCGTCCGGGCACCCGATTGAAGCCACGCTTTTTTTGGCTTGCTGTGTGTGAGGCGCGAACCACATTTTGCGTCAACAGGGGTGTGCTGACACCTCGATACCTCGAGAAAAAGATCGCCGTATCATCTCTACTCTCCTTACTTATGCATTTACATTTGAGCAAGTCAATTCCGCAATTTACATGTTGTTCATCCTTACTTGAATTGTCATGCTAGAGTAGAAATGGTTTAGCGATAGTCTTTTGTGCGGTTGTTGTTAGTGAAACACACTTCTAGGCACTAGGGGGTTAATTGGGCTTGTTCGGATTTAATTCTTGCTAAAGTTTTAGAAATGCCCAAATCACCCCCCCCCCCCCCCCCTCTTGGGCATCTTGATCCTTTCAGGCCGCACGAGCCAGAACGCACCGCAAGAATGGGGAAAAGAGCTAAAACTCCACAAAAAATTCCCTAAAAACTCACAGCCACACTACGGCATATCTAGGACCAATTCCTCAAAAATAATCGCCTGAAATTGACTTAAGCTCTGGGAATTTTAGATCACGTCCAACAATACCAAAAAGATGCCCGAAAATAAAATCGTCGCTTTCTCCATGCTCGAGTGGAATTGCTCGAGTGGAATTGGATCAATTCATTCGAGGAATAGCTTCATCACTTGTCATAACACGAATCAACGCAAAAAGAGTGATCTAAATCGGTCCAGAAACGACGAACGAAAAATCCCCCAAATATAGCTACGAAAATAACAAAAAATAGGAAAACTCAAATTTAGAGAGGGAACATGTAGATCACGAATTTGATCCTTGGATTTCAGTAAGATGAAAAATTGTATAGCACACGGTGTCGGGTTACAAGCCACTCCTCGCAACAACAAAGCTCGGATGGTGAAAAGCTCGAGAACAAGAGCCTTCTCTCCTCTAACCCTACCCTTCTCTCACAACAGCAAAAATGAGAGTGGCACCGTCCAAGGATGGGCTGCCCTATCCAGCCCCCTTCATATATATAGGCGCACATCCGAAGACCAAAACGCCCTCTCATGAAGCACTGACCCAAATACCCCCTAGGGGTAAAACCGTCCAACTCAGTCATTCTTCATCCGACGGCCACGCGCCTTCTCATCCTTCGCTTCGCCTCGACGCAAGCTCCAGGATGTCGCCACGTGCCGTCACGTCAACCACCACGCCTTCGTCACCGATAGCTTCGCCGCAACGCAAGCCTCTCGGTGACGCCACGCGTTGACCATTCCGCATAGGAACCTCCGCCCGGTTTTGAGGCCCAAACTGATAAACCTGCCAGCCCAGGTTTTGATGCCCAAACCTGGCAAACCGTCCACCCCGAGTTTTGAGGCCCAAACTCGGAAACCGGCCACCCCGAGTTTTGAGGCCCAAACTCGAAAACCGTCGAGGGTAGTTTTTCGAGGCTCAACTACCAAACTCGCACCGTAGACGGGATGTGGTTCGCACACCCCGACCACCGGCACCGATGCTGATGCATGTCCAACCTCCACGCTGGGCACAACAACTTCGCCTTCCTTCTTGACTCGGCCGACGGCACTTGCGCTGCACGCAAGCCCGTGTCCGACCTCCCGCCAAGTGCCACGACGCCATCGTCTTCCTCTCGACTCGGTCGATGCATCGCACATCCCCATGTGCTCTCGCTCGCCGATGCCACGTGCCAGCTACCACAGCTGGTCCTTCGGCCTCTTGGTCCATCGGTCCAAGCCTCACGTCCGCCCTTCATCGCTCTGGGTACATCGGCATGGCACGTCCGCCGCACGGCACGCCCATCCATCACCGCTCCCGGTCCGTCGGCACGGGCACGTCTCTACTTGACCTTCACCTCACCATCGACCACTGTCTCCAAGCTCAACACCTGCACATCAACACAGCCAAGAGACACATGTTGCACATGCACACCAACACATGAAACACCACAACTCAACGCCACCGGTTAGTCATAAACATTAAGCGCATAGCGAGATATGGACTAAACCGGGAAAAGCCTCAAACCTTCCTCATCGATGTCAATCATTCATCATATATGTTCTCACAGTCTGCCCCTGGCGCGGACAGTCTGGCACCAGCAGCCCGGACAGTCCGGTAACCTGTTGTAGGTTGCGTTTTAGTGTGTTTGCTCTCCCGGCTTTTCCGCTTTGTTTCCGGACTTCTTGTTTGCTCCTAGAGTTCACCTAGGAACCTCTCTACCTATCTTTGCCATGTGTTAGCATAGGTATTTAGGGATTTCCCGACATAGCCCTCCATCTATGTTTGGGAGTGGGTCTTTTAGGTACGAACTTGATTCGGAGTTTTGGGAGTTTTGGATTGCTCTCTTGTGTGGTCCCTCGCTGTGATCCTAGGGATCATCCACCTTCTTTCCGAGGGACGTGGGCATCGCATTTGAGTTCGAAGCTTTTGGGGTTGATTTTGTTGGGACAGAGGCCGTAATTTCGAAAGAAATTTTTAGGCTCCCATTCACCCCCCCCCCCTCTGGTCACCTTGCTTTAGCATTTTTGGTCCTTCACCCTAGTACCTTGCTACTCAAAGAGAAGAGGCCGAAATCCGAGGGAAGGAGAGCTCTCGGGCTTCAAGAACACCACCACAATGATCCCCTTGCTCCAAAGCACCTTCTCACCGAAGGGAATCGAGTTTGAGTGAAGGAGGAGGGAGATCGAGAGGAGGAGGCGACGGCGGCGGCCGGACGGCTCGGGCAAAGGCAGCGTGGTGAAAAACTGAGAGGATAAGATAGAAACCCTTTTCACCACGCCCCTTTATACCAGGGTAAAACCCCGGTCGGTACTACCGGCCCTGATGGCGATACTACCGACCGTTCACTTCCAGAACATACAGAGAGCTTTCCTAAGAGAAGTTTGTGTGGTAAACTACACACACTTCAACCATGTCCAGATTTCATACAACCAATACATAACTATGGACACAAGTGAAGCATGCAAAATAGATTTTGAAATCACACACAAATTTTGTCAAAACATTTGTCTATGTCTCTAGGTGAAAACAAATATGTGCAAGTATCTAGCCACGTTACGAGAATCAATGATATTTAGTTCACTCCTCAATGCACAAAATCTTGACTCATCTAAAGGCTTTGTGAAGATATCGGTTAGTTGCTTTTTGGTGCTCACATGGCGTAAAGCGATATCTCTTTTGGCTTCGTGATCTCTCAAGAAATGATGTCGGATGTCTATGTGTTTTGTGCGAGAGTGGTTCACGGGATTGTTTGCTAGTTTGATAACACTCTCATTGTCACACAAAAGTGGAATTTTGGTTTCTTCACATCCAAAGTCTTTTAGTGTTTGCTTCATCCAAAGTAGTTGGGCACAGCATGCGTGGGCCGCCACATACTTGGCTTCAGCAGTTGACAGGGCAACACTATTTTGTTTCTTGGAACTCCATGACACCAAAAACCTTCAAATAAATTGGCAAGTCCTGGTAGTGTCTTCCGATCTACCTTGCAACCGGCATAGTCCAAATCGGAATAGCCTAGTAGATCGAAAGTGGAGCCCTTAGGATACCACAAGCCAAGATTCAGAGTGTGTACTAAGTATCGAAAAATTCACTTAATGGCCATGATATGACATTCTTTCGGATTAGCTTGAAACCTTGCACATATGCACAAGCTAAGCATAATATCGGGCCTAGATGCACAAAGGTAAAGCAATGAACCGATCATAGAGCGATATACCTTTTGGTCCACCGACTTACCATCCTCATTTAGATCAAGATGTCCATTAGTTGGCATTGGTGTCTAGATGGGCTTGGCTTTGTCCATCTCAAACTTCTTTAGCATGTCTCTTGTGTACTTTGTTTGACTGATGATCATGCCATACTCGAGTTGCTTGATTTGGAATTCGAGAAAGTACTTCAACTCACCCATCATGGACATCTTGAACCTTTTGGTCATAATCCTACTAAACTCCTCACAAAAAGCCACATTAGTACTACCAAATATTATGTCATCGATATATATTTGGCACACAAAGATATCATTATCGACTTTGCGAGTAAATAAAGTAGCATCGGCCTTTCCTATCTCAAAACCATTTTTGAGTAGGAAATCCTTCAAACAATCATACCAAGCTCTAGGGGCTTGCTTGAGCCCATAGAGCACCTTGTCGAGCTTGTAGACATGGTTGGGATATTTGGGATCTTCAAAACCCGGTGGTTGCTCCACATACACCAATTCGGAGAGGGGGGCACTGAGGAATGCACTTTTCACGTCCAATTGATATAGGTTGAAATCATGGTGAGTACCAAAGGCAAGTAATATACGAATTGAGTCAAGCCTAGCTACGGGTGCATAGGTTTCCCCAAAATCCATACCTTCGATTTGAGTGAAACCTTGAGCCACCAACCGTGTTTTGTTCCTTGTAACCATGCCATGCTCGTCTTGCTTGTTGCGGAAGACCCATTTGGTTCCTATCACATTTTGCTTGGGCCTTTCCACCAAGGACCAGACTTCATTCCGAGTGAAGTTGTTTAGCTCTTCTTGCATAGCTGTCGACGAAATATGGTCGATAGTCTACCGAGGGGTATGCCCAAGGTAGTAGATTAGCGGTGGAGGCGTGCGAGACATCTGCAAAGCGTAAACACAGGGATGAGAGACAGCGATTTAGACAGGTTCGGGCCGGCAAGTCGCCGTAATACCCTACGTCCTATGTTCTGGTGGCTGGTTTGTATTGATGGATTGGAATATGGCGTGTGATCCGATGGGATCTGAGGTGAGATGAGAGGGGGTCTCTACTCGCCTTATATAGTCGAGGAGCAGGGTTACAGTTGTCGAGTCCTTATCAGATTACAAGCGGTTTCTTAAGGCAAGGAATCCGGATCTAACTCTAGGATCTTCCTTGATGGGCAAGGCTTCTGGAGAGTCCTTGATGAGCACAGCGAGCTGGTCGTGTGCTGCAAGGCCTCGCGAGCTGGGTTGTCCTTGACGAAGGGCCCAAGTAGGTCCATGGGGGTATACGGAGGTAATATCCCCACAGCTAGTCCCCGAGCACTTTGTATCCATTGGCGACGCCGTCTTGAGCTTGTCCAAGCAGGCGAAGTCGACGTCGACCAGCTTGACTGGCGATCCGAGCAGGTGAAGTCGATGTCGATCAAGTAAGGCTTGCTAGAAGGATGTAAGGTGCTCAAGAAAATTTTTGAAGAGCTTTCTTCTGCTGAAGTGTATCCACTTGGAGCTTGCAAGACTATAAGGAACAGCGTGGTCCTAGTAGAAGTCTATGCAAGTCCAACCTGATGGAGCGTCCTTGAAATGTCAGAGAAAAAGAAAATACATTCACCGCAAGGTGAAGTGTATCCACTTAGTCCCCGAGCTTGGTAGTAGGTGTTGAAGACACATGGTGTTGAGCTTGTAGAGCATTTAGCAAGTGCCCTGATGAGCTGCCCAAAATCAGCACCCTGATCCGAATAGCATGGAGCGACTTGATGCACACCGGAGATGAGAGAAGGCCAGGCCAATGAGCCTAGGCGACGAGCGAAGATCAGATCGATGAACCTGGTTGGTGATAGGTTGATGAACCTACGACCTTCTGCTTAGGAAACAGAAGACAGCGACGAATGATTGCGGCGTCGAGCGAAGACGATGATGAGCGAAGACGAAGTCCATGAGCCTGGTTGGCGACGAAGGAAGGCGAAGTCCCCGAGCCTGGTCGGCGACGAATGAAGGCGAAGTCCCCGGGCCTGGTAGTACACGAGCGAAGGCGAAGTCCTCGAGCCTGGTCGGCGGCGAGCGACGGTGGCGACGGGCGAAGGTGGCGACGAGCGTGGTCGACGACGAGCGACGGCGACGACGGGCGAAGGTGGTGACGAGCCCGGTTGACGACGAGCGACGGCGACGACGGGCGAAGGCGGTGACGAGCCCTGTTGACGATGGGTGAAGACGACGATGAGTAAAGGCGTCGAGGAGCCGGGTCGATGAGAGCGAACGCAGCGACGAGCGAAGGCGAAGTCCCCGAGCCTGGATGGCGACGAGCGAAGGCGAAGTCCCCGAGCCTGGTCGGCGGCGAGCGGCGGCTATTGACGGTCCTTAAACACCTGTTTTACCATCAACATTTGACCCTAAAGTCCACCAAAAAGGCATGAAATGTAGTCAAATAGGTTTCAAACTAACCAAATTCAACATGTCCATAGAATTTTATGTGAATGCAGGATTTGAACCAAATTTGGACATATGGACCCACCAGAGGCCAAGCCCACTCAGCAGGGCCCAAATGGGCCTAAAGAGGGTGGCGCCCGCCACCCCTAGGTGGCGCCCGCCACTTGGGTTGGCACAAGCTCCACTCCCTGCCACGTCACCGATCCGTGTGACCTTCCCAAAGCCAAATCTTGGCCCTTGGTCACTAGGTCAGCGGCATCGGACGGCTCAAGATGAAGTGGCGTGGATCAAGGCTGAATGGCGGTTACTCAGACATGCAACAGACTTCCAAACCGCCTTGGACAACCACCTGGAGGCCGTTGGATCAAAGACGGTGCATCCAGTGGCCAGGACACTGGCGGCCGCCAGTAGGGGGTAGCGCCCGCCACCTGACCTAACCCTAGGTCAGTAGGCTGCCCCCTATAAGTACCCCCCTCACTCATTTGGGCTATAAATACCCCCCGGAGGCATCACTTCATTCACACACCAGTACAACAAAAGCAAGAGAAGCAACTGAGAGTTAGGAGAGCTTAGGCAAGTAGGTAGCTAGTAGAGCAAGGCATTCTTGCCCTCGCGGAAGCGCTGCTCAAGGCTTAGCTCAAGAGTAGAGGCGTGCGAGTGATCGGTCCTGGAGCTGGGAAGAGTCTTCCTTCATCTCCAGTTCAGGTTTTGCTCTTGTTACTCAAGCACTTACTATATTCTAGTTCATCATTTCAAGTATTACTTTATTCTACTTATCAGTATTGAGTGGTATACTTGATTGATTGCTTGAGTGCCTAGCTATCCTACAGTTCAATTCACTTAGCCATAGTAGTTAATCTCTAGTGAGCTTAGTGATTGATCTTTGCCAATAGGTTGCTTAGTTAGTTAAGTGTTTATCTTATTAAGTCAAGTGTTTGCTCTGACGTCCGCAAGGGTGTCTCTATTCAAAGCTAGGGTAGAGATAGTTAGAATATAGTTAAGCGTGGTGCTTAATATAGACTTACCTTCAGATACGGCTGGACCCCCGGATAGCTGTGGTAGCAAGCAGGTGGTGACAGCCCTGTGCGCCTTGAATTCCACCACATAGTTGGCCCAGTTTAACAGTAAGGCTCGTTGTGCCAGCGTTCAACCTAAGTAAGTGGTAAAGGCTAGTACGCCTCGATACTTGACAACATAGGAATAAAACTATACTCAACTTAGTTACTTTATTATCTTTTGCCTGCCTTGCTTCATAACTATCTTGCTTCGTAGTTATCTTGCTTTGTAGTTATCTAGGATTACTTATTAGTAGTTAGTTATCTTTAGTTACCCTTAGTTACCCCACAACTACCTATCTATCCACCTTACCTTAGCCATCCACTTCATCCTTACCTATCCACCCATATATTCTTTCTAGCCTTTCATCTCCTCTCTCCTCCCCTTTTCCCTTTTCTCTTTTCTTCGACTCTCATCCCCTCCTTGACTCAACTCATACACCACCCTAGTCTTCCCTTGGGATCAAATAAATCGACACCTGGTACTCCCAGGCGAAGTGCTACTACGATAGTTCTGTGCGCTTGCAGAATCTCCTCTTGGTAGATTGCAATCTCTCTAGTTAGCTCCTACTAGTGTCGGGATTGACAACCCCGTTTGGCATTAGTAGACAGCTGCTTTACCTCCACTCCTTTAGGTATAGTGACCGGTCTTGCTTCAAGCATTTCTGACGCCGTTGCCGGGGATAGACTCCATAGTCTACTCCTAGTAACAACGTTAGCGAGTGCCAACAAGCATCTCTGGGCCGTTACCAGGGATAGTTGCCTAGCTCTATCTTTAGTGAAGCTAAGAACTACCAACAACGGGCGAAGTCCCCGAGCCTGGTCGGCGACTTGCGAAGACGGCGATGAGCAAAGGTGGCGGCCAGTGAAGACGGTGACGTGCGACGAAGGCGGCGACGAGTGAAGGCGAAGGCCCCGAGCTAGGCTAGCGACGAACGAAGGTGGCGGCGAGCGAAGACGGCGACGAGCGAAGGCAAAGTACCCGAGCCTGGTCGACGATGAGCAAGGTGAAGTCCCCGAGCCAGGTCGGCGACGAGCCTGGTCGACGACGGGCGAAGGCCAGGTCGATGAACCTGGTTGGCGATGTGCGAAGACGGCGACTAGCGAAGGCGATGATGAGCAGAGGCGACGAGCGAAGGCGAAGTCCCCGAGCCTGGACGATGACGAGGGAAGGCGACGATGAGCGACAGCGGCGACGAGCGAAGGCGACGATGAGCAACGGCCGCGACGAGCGAAGGAGACGACGAGCCCGGTCGGCGACGAACGAAGGCGGTGACGAGCCTGGTCGGAGACGAGCGAAGATGGCGAGGAGCCTTGTTGACGATGAGCGAAGACGACGACGAGTGAAGGCAGCGATGATGAGCGAAGGTGGCGACGAGCGACAACAGCGACGAGCAAAAGCGGCGACGAGCCCGGTCGGCGACGAACGAAGGCGGTGACGAGCCTGGTCGGAGACGAGCAAAGACGGCAAGGAGCGAAGCCGAAGTCCCCGAGCCTGGATGGCGATGAGCGAAGGCGAAGTCCCCGAGCCTGGTCGGCGGTGAGCGACGGTGGCGACGGGCGAAGGCGGCAATGAGCCTCGTCGACGATGAGCAACGGCGGCGACGGGTGAAGGCGGTGACGAGCCCGGTTAACGACAGGTGAAGATGACGACGAGTGAAAGCGGCGAAGAGTCGGGTCAATGACGAGCGAAGGCAGCGACGAGCGAAGGCGAAGTCCCCGAGCCTAGATGGCGACGAGCGAAGGCGAAGTCCCTGAGCCTGGTCGACGGCGAGTGACGACAGCGACGGGCGAAGGCGGCGACGAGCTTGGTCGACGACGAGCGACGGCGGCGACGGGCGAAGGCGGGGACGAGCCTGGTCGACGACGAGCGATGGCGGCTACGAGTTGGGTCGGCGACGAGCGACGGCGGCGACGAGTGAAGGCGGCGACGAGCCTGATCGACGACGAGGGACGGCGAAGTCCTCGAGCTTCAGCGACGAGCGAATGCGAAGTCCCTGAAAAATAAACATGGAGACCAGTAGTACATGATGATGTACAAATAAAATATGGAGAAAAACCAGTGGCGAAGGATGACTGCAGTTTGACAAAGTCCCCGAGCCTGGAGTTGACATGGAGCGTCTGGAGACGGAGCTGGCCACAGAGGCCCTGGTCGCCGATGTAGATCTTTTCGCTGCAGGGCAGCAGTAGAACGTTGCATAGGAGAATAGTCTGTAAATAGACTCTTGGGCGAATAGAGACAAAACTTGTAGCGAGTCGGCGTGTTTTGCATATTCCTCGAATTCCGCAGACCCAATAGTCGTGAGTCGTAGCGATGAACAGTTTGGCCTTGGGTTATCCCAGGATCCGTAGCGTAGAGCGCGGAGCTCGTTTGCGCGTAGGAGTCAAGGGCGTCGCCCAAGGAACCGTTGTTGGCATCCCATAGCGCAGAGGGCAGGCGCTCGTGCACGCGTAGGGAGGTACCACGGACAGGGTCTTTTCCGAGAGGCTCGATCGTGGCGTGACCTGGGCGAATGGAGACCGTTCGTCGAGCATGTGGATAGCGTGAATGCGAGCGTTGAGCGCGTAGCCTCAGAATTCTTAGCCCAAGTTAGCCTTTCCTTCGTAGCGCAGAGGGCGGGCGCTCATGCACGCGTAGAGAGGTCCGGACGTCCCTTGGGAGAGCAGCTGGCCACCGTAGCGCAGAGGGAGGGCGCCGATGGTGACAAAAGCCCCGACTCTAAGTTTTCGTTGGCATCAGTCAGGCTGCTTGGAGACCGTATGGAGAACGAGCGCATAAACGACGCATACAGGCACTGGACGTATAGCGTCTAGAGGTCTCAGCCCAAGCTTAGCCTTCCCTTCGTAGCGCAGAGGGCAGACGCTCATGCACGCGTAGAGAGGTCAGGACGTCACTTGGGAGGACTACTGGCCGCCATAGCGCAGAGGGCAGGCGCTCATGCACGCGTCCGGCGGTGGTAGTAACCCCGGCTCTGAAACTCCTTCAGCATCAGCCAGGCTGTTTGGAGAGGTCGGCGATCGTTTGGAGAGGTCGGCGAGTCATTTGGCGAAGACGACAACGAGCCCGATTGATGACGAGAGAAGGCGGCGACGAGCCCGGTTGGCGAAGAATGACGGCAACGACGGGCGAAGGCGGCGACGAGCCCGGTTGACGGCGGGCGAAGACGACGATGAGCGAAGGCGGCGACGAACGAAGACAGCGACGAGCCTGGTCGGCGACGGGCGAAAATAGCGAGGAGCCGGGTCGACGATGAGCGAAGGCGGCTACGAGCCGAGTCGGCGACGGGTGACGGCGGTGACGAGCCTGGTCGACGACGAGCGAAGGCGGTTACGAGCCGGGTCGGCGACGGGCGACGGCGGCGACGGGCGATGGCGGCGACGAGCCTAGACGATGACGAGCGTAGGCGACGACGAGCGAAGACGGCGACGAGCCCGGTCGATGACGAGCGAAGGCGGCGACGGGCGAAGATGACGACGAAGGCGGCGGCGATCCTAGTCGATGACGAGCGATGGCGGCGGCGAAGGTGGCGGCGATCCTGGTCGATGACGAGCAACGGCGGCGACGGGCGAAGACGATGACGAAGGCGGCGGCGATCCTGGACGATGACGAGCGACGGCGGCGATGGGCGAAGACGACGACGAAGGCGGCGGCGATCCTGGACGATGACGAACGACGGCGGCGACAAGCCGGATGTAGATCCGATCTTGGGCGGCGGGCGGGCTGAGCGCTGGAGACTCCCAATGGTGTACCTAAAATTTGCTGAAGGCAAGGGCGATTTGAAAGCTGTACACGAGCTACCTTGATGGCGTTGATGCACTCTGCAATTCCTTGGTTGGCTCGATCGATGGCTTCGATCAAGTCGTCACAAGGGACGATTCTTGGCGGGCGGCGTGTCGGCTTGATGACGCTGCGAAGGGATGGCAGAGCGTTCGGCGCAGGAAGCTGCGCAGATTCCACGATTTCTGGAGCAGGAGCGTGGTCGCCCACGGTCTAGATCATAGATCCGATCTAAAAGGTGGTGCCAGCCTCCGGAAGAACCATGGAGCCAGGGAAAGTGATCGCTTGGCAGATCATGGTGTCGTAGCACACACCCCCTACCTGGCGGGCCAACTGTCGATGAAATATGGTCGATAGTCTACCGAGGGGTATGCCCAAGGTAGTAGATTGAGCGGCGAAGGCGTGCGAGACGTCTGCAAAGCATAAACACAGGGACGAGAGACGGTGATTTAGACAAGTTTGGGCCGGCAAGTCGCCGTAATACCCTACGTCCTATGTTCTGGTGGCTGGTTTGTATTGATGGATTGGAATATGGCGTGTGATCTGATGGGATCTGAGGTGAGATGAGAGGGGGTCCATGCTCGCCTTATATAGTCAGGGAGCAGGGTTACAGTTGTCGAGTCCTTATCAGATTACAAGCGGTTCCTTAAGGCAAGGAATCCGGATCTAACTCTAGGATCTTCCTTGATGGGCAAGGCTTCTGGAGAGTCCTTGACGAGCACAGCGAGCTGGTCGTGTGCTGCAAGGCCTCGCGAGCTGGGCTGTCCTTGACGAAGGGCCCAAGTTGGTCCATGGGGGTATACGGAGGTAATATCCCCACAATAGCCATCACCCAATCCGGATCATCAAGTGCTTCCTCTACCCTAAGAGGTTCCAAAGAGGAGACAAACAAGTAATGTTCACATAAACTTGCTAAACGAGAACGTGTCATTACCCCACGTCGTATGCTCCCCAATATGTTATCAACGGGATGATCCCGTTGAATTGAATGATTAACTTTTGGATGTGGCACGAGTAATCTTCTTTGGATGGGTCCATCTTCATCATATTCATCATATGTATGGATGTCTTCATTAGCTTATTGGTCATCATGTTGAGCTTGAGCTTGATCATCAAGTTGATGTGGCATTTGAACATCATTTGCACTTCCACCTTTCGGAGTTGCGGAAGCTTCACCATGTGCATTCGAATGCACATGATGGACATTTGAATCTTGTGGAGTGTGCAATGGCTCATCTTCATCATCTTGAATCTAAATAGGCCTCACATCACCGGTCACAAGCTTCTCTATTGCTTCGGATGGAGGCATGTCATTACCTACAAGCTCAACATTGACTTGCTCCTTTTGGGAGTCGTCGGATTCATCAAAATTCACGTCTACCGTTAACTCAATAGTGTCGGTGGCATTATTGAATACACGGTAGCCATGTTCGTTAGTAACATAACCAAGTAGAAAGCCTCCGTGTACCTTAGGTGCAAACTTTGAGCTTTTGGCCCTCTTGTTAAGTATGAAACACTTGCAGCCAAAGACTCTAAAGTAATGCAGCTTCTGTTTGTTACCGGTTAGGAGCTCATAAGGCGTCTTGTCCCTTAGCTTGTGGAGGTAGAAGCAATTGATCGCATGGCATGCGGTGTTCATCGCCTCCGCCCAAATGTCATGAGACGTCTTGTACTCATCCAACATAGATCTTGCGGCTTCAACAAGAGTTCTATTCTTCCTTTCCACAACCCCATTTTGTTGTGGGGTATATGGAACAGAGAACTCATGCTTGATTCCTTCATCATCAAGATACTCTTCTATGTTGGTGTTCCTAAACTCGGTCCCATTGTCGCTTCTCACTTTCTTGATCTTGAGCTCAAACTCATTTTGAGCTCTTCTCGCAAACTTCTCGAAGATGCCTTGGGTCTCACTTTTATCTGCTAAAAAGAACACCCAAGTGAAGCGAGAATAGTCATCAACAACAACAAAACCATATTTGTTACCACCGATGCTTTGGTAAGCAACGGGTCCGATGAGGTCCATATTAAGTAGCTCCAATGGTCTTGTAATTGACACAATGTTTTTCATTGGATGCTTCGCTCCAACTTGCTTTCCGGCTTGGCATGCGCTGCAAATCCTATCTTTCTCAAAAGAAACATTGGTTAGTCCAAGGATGTGCCCTTCTCTTTGAAGT
This sequence comes from Coix lacryma-jobi var. lacryma-jobi, assembly GCA_009763385.1. NCBI lineage: Eukaryota > Viridiplantae > Streptophyta > Magnoliopsida > Poales > Poaceae > Coix > Coix lacryma-jobi. The sequence continues at coordinate 104,631,582 of CM019829.1, forward strand.
TGGGCCAAGTTCCTCATCCCAACATGAGCTAGTCGGCGATGTCATAGCCAACCCATGCTAGATTTTGCCATTAGGCATGTCGTAGGTTCCACCTTACTAGTTGTGAAGTCAACTAGATAAAGTTTTCCCTTCAACACACCCTTAAATGCAATAGAGGAATCCCTTCTTCTAGAGATGGTCGCACCCTTATCCGTAAAGAGACAATTGTAACCCATTTCACAAAGTTGAGAAATCGATAACAAATTGTAACTCAACGAATGCACAAGTAATACATTTGAGATAGAATTGTTAGTTGAGATAGCAATTTTACCCAAGCCAAGTACCTCTCCTTTTCCATTGTCACCAAACACATTGTTATTGCATGAATCACGGCTTCGTTGAAAGGAAGTGAACATTTCTTTTGCCCCCAGTCATATGATTGGTGCATCCACTATCCAACACCCAACTTGTTCCACCGGAGGCATATTTCTACAAGACAAGTTTATGTTCTCGATTTAGGTACCCAAGCGAGATTGGGTCCTAAGGGGTTAGTCACATAAACTTTGGGCACCCAAACATTTCTCAAGATCCTCTCTTCTTGAGTGCACCAACATACTTAACGACAATCTTGCAGTTCTCTCCCCAACAACACAAGTAATCACATGTATAGCTTCGTGATATGGGCTTTTGTTGCTTGGGGACCTCCACTTGCTTCTCCTTGTTGATCTTGTCATTGGCAAGTGTAGCCTTTGGATTGGAAACCTTGTTTTCCTTGTTCATGAGATCAAAGAGAGGAACCCCTTTGTTAAAGTTAACAAAGGGTACCCCATTGACCCATCTTCCTTCCATTGGCTTTGCCGCCATATGTGGCAGAACCTCCCGGCAATGTGGCCCACCTGCACATGTCATCATCACACAGAGCTCTGATGACCGTGCACGTGTACCACATTACTGGAAAGATCTGTCGGAAGTCCCCGAGAGAACCCCGAATTATCCACGAGTTATAGGATCATCCTCTATTTGAGTGAAATAACTACAACATTACAACAGTTGATACAAAAATAACATCGGAGTGCGGAAGCAAGGTAAGATATTCTTTACAAAGCATGAATAAGTTACTTTTCAAATAAACTTAACTCGGATTGCGGAAGAAGAGCAGCACTATAGAGCCTGACTTAGGTAGAGCACCTAAGTCAAAGAGAGAACCACCAGATCATATCGAGCCCACGGACATGATCCAGAAAGACACCACAAGCTAAAACCTGCAATAGGGGATTAACAAACCCTGAGTACATGAGGGTACTCAACAAGACTTACCTGACTAATAAAAAGACTCCAAAGGCATGCTGGCTTAAGGGATGTAGTGGGGCTAGAAGAAGAGAAGAGCTTTGCAGAAAAAACTTTCTACTAGTTCATCCTATTTTCAAGTTTTAGCGGTGCATTAAGTTATTAAGCAGTATCCACTTTGCACCTATCTAAATCAATCATTTGATTAAGCATCACATCTTATGATAATCTTCTCTTGCCATCATCTTCACTTGATTAAACTACGCTGAGCGGGTGAGGATGAGTCTCCTTTTTTCATGGAGCAAACGATGATTCGAACCGCTTGATCTACCCAGCTGGGGCTTACTTATCACATGACATATGCAAGACCGAACTTGCATATATCAACCTTCTCGTGGATCCGCTCATACCGGATCGGAGCCGCGCCACCCGGAAGTACAGTACACCACCGCCCTGCAATGGCCTTGATGAGTAACGTCCATCAGGGGACCGAGTAGGGTGGGTACACGCTACTCCCGCCACCTCTCCACTCCCAGTGCACGGGTGCGCCGTTCCAATAAGGGCATAGCCACAGTAGGGCTTACCGTAGCATGTGACCAGTACTAACAAATAGTTCTCGATCCAACGGGCCAACAGTGGACGGGTCCTAAGAGACACAGACGGAAACACTACACCAGGACTCCATTCCTGTGCAAGTTACCCGCCCGATCTCAGTTTAAATATTATCATCATATTAGTGCTCTCACAACCCATAGACAGAGTCGAAGAGAGAAAAGGTAAACCTATATCTCGCGAACGATGAAACCATCGATCGACTTCTACCGAAATCTAAGCATTGCTAAGCATTTGAGATCGTCTTTATCACTACTGATGGGATATCATCAGGGGATTATTTGGAAATCCAAGGTATTCATGCAAGAACGGTTTCAGTCAACTCCTACTTACTTAATGCACATTTCGCAAGACCTATGGTGCAGTAAAATATTTGTAAAATAGAGAGTGGGTAGTATGCACCGGGGCTTGCCTGTGTTGTAGAGAAGACTAGGATCTCCAAAAGATCCATAGAAGTTAGTTCCTTAATGACTTGAAGTTGAATCTTCTCGAAGAAGCTTGTCTGATGAAGTTCTCCTTCTGAGGCTTGATCAACTGGACCTCCTCGATCCAAAGCTTACTCAACACGACCTTCCAAAGCTCGCTGAACACGACCTTCGACTCTCTCGTATGAATTACACGTATACAATGATGCATGCTTTAGTGTGATGCAATGCATGCTAAGATACAGGACAAACAAATGCATAACAAAAGTTAACACAAGATAAGAAAGGTCGAGTATAACTTTCCTTCACGGTAGAGTTGCAAACCAACAAAACCAACTTGCAACCTACCAACTAGTGTTCCTAGGTTAGTGTGTTATTTTCATACAACATCAAAAGATGGATTAACTAATGTGTTCAAGAGTGTATCACAAGCATCATCCACTGCCAAGGGACCTCGGAGTGGGGATGTCCCATGGTCTTCAACCAAGACATTAACCATACAAGGTGCAAACCAAAACTTAATTGTTTATTAACCATTTTTATAGTTGTTGAAGCAGACTACTCTAGTTCACCCTAAGAAAGGATAAGGTTATACTAATTTTTCTAAAAGTTCATTAAGTTAGCTATCACTTCATTTTTATCATCTTTAAGTGATTCTAGAGTTAACTAAGTCAAACAATACCATCAAACACTGTTGTCCAGATCTTGGACAGATTTGCACAATCAACTTGACTTATCCATAACTAGAGTTCTATACCTCCAAAAATGATGATTGAGGACAATCTGGAAAGCTTATCTAAATGTCTACAAACTTGTTATTAACACCAAAGGTTGATTCTAGACTTAACAAGGTCAAACAGTGCAAAGAAAAAGTTTTGTGCAGGATTTGGACAGTTTCCAACATTGCACAAAGAACAGCCATATCTGGAGCTTCAAAACATTAAAAACTATGATCCTAGACTTTTCGGAAAGCTTATCTAATTATATACACTTTTGTTATTATGATCTTGAGTTGGTTCTACAGAAATTTAGGTCAAACAACTTGGGCAAACATCTTTGTCCAAATTCTCGACAGATTTGCTCTCCCAACATCAAACAGCTATAACTGGAACTGTATGTCACCAAAAGTGGTGATCTTGAACAATTTAGAAAGCTTAGATAATTATCTAAAACTTTGTTATGAACACAAAGATCTGATTCTAAACTTATCAAAGCAAAACAGTACAAGAAAGCAATTCTATCCTATGTTTGGACAGATTTAGCCATCTAACATAAAACAGCTATAACTCAAGTTGTAGAACTCCAACAAATATGAGCTAAGACAATTTAGAAATCATATGAAGAGTACTAAAACTCATTTATTAACATCAAAGGATGATTCAAAGCTTATCTAAGCCAAACAATCCACTCTTTCAGATCTGTCCAGAGAGCAAGCAAAACTGGACACTGAACTTGCACAGGCTATAACTCCTATACCACTTGGCCCAAAATCATGAAAATTTAACACAAGCTAGATATGTAAGTTATCTAAAACTTTTATATTAACACCTAAGCATGAATCCCAACTTAAGTAGGTGAAACAAGACACACATTCAGATCTGGACAGAATGTGGGCAAAACCTGTCAGCAGATTTGCAGAAGCCATAACTCTCAAACCACTTGGCCTAAAATGATAAAATTTAGGACAAGCAATATATGAGAATTATATACAACTTTTATATATATATATATATATAAAGAAAACAACATATATATCACGAAGTAACCACTCCAACAGAAACCATACATGCAGTCTATTTAGCATATTGACATATCAATTTATAGACTGCAACAGCAGTTGATTACTTGGATCATAACGGAAGCTATACTCATCCAAGAGATATGAAACAATACAATCTAGAAAGTTTACAAAATTTCCTACCAATCATCTTTAAACATCTCAGCATGAATCTCAAGTTAACAAGGCCAAACTAATGCATTTCTCCAATCTGGTCCAGAAATTTCAGAGAGCTCCTACTTCTGAAACTGAACTTTGAACAGTTGTATCTCCTAAACTACTAGGACCAAAATCATGAAATTTTAACAGAAAGTAGATCATTCCATTCCTTACAAGTTTTGTATTGACCAAACCTATCGAAAATATAATTTAAAACACGAAATTAACACTTCAACAGAATCTGCTCCTGTAGCAATTCAGCACATCAATAAATTGATTCATCGCTTGCTTGGCTATCATTTGAGCACACATAAGAGTTATCAAAGACTTCTAATAGGCATGAATAAGATTACACATCCTTAGCTCAGATTACTCCCAACACACAAGCATCCATGGTCCATCTTCATCAAAATGACAAAGAACATAGAGAAAGAAAGGAGGAGGTCAACCTTGGGAGGGACTGCTCGTCGTTGTGGCTGCTGCCTGCTGCTAGGGCGCTGTTGCTGCTTGCTGGTCGGCCATGGGAGAGGAGGAATAGGAAGGAGAAAGTGGCCATGACTAGGGTTTGGGGCTGCTGCTATGGGGAGGAAAGGAGGAGAAGGACAGGGAAAAAGGAGAGAGTTGTTACTGCTGCCTTGCTGACCATGTGAGAGAAGGGGAAGGGAGCAGCAACCATGGAGGGGGGGAGAGGGCGAGCAGAGGAAAGGAGGGAGGGGGTGTCGACCATGGGAGGGGAGGAGGATGAAGCTGCTACAGCCCCATTGTCCATGGAGGGGAGGAGGAGAGGTTAGGGAAGAGCAGGGAGGGAGGGCGCCATGGAGGGGAGCTGCCGCTCTGGTGCTGCACTGGAGGAGAGGAGGAACAGCAAGGAGTGCCAGGGCTACTGCCCTGCTGCTCAACCAAGGCAGAAGGAGAGGGAAATAGAGAGGAGGAGGGGAGGCGTGCAGTAGAAGGGAAAGGGTTGGCCTTTTATTTATTTAAGAAACTCCTTCTAAATTAATTCCCCCGCTGAAAATCTTCGCTATTTTCCAAAATCACGATACGGGTCCAAACGAATTCCGAATTTGACAAATCTTATTTTGTCTGTCGTCGTCTTGACGAGTACTCCGACTTTGCTTAAAGAGGCTTGGTCAAATTCCTAATTATTGGCGAGACAATAATTATCAACGAAAGCTCTGCAGTGCCCAAAATTCCAATTTTTGGAACCGTGAAATCAGCACTTAATATGATCTTGGGAGCCCTGTTTTGCTATTTTCAGAACCGATCCAGGTTTTGACCATTAAATGAAGTTTGTTCCTCTTGATCTTTACTACAACTTTCATTTAGGACTCACTATCATGCGAGCTCTCTAAATATCCTTTCAAAGCTAGTCAAAGCGATCATCCCGATAAATCCAAATTTGGGGGTTTTTTTGCTAATTTAGAACCTTCAAATCTTAAGGAATTTAATTAGGGGTCTTTTGGTTTCCATTACAAGCAACCAACCTCACTATTGATTAGAGAAAAAGTTGACCGAATAAATAGTGCCTTAGTTGCCCCAAGTTTAGTTAAGAAAGTTCATTTTAGAATTAACCAGAGTTTTCTTAAGTTTGGTTTTGGGTCGTCGTTTCATGTGACACACATAACACATTCATACAACACACATAATCAAACATGAGAATCACCACACATGATATGCTTATATGCCATCACACTAGATGATTAAGCATATTATTCGCCATACTTAGAGTTTTAATTAATCCTTAACACCGAGGTGTTACACCATACCTATTGTAGCCAATCCCATCCTTGATGGATGGGTGCCTTGCAGTCTTGAGGATGTCATTTGGTTGTTGCACCTTACACTTGCAACCATTCCTCAAGATCATGTTTAACCTTTGTATCTCCTTGTCTCCCTTTTCTAGCTCAACAAGGTTAGTTGCACAAGCATTTATATCAACTTTATAGCATCTTTTGCAACCATTACTAGTTAAGGCATTAGAGCAATCAGAATCCTTAGGAGTGGTTGAAGAGGTGCTACTCCAAAGTGTGTTGTAGCTTAGTTCAAGAGTTTGATATTTATCTTGAAAGCTTGTGAGGCTTTCTTGAACCAAGCTAACTTCATTCTTTAGACTAGCAATTGAGTCATTGCTCGTGGAACACTCCTTAGCCAACTTCTTGTTAGAGTTGTTGGCTAAAGATAGTTCCATGGTCAATTTCTCAACCTTTAACTTCTCCTCGGCAAGAGAGGCTTCTAATGCAAGGTTCTTTTCTCTCTCTTGAGAGATCAAGTCCCCTTGTAAAATAAGACTCTCATTCCGACTCTCTAACTTAGTAAGCAATTTTAATATTTTTGGTCCTCCTTTCTTACCACATTTTCTTATTATACTTAGTTCAAATTCATCCATATCATCATCACTATACTCATCACTAGAACAAGTAGAAGAGTTAAACGATACCTTCTCATCCTTAGCCATGAAGCAAGAATGAGTGAAGTCATCCTCGTCGTCGGAGAGACTCTCGAACAAGCATGATGAAGTGGTCGATGTAGCCATGTTGGAGAAGAGGCTTGGAGAATTGGTCTTGTGTATGGCGATGTTGGCCGCTCCCTTCTCCTTCTCCTTGCCCTTGCTCTTCTCTTCATCACTTGAGTCATCTTCCGAGAACCATTCTTCACCAAGATGAGCTTCACCACCTCTTCTTCTTCTTTGCTTCTTGTCATCACTCTTTCTATACTTGCTCTTGTTCTTCTTTTGTGGACAATCGACAATGAAGTGATCATCTGCACCACACTCATAGCAATTCCTCGTCTTTGACTTCTTGAAGTATCCACCTTTGCCCTTCTTGTACATCTTCTTCCTCATGAATCTTCTAAAGTTCTTCACAAGAAGCGCAATCTCATCATCGGAGTCATCTCTCCCTTCACTTGATGAATCATTTTGGGCCTTGCTTCCTTCTTCTTGGTTTGCCTTGAGAGCTACCACCTTCTTGTTGCTTGCTTCTTGATCTTCTATGGCTTCATCATCTAGAACTTCATGATGCTTTATCTTGGCAAACATCTCATGTGGTCTCATGCACTCATAGTTTGGTATTTCCATAATTATGAATGCGAGTGTCTTGTTCTTCCTACTATAGGCTCTCAATAGCTTTCTTGCTGCTGAGTTATCATCCCACTTCTTATCTCCAAGGGCTCTAATCTTGTTGATCAAGGTCATGTACCTATCAAAAATTTGTTGAGTGGTTTCACCGCTCTATGTTGCATCTTCTCACACTTTCATCACCCTCATATGATATTCTGAGAGTGTCCCAAATCTTCTTTGCAACTACCATTCCATGGACCTTGGTACTTTCTTTGGCCTTGAGGCATGATAGAATCAAGGATGTTGCTTGAGCATTTTGTTGAAACTCAATCGCATCTAAGTCGGTGTACTCTTCACCTTCAACATGACTTAGTCCATTCTCAACAATCTCCCAAGCTCTTGTGGCAAGAAGATGTAGCTTCATCTTGTGTGCCCAATCATTGTAGTTGATTCCATCAAAGGAGGGTGGTTTTCCTAGATTGACGCTAGGCAATTGAAGGATCTTGCTCATTTGGCTATAGTCATATGGTATGCTTGAGAATTCCTTATCTCTCTTGCCTTTCTCTTCATCTTCCTTTGTCTTGTTTTCTTTGGGCTGTGGTGGAACTCCTCCACTTCCTGATGTTTCACCTTTGCTTTCCAAAGCTTGCTTCAAGCTCTCAATCTCACCCTTCATCTTCTTCATTTGATCTTCGAATTGATTTGCTTGATGTTCCAACAACTGATCAGAAACTCTCTTGACAATGTCATTGACTGCTTCTTGACTTAGGGTCGACATGATTTCTCCCTTACGCGTTGAAGCGCTAACACAAGGGTTAGGCTCTGATACCAATTGAAAGGATCAAATCAGCCTAGAGGGGCGTGAATAGGTGATTTTCTACAATCTGAAACTTCATAAACTAAAACTTTGAGTTAGATAACAATCGGTACTACCGGTTTGTTTGGGTAGGTACTACCGGGCATGAAACACCGGTACTACCGACACAAACAAACGGCACTACCGGAAACCTAAAAGGAAACTACAAATCCAATGTATGTAAGCTATGAATGCAAATCAACTAAATGCCCCACTTCCCTAAGTATGGTAGATGAAGATTCTAGCCTTGCCACGCCTTGGTTACTTCCCACGGTGTAGATCGAGCCTTCCCAACCTAAGAACGAGGGAGGAAGAGGAAGAACACAAGTACAAGCGTAAAATCCAAAATAGTGATAACAACAAGCACACGGGACACAACGATTTATCCCGAGGTTCGGCCAAACCACTAAGGAGTGCCTACGTCCTCGTTGTTGAGGTGACCACCAAGGTTGGAGTCTCTTTCACCTCCTTGCCTCACTCAAGCCACCACAAAGGTTAGCTGAGTTTCTCTACTAGAAATCACAAGGAAAATACAAACGCTTCGGGAAGCCCTCACAAATGAATCAACACGAGCTACCCCGAAGAACACCTAACCGGCTAGGGTTCAAAGAACCCAAGAGTAATAGACACAAACCAAGCCGGCTAGATGAGGAACTAAGTGCTCAAGTCGTAGATCGAAGCTTCCCACTCTCTAATCTCACTTCCCTAGCTCAAATCTCGCAAGGGAATGAATCTAGGAGCAAAGGGGGAGAGAGAGGGGAGGAGTCAAAGCTTGGAGAGTGTTTTGTCAGCTGGTAGGTCACAATAAATGAGTAGAGTGAGTGGGTAATGGTCATATGTAAAGTGGGAGGCTATTTATAGTCCCCCAGTCCCGAGGCTTGTCGGTAGTACCAACCACCCATGGTCGGTAGTACCGACCAGCCAAAAACCGTTGCGCCAGATCTGAGTTGACCTAGATCCAACCACCAACCAAAGGTCGGTACCACCGAGGGTCGGTAGTACCGGCCTTATGGTGGTACTACCGCCAGGCCAAAATGGCCGCGAAAAGAGAGCTCCACGAAAAGATCACTTGGTCGCTCGGTACCTACCGACCAGGGTCGGTACCACCAAGGGCTGGTAGTACCGGCTTTTATAGCGCTACTACCGCCAAGTCAAAACGTGCACGAACAGAGAGCTCCAAGAATCAGCCGCAAGGGCTCAGTACCTACCGACCAGGGTCAGTACTACCCAGCCCGGTAGTACCGACTATTATAGCGGTACTACCGCCAAGCCAATTCGCCCCCGAACAGAGAGGTCTGCAAAAATGACTTTCCTACCGACCAAGGTCGGTACAACTGAGGGTCGGTAGTACCGGCCTTATGGCGGTACTACCGCCAAGTCATTTTCGAACCTACACAGAGAGGGTGTTAGAATGGTCTGGGTGGTCGGTACTACCGACCTTATGGCGGTACTACCGCCAGTTCAAAATGAACTCTACCCAGAGAGCATTGCGCGCGGCCTCCCTGGTCGGTACCACCGACCCCCATGGTCGGTACTACCGACTTCACAGAAAACATCTACGTGTTCGTGATCGTGCAGTGACTCTCAAGCAAACTTTAGTTAGTCGAATTCAGCACTTTTCTCCACACCTAGTAAACCTAATTTGTACCCCTCTTGATAGTCCGGCTTACCTATAACTCAAGTTTAAAATTAAACTTTCAATCCTCCACTTGAGCTAGGCATCTTTTGTCCAAATATACTCAACGTGCTTTGTTCACGAGATCTCAACATTTCAAATCTTTCTAAGCACTAACACCTGCAATAAATCCGTTAGTCCCTAATTTGATTGTCATTAATTAGCCAAAACCCACATTGGGGGCGAGTGCACTTACAGGCTCACTCTCTTGGCTATTTGGATTGTCTAAACTCAATTGTGAGCCTAGCCAAGTATCTCCCACTCCATTTGATTGATTGTTCATCACATTGAGAGAGATTGGGAGAGCCAAGTGCATTGCATGAGTGTGTTCATCTAGAGGCACTTGGTGTTCGTGTTTCGCTGCGGATTTCTCTTGTTACTCTTGGTGTTTGTCGACACCTAGACGGCTTGGAGCAGCAAGGATCGTTGAGCGGAAGTTGGTGATTGTTTTCGGCTCCGGTCGGTGACTTGTAAGGGGTTTCTTGTACCTTCCCCGTGCAAGATCGCAAAAGGTAACTCTAGTGGATTGCTCGTAGCTTGTGGATCCCCATCTTGTGGTGTGGTTGTGCGGCACCCTATCGAGGGTTTGGCGTGTGATGCCAATTAGCTCGTGAACCTCCAAGTGGGTGTATCGCTGCAACGGGGACGTAGCTTGCCGGCAAGCGAGTGAACCTCGGAGGAAAAATCATTGTGTCATCTTGTCTCCTTTGTGTTCTTTGGTATCTTGTTATTGATCTCTTGCTCGGCTCGGTATACACATCTCACTCACTTGTATCTACCTTTGCTACATTCTTGCAAGTAACAATTGTCTCTTCTTGTAGCTAGTTAAAATTACTTATCTTGTGTAGTTGCAATTATTGTTGCTCATTTGCTCATTTAGTTGTAAAGTAGCAACATAGACATTGCATGACATAGAGATTATAATTTACTAGAATTGTGGATAGGTGGCTTGCACTTTTGTAGAGCTAGCGCAAAACTTGCTTCACCATTTAGTTGTCTAACAAAATTTGCTCAAGTGTTGTTGTATAATTTTTATAGGCCATTCACCCCCCCCCCACCCTCTAGCCATTTAGGACCTTTCACACGCCCTACTTGCGAGGTCCCGCTAGCCTCCTGGCTTTGCCGACACGTCTTCAACGCCTAGTGATCCGCCCTGTTGGACAAAAGTACATGTTCTAACTACGTGCTCATATGATGAGACTCAAAATTGAAATAGAAGCTAATAATCTTTTTTAATCACTTGTGCAGGTCATGGGACTTTGTGGGGCCTCGCGGCCGCAAACTCAACGGCATCTTGGGTCTCCTGTGCCGCAAGCACAACCCCGACATAGTACAGTATGCTGGGAAGTTTGAGCCGGCCTATGTAACACCCCTGGTGTTAAGCAACTTTAAATGCATAACTTGACATAGAATGAGCATAGCACCACATCATTTCATGTGCATCTTGTGTGGTGTGTTGTTTAAGTCCTTTACCTAGTCTCTAGTATAGCTAGTTGATGATTTGTTTTTCTGAGGAAATGCCTTAAACCAAAGTTGTAGATCTTGGCAAGAGAAACAACTTTGCTTAAAAGCACTTTTTTTGAAAAGGTCGTTTAGTGTTTATTTCTTGCATTAGAAAAATAGGCTAGGAGTGAAATTTAATTTTCCAGGCAGAATTTGGACTTCAGCCTTAAAGATGAATTGTTCCTTACAAAATTCTAAGCAACTTTGCTTTTAGGACCTTTTCCTAGTTTGGCTTAGTTTGGGAGATAAAAACCAGGGAAGAAAATGGGAAAAATCTCTTTTGTTTAAACCCTTCCCGGACCCACCGGTCAGCCTCCTCCCTCCTTGCTCCCGCGCGCGCCACGCCGCTCGTCTGCACCGCCCGTACGCTGGCGCCCGCTATTGCTGCCCGCTGTTCGGCCACCCGCACAGCAAACACCTAAACCGCCCACTCACCGTGCGCCGCTCCCACTCCCCCGACAACGCCTTCTGCCCCCTCTCTGCTCGTTCGCCGCGTGGCCGCCGCTCGCTCGCCGCGCCGCTGCCGGTCGGAGCGCCCCAATGGGAACTGGCCAGGTTCATTGAACCCGCGAACGCGCACGCCTTTGCCTCCTCTCTCCCTTGCACTTGCAACCCAAGCCGTTCACTCACTCACACTCGCCCTCTCTGCTTCATCTTCCTCCTCTGCAAAACACCGCCGTCGCCGCCTGACTCTGACGAGTGATTGTTCACTCACTGGACCACAGCCGACTGATTCCCTCTGCTCATCTGTCCGCCATGACCTCCTCTGTCACCTTCTCTGGTTGGTTTCTCCTCTCCTTCGTTCCAGCCGGCGGAATGTCGAATGCCATCCTCGGGCATCCGCCATGGCCGCCACCATGACCATTGCATGGTCCGACTGTCTTCGGCCAAACTACCCCGAAGCGAGCCCCGTTCCAGCCTGCTCTACCTCCATAGTTGCCTAGGTTTAGATGGAGACATCTCTAACACCGTGCTTCGGCCGGAACTAGGCCTTGTCATGGCCATGTCCGTCGCGGACCGCCGCCGTGCGTGGCACCGACTCATGCCGGGGTCGGCATGGCTCGTGCACCGCACCCATAGGTCGCTTAGGGTTTGCTTAAGCTAGTGCTGGCCTCGCCGAGCCTCGGACTCGCCGGGGAGAGCCTCGCCGTCGCGTCGCAGCGCCGCCGCTCCGCCATGGCCGCCGTCGAGCTTGCTCCGGTGTCCCTCTGGCTCAGCAAGTAGGTCGACCTTGTCCGCCTCATGAAGGCGAATCTAGAAGTAGGGTCGGCGTCGCCGGAAACCTCGCCGCCGGCGAGCTTTGGCCGGTCAAAGCCGGCGGGTGCACAGTGCCGCCGGCACGAGGGCCCATTGACTGGGTGACGTGGGTCACCTGACCTACGGGTCCCGCTGCAGAGAGAGTGAGAGAAAGGAAGAATAGTCCAGGTGCATTAGCGTTCGGGATAGCAGGGTGTGCCTAGCGCTTTGCGCTATGTCTGTGGGTGCATGAAGTCGGGTACCCGTAGCGTTTTAGGATGTGTTTTTCTTTATCAGGTTTTTGCAGAATAGGTTAAATGCTTCTAAAATTCATACAAGGCTCATTTGAAGTCCAAATGATGTGAAACAAACTTTGTTGTGCTGGAAATGAATGAATCTGCCTGTTAAAAATGATAGGTGCATATTGGTGATGCTTTTTATATGCAGTTTTATTTACTCAAGTAAATGGCTGTTAACTTGGAAATTGCATAACTAATTATGTATAGCTCAGAAAAATGTGATTCCAATTTTATTAAGTTTATCTTACTGAGTAGTAACTGGGAAAAATGTAATAGGTATAGGTTCTGTGGAAAATGTTGGCTGCAAGATTTAAAGTGATTGAATGTTGTTTTCTTCATGTAATTTTAATAAATAGAAATGCTTAGATTCCGAGGTTGGTAAATTTTGTACAGTTATGTTAGAGTATAAAGATGCCATGAAAAATGTTAGGATGGACTGATTTGATAGTTGGTAGTGCAAACCATGAAAAGTGCCTAAATTGGGAATTAATAAAGTTAATTTTTACAGTATGCTAGAGTTACTGTTTTGGGCTGAAATTTTTATGGTAGTTTAGTTTTGGTCTGTAGTAGTCTGTGTAACAGTTTGGGAATTTTCTGAAGTCATTTCAATGTGGTGATAGCTATGCCCTGTTTAATAAATCAATTAAAAGGGATTAAGTGAATAGATAAGTAAGGTTGTATAAGTTAAATAATGTTGTTGTGATTAGGTATGTTAAATGGCTGTTTAAGAAGGTTGAATGAATCATTAGGTTGTAGGGTGTTGGCAAGGTTAGTAGTTGCCTAATTAATAGTAACTCTCTTGTTGAAGAAAATGAAGTAGATGACATGTGCTTATCTTCTAAGTTGTCTTTATCCAATGATTGCATCACATAAGCATTCTATGTGCATTCGTCGTGTTCATACATGTTATGCATCATACAGGATCGCTAGAGGAGACCCTGAACCCGCAGCAGGAGGAGCCGAGTCAGGAGGAGACGCCGCTCGAGAGGATCGGGGAAGACGTCGGAGAGTTGCCAGAGTGCTAGGATCACCGCCCCTCTGACTTCGAGAAAGGCAAGCCCCGGAGCATCTAACTCCCTGTTGTTTGCAAATTACTTATAATTTAACCTGATACGTCTGTTGCATTAGGTTATAGGAGTTGAATGCTATCGTTGTTGCATTATTGATTATCCTTGTCCACCGAAATTATTATCTCGATATCCCTGTTTAGGTCTAGGCTCGATTATATGCTTAGCCCTGCTTAGACCGGTAAAAGTTGGGTGATTTCCTGTCTCCCGCCTATAGGTGGATACTGATCATGACTAGCCTGGTGCTATCATGGAGATAACCATGTGATAATTAATTGAGACCGGGCGGGATGTAGGAGTAGCCGGACGTGCCAGGTGAGTGTGCGATATTTTATCCCCAGCTGGGTAGGAATCGATTATAATCGCCATCGCTCCTGGACAATGAGTAATTGACTGGCGTCCGTTACCCGTAGAACTTATGGAACTAAAGGTGGTTATGAGTTGAATCTGAAAGGCTATTGATGAAATAGTCACTCTTGCTTGATTAATTAGCCAAGTGATTGCTCTAGATCAGGTGCAAATCTAGTTAATCAGGTTGATTACATAAAATTGACTGCTAATACCCTAATTATGATTATTAATAATGAAAATGCTTTTATGCAAAAGGGTAAGTACAGCCAACACCAGATATAGCCTTGCATACTCCTTGGTGTCACTTTATTTCTGGTTTATGACGGGTAAGTCTAGCTGAGTACCTTCTTGTACTCAGGGTTTTATTTCCCTTGTTGCAGATGGACAGTGCTTCTTTGGCTACTGTGAGAACTGCCTGTACCCGGTTACGGGCGATGACTAGACCATGGGCATGGTCCACTCTTATCCTCTCCTGATGCTTTTGCTGGAATTAATCAGATCAATGGCACAGTATTGTGAACAAACAGAAATTGTGTTTCAAAACTATGTTGCTTCCGCTACTATGTCAAACTATGGTTTGTAATATTATTTCGTACACCGATGAATTTAAACTATGTGCAAACTGTAATGTAACTTATGGACATGTATGCTACAATATTACGATCTTGGCTGAAGTTGAAATGATTTGAAATCCTTCGAGATTTCTGGACTACCGGGTTTGTACAAGCTTAAGTACATGACACTCTTTGCGAAAGCGAAGGTTTCTGTGCTTAATCTGGTATAACTTGGTCGATTCTGTCACAGCCTACACCTTTGACCACTACACCATCGCCCCAGACCCGGAGTTCTCCAACAAGGCAGCGAGGGTCAGAGCAGAGCTGTAGGTAAGTCTTTGTCAGACAACATCACATTCATCGTATTTCTTCTTTAATCACTTAGAGTTTGTATTACATCTGTATATAGAACTACTTCACGTGCGAGCCGGGGAAGGAGGCACTGGCGGAGGTGGTGAGTACCAGAGCCTGCGAGAAGCTCGTCACTGACATGATCTACGAGGTGAGACTGCAGGCCATCGTCACCTACAATGCCACGGTCTTGGGACAGAGGGTGTCGAAGGTCCAGGCGCGAGGCATGACGCTGAGCTGGGCGCACTACATTCAGGTAAGTGATCCTTTTGAGATTAAGCTATTCGTACTTTTATCAGACGCTTATATGTGTGCGGATACATGGGTGTATGCCGAGTCTCGAGTGATGAGTGATTGTCAACGGGTTTGATGCGCATGTTCTTTGGCTTGTGTTGTGCAGGTGTCGAGCACGGAGACAGTGATCAAAGGCAAGGTGAAGGTCAAGTAGAGACGTGACGTGTCGATGGACCAGGACCGGTGAAGGGCGGACGTGAGGCTTGGACTGAGGGACCGGTGGCCTGAGGATCAGCTGTGGTGGCTGACAGCCTGGGACAGCGATGAGCGAAGACTTGCGGGACATGGTGTTGCTCGGGTCGAGGACCTGGGGACACATGTCGGAGGACGGGGTGCACGGGCGGTGCATCCCCTCTACAGCGTCGGTTTGATGGTTGAGCCACAGAAAAACCATCGGGTGGACGGTTTCTAGGTTTGGGCCACAAAACCTGGGTGCTGCGGGTTTGCCGAGTTTGGGCCAGAAAACTTGGGCTGATGATGGTTTCCAGGTTTGGGCCTCAAAACCTGGGCGCTGGCGGGTTTCTGAGTTTGGGCCACAAAACTCAGGCGATGGACGGCTGGTTTCCCGGTTTGGGCCTCAAAACCGGGGGTTGGTCGTGAAGGCTGTTTTCCCGGTTTGGGCCACAAAACCGGGGGCGAAGTCCGGGAAAAGGACGAGCAGAGCGGTGGCGGCACGTGGCGGCAATCGGTGAGATTGCGTCGAGGCAACGCTACCAGTTGTGCGGGCATGGCCGTCGGATCAGCATCTTCTTCGAGTTGGTCCAGAATAACCTTAGGGTTTAGCTGGTTCGCTCTGTAAATAACTAGGGGTAGAGTGGGAATTAGAATTAGTACAAGTAGGGGGAGACACCCACCTCCCAAACTGTCTCAGTCATTTTCTATTTTCCACCTAGGGTTTCCTGCTCTCCCAATCCCCTGCTGTAGTGAACTGAGATCCGCAGAGAAGAAAATCATACCTCTGTGTTCGTGAGATTATGAGGAAGTGAGACCGTAATCTCACTATTGTAGCATGTGGTAGCCACACGGTTGCAATTTCATGGTTGTGATTCGCGTTTTTGTGTTCTTCTTCGCGGGTTGCTTTTCTCCATGATTTTTTCGGTGATCGATCTCTCTACTCGTTGCGTCTTTTGTGATTCCGTTTGAACCAAGATGTTCTAGATCGTGAGGCACTTCTTTCCACCGAAGGAATTCACCTCTAACCTCACGAGCTAGTAGATCGGTCGATTGTTGTTTCGAATCGAGTTTTGCTTCCTTTATCTCGAATTCTTCTGATTCACCGATTTGGAGTTAGGTTCGAGCCATGATCTCTTTGGGATAGCTCACTAACCTCCTTGAAACTCCTCATACCAAGTCTAAGCCTTAGAGCTTTTGTTTCGGAGGAGATCGGGTTGAATCCGCGGAAGAACAGTGCAGTTTCAGGGACATCGGACGCTTGAGTCGGGACCATCGGACGTTGTGTTCATCACATCGGACGCGTCCGGTGCCACGTGTCAAGTGTCAGTGTTTTGAAGGAGCATCGGACGCTCATCACCGGACTATCCGTTGCCATCGGACGCGTTCGGAGGTCGAGCATCGGACGCTAGGGTTTCACTGTAGCTAGCGTCCGATGCTTGTCCAGTAAGGTTCCAGTAAGGATCATTTTGCATCGGACGCGTCCGGTGCCTGGCCATCGGACGCAGGCCAGCGTCCGATGTTGTGTCCTCAGCACGTTTCCGTCCGCGATTTGTTCGTCCGTCATCGGTTTTGGTTTCCGTCTTTTGCGTTGGCTTTCTAGGGTTGAGTTGTGTCCCGCTGTGCTTCTTGGAAGCATCCACCCTACATCTAGGGTCATGGACACTTGTAAGCCCTAGGTTTGCTTTTGGGGTTGATTCTCGGGACAGTGGTGACAAGTTTCTAAGCAGAAATTTGAAGCTCCCATTCACCCCCCTGGTCGCTTTCTGGTAGCACTTTCGGTCCTTCAATGTGAAATACTTGATGATGTGCAGATGGTCCCCAATGGTGTCAGTCGTTTCCCAAGTGCTGGGAGATGATCGTGGACCGGTGGCTATCCGAAGAGTGGGCGGCCCACCACGCAAAGGCCGGGGAGGCGCGTCTGCAGATGTCAGGTCACACCACCAGGGCAACCGCAACCTCGCCGAGTACGCACAAGCTTGGGTACATGAAAGACTTTATGAATTCCTCGCTCAAATGTTGCCTGATTACTAATCATCTTGTTGTCTTCCTCGCAGTCGGCGTCACACGGTGGCTAGCCTTGCAGCACGTTGATGGCATATGCCATGTCCCACAAGGGCAAGGCCATGGCACCAGAGACCTCCTACAACCCCGATGACCCCGCCAACGCGTACACCAACTCCAGCGTCCACACCCGCCTCGCTGACTACACAGAGGTGGCAAGGGCGGTCCATGGGGACGACTTTGATCTCGCTAGCGAGGACCTAGACGGGAGCATCATCATGAGGGTCGGAGGAGGGAAGAAGCACGGGCGGTACTGGCTTGGCGACGACATCATCGACTCGTCCTCCAGTCTCACTCTGTCCCAGCTCCGAGCACAGAGCATGAGCGGCAGCGTCCCCATACACCCACGCCCATCGCCTTCGTAGTCGTGGGTCGCCGACCTCGAGGTTATTTCTGTTTTACTCATCGTACATTGATCTTTAAATTTTCATTGTTCTAACATTCCCATTGTATTATTGCAGGCCCGCCTAAAAAGAGAAAGGCAGGAGCACCAGCTGCTCGAGACCCAGATGTCGGCCTAGATGGAGGCCCAAGCTAAGCAGATGGCAGACCTCATCGTGTTCATGGCCTCCCAGGTCATGGTCGTGCCCCCGACAATCATGGCTCCTCCACCACCATCTCAGGACGCTGCTCAGTATTTCATTTCTGCATTTGCTTGTCTGACATAGACGTCTTCCTTTTGCAGCCTCCGTCGGAGGGTTCGAACAACCGTCATGTGCCTGGATGGAACGCAGTTGGGGGTGTGAGCATCTAGGCCCCCAGTGGGTTTCGGTGATTGGATGACAACAGTAAATTATTATGACTAATGGGTGTTTTGCAGAAACATTTGAGTTAGGTAATGGTAATGATGATCGTGAGGACACTATGGTATTCATGTCCCCTTATTGATGGAATTCATTCGGTTTTCAAAGGATGGACGACGAAGACGGTGATAGGCTAGTTCTAAGTGTCATTTGGTGTTGAAGGACACTTAGAGTACCACACCCATCTCATTAGTCTTTGTTTTATCTTTGGCCGTACTATTAAGAGGGGTTTGAATGGGTAGCTTGACCTAGGTGAGACTTTTGAGTTAGGTGTGGTGCACACTTGTTAACCAAAGCCCTAGGTAGCTTAGAAAGGTCCCTAAGATCATAAGGAAGAAAGGCCGTGAAGGGAGCGTCGCAAACCGAAGTCGTTTTGGACTTCATTTGCTGACCGGACGCTCAAACCCTATTGACCGGACGCTGGGGCATGCGTCCGGTCAGTGGGCTGGCTGAGGGGCAAGTCTGGTTGCGACCGGACTCACCCTCAGCAATCGATCGGACGCACCAGGAGGGTGAGTCCGGTCGCGTCCAGAGAGGTTCCAAAGAGAGTTTTTGATGACCGGACGCGTCCGGTCAGTAGTGATCGAACGCATGGTTGCGTCCGGTCAGTACTTCGTACAGGTGTCAGGCCAGACGTCACGTAGCCGTTGGGCACTGACCGGACGCGTCCGGTCACCCCGACAGTGCGTCCGGTCAGTGTATAAACTGGCAAGACTTACCCCTTCATGCATGATTTGAGTTGGGGGTATAAATATGCCTCCCCCTCATTCATGTTGTTACTCTTGCTCATTTGAAAGGTTGCCAAACACATTGTGAGTGCAAGTGAGTGCAAGAGGCCTAGTGAGGTTGAGAGATTTGATAATTGAGTGATCAAACACCTGATTAGTGGCTAGAGAGTAACAAGTGTGCATCCACCCATCTCATTAGCCTTGCGTTGGTCAAGTGAGAGTTTTTGCTTGTTACTCTTGGTGATCGGCATCACCTAGATGGCTTGGTGGCGATTGGAGAGCTTGGTGATCATCCGGAGGCATTGTGGATGACCCAAGCCATGTTGTGACCGGTAGCGAGCGATTCACCGGGCCGGAGTGGCGAAGAATCAGCTCGTAGTGAGCACTTGATCCTTGCGCGGATCAAGGGGGAGCGATACCCTTGCGCTGGTGCTCCAACGAGGACTAGGGGGTGTGCCGACACCTCGATACCTCGGCAAAAAGATCGTCGTGTCATCTCTACTCTCATCACTTCGCATTTACTTTTGAGCAATTCAATTCCGCATTTACTTGTTGTTCTTTCATGATTTGAATTGTCATGCTAGAGTAGAAATGGTTTAGCGATAGTCTTTTTGTGCGGTTGATTCTTGTCAAACACACTTCTAGGCACTAGGGGGTTAATTGGGCTTGATAGGTTTTAATTTTTGCAAAAGTTTTAGAAAAGCCCAATTCACCCCTCCTCCTCCCTCTTGGGCATCTTGATCCTTTCAGGGGGTCAAGCAGGCGACACTTCTTCTCCGGGATGGCAAGGTTGACAGTGAGTGTGTTTGTGTCGGGTCCCTGGGACTTTGGATTAAAAACTTAGCACGTTATGTGTGGTGACCTTGGATTGAAATTTGAATTGAACTATGTGATGACGTGACATGTGTTGTGATATATATGTTATATGTGTATGTCGGCTATGTTTCGTTACGTGATATATCATGAATGTGATATATATGTGATATGTGTGCTATATGTGATGAATGTGATAATGTTGAAGAAAAGAAAAATCAGGGAAAAAAATTCCCGTCTTTGCCGAGCATTGCTCTCAGCAAAGGGGGTCTTTGTCGAGAGCTATGACCAAAGCTCTCGGCAAAGCTGGAGAAATGGGCTGCCAGAACAGCCATTTCCCAGCTTTGGCGAGTGCTTTGGCCATAGCACTCGGCAAAGGCTAGACTTTACCGAGTGCTTTGGCCATAACACTTGGCAAAAGCTAGGTCTTTGCCGAGAGACAGGGCATGAGCTGTCGGCAAAGAATTTTCCAAAAAAAATAAAAGTCTCTTTGCCGAGAGCCAGGCCAAGTGAGCTCTCGGCAAAGAAATTTCAAAAAAAAATACCTCTTTACCGAGAGCCTGCTATTTGAGCTCTCGGCAAAGATTTTCCAAAAAAAAATCTTTGCCGAGAGCCTGCCAGACGGCTCTCGGCAAAGAAGCCGTCAACGGCAACCGGCCGTTAACGGCTACTTTTCTTTGCCGAGAGCTGCCTGAGGCTCGGCTCCTTTGCCGATCAGATTTTTGCCGAGAGCTCTTTGTCGAAAGCTACACTCGGCAAAGCCTTTGCCGAGCGCCTCTGGCCCTCGGCAAAGAGCCCTTCTCTAGTAGTGCGTATGATTTTAGGCTTGTCATCTATCACCATCTCAGCCGCGCAATGCAAGCACATGGTTAGTTAATAATGATAAATTTATAGGGTATGATTATCAGCCCAAACAGGCAGTATTACATGAGATTTGGAAAATAATCGAGGGCAAAATTAATCACTATCTCATAAGAACTCGAACGACTTAGCAATATCAGAAATTAAACTGAGTGCAAATTAAACCTAACTACTTGACACATCATATGGCATATATATCCTTGACATAGATAAG
The DNA here is from genome assembly GCA_009763385.1 of Coix lacryma-jobi var. lacryma-jobi. Lineage (NCBI taxonomy): Eukaryota > Viridiplantae > Streptophyta > Magnoliopsida > Poales > Poaceae > Coix > Coix lacryma-jobi. Next base: position 104,652,719 of record CM019829.1, read on the forward strand.
TAGATCGATTAAACATAACTACTTCATATTTATCTAGCTAGCTTAACTAAAGTCTTGGGCGACGAATGATTACGAGAAGAACTTGTAGGTGGAGGCGTTGACGATGATCGACCGGAGGCCACCAATGGGTGCAAACACTGTCAGGAGCACGCCAACTATGATGCAAAACTGCAGGTCATGTCAAAGTTATCCCATATTTATTTATTAGCATATATCAACGATTTCTCAAATTGCAGATATCATGAATAATACTGCACCATCTACATTCTATTCTAGAGGTAAAACAAAGAACAAAAAAATACTGTATGAAATAATGACTTACCCAGTTGATGAACCAGGAGAGGCTAAACGTCTTTGGCTTCTTAATCTTGAGCCACAGGATGCAGGGAAGCTGGTTGGTCGTGCAGTAGTGATTTAAGTTCAGTAAAAATTAGTAAGTACATCAAGAATATGAAGCGCTTAGAATGGGTTCAAGGAAACAGCTAGAAAATTCTAAAGGATCTCTCACATAGTAAGTTGTCGGCGCAAATGCGAAGCCACCAAAGAACCCTAGCAACCCCCCGAAGAACGGCACGGCGATGCCAACCAGAGCCGTGAACACTGCACGGCACATGATGGAGCAACAAATGATGAATTGCACCATTTAGTATATAGGTTTTCGTAAGCACTATGCATGTAATTAATCAGATCAGTTAAATGCGTTGAATGAATATATATGTACTTACCAACATAGAGTGAGCGCGCTATCAAACGGAGAGGCAGTCCTGGCCTGAACCGGAGTTTCTTCACCAGGAATGTCTCGAGCATGTCGAACACGGGCATGGCGTAGATCTACACAAATCAATCAATGCAATTATATATATATATATATATATATATATATATATATGTGTGTGTGTGTGTGTGTGTGTGTGTGTGTGTGTGTGTGTGTGTGTGTGTCGTCCGATTGATCACAAGGAACTAGTACGTAGCTGTGCCTGTCAATGTTTTGCTGCCTGTGCGTATTATGAGATTTTAGGACCTGGTAGCTGCCGATGACGTGGACGACGACGAAGATGTTGGCCATGGCGATGAGCCAGCGTGGCTTCTCGAGTGTGATGAGGATGTTGTCGTCGACGGCGTTGCCGAAGACGTAGTAGCCGACGAACGCGACTGGGAGGTAGCAGATGGCGACGACGACGTAGGCGAGGACGACGCCCTGCCACATGGGCTTCTTGGACGGCTTGTCGGGCGTGGAGGGGATGGTGGCCTGGATCTCCAGTACCACGTTGTGGCCCGCGTATGCGAACGCCACGTCCCCTAGCGCGCTCAGGAAGTTGAACGTCTGCCCCGTCGCCGTCGACGCCTTCCTGCTGTAGTCCACGTCCGCGTGCCGCCCCTTGTGCACCGACGCCGCCCATGCAATCGTAGAGTAGCTGTATATATATTGCATGTATTATTCATGATGATCGTCTGGCCGATCCAAACATCCGACTATATATATAGCTAGTCAATTCACGTGTACCGTACCTGAGCGACATGACTGCGGCGGCGAAGGAGACGAGCGTGATGGAGTTGAAGTTTGGCAGCTGCGAGAGGAGCAGGTGGATGGCGGCGAAGATCATGATCCAGGAGCTGGTGCGGAGCGGCTTGCAGTCCGGGCAGGCGACGGTGTAGCACTTCTCGAAGGACTTGCCGCCGGTGACCATGTAGACGATGCAGACGCCGACCTCCACGATGAGCTGCTGCGGGACGACTATCCAGAGGCCCAGCTTGTCGCCGAACGCGTGTTGGCCCAGCTCGTGGTAGCGGTCGAAGCGCTTCCCCGGGACGCACTCGTGCATCTCAACCATCTGCCACAGCGTGTACAGGGTGATCACCCAAGACAGGAGCATGACCACGACGCCGGGACCCCTGCATGCATTCAGAATGTCAGATCCATCCATTGATCGGTGTCAGTCACACTCACACAGTACGTGCAATAAGGCAAGATAGTAGTATTCTCTTGAGATGAGATGAATGTAGGTATATATTAATTGTATGTAATTATGTATACAAGATCAGAACAGGGATGCATCCCGCCGGATCACGTACCATCCGAGCTCGGACATGGCGTAGGGTAGGCTGAGCACGCCGGCGCCCACCATGGCCGTGACGTTGTGGAAGGCGGAGTACCACCACTTGGCATTCCTTGACGAGGTGATGGGCAGCCAGTCGTCGATGGCCTTCTCCTTCTCCGCCGACATGCTCGAGGGCGCCATCTCGATCTCCAACGCCAAGGGAGGAGGAGAGGGAGAGGACGCAGTCAGTTGGCCACGAGGAGAAGGAGAATGGGAATGGGATCTGGACTATGGATCAGTAGCGCAGATCCGTGGATACATATAGCTGCGGCCGGAAGCACCAGGTATCTAGCTAGCTATAACCACCTCCTATTTGTGGGGGACGACCCAACTGCCGAGGATCTCCGTTAGCATCCATCCATCCATGGTGTTGGTGGACGTACGTGTGTGCACAAATCACGTCATGCCAGGCAAATCTTGTTTCCGTTGCTGTTATTAAATAACGGCCTGGGTCATCTCGTCAGTTTTGGATTATTTCGTCCGTTAGATTAGATAAATCGAAACTGAATACCAGGCTTTTCACCTAAAAGCCTCACATATACTTTCTACAACAGTTGAGCTGCAGATACAGTCGCCAGGTATATTACATAATAACAAATAAATTCTTGCTCTCAGAAATCGTCACCTCACATAAACGTTGATGGCACGGATTCAGCAAACATGAGTCAAAATGCCACCCAATGAGAGAGACAAAAAAAAAAGGGAGCACTACTACCTCTACTGGTACCCAAACTATGCCAACCATTGATATCATACTTCGATGAGCTCCCTCAACTGGAATGGAACACGGGCAATCGACATCGAGCCAAGTTACTACAGAACGAATGCAATCAGATATACATTGCTTGACAGCTTGACGATGCACCCTTCTTCCTCCTCCTTTTCTTTTCATTGGAATCCTTCCCCTGCTTCCCCGCGTCACAGTCCTTTGCAGCCGCAGGCGGCTGCGTTGCTATCAGGTGCTGATGGATCACAGCGAATGGGTCAAGCTGGAACTGCGGGTTGTTCAGTACAGCCTTAACATAAGCGGACTCCCGTACCCTGGACAAGAGATTAGGGTTTAGAGTCCAAAATTACAGTTGAAAAACATGACGACCTGAGGCAAGCAAGAGGGGGGGTGGGTGGGTTACACTAATGTCTGCCTTGACTTGCAGTTCAGCTTTGCATCAGTCTTCTGCTCAGGTGCAGCTGGTTCTGGGAGGAATTCCGACAGTACCGAGAGATCATATGCTTTCAGTTTCTTCTGGCGCCGACTCTGTTTATTTTTCTGGTGAAGAAAAAAAAATTGAAACAGATAGTAAAACACTGGCATCGTAATAGAAAATGAAATGTAATGCAAATTATACAAATATGATGACAGGTGCATGTGAATTTACATATTGGATCCATATCAAATGCGTGTGGTGCACACTGCAAAAGCAACACAAAAGAAAATAAAGATGCCTTGGAAATTGTGTCGATGAGACTGATTTATTGATATTATAAACTGCAACAAAAAACACATCTTCCATCAGAAATGGAACTATTCCAGCATATCCACCTAGGCAATTTACCTAATCCCTGACTTGGGGGACAGGCTGCCATTGCTAGTGCAATGGTTGCACCTGAGCAACCACTGTGATATTCTACCTGTGGATAACCCTGACATACGTTTTTCACTTTTTGACCATAAAAGTACATACTATTTTTTTGAAAAATTATGGAATACATTCTCCAGATTAGCATCAGATGCATTTAACATCATGATCTTAAAATAGTAAAGTGATTCTCCTATACAGTCATCACATCTATGTTGAAGATGGAGGACCTACCAGTATGAGAATTGCATAACAATCTGGAAACAACCAATCATAGCTCATTCTGGAATTCTTGCAACAACATTTACCAGCCTGATATTGATTATGTCCATTTCGACTAAGCCATAAGCAGCTAATACTAGCCCTAACGGCTTTTCAAATTTCTAGGAAAAGACTGAGATCAAAGTTCTAAACTTTGTTTTTCTTCAGCACAATTCACAAAAATTAGGCCTGGTAAACCTGGTTGTACTCAAATTCCTATGCAGGTTGAATATGAGGTTCAAGCTTAAGGGCATGAACATTTAGGAGCAAGCCTACTTTTAACTGATATTGTTGGAGTGTATATGTGTTAGGCCCATGAGGCCCATGTAAGACTACAATATGGCTACCCTCCTAGGGTCGGCCCAATCAATTCAATCACTATTCCAACATGGTATCAAGCTAGAGTTTTTTTTCCACCTCTCACCCAGCCAGCCGCCGCCACCTCCTCTGCCGGCGCGGCCGCCGGACGGCCATGGACGGCGGCCGTCCACCTCCCCCTCCCCTACCTCTCCTCCTTCCCTCCCCTCCCCTCCACCACGTCCTGGGCGCAGCTCGTCGCTTCACGGCCTGTGCCTCTTGGCACGCATGGAGTCGTTGCGGGCGCCTGCGGACAGGCCCAGGTGCGCTCGGCGGGGGTGCACCCGGCGGAGGCGGATCCGGCGCAGGCGGCCCCGTCGCTGGCGGCACTAGGGCGCAAGGCCCGGGCGCCCACATCCTCAGCGACGAGGCCCTGGACGGCAGCGGACAGGGCGCCGGCGGACCAGGCGCCGGCGGCCCCGGCGCTGACGGCCACGGCGACGCTCCAGGCCCGCTCAGCCCTCTGCCAGTCCTCCCCGACGCCCTCCCCGTCCTGCCTGTCCTCCCCGACGTACTCCCCTCCCCTGGCACTCAGCCCAGCACGCCAGGCTTGGGGACGGCGGTTCTGGGCGCCGGCGGCCAGCTGCTGGCCGGCCAACAGCCGCTCGACCAGCTGCTCGGGGCTGGGTCGCAGCCCCTCCCGGCCAGCATCCACAGTGCCATGGGACCGGGCTGGGGCGCCCTGGCGCTGGCGGTCTCTTCCCGGCGCCCCCTCCTCCACCGCTTCTTCCCCAACCCACTGGCGACCTTCCCAGCGCGTTTCCCTGCCCTCCACCGCCCGGAGGCTTCCTCCCGGGTGCTTGCGGCCTCCTCCCGGGCGGCTCCCTTTTCCCAGGCGCCGTGCAGGGCACCGGCGGGGTCTCCCTCCTCCCTGGCGGCTCCCGGTCCGGTGTCGAGCAGCAGCCGCTAGCCCCCTCCTCTGCTGCTGCTTTGCTGCCCCCCTTCGCCGATGGCCTGCATAGCGTCGTGGCCGCGGGTGATGCTGGCGCCGCCGCAGCCGCTGCGGGTGGATCAGCCGCTGCGGGCTGTGGCGCGGGCTCTCCGCAGCGCACTCCCCCTACCGGCGCGAGCTCCCTACCGGTCCACTCCACCGCCGCGGCCATGCCACCTCCGCCCCTGCTCGGCCCCTCCTTGGCCGCAGGTGGCGTTTTCCCGGCCGGCTGGCGACCGTCGCCTTCGCCTCCATCATCTCTTCTTGGTCCTCCTCCACTTGGGCCGAGTTGGTGTGCGGGTGCTCGTGGGAGTCCACCGGCAGCCATGTTTGCTGGGGCAGTCCAGGGCACTCCTCCGTACCCAACGCCGTCGACTCCACCCCACAGGACCCTGCCGGGGCCTGTCGTTTGGGATCCGACGGCCTTGGCCCGCTCTTTCAGCACCTTGGGCCTCACATCGCCAGCCAGTTCTGACTGGATCGCTGACTCGGGAGCCACCTACCACACCACTCCCAACCCTGGTCTCCTCTCTTCCGTTCACCCTCCGTCTTCGACTCACCCTTCGTCCATCATGGTCGCGAATGGCTCTTGCCTTCCGGTCACGTCCGTGGGTGCCGCTAACACTCATGGCTCCTTTCTTCTTCCCGATGTCCTTGTTGCTCCCCATATGGTTCACAACCTTCTTTCTATTCGTCATTTCACAGCTGACAACTCCTGTTCTGTTGAATTCGACCCTTCTGGTCTCACTGTAAAGGATTTGGCTTCTCGGCGTCCTCTCCTACGCTGTGACAGCATGGGGTCCCTTTACACTCTTCCGCTCCATGGTCTTCACCTTCCCTTCGCCACCACCACCACCTCTACTACTTGGCACCGTCGCCTTGGTCACCCTGGCCGCGATGCCTTGACACAGCTTAGTCGTACCTCTGCCATACCATGTACTCGAGCTCGCGATGAGCATTTGTGTCATGCGTGCCAACTGGGCCGACATGTTCGTCTTCCTTTTACTACTTCTCATGTGGCCCACATCTTTGACCTTGTCCATTGCGATCTGTGGACATCCCCTATCCCTAGCATCTCTGGCTATAAATACTATCTTGTGTTGGTGGATGATTTCTCTCACTGTTCCTGGACTTTTCCTCTTCGTGCCAAGTCGGACACTTTCTCCACGCTCCTCCACTTCTTTGCCTGGGTGTCCACTCAGTTCGGCCTCACCATCAAGGCCGTTCAGTGTGACAACGGGCGTGAGTTCGACAACTCCACGTCTCATGCCTTCTTCCTCTCCCGCGGCGTGCAGTTGCGCATGTCGTGCCTCTACACCTCCTCCCAGAACGGCAAGGCCGAGCGCATGATTCGCACCACCAACGACACCATACGCACCCTTCTCTTGCAAGCCTCCCTTCCTACCCGCTTCTGGGCCGAGGGTCTTCACACCTCCACATACCTCCTCAATCGTTTACCTTCCACTGCCTGTCCCGCTCCCACTCCTCACCACGCCCTCTTCGGTACCCCTCCTCGCTACGACCACCTCCGTGTTTTCGGGTGTGCGTGTTACCCTAACACCACTGCCACTGCTCCTCACAAGCTGGCTCCCCGGTCGACTCGGTGTGTCTTCCTCGGGTACTCCCCGGATCACAAGGCCGACTTCCCCTTCTCTACCACCACCTCTCCTCCCAGCTCCACACCACCTCCCGCCTCCGACCTTGACCTCTCCTCCTTGTTTCTCACTGACGCGGTGGTCCAGCCACCTTTACTGTTTTACCCTGCAGGTCCACCACGCGCTCCGCCGGGCTCATGCCCCGGCTCTCCTGCTCTCCCGCGCCCTCCGCCGGGCCCGTGCCCCGGCTCGCCGTACTCCGGGGCTGCGCCGGTCCGACGGCCCCGTCCCCTGGGGTTGCGCCTGACCCTGCGCCTTGCGCCGATCCGGCGGCCACGTTCCCCGGGGCTGTGCCCGACCCTGCGCCCGACGCGGGTCCGGCGCCTGCGGCACCTCCCGCGCGCTTCGCCCAGCCGGTGCGTGTCTACCAGCGTCGTGCGCGGGCGGCCTCACCGCCCCCGGTGCTGGATCCGCCACCGTCGTCGCCACCTCGGTCTCCTCCCGTGGCCGCTTCTCCACCTTGGACGCCTACGCCGCCGCCTCCACCGCCGTCGGCTGCTCGGGTTGAGCTGCCCGTGTACCACCCCCCCATTCTTCACCGTCACCTGCGTCATGTTCACCCCATGGTGACGCGGCATGCGGCGGGGGTGTTGCGGCCTCGGGCTCTTGCCGCGACGCACGGCGAGATGCGGGTCTCTCCGGTACCCTCTTCCGTGCGCGCTGCCTTGGCCGACCCTCACTGGCGTCGTGCGATGGAAGAGGAGTACGCAGCTCTTCTAGCCAACCAGACCTAGCCAACCAGACCTGGGATCTGGTGCCCCGTCTGCCTGGCTCCAATGTCGTCACCGGCAAGTGGATCTGGACTCTCAAGCGTCGGGCTGATGGCACTCTTGAGCGGTACAAGGCTCGCTGGGTTCTCAGGGGTTTCACTCAGCGGCCTGGAGTTGATTATGATGAGACTTTCAGTCCAGTGGTGAAGCCAGCTACAGTCCGCACCATTCTCTCACTGGCTCTCTCTCGCTCCTGGCCCGTGCATCAGCTGGACATCAAGAATGCTTTTCTCCACGGGACACTTGCTGAGACAGTCTACTGCAGTCAGCCGGCGGGCTTTGCTGACTCTTCTCGCCCTGATCTGGTCTGCCGCCTCAACAAGTCACTCTACGGCCTCAAGCAGGCCCCTCAGGCGTGGTACTCTCGGTTTGCTGCATTCCTGCTCACTCTGGGGTTTGTGGAGGCCAAGTCAGATACTTCACTGTTCATCTACCACCACGGTGGGGAGACTGCCTATCTGCTGCTCTATGTTGATGAAATTGTGCTCACCGCTTCCAGCCCGGCACTACAGCGGCGGATCATCACCTCTCTTCAGCAGGAGTTCGCGATGAAGGACCTCGGTGTGCTCCATCACTTCCTCGGGGTCACCGTTGAGCCTCGTCCAGGGGGTCTCTTTCTTCACCAACGGCAGTATAATCTTGATATCCTGGAGCGAGCTGGGATGACTGACTGCAAGCTCTGCTCCACCCCTGTTGACACTCAGGCCAAGCTGTCAGAGACCGAGGGCGCCACAGTCACTGACCCTACCGCGTACAGGAGTCTTGCGGGGGCGCTTCAGTACCTCACCTTCACCCGCCCGGACATCACATATGCAGTTCAGCAAATTTGCCTTCATATGCATGATCCGCGCGAGCCTCACCTCACGGCCCTCAAGCGCCTCCTCCGCTACCTCCGCGGCACCGTCGACTACGGCCTGCTTCTCCATCGGTCTGCCTCCACCGAGCTCGTCGTCTACACCGACGCTGACTGGGTCGAGTGTCCAGACACTCGCCGGTCCACCTCCGGCTATGCTGTCTTCCTCGGCGGCAACCTGGTGTCCTGGTCGTCCAAGCGTCAGCCGGTGGTCTCCCGCTCCAGTGCCGAGGCAGAGTACCGCGTTGTTGCTAACGGCGTGGCTAAGGCCTCCTGGCTCTGGCAGCTCTTGGGTGAGCTCCACAGTCCCCTAACCCGGAGCACGTTGGTCTACTGCGACAACGTCAGTGCCGTGTACCTCTCCACCAACCCCGTTCAGCACCAGCAGACCAAGCATGTCGAGATCAACCTTCACTTTGTCCGTGACCGGGTGGCCATCGGCGATGTTCGGGTTCTCCACGTCCTGACCACTTCCCAGTTGGCCGACATCTTCACCAAGGGCCTCCCGTCCTCGACCTTCTCCGAGTTTCGCTCCAGCCTCAACATCACTAGTGGCTAGTTGAGTCTGTGGGGGGCTCCTGTGTTGTGCTTCTTTTCGTGCTCAGTCTTGAAACTCCGTTGCGCCGGTAGTTCAGACTGCGGGGAGGTGTTGGAGTGTATATGTGTTAGGCCCATGAGGCCCATGTAAGACTACAATATGGCTACCCTCCTAGGGTTGGCCCAATCAATTCAATCACTATTCCAACAGATATAAACACTAAAACCCTATATTGAAGTACTTAGTAAACAAACGAATGCACATGCTGACATGAAACATTCTCATGGCATCTGACCCTGTAACTAAAGTGTGGTATCTTTCAAAAAAGCTACACTACAAATTAACCGATACTAAAATATTGAATGTGGTTGTAAGTGGATTTGTAGCATACCACAACTTCTAGGATAAGGAGGTGATTAGAACTTTAGATGTTTACAGAACAACTTTTAACAGAAGTTTACATTGAACAAAATGACTCCTGACAATTGGCAGGGCAGTAAACAGTATGATTTCTTTATGTGGGCAGAAAACTAATGTTCAAAACTGCAGAGTTTAACAGACAAAAAGCCAGGAAGAAATCAATTATATATGGTAATGAAGGAGAGTAGTTTGAATTACCTTACTGATAGTCTTCTTAGCATTTAAGAAAGTAATTGCATCTTTTACTTCTGAAATAACAAAACAACACTTTCAAGAGTTAAAGCACAAATTATGGTAAATGGAATAGGCCATGTTATTATGCAAAATAAGAAGGTAAGGAAATGCAAACGGAATGCATGAAAGACCCAACTTGAAAAAAGTTATGTTACAACTTATGAATCAAATTTAACAAAGTTATATGAAGCTCTTCTTATACATTACTCTATGCAAATCAACAAAAGTGAAGAATGAAAAACTATTTCATTTCCTGAGTACAGGGTAGAAACTATCAGGGGGGCATTTGCAACCACAAACTAACCCCTAAATGGCTAACCACTTGGGTTGAACAACGTAGGCTGCCCAAGTACTACTTTGCTGAAAATTTCTGTTATTCTAACTGTATGGTGCAATTTCCATTGTTCTTTAGTGAATTGGAAGAGCTAATGCCCTTCCTCAAAACAAAATATGTTCAACAATAGCAGAAAGTTGTTATGGCAAAAGTCAATGGCTTTATCCTAAGGTCAGAACTTCAGTCAGTTCTTCCATACTATCAAACTTTTACCCTCAACACCAAACTACCTACATATGTCTGGCTTACATACATCTAATTATACAGGCAGTGAAAGACAGATGACAGGAACAGCATGATGGAATCTATGAATCAGGATCATACAGAAAAATCGTCAACTTAACATAAGGTCACACCTACTTGAGTAAAAGCTGAGCTTCTTTTCCAATTTTTGCTTAGATTTGAGTTCATGCTTCTTAGAAGACCCAGTCCTGCAGGCATTTTCAACAAGAGGAATTTTCAGAAATGTAGTGGCCAAGCCCAGAGAACAAAAAGACAATGTTTTTCGCACGGTGTAATTCAGACATGACTAAACAATGACATTGTGACAGTATTGCAATCGAGAGCTACTTGAGCAGAACAATAGCTTCCTTAACCTTCAGCTACAAACAATCGAAGTGACAAATGACCTTAATATTATCTCTAGCATCCTAATTCCTCAAATACATAAGCCCTTGTCGAGACTCGAGAGCACCAACATAGTACTGCATACAAACAGGAATCAAACGGAACGCGAGAGGGGGGAAAAGAAGGGAACCACAGACATGTCGGCGCGTCGCGGTGGCGGAGCAGAGGAAGGGGATTCAAAGAAAGCAGACGATGGGGCAAGACGGCGGAGGAAGAAGAGGAGAGAGCGTCCGGCTGCGGGCTTGCTGCGCAGGGGGTTGAGGTCGGCGTCGTCGTCTCGATGGCGGCGGCCGGCGGCCGATTGTTCCTTCGTGTGGTGTGGGTGGAGCACGGGAGCTCGACGGTTTGGTGGGTGGATCTCGGGCCTAGCCTATAAAGGATTTGCAAAAAGTCTATTTTCCTCTCCTAATTTCTATGGGTTTTTTTATCCTTCTAAACTCTAAAATCGAACAAAAACATCTTTCTTAATTTTTAAAACAGTCTCTGACCGGGTTTTAACCAGTTTTAGAAAGTAGTTTTGCGTGGTTTTGCTACAGTTATAGTAGTTTATCTTTTTTTCTTATTTATTTTTGTTGAATTTTAAAAAATCATACTAAATTGTAGAAAAATTATAGAATAGAAAATTTAATTTCGTTAGATTCCACATAAGTAGATCTATATATATAGTGAATATATAATATGGTACACTTTAGTATAAAGTATTTGTTGTATCTTTAGATCTATGCCTTTCTCTAATTAAAATAAATGTACAACTAAATTATACATGATCTAATGAATATGAAATTTTTACTATGATTCAAGCACACAGTAATTAGTCTACTATAAAAAAGTTTATCACAATTGAACAATAGAAACTGCAGTTATGAATTATTCTAATTAATTACAGACAAGCATATTATTGTATGAAATTAATTGAAATGATTTATCGTTGCAGTTCGTGTAGTCCAATTATCGTAAAAATTTTATGTTCGGCCAATTATTGTATTCTTGAACTGTAGTAAAAATTTTATGCTCATTGGTTTTTATTTTATTTATAGAAAAGCATGGATTTATAGTGACAACAAAAAATTTGTACTAAAACATACCATATTATACGTTCACTATATAAATCTACACATGTGAAGTCCAACAAAATTGAATTTTCTATTTTATAATTTTTCTGTGATTTACTATGATTTTTAAAGATTCGACGAAAATAAATAAAAAAACAAAACCACTATTACTCCAGCAAAACCACAGTCTAAAGCTGCTTATAATCAGACTAGGTAGGTAAAATGCATTGTTTCAAAAGCTAAGGGAGGTAATTGTCTGGTTTTGTAGTTTAGAGAAGAAAAACGGACTTTTAAAAAAATTGAAGGAAGAAAAGTAGAGTTCTTTGTGTCGGCTGGTTTTGTCGGTGGACTAGAACTGTTGTGATGGCCTATGGTAATGTACTGAGACGATTGAAGGGTTTGAGATAGCGGACTAGAGGAAGGTGAATAGTCCTTTCTAAAATTAATTACACCGGCTAACCGAAACAAATACGGAATTAAAACTATCGGTCCAGCCAAGACTACACCCCTCTATCTAAGTTCACTAGCATCTTTCAAAGAATCTATTTAAGTAACAAAGGTGTCGGGCTAGCTAGAGGTCACCTAAACAATCTAGCTTACAAGGTTACTCAAACCTATGCAACCAGTACTCTAAACAAACCGGGGAGCTCCTAATCAAACTAGTAAAGCAAAGCCACAAAGCCTGAGCTCACTAGCAATGCTCAATAACAAGGCTACACAAGCCAAATTAGAGAGCTACTAAAGCCAATTAGATAGCTACACAAACTAAGGAATGTACTAACAAGGCTACTAAAGCCAATTAGTCACGCAAGAGAGTTACTTCTATGCTACACAAACAAGGAAAGTAACTAGCAAGCTACACAAGCTAACTAATAACAAGAGCAACTACACAAGCATAGTATATATGAAAGTAGATACTGTCGACGAAACACGGTCGATGGCCCACCTAGGGGTATGCCCAAGGTGGTAGATTAGCAAGGAAGTGCGGATACATGGGCGTATGCCGAGTCTCTGAGTGATGAGTGATTGTCAACTGGGATAATGCGCAGCTTCTTTGGCTTGTGTTGTGCAGGTGTCAAGCACGGATACAGTGATCAGAGGCAAGGTGAAGGTCAAGTAGAGACGTGCTGTGCCGATGGGCCGAGAGTGGCGAAGGGCGGACGTGAGGCTTGGACTGAGGGACTGGTGGCCCGAGGATCAGCTGTGGTGGCTGACAGCCTGGGACAGCGACAAGCGAAGACTTGCGGGCACGGTGTTGCTTGGGTCGTGGACCTAGGGACACGTGTCGGTGGACGGGGTGCACAGGCAGTGCATCCCCTCTACAGCGTCGGTTTGGTGGTAGAGCCAGAGAAAAACCATCGGGTGGACGGTTTCCAGGTTTGGGCCTCAAAACTTGGGCGCTGATGGTTTCCGAGTTTGGCCACAAAACTCGGGCTGAGGACGGTTTCCAGTTTGGGCCTCAAAATCTGGGTGCTACGGGTTTGCTGAGTTTGGGCCACAAAACTCAGGCTACTGTGGGCTGGTTTCCCGGTTTGGGCCTCAAAACCGGGGGTTGGTCGTGAAGGCTGGTTTGCCGGTTTGGGCCTCAAAACCGGGGGCGGAGTCCGTGAAGAGGACACAGAGCGGTGGCGGCACGTGGCGGCAAACGGGAGGTTGCGTCAAGGCAACGCTACGAGTTGTGCGGGCGTGGCCGTCGGATCACCACCTACCACGAGTTGGTCCAGAATAACCTTAGAGTTTAGCTGGTTCGCTCTGTAAGTAGTTAGGGGTAGAGTGGGAATTAGGAATAGTTAGAATTAGGATAAGTAGGGGGAGACACCCACCTCGCCATCTATCTCAGCCATTTGCTCTTTGCCTTCTAGATTTTCCTGCTCTCCCACTCCCCTGCTGTAGCAAACTGAGATCCACAGAGAAGAGAACAATACCTCTGTGCCCGTGAGATTTTTGAGGAAGTGAGACCGTAATCTCACTGTTGTAGCGTGTGGTAGCCACACGGTTGCAAATTCGTGGTTGTGATTCGCGTTTTGCTTGTGTTCTTCGCGGGTTGCTTTTCTCCACGTTTTTTCCCGTTGATCGATCTCTCTACTCGGTGCGTCTTTTGCAAATCCGTTTGAACTGAGTTGTTCTAGATCGTGAGGCACTTCTTTCTACCGAAGGAAATTATCTCTAACCTCACGAGCTAGTAGATCGGTCGATTTTCGTTTTGGATCGAGTTTGTTCCTTTTGTCCCGAATTCTTCCAATTCACCGATTTGGAGTTAGGTTCGAGCCATGATCTCTTTGGGATAGCTCACTAACCTCCTAGGAACTCCTCATACAAGTCTAAGCCTTAGTGCTTTTGATTCAGAGGAGATCGGGTGATTTTCACGGAAGAACAGTGCAGTATCGGGACCATCGGACGTTGTGTTCTTGAGCATCGGACGCTGAGTCGTTTCCATCGGAGCGTCCGGTGCCACGTGTCGTCTGACAGTGTTTTTGAAGGAGCATCGGACGCTGACCATCGGAGCGTCCGTTGCCATCGGACGCGCTGGGGGTCTAGCATTGGACGCTAGGGTTTCACTGTAGCAGCGTCCGATGCCAGTACAGTAAGGTTCCAAAGAGGTCCTGTTTGCATCGGACGCGTCCGGTGCTTGGCCATCGGACGCTGCCAGCGTCCGATGCAGTGATTTCTTCACTGTTTCGTCCGCAGTTTGATCGTTCGACTTCGGATTTGGTTTTGGGTTTTTGCGTTGGATTTCTGACTTCGTGCTCTACAGAAATCGGACGTCCCACTTTGCAAAATAGCCTGAATCCCCCTCGCGTTGCTCGGGGGAGGTTAAGGTTACCCAAAGTCCACCTTGTCACTAGTTGACTTGCGTGAACTTGGGTGAGAAAGTTTATGTGGCGTCCCGCTGTGTTCTTAGGGAACATCCACCCATTCTCTTGGGTCATGGACATCACGCGCATCGGTTGTGCCCTTGGGGTTGATTCTCGGGACAGTGGCGACAAGTTTCCGAAAGGAAAATTTGTAGCTCCAATTCACCCCCCCTCTGGTCGCTTTCTGATTGCACTCTCGGTCCTTCAATTGGTATCGGAGCAGGTTAAGGATCTTCCACCTTAGCCGGTTCCAGATCCACAGAAGGCGACATGGATCGTGGCGTGGGCAAACCGCCGTTCTTTGATGGGACGAACTATGCGTATTGGAAGATACGCATGTCGGCCTATCTCCAGAGCATGGGCTCTTCTGTTTGGGAGATTTGCAACAGGGACGATTACGTTGTCTTGGCTACATGTGTTACTCAGCTTCAGATGGATGAGCACGATGCCAATATCCGAGCGCATAACACTCTCTTCTCCTGTTTGAGCATGTCCGAGTTTGATCGCGTTTCTCACCTCCGCACAACTTGTGAGATTTGGGCGACCCTCATGCGTTTCCATGAGGGAACCTCTCAAGTCAAATCTCGTCTCTACGAGTCGCACAAGCGGGAGTACGAGAACTTTTGACACATGCCTGGCGAGAGCATAGAGAGTATATTCGCTCGCTTTCAGGTCATTGTGAAGGACCGCATTAGCGACCAGAGGGGGGGTGAATGGGAGCCTCAAATTCAACTCGTGAATTGTATAGCCCTTGTCCCAGAAAATCACCCCAAAAGCGAAGACTCGAAACGACCGGAGAGTTCACGACCTACGAGTAGGTGGATACCCTAGGAGATGTCCTAGTGGTACAGCGGAACCTCCGGAGAAACCCCAAAACCAACTGCCAAAGCCACGGAGCAAAACAGCACAAACGGCAGATTCGCGGACTGTCCGCGGTCAGAGTCCCGGATTGTCCGCCGTTAAGTCCCGGACTGTCCGCGACTAGGAGCCGGACTGTCCGCCGGCAAAAACGCAGAAACCAAACAGTCCTGCAAGTCTGCTGGATAGGTCTCGGACTGTCCGCGGGTTTGTACCGCGGACTGTCCGCCGTTCACTCGACAGTGAACAGTCAGGGGTCTGCACCTGACTGAATCGACCCAGCCCCGATCCCCGGACTGTCCGCCGCTGGAGGCGCGGACTGTCCGCGGATGAACAGAAAGCACAATTCTGCTAGGGGTAAAAGGGCAAATCGATCGGAACTTCACCAAATCAAAAGGGGGTTCGATCAAACTTCTCCCAGGTGTTCCTCAACGTATTGGGGTGCTAATCCTAAGAAATCATCGCACCAATCCAAGTTAATCAAGGGTAATCCGAGAAACACCGGAAAGGGGGAAAGAGGAAGAACGAACACGAAATCAACCTGATCTATGGACTCGTGAGGTTATAGGAGAAATCCTTCGGTGAAAAGATGGACCTCACGACCAAGAACAAACTGATTCAAGTGGAATCGAAAATCATCTCGTGGAGAGGGAGAACGAGGCAAATCTCCAAGAGATGAAAAACCAAAACGTGAAGAACACAGAACACGATTCGATTTCAGCCGAAATTCCTCCACACGAGGAGACAACGAGAATACGGTCTCGTTTCCTCAAAAGATCCAAATACACAGAGGTATGATTTCCGTCTCTGCGGATCGCTTGCAGCGAGGTATGATTAGAACCTAAGCGAGGGCTAGAGAGAGAGAGCTCAGGAACAAATGACTCCCAAGGATAGGGAGAGAGGAGGGGTGCCTCTCTTATTTATAGCCTAAAACAATAATCCCCTTACTACCCCTAGATACATGAGCGAAACGGCCAACCCTAGGGGTATCCCGATCCAACTCTGCTGATAGTTGATCTGACGGCCACGCGCCTTCCTCATCCTTAGCTTCGCCTCGACGCAAGCCTTAGGATGCCGCCACGTGCCGCCCAGTCGACCACCGCCCCTACCTCGTGGATAGCCTCGCCTCCGCGCCAGCCTCTCCACGCCGCCACACGTCGACAGTCCTTTTTGCGGACCTCCCCCCGGTTTTGAGGCCGAAACCGGGAAACCTGGGCCTTCCCCCGGTTTTGAGGCCGAAACCGGGAAACCTGTCCTCAGGCTGAGTTTTGTGGCCCAAACTCAGAAACCCGCGTGCCCAGGTTTTGAGGCCCAAACCTGGAAACCGTCCACGCCGAGTTTTGAGGCCCAAACTCGGAAACCGTCCACCCCGAGTTTTGAGGCCCAAACTCGGAAACCGTCGAGGGTAGCTTTTCGAGGCTCAGCTACCGAACCCATGCCGTAGACGGGATGTGGTTCGCACACCCCGAGTTCCAGAACCGATACCGGAGCATGTCCAGCCTCCACGCCGGGCATCCTCCCGACTCGGCCAATGCACCGCACATCCCCATGTACTCTTGCTTGTCAACGCCACGTGCCAGCTACCACAGCTGATCCTCAGGTCTCCTGGTCCGTCGGTCCAAGTTCCACGTCCGCCCTTCACCGCTCCCGGTCCGTCGGCACGACACGTCCCCCACTTGACCTTCACCTCACCTTTGACCACTACCCGAGCTCCGCACCTGCACATCAACACAGCCAATAGACATGTTGCCCGTTGATCGATCACTCATCACTCAGGAAGGGAACCACAAGGGCACATATCAACCTTGTGTTCTCAATCTCCCCCTTGATGAGTGCATCGTCAACTCATAGTATCCGTAACCAGAATAGAAGAAAGCAGAATTAGATAGAAGGAGAAAAACTCACTCAAAATGTCCAAAAGCCAGAGAAAAGGCCAAAGAAGAACAATTCGAGATAAGCGAAGCTTGGTCCCCAAAGACATGGGCAACGGTTCGACACAACCAAGCAAAAGATAGGAGCAACAACTCATCAAGAAGCAAAACTCGATCAAAATCAGAGCACAAAACTTTGTTCCCAAAGACATGGGCAACGGCTCGACGCAACCAAGTCAGAAGCAAGCTAGTCCTCAAGAAGAGGCAGAAGGGGCTCAACACCACTAGCTGAAAGCTCGAACACCAAATGAAGACTGCGTAAGAAGCAGCTACTGCTAGTCCCTCAAGATAGAGGCACAGAGGCTCAACACAACCAACAGTAAGCCTGATACCAATCAAGAACCACTAAACCAAGATGAAAACAGCTAGTCCCTCAAGACAGAGGCACAGAAGCTCGACGCAACTAGCTGAAAGGATCGATATCAACCAAAACCAACTCGGAACAGGCAGAAATACTCCCCCTCACTTAAAGAACTCCCCCTCAACAAGTGAAGCATAAATTGCAAATTGTCACCACAACAAGACATTCTCCCCAATTCTCCCCCTTGGGGGCAATTTGCAATCAAAAAGAGAAGGAAAAGAGCTCAAGTAAGTCAAACGGAGCTAGGTCATGCCTATCGGAGTCAAGCACATGCACATGAGTAAAAAATGCATGTTAGCAGCTTCAGGTATATACTCGAAAGAGTGAAAGAATGCTCTAATGAGTGCTGATCCGACTACATAGCAACATACACAAGTGCTAGCAAAGGCTCAAACTGATCACCAAATACGGAATATGAACGCATAAGCCAAGTGAGCAGTTTTAAGCCATTTAGAAAGGAGTTTCACCATCAAATTAGCACTAAGCATGTATAGACAGGAAGTCAAACAAGTGCTAAACATGTATGTAAGGTGAACTACCTCTAGCAAGGTTCAACCATCATGCTATAGAGTGAAACATAAACTTGTGTTTTTAGATTTTATCGGAGATATTTGCAGCGGTTTTTACACAAGTTCAAATTCAGCATGTGGTTGCGAGAGGTTAAAAGCTTGTCATTGCCTTACTTTCCAACCGTGCTAAGCCTATGCATATGCAATCAGGTGCTTAAAGCATCGGTTTCGGTCTTACACTACACGGCTCAAGTTTAACTCAAGGTGCTATGAGAAACAGTCTCGATACCGTGATGTGCTGACAAAGCAATCCCATCTCGATCTTTTCAATTCACTAAAACTTGGTTCATTTTAAGCAGAATATGAACAATCCAAGCAAGTGAATGGCTCGGAACTAGAGACATAGCAACCTAGCATATATGAAATAGCTCAAGTGACCTCAACACCTCCTACACATGCTAGTTGCCAATCTCAATGGTGAACATGTATCAAGTTTTAAGTTCATTAGACATGTTCATCATTCTGAAAAATATAGCTTAGCTCACAATATGTATCAGTGATCAGAAAGAGCCTAAGCTACAAGCATCATCATATATTATCGAAGCATACACTAATCAGAGCATAAATTCATTCTAAGGAATATAGACATGAAGCTTGAAAGTGCAAGATGTATGCATGATGAAGACAGAATCGGAGCCAAAACAAAAAAACAGAAAGACTCAAGACCCAAAAACAAAAAGGATCAGAAAGTCAGTTTATTTTACAACAAGCAAAATGTTTCCCCCATCTAAAAGGGGAAACACACACCAAGCTCACCTCTCAACCTAGCAAAAGTTGAGAGATCCAAAGGCTTGGTGAAAATATCCGCAACCTGGTTATGGGTGTCTACATGCCTAAGATCAATGTCGCCTTTCTCATAGTGATCACGAAGAAAGTGAAAGCGAACATCGATGTGCTTGGTCTTGGAGTGAAGAACAGGGTTCTTTGCTACACTAATGGCAGAAGTGCTATCGCAAAGCAAAGGGACCCAACTGAAATCTAGACCAAAATCACGCAATGTAGCAACCATCCATAAAAGCTGCGAAGCACAAGAAGCAGCGGCAACATACTCGGCTTCAGTAGTAGACTAGGCTACGTTCGACTGCTTGCGAGAAGACCACGAAACCAAAGAAGAGCCAAGAAACTGACAAGTCCCAGAAGTAGACTTGCGCTCAAGCCGACAGCCGGCAAAATCCGCATCAGAATAACCACAGAGCGAAAGAGTCGAAGAAGAGGAGTACCAAAGTCCAAACTCAGGAGTGTATCGGAGGTACCTCATGATGCGCTTGACCGCTTGCTTGTGGGAACTCCGAGGGGACACCTGAAAACGAGCGCACAGACACACAGAAAACTGCATATCTGGCCTCGTTGCCGTCAGGTACAGAAGCGAGCCAATCATGCTTCTGTACTCCTTCTGGTCAACCGGCTCTCCGTCCTGGTCCGCGTCCATCGCCGTAGTCGTCGGCATGGGCGTCGTAAGAGGCTTGGATTCGCCCATGTCAAATTTCTTCAGGATATCCTTCGTGTATTTTCCTTGATGCACAAATGTCCTGTCTCGGGTTTGCTTAATTTGCAACCCGAGGAAGAAAGTCAACTCGCCCATCATACTCATCTCGATCTCCCTGCTCATAGTATCTGCAAACTTGGCAACAAGCGCATGAGAAGAGCCACCAAAGATGATGTCATCCACGTAAATCTGGACTAACAGGGTATCATTGCCTTGCTTCAGGAGAAACAAAGTCCTATCGACCCGTCCCATTTTAAAACCCTTGGAGAGTAAAAAGGTTTTCAAACGATCGTACCACGCTCTCGGGGCTTGTTTCAAACCATACAAAGCTTTTGAAAGTTTATAAACATGGTTTGGAAACTTGGGATCCTCAAAGTCAGGGGGTTGCCTAACATAAACCTCTTTCTCTATATACCCATTCAAGAAGGCACTCTTGACATCCATCTGATAAAGCTTAAAACCCTTCAAAGCAGCAAAGGCTAGAAGGATTCTAATGGCTTCTAAATGGGCTACAGGGGCAAAGGTTTCCTCATAGTCTATTCCCTCTTTTTGGCAAAAACCCTGAGCTACTAGTCTAGCCTTGTTCCTCACTACCATCCCGTCCTCACCCTCTTTGTTCTTAAAAACCCACTTGGTACCTATAGGGTGGCATTGTGGTGGAGGTGGAACTATGGTCCAAACTTGGTTTCGCTCAAAGTTTTCTAACTCCTCATGCATGGCATTGACCCAGTTAGAATCAGAAAGTGCGTGTCCAACATCTTTGGGCTCAAAAGAAGCAACGAATGCAGAATGAGCAAAGTGAGAGTTTTCATACGCTCGTGACCGCGTGACTCGCTGGTCGATGCCGCCGATCATCTACCGCGAGGGGCGAACTTGCTGAACACTTCGGGGCGCTTGCCTCGCCGAAGTCGCCTCCCCCTCGCCAGATGCTGTCGCTCCCTTAGGTGCAGGGGTGCTCGCTGGAGAGGTGGCTCTAGAGGACCCCAAGAAGAAGATTTCGTGGGATCGGGTCCTCGAGCTGAAGTAGACGTCGCAGGGTCAACGGGGGCAGCCAGTGGAGTTGGCTCGGGATCACCCTAATCGGCATTCTCCTGCTCCTCCTCCACAAAGATGGTCTCTCCCATCTCCTGTTCTCCTGCAACATCAAAAGCAGAAGAAACACAAGGCATAGTTTCGTCGAATGTGACCTCGCAGGTCTCCACTATCCGGTTAGTTTCAAGGTTAAGAACTCGATAAGCACGTGAATAAGAAGCATAACCAAGAAACACCCCATCAGCAGAGCGAGATTCAAATTTGTCCAAATTGCCTTGTTTCAGGATAAAACACTTGCACCCAAACACCCAAAAGTGAGATACCTTGGGTACCCGTCCAAAACACAACTCATAAGAAGTCTTTTTCATCAAAGCACGAAGAAAGATGCGATTTGAAACATGGCAAGCAGTGTTGATCGCCTCGACCCAAAAACGCCTAGGAGTCGTATGCTCATCGAGCATCGTCCTGGCCATCTCAACAAGGGTCCAGTTCTTGCGCTCAGCAACACCGTTCTGCTGAGGGACATAAGGAGAAGAAAACTGATGCTCAATTCCATTAGAAGAACAGAAGGAAGCAAACTGAGAGTTATCAAATTCAGTACCATTATCGCTACGAATAGCTCTAATGGTATCAGGTGGAAACTCAGTTTTCAACTTCAGAATAAGATCACGAGCAAACGGAAAAGCTTCATCCTTACCCTCCATAAAGAACACCCAAGAGTACCTCGAAAAATCATCAACGATCACTAGAACGTACCACTTCCCACCCGCTAAGCAAACCCGAGCTGGACCAACTGTGTCCATGTGAAAAAGCTCGCCGGGTCGCTTTGTCATCACCTGATTAACAGGTGGGTGAGAAGCAGCGACCATCTTCCCATGACGACAAGGATGGCAAACGAGGTCCTTCTGAAACTTAAGCTTGGGCAATCCTTGGATTAGGCCAAGTGAGCTAAGCCTTGCAAGCAAGTCAAAACTCAAGTGACCGAGCCTCCTATGCCACTTCCACAAATCAGAAGAAGAAGGACCAGACACCAAACACCTAGCAGAGTCGAAAGACTGAGAAAAGTCGGCTCTGAAAACATGGCCAAAAGGGACGATCTGACAAACAAGATCTCCCCGAGGGTCTAAAACATGACTCAAACCCTTCTTAAAGCGCACTTCACAATCATCCTCAAGAAGTTGCGAAACAGAAAGCAAGTTGAAATGCAAATTAGAAACCAAGGCAACATTCTTCAGGACAAAGTTCTCATTGAGCCGGATAGCTCCCTGAGAAACAACCTTACCTCTACTATTATCCCCGAAAGTGATGTACTCCTTATGCATCACGGGGCTAAGGCTGGAGAACCATTCCTTCTTTCTGGTCATGTGGCGCGAACACCCGGAATCCATGAGCCACATGTTCTCCAACCGAAGTTCCTGCATCAATAGAAAGGCAGGAAGTGAGCATATGGCACAACACTGGGGTTAGTATACTGAGAAGGATACCAGTGTTGTGTCATAGGCCCAGAAAAAGTGTTAGCAGCAACACCAAACTGTCCTCGTCCCATGGGTAGATAGCGATCACCACCAACCTGAAAAGGTGGTCCGCTATGGAACGGAAAACCTCCAAACTGACCTACCTGTCCCATCTGAGCAAAGCGATCACCACCATACTGAAAAGGTGGTCGGCTATGGGACTGAGCAGCAAAACCTCTTACACTCGGCTCACGATCGTATAGAGGACGACCGGAACCGCGACGGGCACGACCACCACCCTGTGGTCTCACTGCCTGGGGCGTAGCAACCTGTGGGGGTGCTCCTCTAGGTCTAGCGCCCTGCCTCTGAACTCCCCGACCTTGCACACCATGGAAAGGGTGGTGCCTGGCCTGGTTGATCAGCTCCAACTCCTTCCTAGCGTCTCTCTTCCTCCGAAAGAAAAACTCAGCTAGGTGACCCTCGCGGTGGCAGTACTCGCACTCGAACCTCACCACTCTCTTGGGTTGTTGGTTCCTATTGTTGCGAGGGTTGTTCACTTTGGCTGGCTGCTTGCCTCTCGGAAGGGGAACACTAGAGACGTCAGGAAGGGTGTCAAGTGTGTTCCTAAGATGGTTAGGTTTTGGAACCCACACTTGCTTGCGAGGTGGAGCCTTGGGAGGTTCATCAAGGATGCCGTCCTTGGTGATAGGCTTAGGAGGCTCAGGTGGGGTGATCTTGGTAAGCTTAGGAATAGCGGATGGTTTCTCACTCGGGTTCACTCCACTAAACTCACCGATCTTACCAAAGGTACTAGCGCCCTTCCCACCTGAAGTAAAGCCTACTCCCGAGCAATCAGTTCCCCTCTTGAACTGACGGATCATCATGCCCAACTGCGGCTCACTGCATGACGCCCAACTCAGGATGGACCGAAGGTATGTGTTTTCCTCCTCGGTTTGCATCCTGTCATGCCGACAATTGGCAATCTCAAGCTCCATCCCCACGCATCGCTCACATGGAGCGGACAAGGTGCTAACTGAGCTGGCCTTCAAGGCTTTAGCAAGCTTGGCATTAACTCCTGCCAACTCAGTTCGCAAGCTAGGACAAAGCTTGCACGCACCCAGCAAAGAAGACCTAGCCTTCACTTCCTCCAGCTCTTCCTTCAGGGAGGGACACTCTTTGCAATCACCCACCAAGTCTAGCCTACTCTTCAGCTCATCATACACCTCAATCAAAGAGGCATACTTGGTTTGCAGGGTGGCAAAGTTTGTCATATGCATCGTGCACTCCTCACACTCCTCCACATCGGCTACCTTCACCTCGGACCTAGCGAACTCAAGCTCCTTACGCGCCTCTTTCATCTTAGCCTTAAACTCACCGCGTTCCTTGAAAACTTCTATAAGCCTCTTCTCCAGAACTAGGACTAAATCCGCAAACCTATCCCGCTCCTCAATGAGATGATCGACTTCAGAAGAGTTTGATACCTCAGAGGCGTTGTCGTCGTCATCGTTGTGGGCGTCATCAGCGTCCTCTTCCTGGTGCTTGCGGTCCTCTTCTTCCAAAGCCATGGTGCAAAAGCCCTTGGAGGATTTGCCGAAGAAGCAGGGTCCGTTGAAGCGATCCTCCATCTTGTGCTCGGACTCGTTGTCGCTGGAGTCGCCGTTGGAGGTCTTCTCGCCATCGCCGATAGTGGCGAGGAAGGCACGCTTGCCGGCGTCGAAAGCCTTCTCCATATCCTCCTGGCGGTAGAAGCCATCCTTCTTCTTCTTCCTGTCCTTGTTCTCCGGCTTGCCCTTGCGCCTAAAGTTGAGGTTCTTGCCGGGGAAGTTCTTGTCGTTCTTGGGGCAGTTCGCCATGAAGTGGTCTAGATCACCACACTTGTAGCAGCCCTTGCGTGCGCCACCACACCGGCGATTCAGACGGTTGTTGTGAAACCATGAGAACCGGGTGATGGCGAGGGCGAGCTCGTCGTCTCTGAGCACCTCCAACTGCTCCTCCGTGACTGTATGCAAAGAAGACAAAGCAACAAGAGGACGTGAAGCGTCAGCAGAGAAGGTCGATCCACCTGTGCCTGAGACCAAAGCCATGGTGTGTGAAGATGGGTTCTTCAGCTTGGCCTGAGTCAGGTGATCGATCTCGGTGGACTTGAGCTTGCTGAACAGCTCGTCCACGGTGAGGGTGTCGTAAGCAGGAGACTCAATGATGGTCGACACCTTCACCTCCCATACCCTCCGATCCAGGGCGTATAGCAACTTGAGAGCCCTCTCATGATCGTCATAGGGCAGGTTAGCCCGATTGACACGCATCTTGTTCACGATCGTCTGGAAACGAGCGAACATAGCGTCAATCATCTCTCCCTCCAACTGAACAAAGTTCTCGTACTCTCGCTTGTAGGTCTCGAAGAGTCTGGTCTTGACCTGAGCGGTCCCCACGTGATAGCTTTGAAGCTTCACCCAGATCTCTCGTGCTGTCTCACGCTCTGAGATACATTCGAACTCAGGAAGGGAGAGGCTGGCCAGAAGAGCATTACGAGCCTTGGAGTTGGCCGAGTGTTGGTCAATCTGGATCTGACCCACACGAGCCGCAAGGACTACGTACTCAGCGTTCTCACATATCTCCCAGACAGAAGATCCGATGCTGTTGAGATAAGCACGCATCCGAATCTTCCAATAGGGATAGTTCGTTCCATCGAACCACGGAGCCTTGCTGTTATCTCGTTCCATGTCGCCCTTAGGATCCGAAACCGATTAGGGTAGGAGAGATCCTTAACCGGCTCCGATACCAATTGAAGGACCGGATTAGCGACCAGAGGGGGGGTGAATGGGAGCCTCAAATTCAACTCATGAATTGTATAGCCCTTGTCCCAGGAAATCACCCAAAAGTGAAGACTCGAAACGACCGGAGAGTTCACGACCTACGAGTAGGTGGATACCCAAGGAGATGTCCTAGTGGTACAGCGGAACCTCCAGAGAAACCCCAAAACCAACTGCCGAAGCCACGGAGCAAAACAGCACAACCGGCAGATTCGCGGACTGTCCGCGGTCAGAGTCCCTGACTGTCCGCCGTTAAGTCCCGGACTATCCGCCGGCAAAAACACAGAAACCAAACAGTCCTGCAAGTCTGCTGGAGAGGTCTCGGACTGTCCGCGGGTTTGTACCGTGGACTGTCCGCCGTTCACCCGACAGTGAACAGTCAGGGGTCTGCACCTGACTGAATCGACCCAGCCCCGATCCCCGGACTGTCCGCCGCTGGAGGCGCGGACTGTCCGCGGATGAACAGAAAGCACAATTCTGCTCGGGGTAAAAGGGCAAATCGATCGGAACTTCACCAAATCAAAAGGGGGTTCGATCAAACTTCTCCCAGGTGTTCCTCAACGTATTGGGGTGCTAATCCTAAGAAATCATCGCACCAATCCAAGTTAATCAAGGGTAATCCGAGAAACACCGGAAAGGGGGAAAGAGGAAGAACGAACACGAAATCAACCCGATCTATGGACTCATGAGGTTATAGGAAAAATCCTTCGGTGAAAAGATGGACCTCACGACCAAGAACAAACTGATTCAAGTGGAATCGAAAATCATCTCGTGGAGAGGGAGAACGAGGCAAATATCCAAGAGATGAAAAACCAAAACGTGAAGAACACAGAACACGATTCAATTTCAGCCGAAATTCCTCCACACGAGGAGACAACGAGAATACGGTCTCATTTCCTCAAAAGATCCAAATACACAAAGGTATGATTTTCGTCTCTGCGGATCGCTTGCAGCGAGGTATGATTAGAACCTAAGCGAGGGCTAGAGAGAGAGCTCAGGAACAAATGACTGCCAAGGATAGGGAGAGAGGAGGGGTGCCTCTCTTATTTATAGCCTAAAACAATAATCCCCTTACTACCCCTAGATACATGAGCGAAACGGCCAACCCTAGGGGTATCCCGATCCAACTCTGCTGATAGTTGATCTGACGGCCACGCGCCTTCCTCATCCTTAGCTTCGCCTCGACGCAAGCCTTAGGATGCCGCCACGTGCCGCCCAGTCGACCACCGCGCCTACCTCGTGGATAGCCTCGCCTCCGCGCCAGCCTCTCCACGCCGCCACGCATCGACAGTCTTTTTTGCGGACCTCCCCCCGGTTTTGAGGCCGAAACCGGGAAACCTGGGCCTTCCCCCGGTTTTGAGGCCGAAACTGGGAAACCTGTCCTCAGGCTGAGTTTTGTGGCCCAAACTCAGAAACCCGCGTGCCCAGGTTTTGAGGCCCAAACCTGGAAACCGTCCACGCCGAGTTTTGAGGCCCAAACTCGGAAACCGTCCACCCCGAGTTTTGAGGCCCAAACTCGGAAACCGTCGAGGGTAGCTTTTCGAGGCTCAGCTACCGAACCCGTGCCGTAGACGAGATGTGGTTCGCACACCCCGAGTTCCAGCACCGATGTCGGAGCATGTCCAGCCTCCATGCCGGGCATCCTCCCGACTCGGCCGATGCACCGCACATCCCCATGTACTCTTGCTTGTCAACGCCACGTGCCAGCTACCACAGCTGATCCTCAGGTCTCTTGGTCCATCGGTCCAAGTTCCACGTCCGCCCTTCACCGCTCCCGGTCCGTCGGCACGGCACGTCCCCACTTGACCTTCACCTCACCTTCGACCACTGCCCGAGCTCCGCACCTGCACATCAACATAGCCAAGAGACATGTTGCCCGTTGATCAATCACTCATCACTCAGGAAGGGAACCACAAGGGCACATATCAACCTTGTGTTCTCACATTGTCAGCAAGATGAGAGCGAACAAAGAGTTGTTGCCTTTTGACGATCATGAGAGGGCTTTGAAGCTTTTGCACACTCTTGATCGGTCGGTGTGGGACTCAAAGGTCCAGGCGATCATCGAATCGTCTAACTATGAGACCCTCACTTGCGATGAGCTCTTTAGCAAGCTCAGGTCTAGTGAGATTGATGCCATGTTGAGGGCTTCTTATGAAAATCCTTCTGGCCCGACTATGGCTTTGGTTTCTGGCTCTTCTGCTGACCCCTCTGGAGGATTTGCACTTTCTTCACTCTTTTCTGTCACAGAGGACCAGCTGGAGTCTTTGGGGGATGACGAGTTGGCGATGCTCGCCAACCGGTTCTCGCAGTTCCACAACAACCGCATGAACCGTCGCCGCGGAGGAGGACGCTCAGGATGCTTTGAGTGCGGCGACCCCGACCACTTCGTCGCCAACTGTCCCAAGAAGAACACATCTGGGAAGGGTGATCATGGGCACAAGCACGACTCCGGCAAGCACAAGGAGAAGTACGTCCCCGCGAGGCACAAGCGGAGGGGCGGCTTCGACACGGAGTACATCAAGAAGTACTTAGAGAAGGCCTAGGCTGAGCAGTGTGCGTTCTTCGCCACTCTCAGCGACGTTGACGGCTCGGATGACGACTTCGCTTGCTCAAGCGATGACGAGTCCGAGAAGAAGAAGAGGATTGAGGACAAGCTAAACGGTCTCTGCTTCTTCGCCGCCGACGACGGCCTCTGCACCATGGCCCTTGGTGATGAGGTCGACGGCAAGCTGGAGGACACCCCTCGGAACGACGACGACGACGACACCTCTCAGGTATCTCTCACCCATGACGAGCTTTCTGTTGAGGTCGAGAAGCTTACTGCCGCCTTGCTTAGTCAGGACAAGTTGCTTAGGCGAGCTGCTAGAGAGCGCAAGGAGTTTAGGCAGAAGTGGGAGGACACGGTTAGGGAGCTTGAGTTTGCTAAGTCCACCGTGGTCGTTTCTGAGGAGGTGGAGTGTGAGATGTGCACCAAGCACATGACTGACCTTCTCACTTTGAGAAGTAAGTATGTGGCATTTGTAGGAGAGGTGGATGAGCTGAAGGCTAGACCCTCACTGTTGGGTGCGTGCAAGACTTGTCCTGTCTTGCAATCTGAGTTGGCAGAGAAGAATGCCAAGATTGTGTCTCTTGAAGAGGCCAACTCAGGTAGCACATGTGTGGCTAGGTGCGTTCTTTGTGAGGGTTTGGAGATGGAGATCGCTAATGTGAAGCATGACAAGATGCAAACCGAGGATGAAAACACATACCTTTGGACCATCTTGTCATGGGTGTCTAGTGGTGAGCCACAGCTCGGGATGATGATCTCCCAATTCAAGCGAGCTGCTGGAGGTCCTAGTGTAGGTTTTGCTCCGGGTGTTGATATGTCATCTTTTGGGAAGATTGGAGAATCGAGTGGTCTTAACCCATGTGAGAAGCCCAACTCCACCACTACTCCCAAGCTTACCAAGATTCCACCCAAAGAGCCTCTCAAGCCTAACACCAAGGATGGGGTCTTTGTTGAGCCTCCGAGAGCTCCACCCAAGAAACAATCATGGGCTCCCAAACCAAACCACCTCAAGAACAAGCTGGACACCATGCCACCCATCTAGGAGGAGCTTATGCCACAGAAGGGCAAAGTGATCCACACCCACCACCGTGAGTACCAACAACCCCCTTTGAGAGCGGTGAGGTACCATTGTGAGCACTGTGGGAGAGATGGACACTTGAGTGAGTTCTGCTTTCGGCGCAAGAGAGAGGCGCGCCATGCTACGGAGATGAACAATGCGGACATGTACCATCCTTTCCATGATGTACATGCGCCGAATGTTCAGAGGCGTGCTGCTAGGCCTAGAGGTCCAGAAGCTCAAGTTCCCAGGCCTAGGCAGCGGAGAGGACGTGCCCGGCGGGAGCCTACAGTTGTAGGCTATGCACCCCATGGCAGTGGCTTTGTTCTAGAGCGTTTTCCCCCACCGCGTTTTGAGTATCGCGATGGACGCTCTTCCCTTAGCGGACCACGTTTTCCTCAACGTGGTGATCGCTTCCCGCGTAGGCGTGCTAGGAATGGTTTTTCTACTAACCGTTCTTTTGAGCAGCCGACCCAACACTGGTATTCTCCCTACTTCACTAACCCCAGTGTTGGACCGTATGCTCACCCTATGTCTTTTTATTGATGTAGGTAAAACGATTGGAGAACATTTGGTTGGTGGATTCCAGGTGTTCGAGGCACATGACCAGAAACGCCAAGTGGTTCTCCAGTCTTAGTCCGGTCGCCGGAAAGGAGTTTATCACCTTCGGCGACAATAGCAAAGGTAAAGTGTTGTCTCGTGGGTCGGTGCGAGTTAATGAGCACTTTGTGTTGTGCGATGTTGCTCTTGTTTCTAACTTGCATTTTAACCTTCTTTCTGTTTCACAACTTTTTGATGATGACTATGAGATTCGTTTTAAGCCGAATCTCAGTCGTATTTTGGATCCTCAGGGCAATCTTGTTTGTATGATTTCACCCTTTGGAAAAGTCTTTCGTGCGAATTTCTCGGAGTCTTTTGGCATTTCTCGTTGTCTTGTGGCTGGACCTTCCTCCTCTGATCTTTGGAAGTGGCATAGGAGACTTGGACATTTGAGCTTCGACTTGCTTGCAAGACTTAGTTCACTTGGCCTAATCTGAGGATTGCCCAAGTTATCCATGGAGAAGGATCTTGTTTGCCACTCTTGTAGACATGGGAAGATGGTTGCCGCTCCCCACCATCCAATGACTCAGGTCATGACCAAGCGCCCTGGAGAGCTTTTGCACATGGACCTTGTTGGTCCGGCACGGGTGAGCTCGGTTGGGGGGAAGTGGTATGTGCTTGTTGTTGTTGACAACTTTTCGAGATATTCGTGGGTCTTCTTTTTAGCTGAGAAGACCGAGACTTTCTCCTTTGCTCGCAATCTGATTTTGCGTCTTCAGAATGAGTTCCCTTTGAACTCGATGCGAGCTATTAGGAGTGATAATGGTTCCGAATTCAATAATTAGGATTTTGAGAAGTTTTGTAACTCCTTGGGTTTAGAGCATCAATTTTCTCGCCCTACACACCACCACAGAATGGTGTTGTAGAGAGGAAGAATCGGACCCTTGTAGAGATGGCCAGGACGATGCTCGATGAGCATAGGACTCCTAGGCGATATTGGGCCGAAGCTATGAGCACTGCATGCTACATTTCCAATCGCATTTTTCTCCGAGCCTTCTTGAAAAAGACGTCTTATGAGTTGCGTTTTGGAAAACTGCCCAAGGTGAGTTATTTTAGAGTCTTTGGTTGCCACTGTTTTATTCTTAAGAAAGGCAACGTGGACAAATTTGAGTCTCGTTCTTCTGACGGTGTGTTTTTGGGTTATGGCACTCATACTCGCGCATATCGTGTACTTAACCTTGACACTAACCGAGTCATGGAGACATCAGATGTCACCTTCGACGAGACCATGGTTTGTCCTTCTTCTCATTTTGAGCGTGTAGGTATGGATGATCCAACACCCCCTCCACCTGTTGTGCCGCAAGGAGCGGCTTCTACTACGTCTCACGACCCCGACACTTCTTCATCTTGGGGGCCGTGGGATCCGCCACCTCGAGCAGTACCCTTTGTACCCGAGGAGGCGCCAGCTGCTATTGAGGGGGAGGTATCTTCAGTTCGGGAGGCGCCACGACACATCCAGCGCCAACTCCCGCCTCAACAGATGATCGGCAGCATCGGCGAACGTGTCACTCGGTCAAGGTCACAACAAATCTCTCACTTTGCTCATTCTGCATTTGTTGCTGATTTTGATCCCCGATGCCAGTCCAGTAAGGTTCCAGAGAGGTCCTGTTTGCATCGGACGCGTCCGGTGCTTGGCCATCGGACGCTGCCAGCGTCCGATGCAGTGATTTCTTCACTGTTTCGTCCGCAGTTTGATCGTTCGACTTCGGATTTGGTTTTGGGTTTTTGCGTTGGATTTCTGACTTCGTGCTCTACAAAAATCGGACGTCCCGCTTTGCAAAATAGCCTGAATCCCCCTCGCGTTGCTCGGGGGAGGTTGAGGTTACCCAAAGTCCACCCTGTCACTAGTTGACTTGCGTGAACTTGGGTGAGAAAGTTTTTGTGGTGTCCCGCTGTGTTCTTAGGGAACATCCACCCATTCTCTTGGGTCGTGGACATCACGCGCATCGGTTGTGCCCTTAGGGTTGATTCTCGGGACAGTGGCGACAAGTTTCCGAAAGGAAAATTTGTAGCTCCCATTCACCCCCCCTCTGGTCGCTTTCTGATTGCACTCTCGGTCCTTCAGGAAGGCGCATGGAACGACGATCCGGACATGACACAGGAATGAAACTAGATGAACACCAGGGTTTATCCAGGTTCGGGCCGCCTAGTTCAGCGTAATACCCTACGTCTTGCGTCGAGTTGTCCACTCTGTATATTGATGAACGTGTTTTTTAGAGGGGGTCCCTGCTCGCCTTATATAGCCGCAGAGAGCAGGATTACAGATCCTAGAAGATCGGATCTCACAGTACGATAAGGAAACCTAGTCGATTACAATTCCATATCGTGTAGGACACGATATCTTTCCTAACCAACTACGCTTCCTTGCTTTCCAATCCTGAGAAGGTCTCCGTGCCATCATCCGACCAACTGAGCCGCCTGACAGACCAGCTGTGTCTTGACGCCACAAACCTTCACAGCGAGTTGGGCCGGCTTTCTTG
Source organism: Coix lacryma-jobi var. lacryma-jobi (assembly GCA_009763385.1). NCBI lineage: Eukaryota > Viridiplantae > Streptophyta > Magnoliopsida > Poales > Poaceae > Coix > Coix lacryma-jobi. The sequence continues at coordinate 104,684,468 of CM019829.1, forward strand.
AAGCAGCCCAAGCCTAGCCGTGAGGGTACCTGGGTTTATACCCCCACAGCTAGTCCCCGAGCACATTGAATCTTGGGGGCGGTAAAAAAGATCTTGGCAACATCCTTGAACAACTTTATCCGAACATCAAGCATAATCTCCGACCAGGTTATAATCTTTCACTTGCCTTTTTACGAGCCCACAAGATGCGATGTGCTCTTAAAAAAGAAAAAATGACTTCCGGGAGTCTGGTGAAGTGTGCCCACTTTTTGCTGATATCAAGAAAATTAACCCGGTCTTTGAGGGTTTGGTAGTGTGAAAATACACGCGCATACTCACCGACCAGGTGAAGTGTGCCCACTTAGTCCCCGAGCTTGGCAATAGATGACTCAGTCATGTGATGCCAAGGTCAGAAAGCAGAAATAAAAAATATACATGCGCGACCAAGCGCCATGTATACACGGTAGTCCCTGAGCTTGGCAATAGATGACTCGGTCATGTAATGCCAAGGTCAGAAAGCAGAAATAAAAAATATACATGCGCGACCAAGCGCCATGTATACACGGTAGTCCCCGAGCTTGGCAATAGATGACACAGCCATGTGATGCCAAGGTCAAGAAATTGTACTGTAGACTCGTGAAAGTATAACGACACCACACGCCATTAGATGCAGACAAAGCCATCAACTCTAAGCCTATCGTGTTTCCTTTAAAGGGTACCCCCGCTGTCCTTTCGACAACTTTCATTGTATGCCATCGCAGAAAGAGACTTTACTCTATTGAACCCGTGACCTACTATGAGCTTCTTTTATGATGGACATAGTCTATGAACCAGAGCAACTCAGCTATAAATATAGGACCTTGTAACCGTTGCCTTACCCAGTATCCATAGAACCAAAACCTCAAACATCCTGTGAACCAAAAATGAGTGTTGTTGAACTAGTTAACCCGCCTGGGTTAAACGTTGATGTATAGTGGGAAGTTCCTGGTAGGATTCTTGTGAGGGGATAGTTTGTTAGAGCTCTTCCCATTTGGTTGTGAATAGATAGGGATGACGGAGTTCCTGGGAGGATTGTTGTGACACCGGCAATAGCTCCAAGCCGTGTTGTCATGTACTGGGTCCTCCAAGGTTCTCCGAACTCGAGCTATTACCCGAGAGACCATCCTAGTTTCCATGGAAACTTGGAGATGCGAGGGTGATAGTCTTGCCGGTGACGGACCGCGGGTGTGGCGCTGGGAGTGTCTCCAAGTGCCTTTATATCGTTAGGGAAAAATTATCGAATTAGCCCTAGTATGACTGGCGGAGCTGATGCTGAATCTAACGTGGCTCTGCCACGTGCGTGCCTATAACTGGTCGTCTGACCAGCTCCCAGCTTTGCTGAGAAGGCTGGCGGAGAAGCTGACCAGTCCCCGGAATGACTGGTGGACCTGGTCCTGAAGCCGACGCAGCACTGCCACATGTGTGCCTGTAACTGGTCGTCTGACCAGTCCCCAGCTTTGCTAAGAAGGCTGGCGAAGAAGCCAACCAGTCCCCATGATGACTGGTGGACCTGGTCCTGAAGCCGACGCAGCACTGCCACATGTGTGCCTGTAACTGGTCGTCTGACCAGTCCCCAGCTTTGCTAAGAAGGCTGGCGAAGAAGCCGACCAGTCCCCAGGATGACTGGTGGAACTGGTCCTGAAGCCGACGCAGCACTGCCACGTGTGGGCCTATAATTGGTCGTCTGACCAGTCCCTAGCTTTGCTGAGAAGGCTGGCGAAGAAGCCGACCAGTCCCCAGGATGACTGGTGGACCAAGTCCTGAAGCCGACGCAGCACTGCCACGCGTGTGCCTATAACTGGTCGTCTGACCAGTCCCCAGCTTTGCTGAGAAGGCTGGCGAAGAAGCCGACTAGTCCCCAGGATGACTGGTGGACCTGGTCCTGAAGCTGACACAGCACTGCCACGTGTGTGCCTATAACTGGTCGTCTGACCAGTCCCCAGCCTTGCTGAGAAGGCTGGCGCTTTTGTATTATTATTATTATTATTATTTTGAGGAAGGAATCTTTGCTTATTCTTCGAAGGCAGATTACTTGGGCCGTTAAGATGGGTCGTAATTTTTGCTATCGTACGAATGGTTGTTTTGCGGCGGCTGAAAAACCCGAGGAGTCACGCGACAGGGCTATAAAGACAAAACACCGCGTAGTCGCCACTTACCTCAACCGTTGTTGTTCCCCATTTCCTTGCTTACAACGAATCTTGTACTGTAGCCCTAGATCTTGAAGAGCGCACGTGACGGCGCTGTACTCTAGTTTCCGGTGGATCTGATGGCGCGAAAGGCAAAGAAATCTACTGCGGTGGCCGCCGTAAGGTTGGATCAGGAGTGGGCTCCGTCGAAGAGCACGAAGGAGAGTATTGGCCGTCTCACCTCCTGCGGCCTTCTGCCGGACAAGGTGACCGGCGGGTGGAGAGCGCCGACTGGTGAGACCTATCCTCAACCCAATGCTGATGAGATTGTTGTCTTCGAGGATTATTTCATTAGAGGATTTGGTTTGACTTGCCATGCATTCCTCCGTCGATTGCTTGATTTCTGGGGGATTGGACTTTGTAATCTTGGCCCAAAATCCATCCTTTCCGTGTCCGTTTTTATTCACTTGTGTGAGGCGTATCTCGGAATACAGCCACATTTCAACTTGTTCCGCTATTTTTTCCAACTGAAGAAGAACAGTCGCGGGTCTTGCATTGCGGGGAGCGTGTATATCCTGCTGCGCGAGGGGATGGCGTCTGAATATGTCAACGTCCCCCTTCAGAGTAATGTGAGTGGCTGGCAGGAGAAGTGGTTCTACATGACACAGTGTCAGGCACCCACTTTGAGTTGTGACGTAGGGAAGGTAGTTGAGCCCAGTTGGACCTGGTCGGCCAAGCCCTCCGCAAGTGAAATGGAGCAGGTCCGGGAGCTGCTTCATTTGATGAAGGGGATGAATGCTGATGGGATCCAAATCACGGCCAACTTTATGTACCATCGGGTACTGCCGTGCAAAGAGAGGGTACGACCAGGTTATGAGTATGCAGGACGGCCTGACCCAACTCGTGAATGTGCCGACGATTTGGAAACTAAGGAGCTTGAGAGGCGTGTTCACGTGGTGCTCTAGTTCGCAGAATGGAAGCCACCAAGCAAGGTTACGCAGCCATTCAGCTTGGCGAGGCCTGTTAGAGATGTGAGTCCCCTTTTGTTGTGTTTTGCGGCTTTTTGAACTGTTGCAGTGTTCAAGACGCTAGTTTGTGCTGTTTTGTAGGACCGCTCCAGCGTATACGTCTCAGACGTGCCATCAATCGACTGGTCGGAGGGAGTCGACCCGAGTTCTAGGGCTGGTCGGTCCCATCCACGAGCTGGGGGGCGCCGGCGGTGAAGGCGAGGAAAGGCAAAGAGACCACCAACGTAGCTGACCCGCGGCCTTTGAAAGCCGCGGGTAAGCGTGTGGCTACCGGTCGTGGGGCTGCCACGAGATCGTCGATGCGGGTCGATGGCCCGCTGGTGATTCCAAGCGGTGCAGCTCTGAAGACTTCCGGGTCAGTTCGTGACTGGGAAGATGACGACGACGAGGGGGAATCGCCACAGTCCAAACGCGCCTGTGTTGAACAGCCATCGGAGGCTGCTTTGCCGGCGCGGAGGATGAAAGGGCTCAAGTTAAAGGGGAACCTGCGTGTCAGCGACCTGTGAGTGCTCGGCTGCTTTCTTCATGGCTTTGTATCCATGATAATGTTTTTAACTTTTTGGTTTAATTCGTGTCAGCGACCCCATGCCGAAAGTTAACCCAGTTAGTAATGACGGAGACCCAGAGCCAACCAGGGCTCCGGATGCAGGGTTTGACCAGGTTCCAGAGGTAACAACCGAGGATGGGACTCCGGGTACGGGAGGTGATGGTCAAGGTGGAGCCAATGAGCGCCAGACCTCGACCAGCGCTTTTGATGAGCAAGGCGCTGGGTCTGGCGGTGGGAGATCCCCCGACCAGCGCTTATCCGAGGGGCCTCGCTTCAGTTATCATGAGCCGGCCGGCTCAACTCAAGTGCCCCCGAATGCGCCGCTTCCTCCTCCAGAGGCGAACGCACTTGGCGCAATTGGGCGTACCGTGGAGCCAGCCGAGACTGAGGAGGTATCAGTGACCCCAGAGGAAGAAGTTGTGGATATTCCTCGACCACCAAGATCTCCGGAGCGAATAGTCAGAGTGGCGTGCCAGCGGGCTGGCGAATGGGTTTTTCATGAGGAGAACACTGAGAACCGCCCAATGAAAAATTTTGACCGTATGCTCAGCCAACTCCACAAATATGCGCAGGTAATCTTTCGAAGGGTGGCATGCCGTGAGGATGTAGTGTCTTGAAACTGAATTGAAGTATTTGTGTTAATTTGCAGGGATTGTCGGACTTGTCGGAAGAGCGCCACAAATGTTTCGAGTCTATTGGCCCTTTGGTCGATGCGAATGACAAGCTTGAAGAAGCATGCGCACGCTACCGAGCCGATCTTGATAATGCTCGCCAGGTTGAAGCCGAGCTGCGTGAAACCACACAGAGGCAATCGTTGGAAATCGCGCGGCTGCGCCGTGAAAATGAAGGTATGGTTCGATAGCTGCCGGTGAGTGGAAATTCCAGTTTTGACTCAACTTTGTTGGAACAGAGCTCGCTTCGCAGGTCGCTGTTGAGAAGCTGAAAGCACAAGATGGCGAGACCGCAGCCGCTAAGGAGAAGACGCGGGCCGACGACCTCGAGAAGGAGCTTGAAGGTGACCTGTTTAAACTTTTCGATTCCATGCATATTGTTTTCTGATTGATTATAACGGACTGTGGGTGCTTGTTGACATAGGGAGACGTCGCTCTTGGCAAAACCAAATTGCAATGGTTTGCCAAGACGTGAAGACCTGGGAAGCACGGTGTCATGCCATGATCCGAGGGATTGCCCCAGTTTTGGACGCGGTATATGCGAGTGGTCAGTCCGTAGAACTTCTGCCTCGGCCAGCTGGAACAATGTGCTGGATTATGGGCGGCTATGAAGAAATTTGTAGATGGTGCTGGCGAGCAGGTGGCTTCATATGTTCTTGCCGTTGTGCGAGTGCATTATCCAGGGATCGACGTGAAGAGGCTGGGGAGCGGCTTCCATAGAAACACTTCGGAAACTGTTGAAGGTCCTTAAACACCTGTTTTACCGTCAACATTTGACCCTAAAATCCACCAAAAAGGCATGAAATGTAGTCAAATAGGTTTCAAACTAACCAAATTCCACATGTCCATAGAATCTTATTTGAATGCAGGATTTGAACCAAATTTGGACATTTTGACCCACCAGGAGACAAGCCTACTCAGTAGGGCCCAAATGGGCCTAAGAGAGGTGGCGCCCGCCACCCCTAGGTGGCGCCCGCCAGCCACAAGTGGCGCCCGCCACTTGGGTTGGCCCAAGTTGCAACCCCTGCCACGTCACCGATCCGTGTGACCACCCCAGGGCCAAATCCTGGCCCTTGGTCACTAGGTCAGTGGCATCAGACGGCTCAGGAGAGAGTGGCGCGGATCAAGGCTGAATGGCGGTTGCTAGGACATGCAACCGAACTCCAAACCGCCTCGGACAACCTCCTGGATGCCGTTGGATCAATGCCGGTGCATCCAACGGCCAGGGCACTGGCGGCCGCCAGTAGGGAGTGGCGCCCACCACCTGACCTAACCCTAGGTCGGTGGGCTGCCCCCTATAAGTACCCCCCTCACTCACTTGGGCTATAAATACCCCCCTGGAGGCACCTCTTCATTTGTACCATCTCAAGCAAAGCAACACCAAGTAAGAGAAGTGAGAGTTAGGTTAGAAGCTCAGAGAGCTTAGGCAAGTTGGTAGCTAGTTGAGCAAGGCATCTTCGCCCTCGCGGTAGCGCTGCTCAAGGCTTAGCTCAAGAGTAGAGGCGTGCGAGTGATCGGTCTTGGAGCTGGGAAGAGTCTTCCTTCATCTCCAGTTCAGGTTTTGCTCTTGTTACTCAAGCATTTACTATATTCCATTTCATCATTTCAAGTATTACTTTATTCTACTTATCTGTATTGAGTGGTATACTTGATTGATTGCTTGAGTGCCTAGCTATCCTACAGTTCAATTCACTTAGCCATAGTAGTTAATCTCTAGTGAGCTTAGTGTTTGATCTTTGCCAATAGGTTGCTTAGTTAGTTTTGTGTTTATCTTATTAAGTCAAGTATTTGCTCTGACGTCCGCAAGGGTGTCTCTATTCAAAGCTAGGGTAGAGATAGTTAGAATATAGTTAAGTGTGGTGCTTAGTTATAGACTTACCTTCAGATACGGCTGGACCCCCGGATAGCTGTGGTAGCAAGCAGGTGGTGACAGCCCTGTGCGCCTTGAATTCCACCACGTAGTTGGCCCAGTTTAACAGTAAGGCTCGTTGTGCTAGCGTTCAACCTAAGTAAGTGGTAAAGGCTAGTACGCCTCGATACTTGACAAGATAGGACTAAAACTTTACTTAACTTAGCAGCTTTATTGTCTTTTGTCTGCCCTGTTTTGTAACTATCTTGCTTCATAGTTATCTTGCTTAGTGGTTACCTAGGATTAGTTATCAGTAGTAGTTAGTTATCCTTAGTTATCATATTTCCCTTCAACTATCTATCTATCTAGTTATCCACCGTACCTTAGCCATCCATTTCATCCTTACCTAGCCACCCATATATTCTTTCTAGCCTCTCTTCTCCCCTTTTCCCTTTTCTCTTTTCTTCGACTCTCATCCCCTCCTTGACTCAACTCATACACCACCCTAGCCTTCCCTTGGGATCAAATAAATCGACACCTGGTACTCCAAGGCGAAGTGCTACTACGATAGTTCTGTGCGCTTGCAGAATCTCCTCTTGGTAGATTGCATTCTCGCTAGCTAGCTCCTACTAGTGTCGGGACTGACAACCCCGCTTGGCATTAGTAGATAGCTACTTTAGTTACCCTATCCTAGGTGTAGCTAAGAACTACCAACAAGCATTTCTGGCGCCATTGCCGGGGAAGGCAATCGGTGTATCGATTGAGTCTGTGTCGAATTTATCTTCGCTTAAGCTCCTGCTTAGCGAATCCCATCTTACCCCATTCTTTCTTTCCTTAACTCTTCTTATCTTTTTCCTTCATCTTCTTCAACTTCTATCTTTCTTATCTCATTCTATCTTCACGATGGCCAACAAAGCCATTCATGATTTTTCTGCTCCTTCTGCCGCTAATATAGCGATAGGACCAGACGTGATCGATGCCAACCTCAATTTTGAATTGAAACCGGCTCTGATCACGATGGTCCAAGCTAGCTCGTTCTGTGGCAAGGCTCATGAGGATGCCAATGCTCACCTCCAACAATTCTTGGAGATTTGCGGCACCTTCACCATTAAGGGGATAACCCAAGAAGCCATCCGTCTTCGTCTCTTTCCTTTCTCTTTGCTAGGAAAAGCGAAGCAATGGTTCTATACCGATCGCAACGCTGTAGACACATGGGACAAGTGTTCCAATGCTTTTCTCGCCAAATTCTTTCCTATGGGCAAGACGAATGCTCTTCGCAACAAAATCTCCAGCTTTACGCAACAAGCCGAGGAATCTATTCCCGAGGCTTGGGAGAGGTTGCAAGAGTATGTCGCTGCTTGTCCGCACCATGGTACGGAGGACTGGCTATTGATCCAGAACTTCTACCATGGCCTAACCCCACTCTCTAGAAGTCATTTGGATGCCGCCTCCGGCGGTGCATTCTTTTCTCTGAATGTTGCAGATGCTAAGGCTCTCATAGAGAAGATGGTGGAAAACCAAGGATGGAATGACGAAAGACTACAGCCCCGTAAGCGAGGTATGCATTCCCTTAAGGAGGCCGACATGATCGTGGCCAAGATAGACCTGCTGGCAAAGAAGCTGGACAGCTGTGAGAAGATGAACCAACAAGAGAGTGTCCAATATCTGGAATCCTACATGACTTGTGAAGTCTGTGGAGAAACCAGACATTCTGGGAGCCACTGCCCCCAGCTACATGAAGATTTGAACTTCATCAACAACAGTAACGGTTTCCGTCAACAGAATCAAGGATGGAATCGGCACTCCAATTCTCGAGGTAACAATTCATTCCCTCGCTCTAATTTTCATAATTCTGATGATTTCTTGTTCTTAAAGAATTTAGTTTACTCACAAGGTAGAACTACTGAATTTTTGAATAAGAAATTAATGGCGAATGATAAAGCCCTTGAGAATATAAATGCTACATTGGAAGATTTCTCATCTGCTCTGAAAAATCAACTTAGCTTTAATAAGATGTTAGAAACCCAATTAGCTCAAATTGCTGCTATCATACCATCTTTTGAATCTAGCAAAATTCCTGCTAAACCCGACATGAAAACTGCTAATATGGTTGAAATAAAATATTTTAACTATTATGAAGATCAAACCATGACTGTTAAAAAGGGTGATCCTGGTAGTCCCATAATTAGATGCTCAATCTTTGGTGAAGTCTTTAAAAATGCCATGTGTGATTTAGGATCGAGCGTGAACATTTTATCTAAAGATTTCTATGAAAACTCATTCTTTCCACCCATGTCATCCACATCTGCCTATGTTGTGCTAGCTGATCAATCCACTTGCTATGTAGAATGAATAGTTTAGTGTTTACGTGTTCATATTAGAGGTTCCTATGTTCCTGCTGATTTTATAATACTAGATATGGGAAATAGGAAAGATGTGCCTCTAATCTTAGGTAGACCCTTCTTGAATACTGTTAATGCTTGCATATATGTGGGAAGTGGTAAAATTCAAATGACATTAGGAGGGAGGAAGGAAATATTCTCCTTCTCCCGAGGTCCCGCATATGCCGCTAACATGCAGGTAGCAAAGCCCGTTCATACCAAGAAGAGGCACCCAGGAACAAGGTGGAACAAAAAGAAAGAACCACCTCTTCCTAAGTTGTGTGATTCACATAACAAAGGAGAGGTGCCAAAAGAAGAAGAACCCAATGGAGTACTAAGAGAAGAAGTGCCCAAGAAAGAAGATCCACCCGATAAGGATGAAACTCCATGGACCTAAGGTATGGTTTTACTTTTAATTTTTATTTCCCTTCAATTTTCCCTTTTCTAAATAAATAACATATGTCATGCATGCAACTAAAAAAATCAGTTATCATTAGTTTTATGCATAGGTATATGTTAACTTAGTTAGAATAATAAAATATCATAATAGGACAGTTTCCCTTTTCACAACATTAGATAGTTTCCCTTTTAATAAAATGAGAACAAGAGCTCTGACTGAGACGAAGAAGATCTTGTCACCAAGCAAGAAGCCAGCTTGGGGGAGACTCCCGCTCCAATAAGGTATGTCTCAAGCCTACACTTTACATTCAGTTCTTAAATTCTATATCTTTTGAATGTCACATGCTTGCCTAAATAACCACTCCATGAATAAAACTGATAATATCTGCTTAAACAAGTTGAAACCTGAATAAGATTTGAAATATGTCATGCAAATGCTATTGTTCTGGTTTGAATGACTAGTCTTATCTAAAATTGTAGCTTTTGTGGGTTGCACATGCTTTAACTGAAATCATGCTTAATGAATAAAGTTAGTAAGAAATGGAGTAATTCTTTAAACTTGTTAAGGTGAAATTAGGACCTAATCTGGAGGATTTCTTTTAAAAATTATGAAAACCTTGCTAGAAGTTCCTCCTAGATTTTATCCCATCCCACCACCAGCCAAATATTTGTTAGTCATTAGTCAAAACCACAAAGAGCTTTGTTTGTGTTGAGCTTTGTTAGACCTCATAGATCTTAGTAGAGAAGCTTATCATATCTTTTGAATCAAGATTCACGTACACCCACCATAATTTGCCTACTTTCCACTTTGGAAGTTTGCAACCACCAAATAAATTGCTTATTCTCTACACCGGAGATATGCAATACCCTGCCAAACATCCCATTGCTAGCCTTATGCTTATTCCTACACTAGGAATAAGCATTTCTCCCTCCTCCCCTTTTTCATTTCAAAAATCCTTTCCTATAGATGTTTGGGGAAATCTAGAGCTAAAAGAGAGAGAAAAAAAATGAGCAAAGTAGCTCAAGAAAGGACTATGTCCTGAAGAAAAAAAGTGAGCAAAGTAGCTCAAAAGAGGACTATGTCCTAAGAAAATGTGAGGACACATCTTTTGTCTACTCACTATGTATCCAAAAAAAAGAGAAGAGAGTCATCATTAGCTCTAGACCCCAGATATTAACTAGAAGGATTATGAAATACCTCTCTATACACTTCCACATAACCACACATGCACATCTTGATTAATTTTTATGATTTGCTGCTCCTTATGATCTGAGTGTCTAGCTTAGCAATAAACATCAGGCAATTTTCTCACAGTTCTTAGCCTACCTATAACTCCACATATCATTCTTTAGAAATAGGAGAGGCTACATTTTGGTCTAAGTGAGGATTTAAACACCATTGAGTGATTGAGTGAATCTTGGAGGACTTAAGCAAGTTGTTATCTTTTGAAAACCTTAAAAAAAACCTCCAGACAGAATCCTAGTCAAACATAAGCAAGATAAAAGTTTCCTATCTACTGCTTTATTTCACTCTTGCATGTTTGAAGTAAAAAGCTATAAGTCCCACATTGCTATGATTATTGATATGTGCTAAGTTATTTCTCACTATACAATATGCACTTGCATACATCTTAATTTTGCTATCTTTTCATGCTTAATGCTTAAACCGCATTATTGCTCGAGGACGAGCAACAGGTTAGCTTGGGGGAGTTTGTTGACGGTCCTTAAACACCTGTTTTACCGTCAACATTTGACCCTAAAATCCACCAAAAAGGCATGAAATGTAGTCAAATAGGTTTCAAACTAACCAAATTCCACATGTCCATAGAATCTTATTTGAATGCAGGATTTGAACCAAATTTGGACATTTTAACCCACCAGGAGACAAGCCCACTCAGTAGGGCCCAAATGGGCCTAAGAGAGGTGGCGCCCGCCACCCCTAGGTGGCGCCCGCCAGCCACAAGTGGCGCCCGCCACTTGGGTTGGCCCAAGTTGCAACCCCTGCCACGTCACCGATCCGTGTGACCACCCCAGGGCCAAATCCTAGCCCTTGGTCACTAGGTCAGTGGCATCGGACGGCTCAGGAGAGAGTGGCGCGGATCAAGGCTGAATGGCGGTTGCTAGGACATGCAACCGAACTCCAAACTGCCTCGGACAACCTGCTGGAAGCCGTTGGATCAATGCCGGTGCATCCAACGGCCAGGGCACTGGCGGCCACCAGTAGGGAGTGGCGCCCGCCACCTGACCTAACCCTAGGTCGGTGGGTTGCCCCTTATAAGTACCCCCCTCACTCACTTGGGCTATAAATACCCCCCTGGAGGCACCTCTTCATTTGTACCATCTCAAGCAAAGCAACACCAAGTAAGAGAAGTGAGAGTTAGGTTAGAAGCTCAGAGAGCTTAGGCAAGTAGGTAGCTAGATGAGCAAGGCATCTTCGCCCTCGCGGTAGCGCTGCTCAAGGCTTAGCTCAAGAGTAGAGGCATGCGAGTGATCGGTCCTGGAGCTGGGAAGAGTCTTCCTTCATCTCCAGTTCAGGTTTTGCTCTTGTTACTCAAGCATTTACTATATTCTATTTCATCATTTCAAGTATTACTTTATTCTACTTATCAATATTGAGTGGTATACTTGATTGATTGCTTGAGTGCCTAGCTATCCTATAGTTCAATTCACTTAGCCATTGTAGTTAATCTCTAGTGAGCTTAGTGTTTGATCTTTGCCAATAGGTTGCTTAGTTAGTTTAGTGTTTATCTTATTAAGTCAAGTATTTGCTCTGATGTCCGCAAGGGTGTCTCTATTCAAAGCTAAGGTAGAGATAGTTAGAATATAGTTAAGCGTGGTGCTTAGTTATAGACTTACCTTCAGATATGGCTGGACCCCCGGATAGCTGTGGTACCAAGCAGGTGGTAATAGCCCTGTGCGCCTTGAATTCCACCACGTAGTTGGCCCAGTTTAACAGTAAGGCTCGTTGTGCTAGCGTTCAACCTAAGTAAGTGGTAAAGGCTAGTACGTCTCGATACTTGACAAGATAGGACTCAAACTTTACTTAACTTAGCTGCTTTATTGTCTTTTGCCTGCCCTGCTTCGTAACTATCTTGCTTCGTAGTTATCTTGCTTAGTGGTTACCTAGGATTAGTTATCAGTAGTAGTTAGTTATCCTTAGTTATCATATTTCCCTTCAACTATCCATCTATCTAGTTATCCACCGTACCTTAGCCATCCATTTCATCCTTACCTAGCCACCCATATATTCTTTCTAGCCTCTCTTCTCCCCTTTTCCCTTTTCTCTTTTCTTCGACTCTCATCCCCTCCTTGACTCAACTCATACACCACCCTAGCCTTCCCTTGGGATCAAATAAATCGACACCTGGTACTCCCAGGCGAAGTGCTACTACGATAGTTCTGTGCGCTTGCAGAATCTCCTCTTGGTAGATTACATTCTTGCTAGCTAGCTCCTACTAGTGTCGGGACTGGCGGCTCCTCCGGCGAAACCATCTCCACCACTCGACTCCTCTCGTCTTTCCGCACCGATGGTTACCCCTCTCAAGCCTAGCGACGCGGCGGATCAAGCTCAACGTCGGCAATGGCGGCCACGGCGGCGCGGACTCACCATGCCGGGCACCTCCGGCCATGTCGAGGCTAACCAACACCCAGTTCCTACTCCACATACCTCCATGGACCTAGCGCAAAGCTCTGATGCTAGGGTTTCCACCCCGAACACCCGGAACCACGGCCATGCCACCCTCGGCGACCATGGCGGATGGCGGCGACGGCGTACCGAGGCGCTCGAACCCTAATCGGCTAAACCGGCTCCCGTTACTCCCTCCATAGACTTCACTGACCCACGAACGCACGCTGGGACAACATGAAACCCACGGGAAGGGGACCGACCATGGCGGACCGAGCTCGGCGGTCATGGCGGGAGCTCGTCCCGTGGCTCACCTATGGCTTGCCGGGAGGCGCTGGCTAGAGCAGGCGACACAGAAGGTCAAGGCGAGGCTGGCGGTGCGGTTTGCGGGGCGAAGGCACGACGGACGGCGGCGGAACGGCTTTTCCCCCCTTTTCTTCCGCTCGGTCGCCGACGAGAACGAACAGAGGCAAAGGCAGAGGGAGGAGGCGCGTCTGGCCGTGCAAGTGCGCATTCAGGCGTCAAAAGCTCGCCACGCCGCGCGCGCTGGCTGGGCCGGTCGGGAATCGGGCGCCACGCGGCGGCCAGCTTCTGCGCGCGGTCGGCCACGACGCCGCGCGGTTTGAACTAAATCAGGCGATTCAGTTGCCTAATGGTCGACTAACGGCCCATCTTCAAACCCGGTTAACTCTTAAACCACTCCATGAAATGCTAAACCAACTGCACCATAGGTTAGAGCTACATACCAGCTACAACTTTGGTTATAAGATCGATCACTGGTTCGACTTGGTTTAGGCTCGGGAAGATGCTAAACATGGCTAGGTCGAACTGAAACCTGGTTTTAGGACTTAAGAAAATTTCTAAGTCCAAAACTCATCCAATTCTGCCTTGTGGGCCCTAAAACACCTTGTTAGACCCATTTTCATGAGTTGGCCTTAAAACAACTTTTGTTCTACTCAAAATTCTACACACTTTTGATTAAGGGCACTCAGCCATGCAAAGCTTTTATCAAGGAGGTTTTAGTTAGTCAAACAAAAGGACTCTTTAGGCTCTATAGGGTTGACTAAGGTTTAGCAACTTGATTAGCCAAAATGACCAGTATAAACATGGCCTCATTTTGACTCCTCAACATAGTTAGATGGTTAGGAAAACCAAACCACTCCAAGACAAGCCAAACAACCACACATTATTGCAGGTTTATATGCATACCAACACATGAAATAACATTTTATGTGAGAAAGAAAGCAACATATGAATGCTCCATGCTCATGAGATGATTATGCATGATGAGCTGATGATGTTATGCTAGCTTAACACCAGAGGTGTTACAGCGTTCGGCCTCAATTTTGTCTTGAGGAACGTCTGCACTGGTGAGGTATTTTATAAACTGCTCGCGCCAATCATTGCTTGTTCGTTGTATTGAAGCAATGGTCTGGTCTGGCGCGGTCTGCTCGGCAGTCCCGCATGTTCCCTGTTCAATGGACGGTTTGACCAGATCTTGGACGAACACGCCATGAGGGATCTGTGCCCTTGATGAACCTATCTTGGAGAGAGCATCAGCGGCTTGATTGTCTGCCCGTACTACGTGCTGGAACTGTAAACCATAGAACTTTCCCTCAAGTTTTCTTATCTGAGCGACGTATGCATCCATCTTTTCGCTGGTGGCGTCCCAATCTTTGTTGACTTGGTTTATGACTAGAGCAGAATCGCCGAAGACTTCCAACCTTTTAACTCCAAGCTCGATCACAATTCGAAGACCATGTAGGCAGGCTTCGTATTCTGCTGCGTTGTTGGATGCTTTAAAATGAATCCGGAGGACGTAGCTCAGCTTGTCTCCGGAGGGAGAAATAAAGTGTACCCCAGCTCCTGCGCCCTCTAGGTTTAACGACCCGTCGAAGTACATCACCCAGTGCTCAGTGCTGGTCGGGGGAATTGGGGTCGTCATATCGGTCCATTCGACGATGAAGTCGACGAGCGCTTGGGATTTAATGGAAGTACGACTGCGGAACTCAAGGGAAAAGGGGCTTAACTCCAGAGCCCATTTTATTATACGACCATTGGCATCCTTATTGTGCAAAATGTCTCCCAGTGGGTACTCGGTAACCACCGTAATAGAGAAATAATCAAAATAATGCCGCAGTTTGTGGGACGTAATTAATATTGCGTATAACAACTTTTGTACCTGGGGATACCTTGATTTTGAATCATTGAGTACTTCACTGATGTAATAGACTGGACGTTGCACCTTGTACGCTTGCCCTTCTTCTTCTTGTTCCACGACCACGACTGTGCTTACTACCCGGTCGGTAGTCACTATGTAAATGAGCAAGGTTTCGCCGTCCCTTGGTACGACTAGCAGAGGTGGCGTTGTGAGAAGCTGCTTGAGCTCTTGAAATGTGGCATTGGCTTCTTCTGACCACTCGAACTTCTCAGAGGCTTTGAGTAACCTGAAAAACGGAAGGCCTTTTTCTCCGAGGCGCGAGATGTAACGACTTAGAGCAGCCATGCATCCAGTCAACTTCTGGACGTCTTTTATATTTTTCGGAGGCTTCATTTTCAAAATAGCCTCAATTTTTTCCGGGTTAGGCCTCAGGCCGTCTTTGCTTACTATGTTACCCAGTAGGATGCCGGACGGGACCCCGAAGGTGCACTTTTTAGGATTGAGCTTCCACCGGAATTTATTTAGGGCCGCAAAAGTTGCGCGTAGATTGTCTATTAATGTAGGAGCCAGCTTTGTTTTTACAACGATATCATCGACGTAAGCTGCTACGAGCTCTGCTCGAATTTCCTCATCTAAGCATTTTTGTATCGCCCTTTGGTATGTGGCCCCTGCATTTTTGAGGCCGAAAGACATTGTTGTGTAACAATATGTTCTGAAAGGGGTAATGAATGACGTTTTGGCCTAGTCTTCTTCTCTCAGAGAGATTTGGTGGTAGCCGGAATAACAATCTAGGAAGGATAGGAGCTCGCACCCGGCTGTTGAGTCGACGAGTTCGTCGATTTGGGGTAAGGCAAAGGAGTCTTTAGGGCAGTGTTTGTTAAGATCGGTATAATCAACGCACATTCTCCATTCTTTATTCTTCTTTTGAACTAAAACCGGGTTGGCTAACCAATCCGGATGATACACTTCTTTTATAAATCCGGCAGCTAAAAGCTGGGTGATTTCTACCCTAATTGCCTCCTTCTTGTCGCGAGCGAACCGTCGTAGCTTCTGCTTGATTGGCTTGGCGGTCTTCAAAACATCCAAGGAGTGCTCGACCAGCTCCCGAGGTACACCGGGCATGTCCGCGGGTTTCCACGCGAAAACACTTACGTTCTCCCTCAGAAAGCCGATGAGCGCGCTTTCCTATTTGGGATCGAGGTCAACCCCAATACGCGCCATCTTGCTTGGATCTCCTTCGACCAGCTCCACTTCCTTGAAATCCTTACTCCTGGTTGCCGCGCGCTTAGCTTCCTTGACTGGGATAGTCTGCTCCTCTGGAGCCACCTTTACTGCATCTACGCATGTTTCCTCCATGCGGATTGAGAGGTCGTGAGCTTGAGCAGTTGCAAAGCTCTCCTTCTCGCATTCGTAAGCTATAGAGATGCCTCCCCTTATGCTTAAAACGCCATTCTCGGAAGGCATTTTCAGCAGTAGGTATGTGTAATGCGGAACCGCCATGAATTTGGTCTCGGCCGGGCGGCCTAATAATGCGTGATAAGACCCTTCAAAGTCTGCCACGACAAAATTGATGTAGCAGATACGGTGGCGCTCCTTCATGCCAAACTGAACTGGTAGAGTGATCTGACCCAAAGGCTGGGAGGCCTGGGACGGGAGGATCCCCCAAAAAGGGGCGTCATAAGGCTCGAGGTCGCTTATCGTGATGCTGAGCTCCGGTAGTGCGTGTTTGAACAATATATCGAGGGCGCTACCACCATCGACTAACACTCTCTCGAATCGTACTCCGTCGATAGTCGGGTCAACGACAAGCGGAAAATGACCAGGTTCGGGGACCTTGGCCCATTGATCAGCTCTGCTGAACGAAATTTCTTGGTGTGACCAGGCTAGGTAGCTGGGGTCTGATATCCTTTCGTCAACTCGGTCGACGGAGTAGACCGCGTGCTCAATTAGCTTGCGAACTCTTTTGTCGGCTAAGATTGCCTTTCCACCGAATATGGTTCGTACGGATTTTTTGGCTTCTCTGAAGCCTCCGTGCTTCGGGTTCCTTCCTGGGTCTTAGTCGTCATCATCATCTTCTTGAGGATCTTTCCCTTCACTATGCCTCAGAGATCTATCTTCAGTATTGGGGCGCTGTTTCTTCAAACCATTGCGGAATATGGCTTTGAACCCCCTGCATTCTTCCATTGTATGTCCTACACCAGTGTGTGCCGGACAATCTTGCTTTAGAATCTTGAAATAAGCTGAGTCGTAGTTGCGCTTGCCCCCGGCCTTGGTATTATTGACCTCGTTACCCGGAGCTCGACCAGGGTTGGGTTGTCTTCTTCTTTCATCTCAGTTGTCGACCCTTCGGTTAGGGCATCGGTTGTCCCTAAACCCTTCTCGGCGATCATCATAGGCCTCGTCACGCCGGTCTCCGCGATGATTGTTTCGTTGGAGATCATCGTGTCGAGGCCTCTGGCCTCGGCGATCATCCGCAAGCTGTGAGTTATATTCTTCTGCCCGAGCCCAGCTCTGGGCTATATTAAGTAGCTCTTCGACCGTTCTTGGCTCTTTGCGCAGCAGCTTATTCCTCAGTCCATGATGGTGTAATCCTCTTATGAAAGCCGAGATAGACTCGTCATCTGTAACGTTAGCTACCCGAATTCGAGCATCAGAGAAACGACAGATGTACTCTCGTAAAAGCTCACCAGGGCGATCCTTGACGCGCTCTAGGTCGTATATGCTGGCGGGCTGCTGACAGGTAGCTTTGAAGTTAGATATGAATGCCTTTTTTAGGTCGGACCAGCCATCGATGGAGTCAGAAGGGAGGCTAAGGAGCCACTGGCTTGCAGCTTGATTAAGGACCACATGCAAATAGTTGGCCATGACGTCTCCTCCTCCACCGGCTGCCCGTATTGCAGTTTCGTATAGCATGATCCGTTGACAAGGGTCCGCCTTTCCGTCGTATGACCTCAGGTCGTGAATCTTGAAACCTCTTGGCCAAATGACAGATCGGAGCCTTGTCGTAAACTGTCTTGGACCGGTGAGGGTTTGATCTAGGAGGCCGTGCTCACGATCCCATTTGTTACGTCTTTCCATCTCTTGACGGAGCCTCGTATCTTTAGAATCCTCAATGTAGTTGCGTAGATCGGATCTTTCAGTAATATGGTCGCGCAGGTCTCGGGGCCCGGCACTTGGGTTATTCCTGGCACGCTGGTCGGCTCCGCCGCCTCGGCCGCCTCTATGGTTATCGCGGTTGTTGTGGCGATCCTAATTACTACTGGACTCCGGGTGGGGGTCTGGGTCCCTGCGACTTCTTCTAGATCCAGCGGGAGCGACATGAGATGGTCCCGCCACCTGGTCTTGGACTTGTACTAGAGACGCCTTCAAGTATGCCCCAAGCTGCTCAAGTTGGGGCGTCACTGGGAGATTCTCGACCATGTTCTTTGCCATGGCGAGATTGGCTTAGTGTTGACGCTCACTAATGCTCAAAATTAACCATCAACTATTGCATGAAGGGAAAATTGGTTGTGTAGCATCGAAAGATCACGATCTCCGTAAAATACCATTGAAAGTTTGTGCCCCCGTAAAATACCACTGAAAGGTTGGACTCTGAACTCAAAATAGCATTCTATTAAAATGAACTAACGGGGCTGTTAACTGAGACAAAAATACCCCTAGTGAGAACAAAATAAACAACAGTCATTTACCAATAAGAGCACATACGGATGAGCACGGACAATCATATTCCAGCAGCTACAGTGGCAATACAAGCGCATCCTAGCATATATGAGCACTTACATTCACAACAACCACTCATCAGTAACCATTTCTCATAGGGAGTAATAAAGACATGCACCCAATACTTAAATTAGAGGATAGATTTCAACAGAGTAACGGTTTAGACATAACAAAGGGGACATGTCTGCTAACACATACATTAGTTCAAGGGATCCCTTAGTTGAACACATGCATCCATAGTCTAACTAGAACATTACAGTAGTACAATAGATAGCATTCGAACTAACAAAGCCATTGATTAGCCTATGATAAGCCTTCTTGCAATTCCTCCAGGGGATATGTCTGCTGCTGCCCTGCTCCTTGTTGTAGGTCCTGGACTGATAGGGCTACAAGTAGAAGCTGCCATCCTTCTTGTTGTTGGCCCTGGACTAACAGGTGGTTGTGTGACTAAGGAAGTAGAAGGTGCAGATTCTTTCTTGGATTTTTTTGGACCTTTTTTGGAGGTAGATGTACTGCCCTTCTCTTTCCTTTTCCTACACAAAAGGAAGGTATCAGCCATACTTAACAAAAGATCATATATATATATATATATTTCAACAAAAGTGAGAAGGGGTCAATTTACCTTGAATTACTAGGACCTGCAGGTGGCATTTCCACAGCTAGTTCAGTCGGGGGCTCACTACAACCCTTCTCAATATGCCCAAACTGGAAGCACCTTTTGCATTGGTAAGGACCCCTTTTTCCTGGCTCACCCTTACTTTTGATCCTCTTCACTCTTGGCCTACCTGCAGACCTTTCAAGCTTTGGAGGCACCATTACAAACCCGGGATCAACAATAGGCCATTGTGACTTGTCAACCATTGGATTGACCACAAACTGATAAGTAGCCTTGAACCGTTGAACCGAGTAGTAATCATGAACAAAGTCTTCAAGTTTATTTTGTCTTAGTGAACCTATAAAGGCTATAACATGGGTGCAAGGTTTCCCAGAAATATGCCACTGACCACATGAACATGTCTTGCTTTCAAGGTCCACAGCATGCCTCCAAGGATAGTTGTCCTTAGTCAATCCAGATACCTCAGCCTTGAGACCACCACTCCCCTTAATTGTGTACTTCAAGTTTCTACTCTTCATCTTCAGCTCATTTATAACACTAGGAAGAATGGGCCCTTCAAGTTTGTTAGCTATATGCTGCCTCATAGCTATCTTTTCCATGATCATACCCCTAATTGTGTCCACGAGGACGTCCACGGGGAACCCTTTCGTCTCTTTAATCCAGTTGTTGAAGGACTCTGATAGGTTGTTGTTCACATAGTCAACCTTGCACTCCCCTGAGAACTTAGCTCGAGACCAAATTTGTTTGTGCTCTGCTTGCAAGTAAGGAATTGCTGCTGGACAATTATCTCCAATTTTGTCCCAAAGCCAGTGATGCCTCCTAGGAGTACATGCCCAAGCACAAGGCCACATGTACTTTAACACATCTCCGTCGAAGTGCTTTCTAAAATTATGCATGAGGTGCCTAAAACACTCTCTATGCTCAACTTCACCTTTGAAGACGTTGTGGACTGCTGTCTCTAAGCCTTTGCAAGCATCTGTGTGTATTGTGAGCCCATGTGGAGTTCCAATTGCTCTCTTCAATTGCTTCAAAAACCATGTCCAATCAGTTTTTGTCTCCTTGTAAAAAATTCCATATGCCACCGGGTACATCTAATTATGTCCATCAATTGCTGTTGCTGCAGCTAGCTGCCCATTATATTTACCTGTGAGGTGAGTAGAATCAACCCCAAGGTATGGCCTGCAACCAGCGAGAAATCCATCCACACAAGCTTTGATTGCCACAAACATTCTACAAAAATATACTTGACCATCCTTTTTGTTCCTTTTGCAATCAATCTCTACTATGCTTCCAGGACATGTACCTTCTAACTCGGCTTTGAAACTCCACAACATTCTAAAACTTTCGTCCCAAGTGCCATGTAGGCCTTTCAGTGCAAGTTGTCTTCCTTCCCACACCTTATTATATGACATTTTGATCGGGAACCGTCTTTCAAGCTCAACTTGTAATTTCTTTGCTCCCAAGTCTGGATCAGACTTGAGTACCTCTGTTGCTCTATCAGCAATCCAGGCTTTGCTAGCCTCCTTACCCCTCACTTGGCTGGTGCTAGCACAAGTATGACTAGGACCTATTGACACAACCTGAAAATAATAGAAGATACGAGATCTGAATTTAGTGTTTAAATATGAAGAAAACATGGAAAAACATGCATAGTAGTATACCATGAAAGTCGAGGTATGGGATCTAAAATAATTAAAAGAACATTGAAAAAAACTTGCATAGTAGTATACCATGAAAGTGGTGCAACCAAGAAGTTTCTTTGCATGAACTTTCCATCCACATTTTAGATCTCCACATCGTGCCCTATATCTTGATTTATCACTATGCTCAATAAATGTTTGAAACTCCCTTTTTATGGCATATTGCTTGATCATTGGTACGAATGCCTGTTTATCAGTAAATGTTGAACCTTCCTTTATATCAGGGTTGTCTCTGTCATATGTACTGTATGGAACATACGGATCATCCCGCAACATGGTGGCTTCATCACTGGGCACAACCTCAGGATCATTGTCTTCACTTACAAATTTGTTGTTGTCCATTTTCTTGTTTTCTTGCTGCACTTTCTCATTACTTGTTTCTTCATGTACCTTATTGAAATACCTCCACTCTTCATCAGCTCCAACTGGATCATCTCCCTCATGATCAACACCAGGCTCCATATAATGGTCACCCTCCTCCTCCTCCTCCTCTACTGTGGAAGGACCAGCAGCTGTAACACCAAGTTGCGGTTGGAAGGCCCATTCTAGACCATCCAATTCTACGCTTACATGCATCCTCTGAAACATTTCTGTGAGCTGAAGCTGTACGCCGTTCTTTTCAGCTAGCACTTCTTTTTCTTCATCTGACACTTGTCTTTCATTCTCCATTTCAGTCACAGTCAAAGCCATATCAACATGCTCACATCTATCTATAGTCATGATAAACTCCACCCTTTTTGAAGCTCGCAGCAAAGTTAGAAGCTCTTGGTCACTACCAAGGCGAACTATTCTATTGTTCTGATCCACAAACCAGAAATTTGCTTCCTGATAGGTAGCCCAACTGAAGTGCTTGAAAACATCTTTTTCCATGTCAATGATGGAGTACTCTTCTGCATCCACCCACCAATCCAAGCGTCTACCCTTTTTATACACAGATCGATCATCCTCAACAGTTGAGTATGAAGAAACATCAATCACTACTCTACATGCATTGGTCAGATCGATCCTGAAATAGTAGCAGTGCAAATAAATTAGCACTGCTACAAAAATTAGCACTGCTTCCAATAGTCCTTTCTCTGTTTCTCATCACTGACCATATTCTCAAACCAGATCGCACACACAAATAAACTGGATATCACAAATAATCGCATGCAACTAATTTTCAGATGCACTACAAACCATGAACTGGATATGCTGTAAACAACCATGAACTGGATATCACAAATAATTGCATGCAACTAATTTCAGATGTACTATGAACCATGATGCAGTAGATAGCTAAGGATTCGTTCTTACCCATCGGGGATATTAGATTGATGCATTGTGCTGTCGACTGTGTAGGGGCATTCTGTGGCCAGTGGAGGTGGCAGTCTGGCGAAGGCGCCACACAGGGGCTGCAGGCGTTGTTGGCGGAGGGGCGAGATGGCAAAGGCGCCGCGATGCGCAGGCCGGTCAGCGGCCTGGCGGAGACGGTGTCCGGTGGCTGGCGGAGGGACGAGTTGGCAGAGGCGCCGCGCAGCCCAGTCGGCGGCCTGGCGGAGGCGGTGCTGGGTGGCCGGCGGTCGCCGCACGCAGGAACCGGAACCCGCGGCGGCGGAAGGGCCGAGCGAGCGTGGTGAGACCCGAGCAGAATGGTGGCCGATGGCGATGGGTGAGGATGAGATAGGATAAGGTATGGGCAAATAAGTAATTTCATGTTCGGGTTTGAGGTCAATTTAACGTTTCTGCAGGCAAAAGTTAACAGAATGGTACTTTCAGTCGACGGACGCATCTTTCAGTGCTATTTCACAGAGCCGTAAGCTTTCGATGGTATTTTACGGAGATCTGGATCTTTCGATGCTACACAACCAATTTCCCCTTGCATGAAATAACACTAAATGAATCACAAAGCATAGTTGTAGGGTTTGAAACTGACAAGTTCCACGAGTTTTGGTGCTCTCACTTGTTTTTAGGACATTCATGTTTTTACCATATAAAAGCATCTCAAATGATGAATTGGAGTGCACCATTGCGAAGGGCTCGTCGAAACGATCGAAACAGACATATCATTTGCTATATTTGGAGTCCCGGATGAAAAAATATTAATTTCACAACGAAATCTGCAAAAGAAGGATCTAGAAGACACCACGAGGCAGGCCGCCACGTGGGCCCATGGGGCCAGACCGACCAGTCCCACACCAAGACCGACCGGTCGGCCACGGAGGCCGTTTCGCCTCCGCCTTCTGGAACCTTCTTGCACCGCCTCCTAGGATGCATCTCCACCGTCCCTGAAGTCGGTTTGATCCAACGGTGGACGATAAACGTGACGCGAATCGATGACATGGCGATTCCTTGCCCCCTACTCCACCTCGGGCTATATAAGCTGCTCCAGACCCCCCTCTCCAGGCATCTCCATCTTCATTATTCATCTCCACATCAGAAACTAGGGTTTCAATTAGAAGTAGAGATCCCTCTAGATGAATCTCTTCTAGTTCATCTAGAATTAGATCTAGTTCTAGTTCTAGTTCTTGTTCTAGATGTCTAGTTCATCTAGTTGTAATTAGAGATCGGATTAGAGAGGGGAGAAGGAGAGAGCTGAGGAGGAGCCGGATCTGTCGGATCTTCCTCGACATTGTATTGGTGCAACATCTAGTTCGTCTTCATGTAATCTCCAGGTTCTTCATTTACTTTTTCCAAGTATTATATTTAATTTCAGTTCTTGCTTTATTTATTTACTGGATCTCCGCTCGTATCGAGTGCTCCCGTTAGTGTAGACGTGGTGTCTAGACTAGGGTTTACCTGAGTTTGCACCTAGCCCCACGGATAGTTGTGGTAGCCTCAGGTGGTGATAGCCCTGACGGTCGACGTAGTCCACCACGTTCGGGTTGGTGTTTGTAGGACCGTAGTCGGAGCTTCCTAGCCCCTTTCTGATCCCTTTCTGTGGCTAGTGTTCTGATGTCCCGAAATAAGTATAGTAAGCCTTTAATTAGATAGACCAACTTAGAAAACCCTAAGATCCCTCTCTAACCACATTATCATTCTTTTCTTGGACGTTCTTAATTCTTCTAGTACACTTCATGTTCCCCGTGGAAATCGATACCCTGAAATACTCTCGGGTGAAAGCTACATCAGTATCCGTGCGCTTGCGGATTTCTCTGTGTGCGTTTAAAATACCCAACACTTGGGGGGTTCTATGAACCTGATGGTTGTCACACATATCGAATGCATTGTATAAATTGTGCTGTATGTGCTATCCACCGTTAGCCTCAGCTGCTCTCCTAGTAGCTCTGTCAGCGTTTCTGGCTAAACGCTGGGCTTTGGCCTCGTCTGTTTCGCCATCCTCTGCCGGCTCATCATGGCTTATAGCGAACACTGAGCCCCCATAATGTGGGAGGGGCCCGAAACCCGGGGGATAATCCAGCGACCGATCTGGTGAGTTAGATCTGGTTGATCCTGTACTTGACGCAAAAATGGTAGTTGCAGCGAAAGTTAAAACTACCATGCAAGCATTGGGACCGGATTGCTTGAGATTGGACGACTGCTTATCCATAGTACACCGGTTCTTTGTACTTTCCTGGAAGATTTTCGTGACTTGCTCCCCGTATGCCAAGGCCGAATTCGCCAATCCATGAGGAAAAACAGGAGCAAAAAAGCTTTGCTTTGCCCTGCTCGGCTTGGGCTTCCGAGGAGGGCAGAACAAGGCCGAACGACCCGCAGGGGTGGAAGTGATGACCAGACCGGTTTGTAGTTGTGCACGACCCCCTGGTACGAACCGGTCGCCGAGGTTGTTGCCACCCTTGTTCATCATAGTCATGCTGAAGCGAACGATCTCCGGTGGAATCTGCCAAAGCAAGAGTTTTGGCAATACCTACCGTGACCCAATCGATGGATTCGATCAGGTCGGAGTTGTCAATGCACCGCCCCTGGTAGCGAGGAAGCGGTGTTTTGCTCGGGGGCTTCGACTTCGAGACCAATCTCGATGTCGACGCTCCCGGTAGATGAGATGCTTGGGGCGTCTCCATGCTTCCGACGACCAGGTCACCTCCGGTGATCCACGAAAAAGACCCGACGGTGAACGCCAAGCCCGCCGGAAGATCCATGGAAGCCGGGAAGGAAACCATCCGAGTCGTCATGATGTCCGCACACACACTCCCCACGGTGGGCGCCAGCTGTCGATGAAACACGGTCGATAGCCCACCTAGGGGTATGCCCAAGGTGGTAGATTAGCGGGGAAGGCGCGTGGAACGACGATCCGGATGTGACACAGGAACGAAACTAGATGAACACCAGGGTTTATCCAGGTTCGGGCCGCCAAATTCAGCGTAATACCCTACGTCCTGCATCGAGTTGTCTACTCTGTATATTGATGAACGTGTTTTTTAGAGGGGGGGGGTCCCTGCTCGCCTTATATAGCCGCGGAGAGCAGGGTTACAGATCCTAGAAGATCCGATCTCATAGTACGATAAGGAAACCTAGTCGATTACAATTCCATATCGTGTAGGACATGATATCTTTCCTAACCGACTACGCTTCCTTGCTTTCCAATCCTGAGAAGGTCTCCGTGCCGTCATCCGACCAACTGAGCCGCCTGACCGACCAGCTGGGTCTTGACGCCACAAACCTTCACAGCGAGTTGGGCCGGCTTTCATGAAGCAGCCCAAGCCTAGCCATGAGGGTACCTGGGTTTATACCCCCCACAGATACAAGCTTGTGAAGGACCGAATTGGCGACCAGAGGGGGGTGAATGGGAGCCTCAAATTTCTTCTCGAGAAATAGATGGCCCTTTGTAACAAAAAATCACCCCAAAAGACAAAAACTCAAACAACCGGCTAGTTCACGACCTACGAGTAGGTGGATATCCTAGGAGATGTCCTAGTGGTATAGCGAAACTATCGGAGAACCCCAAAAACCAAGCGCCAAAGCAACGGGAGAAAACTGCACTTTCAGCAGGTTACCGGACTGTCCGCGGTTGAAGGCCAGACTGTCTGCGCCTGGGTGCCGGACTGTCCGCCGGCAAAAATCTCAAAATGCAACTGTTCGGAAACAGCCCTGTCCAAGTCCCGGACTGTCCGCCGGTCACTTGACCGAGAACAGTGGTGAGCTATGTGGTTTTGCCTGGACGAACCCCGTTGCGCGGACTATCCACTGTTAGGGCGCAGACTGTCCACCAATGCCTAGAATGCCCAAAAACAACTCGGGACAAAAGCAAAATCGATTCATTCTCTACCAAATCGAATGGGGCTTCATCCAAACTTCTCCCAAGTGTTCCTCTACGTGTTGGGGTGCTAATCCTAGGAAATCATCGCACCAAACCAACTCAACAAAGAGAAATCTGAAGAACACTAGAAAAGGGGAAGAACGAAGAATGAACGCGAAATCAGCCCGATCTATGTGCTCGTGAGGTTTGGGAGGAAATCCTTCAGCGGAAAGATGACACTCTCGTCCTAGCACAAAGTGATTCAAACAAAATCAAAAACCGTCCCTCGGATTGGGAGAACGAGGCAAATCTCCGAGGAGTCAAAGAATGAAACGCAAAGAACACAACACAAAACGCGAATTCGATCTTGATTTCAGCTGGAACTCGTCCACACGAGAAGACTGACCCTAAACCCTAAACCCTAGACAACGGGATTACGGTCCCCTTTCCTCAAAATCACCAAGTACACAGAGGTATTGTATCTCTCTATGGATCACAAGTAGCTAGACGGAGAAAACATAAGAAACTCTGCGAGAATGAAATGCTGCAAGGATAGAATGAGAGGAGGGGCTGCCTCTCTATATATAGCCTAATACAATTATTCTCCTTCTACCCCTAGATACATAGAGCGAACAGGCTAACCCTAGGGGTATTCTGGTCCAACTCCATCAGGTCTTCATCCGATGGCCACGTGCCTTCCTTATCCTTCGCTTCGCCTCGACGCAAGCTCTAGGATGCCGCCACGTGTCGTCCCGTCGACCGCCGCGCCTTCCTCACTGAAAGCTTCGTTGTAACGCAAGCCTCTCGGTGCCGCCACGCGTCGACCATCCCGTTTTGGAACCTCCCCCAGTTTTGAGGCCAAAACCAGGAAACCTGTCCTCGCTGAGTTTTGTGGCCCAAACTCAGAAACCCGCAAGCCCAGGTTTTGAGGCCCAAACCTGGAAACCATCCTCCCTGAGTTTTGAGGCCCAAACTCAGAAACCGTCGGGTAGCTTTCTGAGGCTCAACTACCGAACCCGCGCCATAGATGGAGTGTGGTTCTCAGACCCCGACAATCGACACTGATGCCGATGCATGTCCAGCCTCCATGCCGGGCAGAACGCCTTCACCTTCCTCCTTGACTTGGCCAATGGCACTTGCACCGCACGCAAGCCCGTGTCCGACCTCCTGCCAAGTGCCACAACGCCATCATCTTCCTCCCGACTCGGCCGATGCCATCGCACATCCCCATGTGCTCTTGCTCGCCAATGCCAAGTGCTAGCTACCACAACTAGTCCTCCGGCCTCCCGATCCATCGGTCCAAGCCTCACGTCCGCCCTTCACCGCTCCCAGTCCATCGACACGGCCCGTCTCTACTTGACCTTCACCTCGCCATCGACCACTGTCTCCGAGCTCCACACCTGCACATCAACATAGCCAAGAGAAACATGTTGCCACTCACCCCTTCCGATGAGCCTATTGACCGATCGCTCATCACTCAGGGTGGAACCACAAGGGCACATATCAACCTTGTGTCTGCAATCTCCCCCTTGATGAGTGCATCATCAATACAGAGTATCCAATAATGAAAAATAAAAAGAAATAGAAGTAGATAGAAGAGAAAGCTTACTCAGAATGTGCCAAAAGCCCAGAGAAAAGCCAAAGAAGGACAAACCGAGATAAGCAAAGCTTGGTTCCCAAAGACATGGGCAACGACTCGACGCAACCAAGCAAAAGATCAGAGCAACAACTCAACATGGAGCAAAACTCCATCACGAAGGCAAAGACTTGGTTCCCAAAGACATGGGCAACAACTCGACGCAACCAAGTCAAGAGCTAGCTAGTCCTCAAGAAGAGGTAGAAAGGGCTCAACACCACTAGCTGAAAACTCCATACCAACTGAAAATATACTGAAAACGCATAAGAACGCTAAAACTGCTAGTCCCCCAAGATAGAGGCGTAGAGGCTCAACAAAACTAGAAGAGAAGCTCCATACCAAACAAAAACTCGCCAAAACAAGTGAAAAATCAGCAAGAAACAATCGGAGCACAAGAAGCGAATGACTCCCCCTAAACACATGCCAGAAACTCCCCCTTGCTAAAAGAACTCCCCCTCAACAAGTGAAGCACAGAATTGCACATTGTCACCCCTTGGGGACAATAGCAACTGATCAAGATACGAAATGGGGCTCAAACAAGCGAATCAGAGCTAGGCCATGCCTATCGGAGCAAGTGTTAACACCAGATTTTCGCACACACAAGGATATGACAGGAGGGTCCAACCACCAGAGAAGAGAGGGATTCAGCAAGCCTTCAGACGGCTATTTGGTCCTCAAGACTTTCGGTGAATACTTGCGCTGTCGGCTACTTCGTGAAGCAATGGCCCCATTCGGGAAAATGGATGATACAAGTAAGGTCGGCTTGCGCGAGAATATACGTGGAGATGGAAGACGCCGAAAGAATTAGGAATATGATTTATATCTTTCCTTATTTTTAATCGTAATCGTCTAGGATTCGTGTTTCATCCAGGGTATAAATATAAGCCCTCGATCATTGTAAAACTGTTCACAACCATACCAATACAACCGGCCCCGTGCCATCTTTGAGTCCTTAAGTCGTGTCGTCGAGTTCTTCGAGAGGAATTATCGATCCGTCGACCTCCGTAAGTATCGGCAACCTTGCTATCATGTCTAGTATCATGCGGTGGATTTTGATATGATGCAAGTAGTCTCGTACGTTAAGCTTAGTATCGTGTGGCGGATTTAAGCTTATGACGGGAAGTTTTTGCTTATGCCTTGTATCGTGCGGCAGATTAAGTCATGAGCAAAGATAGTTATCGGCTCTGTTAGATTTGGCAGATCTAATAGATTCATTAAGTTATCATGTGTTATGTGCTTTATTTACTTGATTCCTATAACACTCTTTGCCCAATCTAGATTGATCTTTTTTTGGCCTTGCTGCGCGAGTTTAGTCGAGCTTTGTTAATCATAAAACCATGATGGCCGAATCAACTTTCAATCCAGATTGTTACATGTTGCGGGTTCATGCATGTTGACCATGTTTAGGCTTTGACAAAACTAGGTACCGTGCGGCAGGTGCAGGTTTTAAGTTAGTTTAATCATGCTTTGCTTGTATGTTCCTTCTTCATGGACCCCAGTTCGGCTAGTTTGCCGATTCTGGTTAAAGCTTACATGAGTAATGAGTTTTTATAGATTTGTTCAGATATATGTATGCTTCTAGCTTCTTATAATTAGATCGTATCATGCGGTGGATTAATCTAATTATAAGGAGTGGTGTGGACTCATAGCAAGTGGTATCATGCGGTGGATTAACTTTGCTTCAGTTTACACTTGACGGGTTTATGAAGGCTAAACGTGCGGCAGATTAGTTGGATTAGCCTATGCATATGTTATTTGGACAGATTTATATTTAAAATTTACCCTTTTATCCTTTTGTTATTCATGTTTCGGCATTCAACGTGTTTATGAGCTCCATCTTTATAGTTGCCGAATGACATTATAAACCTGTTTTCGACAAACAGCTTTTATAGCTGTGTGCCGTCATGATTAGCTTTCGAAGCCGTACATGTGGAACTGTCTGGTCTCACCCAGCATGTTCCAAGGTATTCTCATATTTTTATCCCTTGTTGGTTTTCAGGTCAAACCGACTGGCACGCTTCTGGATTCAGAATACTCCGGGCACCCGATTGAAGCCAGCCTCGTTCGGCTTGCTGTGTGCCTGGCGCAGAGCGTCACGTTTTGCGTCAACACACTTTTTGGCACGCCTGGTGGGACCACTTCATTTCAAGATGCCTGAAATCAGTGAAGATCAATCCTTCGATGTGACCATGGACGAGTTGCCACCAGAATCAAAGGATTTGGTGCAACGGGCTTGTGACGAATTCCAGCGCAAGTGCTTAGAGACTTTCTCCAAAAATAAAAGTGGCAAAGTCTATCAGAAGCAGACGTTCCCGAAGGTTGTTCCTCACCACCAACTTGAGCTGCCTGACGGTAGCGAAGAAGCGGCTCTCCAGAAGATGGCGGAAATGATGCATAGGATCGTATCAGGAGCAGTGACCAATCATCAATCGGCTTTCTTGAACACCTTTCGTGCCATCATGGTCGATACTTTCGGTCCAAACGCAGATAAGTACTTTGAAGAAGCCGCTGGTCCGGTGCAGGGACCGTTGTTGTTCCAAGTACCTCAACGACGGAGGATTGCCGAAAACAGTGGAGCTGGCCCAAGCACGGGAGGGGTGGATTCTCAGGAGATGCAACAACCTCCCCAGACCTATGGCCAGCTCGCGTTCGGCACAACGGGGAATGTCCCACAATCTGCTTCTAGAGTGTCTCCTATGGTGAACAGGATACAGAGAGATACGTTTGGAGATGGGTATCGGGAGTTTATGGACTATAACTCGATCAATGCTCTTCCGAATCCAGGCTACAGGAGTTCGGTAGGACCACATACTGGGGGGCAAGCACAAACAACTCCTGATTCAAGTGTTGATCTCATCATGCACAAAATGGCTGATATGATGCAGAATCAGTTCGGCCTAAAGCCAAAGAATCAGACATATGCTTACAAATCTCCCTACCCTGAATGGTACAATCGGGTGGCTCTTCCTCCAAGATTAAAACCTCCTGCTGATTTCACTAAGTTTTCGGGTCAGGATGATACCAGTACTATAGAGCACATCAGCCGATACTTGATGCAACTTGGGGAAGCGTCTACAGATGAAGCTTGGAGGATTCGGTAGCCTTCTCCTGGTTTGCTTCTCTGCCGGTGAATTCTATCAATACATGGACAGAGTTAGAGCAGAAGTTCCACTCATACTTCTTTACCGGAACCAGTGAAAAGAAGTTGGTTGATCTTATGGGCCTAAGGATGAAGCCCGGTGAAACGCCGCAAGAGTATCTGCGCCGATTCAGGGAAACCAAAAATCTCTGCTATTCCTTGAATTTGCCGGATGACCAATTGCCGGGAATAGCCATAGCTGGCATGTTGCCGAGTATCAACGAAAAACTATTCGGCATGGAGTTTGATGACCTCGGGCAGTTGTCCCAAAGGCTGGCGACGATGAGTAATCAAGCTCAGAGATTCAGAAGGAATAATCAATACCAGAAGGGTGATGTAGCTGCTGGAATGTATCAGGCTTTCCTGGAGGAAGCAGATGAATATGATGATGAAGATGAAGTGGCTGCAGCCGAGATAACCTGGTCTAAAGAGCCGACTCAAGTCAACCAACGGTGGCTGAGGCAACATAAAGGTACTTATGACTTTGATGTGTCCAAGTCAGATAAATTGTTTGAGTACCTACTGAAGGAGGGACGCATCAAGTTACCGGAAGGTCATCCTATGCTGCTTCCTGAGGGCGTCAAAGACAAGAAGTATTGTGGTTTCCACAATACTAAGTCCCACTTCATAAATGATTGCCGAGTGTTCAGAGTGCGGATTCAGAAGGCCATCCAGGACGGACACCTGAGGTTTGACGGAAAAATGAAAGTGGACGGTAGTCCTTTTGGGCAGAATACCGTATCCTTCTCTGTTAGTATGATCAATGCAACCGATTTTGGGGGTGAAGGTAAAATGAAAGTTTTAACTTCTGATAGAGCGAAGGAAGCTGGTACCGTTGACCCTAATCGGCAGATTGAGAAAGGAGAGCTTCAGCAGAGAGTTCGGTTCCAAGATAGCCGAATTGAGACCGGTAACACCTCCCGACCCAGGGTCACGATGCGCATTTTGTTGAATAAGTGGCGTCGGGAACAGGAACGGTACCAGAAGCAGAGGCTTTATGAAGAACGGAAGTTCCTGGAAGAGCAACGAGGGTACAAAGAAGAGATGTACCGGGAAGAACGAGAAGATACGAGAGAGCAGGAACGGTTTCATTGGGAATGCTCGTTTTTCCAGTATTGTTGGAACGAAGGCTTGAAGCTGCCTGTTAAAGACAACTGCCCCGAGTGCAATAATCAATACTCCGAGTTTAGGCAATCTCGAGTCAACCGCCGATCTGTCCATGAAAGGCTTGGGCCCCGGATCCCTGGGGACGATCGGCGTATAAAAATAAAAAGTTCCGGAGATCAGCAGGAAAGAAGGTTTGCCAATCCAAATTGGGCTCACACCGGAGAAGAAGAGTACCGCGAGTACGTCCGGCAGAAGGGACAGTGGTGTCCACCAGGTTTAAAGAGAAGCCAGAAGAGGAGAGTGCAGCGCTTAAGGAATAGAGAGTTGGCACGAACCGACACCAGAGCGAAGCAAGTCTGGCGTCCTAAGAGAAGGCCGGGTGAAGGTAATCGTTCGGCTGATACGTGCATGGCATTCTTTCTACCGTCAGAGTTCATAGCTCCTGAGAGTCAAGATGTCCAAGACGAGGCATATTCAGATTTCGACGAAAGTGAATTTCAGGACCTGTTGGCTCATCTCGTCTTGGCTCAAAAGGCAGTATTTGATAAACCGATCAGGCATCGACACTTGAAGCCACTTTATATGAGAGGGTATGTCAATGGCAAGCCACTGACCAAGATGTTCATTGATGGAGGGACTGCTATAAATATCATGCCGTATACCACTTTTAGAAAGCTTGGCATGACAAGTGAAGATCTATTGAAGACCGACATGGTGTTGAGAGACTTTGCGGGCAATTCTTCTGATACTCGAGGGGCAGTCCATGTCGAGTTGATGATTGGGTCTAAAACCTTGATCACCACCTTCTTTGTCATTGATGGCAAGGGGGCATACAGTTTGCTGTTGGGAAGAGACTGGATACATGCAAATTGCTGTGTGCCGTCGACTATGCATCAATTCCTTATCCAGTGGGTTGGAGATGATATTGAGATCGTCCATGCTGATGATTCGGTGAGTATTGCTAGTACAGAGCCAACCTACTGGGAGTATAAAGGTGTCGAGTGTTTCTCTGGAAGAGCTTGGGAAGCAGGTCCTGTGAACGTTTTTGACAAGGACCAACAGCCGATTCAGACAATCATCTCTCAGAGTAATTTTTGAACCCGATTGGTGGTGGTGGAGAAGAATTGAGGCCAGAATTTTGTGTCGGCTGACAAGGAATAAAGTGTTGATGATGAAGCCGAATTAGGATCAGTATGTGCAAGTTTGGGTCTCGAATATGTTTAAGGTCGATGGACGTTTGAAAGATTCTGTTTACTTCTCCATTGCAGAAAAGGATCAGAAGAGATTTATACAAGGTGGCGTACAACGAAAGCCTTTGGTGAGATTGAAGATTCTATAGAAAGCACTTCTACAACTTGGTGATTATTTTGAGTTGTACGTGACGGCCGATGGCCTTATAGTAGGGTCGGCCCTTATTTTTTGAGGGTTTAAAAGATTAGATATATAGCAATTTACCTTAGCCAAAAATGTCAGACCCCAGGAAAGTGTATTCGGCTATGACAAATTTTTGATTTGTATGTTGAAGCGTCGGCACTGCTTGTTGAAAGCTGAACGTGTGGGATTTATGTAAGTCGAGAGGTGTTTTTATACAGCTGATGTAAGAGCATCGCCTTTAGCAGAAAAAATGTTTCACATGTGTTAAGTTATAGCCGATATTTTATATCGCCTTCAGTACAAATATTCATGACCTTGGTGACCCTAGCATTTTTCAAGTTAGCAGGTTTATCGGGAGAAGTGAAAGATGGAGTGCAGTGAATGCAATGCCGAGTGACATGACGTGTTGAGAATGGGATTTAGTCGGCTAAGATGACGTCATACATTCGGCAAGCGTTCTTCTGAAGAAATGTTGCGAACGAGGAAAGTCATTGAAGAATCAAAAATAAACATTATTCAGAGAAGAGCAAGTTCATCTGCTGCAAACTTCATTTATAAATCTGTCCTAGTACAAACTACTCTCGGAATAATTTATTCACAATGGATTGCGGGTCGATTATCTCGGCGATGGCGGCTGCATGGCTATTATAGATCTCAAGGTCTTCAAATTTATCTGGGTCCCCTGCGAAACCAACTGGTAGGAAGGAATAGTCTTCTTTGGTCCAGGAGTTCGTCTCCGCTAACCCGAAAGAGACCCCGGCATGCACACCTTGGATGACGGCCTGATCAATGCGGCCATCCAAAGCATCGAGACGGGCTTCGGCTGAATCTCCGTGAGCATTCACCTTGAGAGCGATTCTGTTTGCTGCTGCCTTCAGACGGTCATTCTCTGCAGAAAGGGCTAGCAAGGGGAAGGAATATATCAGGCATGGCAAGCTCAACCAGAAGAAGAGGACCAAATTTCTGCTAACCTGTGATGATGCTGCAGAGCTGTTTCCGTTGATCTGCCCATTCAGCTTTCTCAATACTATGCTTCTGGGATGTGGTTTCCAGTTCTTTCTGAGCCTTATCCTTTTCCTCGCGGTATCGAAGAACATTCAAGTGGATCTGCTAAAATAAGTTATCGAGTTCAGGATCTGATAGATTAAGAAGGAGATTAAGATGAGCTGTTGGATTTACCATTTCTGAGGGATCCCGAGCTTGGTTAGGGAAAGACATCATTCTGAAAGGAAGATGAATGATGAATCAGGGATAGACAGGCAAGAAACACTATTGCAGGAGGGCAAGAAATCAGTTTTTACCCATAACGCCGGTGAGTTGGTGCTTGGCTTCCTCCTGCTTTATCTCTGGTAGGTTGTCTGCTGTGATGGTTGCTACCTGCCATTAATGAGAATACAGACAGAAGACTCTCTCTGGTTTGAGCTAGGGGCCGAGAGTTGGAAAGTCCACAAGTTGAACTGTTTGGCTGAAGATAAAGTGGCAGTATGTATGGAATCATATTTATAGGACTTTGGTTTGAACGCTAAAAGACCAAGCATTGGATTAGGGTTTTTCGCAGCTTATGGGCCGTTATTGGGCCAGGCCATGTCTTTTGACGACTGAAGAGAGATCATAACTCCAAAAATCAGAGAAACAGAATGCGGAAAAAATGGGGTACACATTGATCTCGAAGGATCAATCACAGATTGATTACAAAGGACGAACAAGGAAACTTCTTATTTACAAAAGGAAGATGCAAGATTACAGTGGGTTAGTTCGTCCACTCCATCCTACGCCTAATCGGGAGAAGGTGATCGAAGGTATCAGCCAGATCTGATCCGGCTGCCTTCATGTCTTCTGCGAAGTGTTCTACTCTGTCCTCTAGATCTTGTTCACAAACATCAAATCTCTGATAATCTGCACCAGAGTGAATCTTCACGGCGAAGAAGGCGAGTGCCGCTCCGTACCCCATGCCGGCTCTAGAGATGATGGGGAGGACACGGTTGACTTCGTTTACCCGTTTCAAAGGTGTTGTGCCCATTACATCAGCCGTGACAGCAAGCTTAGCGACGACAGTTTCGAGAGTGTGGAGTTTGGCCGCCAAGGCTGAAAGAGAAAGAAGTCGGTAAAAGCAGAAAGGAAGAATAAAGGAAAATGATGAGAGGATACTTACCGGTGGCCCTTTTTCGAGCGACGTCACGCTCTTGGGAGATTCAGGTAATTTCCCGATCTTTCCTTTCCAGGTCAAGCTGAAGATCTATAATTTTCTGGGTCAAATCCTCGGTGGAAACATCGCTGGTCCGCCTGAACGAGAGTAACGGAATGACACCAGGTACTTCATTTTGAAGACGAGGGAAAAGAAGGAGGAGATAACCTTCTCTTGGAGGTACTGGAAGCGCCGAGATCGGGACTATGGCAGCTCGCCTGAGAAGACATCTTCTAGCTGATTTGAGTAGCAAGAGAGAAGAGGGTTTTCTGGTTTGCAAATAAAGCAGGGGAAGTCGAGAAGCACAGGCCGAAATGAAGTGGAAAGAGGGTTTTAAAGAACCCCAGGGGATGCATCGGGGAATGAATCAACAGGCACAGTAATCATGATGTGTGAAGGTGGATGCTTCCAGAGGTTCCACGTCGGTGCGTAAAGGAAAAGAGGAATTTTGGAATAAACATTTATCCCAAAACTAGGGGGCATGTGTTAACACCAGATTTTCGCACACACGAGGATATGACAGGAGGGTCCAGCCAACAGAGAAGAGAGGGATTCGGCAAGCCTTCAGACGGCTATTTGGTCCTCAAGACTTTCGGTGAATACTTGCGCGGTCAGCTACTTCGTGAAGCAATGGCCCCATTCGGAAAAATGGATGATACAAGTAAGGCCGGCTTGCGTGGAAAGATACGTGGAGATGGAAGACGCCGAAAGAATTAGGAATATGATTTATATCTTTCCTTATTTTTAATCGTAACCGTCTAGGATTCGTGTTTCGTCCAGGGTATAAATATAAGCCCTCGATCATTGTAAAACTGTTCACAACCATACCAATACAACCGGCCCCGTGCCATCTTTGAGTCTTTAAGTCATGTCGTCGAGTTCTTCGAGAGGAATTATCGATACGTCGACCTCCGTAAGTATCGGCAACCTTGCTATCATGTCTAGTATCATGCGGTGGATTTTGATATGATGCAAGTAGTCTCGTACGTTAAGCTTAGTATCGTGCGGCGGATTTAAGCTTATGACGAGAAGTTTTTGCTTATGCCTTGTATCGTGCGGCGGATTAAGTCATGAGCAAAGATAGTTATCGGCTCTGTTAGATTTGGCAGATCTCATAGATTCATTAAGTTATCATGTGTTATGTGCTTTATTTATTTCATTCCTATAACACTCTTTGCCCAATCTAGATTGATCTTTTTTCGGCCTTGCTGCGCGAGTTTAATCGAGCTTTGTTAATCATAAAACCATGATGGCCGAATCAACTTTCAATCTAGATTGTTACATGTTGCGGGTTCATGCATGTTGACCATGTTTAGGCTTTGACAAAACTAGGTACCGTGCGGCAGGTGCAGGTTTTAAATTAGTTTAATCATGCTTTGCTTGTATGTTCCTTCTTCATGGACCCCAGTTCGGCTAGTTTGCCGATTCTGGTTAAAGCTTACATGAGTAATGAGTTTTTATAGATCTATTCAGATATATGTATGCTTCTAGCTTCTTATAATTAGATTGTATCATGCGGTGGATTAATCTAATTATAAGGAGCGGTGTGGACTTATAGCAAGTGGTATCATGCGGTGGATTAACTTTGCTTGAGTTTACACTTGACGGGTTTATGAAGGCTAAACGTGCGGCAGATTAGTTGGATTAGCCTATGCATATGTTATTTGGACAGATTTATATTTACAATTTACCCTTTTATCCTTTTGTTATTCATGTTTTGGCATTCAATGTGTTTATGAGCTCCATCTTTATATTTGCCGAATGACATTATAAACCTGTTTTCGACAAACAACTTTTATAGCTGTGTGCCGTCATGATTGGCTTTCGAAGCCATACATGTGGAACTGTCTAGTCTCACCCAGCATGTTCCAAGGTATTCTCATATTTTTATCCCTTGTTGGTTTTCAGGTCAAACCGACTGGCACGCTTTCGGATTCAGAATACTCCGGGCACCCGATTGAAGCCAGCCTCGTTCGGCTTGCTGTGTGCCTGGCGCAGAGCGTCATGTTTTGCGTCAACAGCAAGACACATGGACATGAGTCTAAAATGCATGTCAGCAGCCTCAGGTATATAGTCATTAGAGTGAAAGAATGCTCTAAAGAGTGCTGATCCGACAACTTAGCAACAAGTATAAGTGCTAGCAAAGGCTCAAAATGATCACTGAATATGAAATATGAACAAAGAGAGCTAGTGAGCAGTTTTAAGCCATTCAGAAAGGGATTCACCATCAAAATAGCACTGAACATGTATAGACAGGAAGTAAAACAAGTGCTAAACATGTATGAAAGGTGAACTACCCCTAGCCAAGTTCAATCATCATGCTATAGAATGAAACATAGACTTGTGTTGATCAAATTTTATCGGAGATATGCAGTGGTTATTAACACAAGTTCAGATTTAGCATGTGATTGCGAGAGGTTGAAAGCTTGTCATTGCCTAACTTTTCAACCGAGCTAAGCCTATGCATAAAGCAACCGGAAGCTTAAAGCATCGGTTTCGGTCTTACACTACACGACTCAAGTTTAACTCAAAAGTGCAATGAGAAACAGTCTCGATACCGTGATGTATTGACAAAGCAATCTCATATCGATCTTTTCAAATTCACTTAGACTTTGGTTCCATTTTAGCAGAATATGAACATACCAAGCAAGTGAATGACTCAGAACAAGAGACATAACAACCAAGCATATATGAAGTAGCACAAGTGACCTCAACACATTCTAAGCATGCTAGTTGTCAATCTCAATGGTGAACAAGTTTCTAGTTTTATATTCAATTAAGCAGGTTCACCATTCATGTGATCAAAAAGAGCCTAAGCTACAAGCATCATCATATATCATTAGAGCAGGACGATTTAGAGCATAATTTTATTGTAAATATTTTAGACATGAAGCTCAAAAATGAAAGATGTACATGATGAGATGCATGCAAAAACTAGTTTAAAAGCATCAGAGCAAAAACAAAACTAAACCCATGCAGATGCACAGGCTGTGATCTGGGACTTATGATGATGAGTGATTGTCAACAAGCTTGATGCGCATGTTCTTTGGCTTGTGTTGTGCAGGTGTTGAGCATGGAGACGGTGATCGAAGGCAAGGTGAAGGTCAAGTGCTGGAGTGTCGTGCCGATGAACCAAGGGCGGTGAAGGGCGGACTCAGACTTGGGCTGACGGATCGGTGGCCGGAGGATCAGCCGTGGTGGCTGACACGCTGGGACAGTGACGAGCGAAGACATACGGGACACGATGTGGCTCGGGTCATGGACCTGAGGGCATGTGTCGGTGGACGGGGTGCACGAGCGGTGCATCCCTCTTCGTCTTTGGTTTGGTGGTAGAGCCCCAGAAAAACCACCAGCTGGCCGGTTTTGGAGTTTGGGCCTCAAAACTCGGGTTGAGGACGGTTTTCAGGTTTGGGCCTCAAAACCTGGGCGCTGCTGGGTTTCCATGTTTGGGCCACAAAACTCGGGGCAGACGGTTTACTTGTTTGGGCCTCAATACCAGTGGCGGAGTTCACGAGGCAGACGTCCGGGGCGACGAGGGCACGTGGCGGCATCGGGTGAGGTCGCTTCGAGGCGAAGCTACCAGATGTGCGGGCGTGGTCGTCGGATCAACATCAACTTCAAGCTGGTCTAGAATAGCCTTAGGGTTTAGCTGGTTCGCTCACTGTATCTGTAGGGGTAGAAGGGGAATAATGTTTAGGCTATATATAGAGAGGCAACCCCTCCTCTCAATCCATCTGAGTCATTTGCAGTTTTCATTCTAGGTTTTCCTGCTTCCCATACCTCTGTTGTCGCTGAGATCCACAGAGTGCCACAATCCCTCTGTGATTTTGAGACCATCAGGAAACGGGACCGTAATCCCATTGTCTCCTCGTGGGGACGATTTTCGGCTGGAATTCGTGGGTTTGATTCGCATTCTTGAGTTGTTCTTCGCATTCATCTTTTCTCCATGTTTTTCCCGTCGCTCGATCTCCCTCTATGTTACCTCGTTTTCAAATCTGTTTGAACCTAATTGTTCTTTGTTGTGAGGACATCACTTCCACCGAAGGAATTTGTCTAAGACCTCACGATCAAGTAGATCGAACGATTTTTCATTTGGATCGAGTTCTTGACCTTTTGCATCGATTTTCTTTGATTCACAGATTTGGAGTTAGGTTCGAGCCATGATCTCCTAGGAGTAGCTCACTAACATCCTTGTGACTCCTCTTACCAATTTCTAGCCTTAGAGCTATTGATTTGGAGGAGATCCGTTCGAATCACCGTTGAATCGGGCGAGAAACAATTCTATGTCGGGGCATCGGACGCTCGAGTTCTTGGCATTGGACGCTGACCCGAGTAGCATCGGACGCTCTGTTGCCATGTGTCAGTTTTTGTGTTTTTGAGTGGACATAGGACGCTGGCATCGGACGCTACATTGCTATGTCCGATGGTCATGCAGTGAGGTTTCACAAACCCTTAATTCGCATCGGATGCGTCAGGTGTATGAGCATTGGACGCTGATCTCACATCGGATGCTAACATCGGACGCTATGCAAATACTGTAGTAGCGTCTGATGGCTACACAGTAAGGTTCCAGAACTGTCCATTTTGCATCGGACGCGTCCGTCAGGAAGGCATCAGACGCTCCTAGTGTTCGATGGTGTAATCTGAGAACTGTTTCGTCCATTGCTTGTTCGTTTGACTTCAGATTTGGTTTTTGTCTTTTGCGTTGGGTTTCTAGGATTGTGTAGAGTCCCGCTGTGCTTCTGAGAAGCATCCACCCTACATCTAGGGTCGTGGACACTACCAAGTTCTTGATTTGCACTTGGGGTTGATTCTCGGGACAATAGTCAAAAGTTTCTGAAAAGAAATTTAGGCTCCCATTCACCCCCCCTCTGGTCGCCTTTTATTGCTTTTTGGGTCCTTCAATTGGTATCAGAGCGGGTTAAGGATCTTAGACCTTAGCCGGTTCCAGATCCATAGAAGGTGACATGGATCACAGCGTGGGCAAACCGTCGTTCTTTGATGGGACGAACTATGCGTATTGGAAGATACGTATGTTAGCCTATCTCCAAAGTGTGAGTGCTTCGGTTTGGGAAATTTGCAACATTGCCGATTACGTGGTCTTGGCTGCACGAGTGACTCAATAATAGATTGATGAGCACGATACCAATAGCCGAGCCCGTAATGCTCCTTTCTCCTGTTTGAGCATGTCTGAGTTTGATCGCGTTTCTCACCTCACCACACGACTCGGGAGATTTGGGAGACTCTCATGCGTTTTCATGAGGGAACCACTCAAGTCAAAACCCGTCTCTACGAGTCGCATAAGCGTCAGTATGAGAACTTCCGACACATGTCTGGCGAGAGCATAGAAAGTTTATTCGCTCGCTTTCAGGTCATTGTCAACAAGATGAGAGCTAACAAAGAGCTTTTGCCATACAACGATCATGAGAAAGCTCTCAAGCTACCCCATACTCTTGATCGTTCAGTATGGGAATCCAAGGTTCAGACAATCATCGAATCGTCTAACTATGAGACTCTCACTTGCGACGTGCTTTTTAGTAAGCTCAAGTCTA
The DNA here is from genome assembly GCA_009763385.1 of Coix lacryma-jobi var. lacryma-jobi. Classification (NCBI taxonomy): domain Eukaryota; kingdom Viridiplantae; phylum Streptophyta; class Magnoliopsida; order Poales; family Poaceae; genus Coix; species Coix lacryma-jobi. The sequence continues at coordinate 104,725,478 of CM019829.1, forward strand.
GTGAGATTGACGCCATGACGAGGGCTTCTTATGAAAATCCTTCTGGCCCGTCGATGGCTTTGGTTTCTGGCTCTTTTGTTAACCCTGCTAGTGGTTTTGCGCTCTCTTCACTTCTATCTGTTACAGAGGAGCAGCTGGAGTTCATGGGGGACGATGAGATGGCTTTGCTTGCCAACCGGTTCTCGCGGTCCCACAACAACCGCATGAACCATCGCCGTGGAGGAGGAAAAGCTGGATGTTTCGAGTGCGGCGACTCCGACCACTTCATCGCCAATTGCCCCAAGAGGAACAAGCAGGCGTTCGACAAGGGCGACCACGACTATAAGCACGACTCCGGCAAGCGCAAGGAGAAGTACATCCCCGCCAAGCATAAGCAGAAGGATGGCTTTGACAAGGACTACATCAAGCGCAAGTACCAGGAGAAAGCCAAAGCCCAGGAGCGTGCTTTCTTCGCCATGCTCAGCGACGTCGACAACTCAGACAACGACTCCATTATGTCAAGCAGCGACGAGTCTGAGAAGAGGAAGGTTGAGGACAAGCTAAACGGCCTCTGCTTCTTCGACGACAATGAGGGCTTCTGCACCATGGCCCTTGGCGACGAGGTCGACAGCAAGCTGGAGGAGATCCCTTAGAACGACGACGACGACACCATCCAGGTATCTCAAACTGCCAATGAACTTGCTGCTGAGGTTGAGACTCTTACCGCTGCTCTCTAGTGACTCAGGACAAGTTGCTAAAACTTGCTGCTAGAGAGAGGAAGGAGTTTAGGTAGAAGTCGGAGGATGCGGTGAAGGAGCTCGAGTGTGTTAAGTCCACCGTCATAGTCACCGAGGAAGATGAGTGTGAGATGTGCTCCAAGCACGTGACTGACCTCGTCACTTTGAGAGGGAAGTATGTTGCTTTGGTTGGAGAGGTGGATGAGCTTAGAGCTAGACCATCTTTGCTTGGTGCGATCAAGTCTTGTGCAGGCTTGCAATCTGAGTTGGCAGAGAAGAATGCCAAGATTGAGTCTCTTGAGAAGGCCAATTCAGTTAGCACTTGTGTGTCTAGGTGCACTTTGTGTGAGGGCTTGGAGATGGAGATTGCAAATGTGAAGCATGACAAGATGCAAACCGAAGAAGAAAACACATACCTTCAGACCATCTTGTCATGGGTGTCTAGTGGTGAGCCGCAGCTTGGCATGATGATTGCACAATTCAAGCGTGCTGGTAGAGGTCCAGGTGTAAGTTTTTCTCTAGGGTCGGAGAGTGCTGCTACTTTTGGCAAGGTTGGAGAGTTCAGTGGTCTTAAGCTGAGTGAGAAGCCCAACTCCACCACTACTCCCAAACTAACCAAGATTCCACCCAGAGAGCCCCTCAAGCCTAACACCAAAAATGGAGTGTATGAGGAACCTCTGAGAGCTCCACCTAAGAAACAAGTGTGGTCTCCTAAGCCCAACCACCTAAGGAACAAGCTTGACACCATGCAACCAATCCAAGATGAGCTCATGCCACAAAAAGAACCAAGTGATCCACACCCAATATCGTGAGTACCAACAACCCCCTATGAGAGCGGTGAGGTACCATTATGAGCACTGTGGGAGAGATGGACACTTGAGGGAGTTTTGCTTTCGGCGCAAGAGAGAGGAGCGCCATGCAAGGGACATGAACAACTCGGACATGTATCATCCTTTCCATGATATACATGTGCCGAACGTTCAAAGGAGGGATGCTAGGCCTAGAGGTCCAAGGCCTCAAGGTCCTAGGCCGCGTGGAGGTTTTGCCCGGCGGGATCCTAGCTTTGTAGACTACGGACCCCGTGGTGGTGGTTTTGGTTTTGAGCGTTACCCCCACCGCGTTTTGGCCATCTTAGTGAGCGCTCTCCTCCCAGCGGACCATGTTTTCCTGTACGTGGTGATCGCTTCCCCCGTAGGCATGCTAGGAATCGCTTTTCTGTTGATCATTCTTTTGAGCACCAAGGACAACACTGGTATACCACTCACTTTACACACCCCAGTGTTGGACCGTATGCTCACCCTATGTCTTTTTATTGATGTAGTTAAGTCGACTGGAGAACGTTTGGTTGGTTGATTCTGGGTGCTCAAGACAAATGATCGGAAACTCCAAGTGGTTCTCCAGCCTTAGTCCAGTTGCCGAAAAGGAGTTTATCACCTTCGGCGATAATAGCAAAGGTAAATTAGTGCGAACACAAGGTTGATATGTGCCCTTGTGGTTCCATTCCCGAGTGATGAGCGATCGGTCAACGAGCAACATGTGTTCTTGGCTCTGTTGATGTGCAGGTGTGGAGCTCGGAGACAGTGGTCGATGGCGAGGTGAAGGTCAAGTAGAGGTGTGGCGTGCCGATAGACCAGGAGCGGTGAAGGGCAGACACGAGGCTTGGACCGACGGACCGGGAGGCCAGAGGACCAGCTGTGGTAGCTGGCACGTGGCATCGGCAAGCAGGAGCACATGGGGATGTGCGATGCATCGGCCGAGTCGGGAGGAAGACAATGGTGTTGTGGCACTTGGTGGGAGGCCGGGTCGGCCGAGTCAAGAAGGAAGGTGAAGGCATTGTGCCTGGCGTTGAGGCTGGACATGCATCGACATCGGTGCCAGTGATCGTGGTGTGCGAACCACATCCCGTCTATGGCACGGGTTTGGTAGTTGAGCCTCTAAAAACTACCATCAACAGTTTCCGAGTTTGGGCCTCAAAACTCGGTGTGGACGGTTTCAAGGTTTGGGCCTCAAAACCTGGCTCGCAGATGTCTGAGTTTGGGCCACAAAACTCAGCCTAAGGACTGGTTTCCCGGTTTCAGCCTCAAAACCAAGGGGAGGTCCAAAAAGGATGGTTGACACGTGGCGGCACCGAGAGGCTTGCGTTGCAGCGAAGCTATCGGCGAGGAAGGCACAACGGTCGATAGGACAACACGTGGCGGCATCCTGAGGCTTGCGTCGAGGCGAAGCTGAGGATGAGAAAGGCACGTGGCCGTCGGATCAAGACTCGGCAGAGTTGGACCGGGATACCCCTAGGGTTGGCCTGTTCGCTCTTGTATCTAGGTGTAGAAGGGGATAAGTGTATTAGGCTATAGGTAGAGAGACAACCCCTCCTCTCATTCGATCCTGGCAGCATTTTCATTTCCTTAGCCCTTTCTAGGTTTTCCATCATACCGCGCTGCCTGTGATCCGCAGAGTGAGTGACAATACCTCTGTGTACTTGAGATCTTGAGGAAACGAGGGAACGACATGGATCTACTCTACCTTAATCGGTTACAGATCCATGTCGCCAATTCGGTCCTTCAATCCATGTCACCAATTCGGTCCTTCAATTGGTTTTGGAGCCAGTTAAGGGATCTACTCTACCTTAATCGGTTTTGGATCCTAAGGGCAACATAGATCGAGGGAATGATAAGGCTCCCTACTTCAATGGGATGAACTATCCCTATTGGATGATTCAGATGCGTGCCTTTCTCAGTAGCATAGACTCTTCCGTCTGGGAGATATGTGAGAACGCCGAGTACGGGGTGCTTGCGGCTCGCGTGGGTCAGATCCAGATTGACCAGCACAACATGAACGCTAAGGCCCGTAACGTGCTTTTGGCCAACATCTCCCTTCCTGAGTTCGAGCGTGTCTCTGAGCTTGAGCGTGTCCGTGAACAAGATATGTGCCAATCAGGCCAACCTACCCTATGACGATCTTGAGAGGGCTCTCAAGTTGCTATACGCCCTGGATCGAAGGGTATGAGAGGTGAAGGTGTCGACTATCATTGAGTCGGCGAGCTATGAGACCCTCACCGTGGACGAGCTTTTTAGCAAGCTCAAGTCCACCGAGATTGATCACCTGACTTAGGCCAAGCTGAAGAACCCATCTTCACATACTATGGCTTTGGTCTCTGGCAAGGGTGGATTGACTATTTACTGACACTTCACCTACTGCGTTTGCTTTGTCTTCTATGCTTGCAGTGACAGAAGAGCAGGTGGAGGTGTTAGGCGATGACGAGCTTGCCCTCATCATCACCCGGTTCTCGCGGTTTCACAACAACCGCTTGAATCGCCGGCCTGGTGGCACACGTGAGGGCTACTACGGGTGCAGTGACCCCGATCACTTTGTTGCGAGCTACCCCAAGCGCGACAAGAGCTTCCCCAACAATAACAACAACCCCACGCGCAAGGACAAGCGCGAGTACAAGGCTGGGAAGCCGAAGACCAAGGGCGGCTACCGCAAGAAGGATCTCGAGAAGGCGTATGACGCAGGCAAGCGTGCCTTCATCGCCTCCCTCAGCGATGTCGAGAGAAGCTCCGACGACAACTCCAGCGACGACGAGTCCGAGCACAAGACGGAGGTGCGCTTCAATGGATTCTGCTTCTTCGGTAGCTCCACCGACGGCTTCTGTACCATGGCCCTGGACGAGGAGGACCGCAAGTGCCAGGACAAGCACGATGACGACGACTCCGCCACTGAGGTATCAACTTCTTCCACTATCGATCGTCTTTCTAGCGCGCTTGATTCCATGGCCCAGATAGTCCTTGCTCAGGACAAGCAGCTTAAGCGTGCTGCTAGAGAGCGCAATGAGTTTAAGGCTAACAAGGCGAGGCACTTAAAGAGCTTGAGTTCGCTAGGTCCGAGGTGGGAGTGTCTGGTAAGGAGGAGTGCGAGGAGTGCATATCACACATGACTGATTTTACCACCCTGCAAGCCAAGTATGCGTCTCTGGTAGAAGTGTATGATGAGCTAAAGAGTAGGCTTGACTTGGTGGATGATTGTAAAGAGTGTCCCTCACTAAGGAAGGAGTTGGAGGAGGTGAAGGCGAGGCCTTCTTTGCTGGGTGCGTGCAAGTCTTGTCTAGGCTTGTGGTCTGAGTTGACAGAAGTCAATGCCATTTTTGCTGAAGCCTTGAAGGCCAGCTCAGTCAGCACTATTTCCGCTTAGTGTGAGCAATGCGTGGGGTTAGAGTTTGAGATCGCCAACTGTCGGCATGAAAGGATGCAAATCGAGGAGGAAAACACATACCTTCGGTCCATCCTAAGTTGGGTGTCACGTAGTGAGCCACAGTTGGGCATGATGGTCAGTTAGTTCAAGAGGGGAACTGGCGGTCCGGGAGTAGGCTTTTCTTCAGGTGGGTTGAGCGCTAGCGCTTTTGGCAGGATCAGTAAGTGTAGTGGAGTGAGCCCGAGTGAGAAACCACCCGCCACCCCTAAGCTTACCAAGATCACCCCACCTGAGCCTCCCAAGCCTATCACCAAGGATGACATCCTTGATGAACCTCCCAAGGCTCCACCTCGCAAGCAAGTGTGGGTTCCCAAACCTAACCATCTTAGGAACACAGTTGACACCCTTCCTGACGTCTCTAGTGATCCCCTTCTGAGAGGCAAGCAGTAGGCTAGAGTGAACTACCCTCGCAACCATAGGAACCCACAACCCAAGAGAGTGGTGAGGTTCGAGTGTGAGTATTGTCACCGCGAGGGTCACCTAGCTGAGTTTTGCTTTCGGAGGAAGAGAGACGCTAGGAGGGAGTTGGAGCTGAACAACCAGGCCAGGCACCACCCTCTCCATGGTGTGCAGGGTGAGGGAGTTCAGAGACAGTGGGCTAGACCTAGAGGTGTACCCCCTCAGGTAGCTAGACCCCAGGCAGCTAGACCACGTGGTGGTCGTGCCCGTCGCAGTTCCGATCATCCTCAATACGATCGTGAGCCAGGTGTAAGAGGCTTTGCTGCTCTGTCCCATGGCGGACCACCTTTTCAGCATAGTGGTGATCGCTATCCTCAAATGGGACATGGAGGTGAGTTTGGAGGTTTTCCATTCCATAGCGGACCACCTTTTCTATTTGGTGGTGATCGCTACCCACCCATGGGACGAGGTCAGTTTGGTGTTCCTCCTAACACTTTTTCTGGTCCTATGACACAACACTGGTATCCTTCTCAGTATACTAACCCCAGTGTTGTGCCATATGCTCATTTCCTGCCTTTCTATTGATGCAGGAACTTCGGCTGGAGAACATGTGGCTCATGGATTCTGGGTGTTCGCGCCACATGACCAGAGAGAAAGAATGGTTCTCCAGCCTAGACCCTGTTGTGCATAAGGAGTACATCACCTTCGGGGATAGTGGTAGAGGTAAGGTCGTTTCTCGTGGGTCAATTCGACTCAACAAAAACTTTGTTCTCAAGGATGTTGCTTTGGTTTCGAATTTGCATTTCAATTTGCTTTCTGTTTTGCAACTTCTTGAGGACGGTTACGAAGTGCGCTTTAAGGCCAACTCGAGTAGAGTTTTGGATTCTCGGGGAGACCTTGTTTGTTGGGTCGTCCCTTTTGGTCGTGTTTTCTGAGCCGATTTCTCTCGTTCTTTCGGCTCTTTTAGATGTTTGGTGGCTGGTCCTTCTTCTAATCTATGGAAGTGGCATAGAAGACTTGGTCATTTAAGCTTTGACTTGCTTGCAAGACTTAGCTCACTTGGCCTAATCCAAGGATTGCCTAAGCTGAAATTTCAGAAGGACCTTGTTTGCCACCCTTGTCGTCATAGGAAGATGGTTGCTGCTTCTCATCCACCTGTTAATCAGGTGATGACCAAGCAACCCGGCGAGCTTTTACACATGGACACAGTTGGTCCAGCTCAGGTTTGCTCAGCGGGTGGGAAGTGGTACGTTCTAGTGATCGTGGATGATTTTTCGAGGTACTCTTGGGTGTTCTTCATGGAGGCTAAGGATGAGGCTTTCTCTTTTGCTCGAGACTTGATTCTGAGGTTGAAAATTGAGTTTGCCCTTGATACTATTAGAGCTATTCGTAGCGATAATGGTACTGAGTTTGTTAACTCACAGTTTACTTCTTTCTGTTCTTCTCATGATGTTGAGCATCAGTTGTCCTCTCCCTATGCCCCCAGCAGAATGGCATTGTTGAGCGCAAGAACCGGACCCTTGTTGAGATGGCCAGGATGATGCTCGATGAACATTGGACTCCTAGGCATTTTTGGGCCGAGGCAATCAACACCGCTTGCCATGTTTCAAATCACATCATTCTTTGAGCTTTCATGAAGAAGACTTCTTATGAGTTAAGTTTTGGATGGATACCCAAGGTGTCTCATTTTAGGGTGTTTGGGTGCAAGTGCTTTATCCTGAAGCAAGGCAATTTGGACAAATTTGAATCTCGTTCTGCTAATGGTGTGTTTCTTGGTTATGCTTTGCACTCTCGCGCTTATCGAGTTCTTAACCTTGAGACTAATCAGATAGTGGAGACCTGCGAGGTCACATTCGACGAGACTATGCTTTGTGTTTCTTCCGCTTTTGATGTTACAGGAGAACAGGAGCTGGGAGAGACAATCTTTATGGAGGAGGAGCAGGAAGATGCCGATTGGGGTGATCCCGAGCCAACTCCACTGGCTGCCCTGTCGACCCTGCCACGACTACTTCAGCTTGAGGACCCGTTCCCACTACTTCCACTACTTGGGGTCCTCTCGAGCCACCTCTCGAGTGAGCACCAGCTACACCTGAGGGAGCGACAACATCTGGCGAGAGGGAGGCGACTTCGGCGAGGCAGGTGACCCAAAGGATTCAGCAGATCCACCCTCCACAGTAGATGATCGGCGGTATCGACCAACGAGTCACGCGGTCGCGAGCGTATGAGATCTCTCACTTTTCTCATTCTACATTCGTTGCTTCTTTTGAGCCCAAAGATGTTGGACACGCTCTTTCTGATCCTAACTGGGTTAGTGCCATGCATGAGGAGTTAGAGAACTTTGAGCGAAACCAAGTCTGGACCCTAGTTCCATTGTAACGAAAATGGACCTCAGACCATTTAACTTTGGATTTTGGTGTTTGATGAACAACATAACCAAATTGGACTAATGCGTTTGCAAGTGTTTGTTTTGTAGTCCAATCGGGTGCAAATATGACTTGGACAAAGGCTTCGTGATGATCCAAAGATCAACACCTCAAGAAGACATTAGAAGCTCAGTAGAAGACTCTCAAGATCAACCAAAGTCCAAGGCACAAGAATGAAACCAAGACGGTGCAAAAGATCGAGAAGAATCAAAGAGAAAGGTACATCGGACGCTAGCTCAGCAAGCGTCGGACGCACCGATGGAAACCCTAGCTCGGGTTGGCGCCACCAGAAGCATCGGACGCGCCGATGGTGCCACATCGGATGGGACGGTAACACTATGCATCGTGCATAGTCTTACATCGGATGCTATCGACCGGGATGCATCAGACGCTACAGTCCCAGAGTCCGATGCCTATGCAGAGAGGTTCTAGAGAGGCTCTGAAGACATCAGACGCGTCAGATGGTCACGCAGAAAAGTCTGTCTTTGGTATCCAATGGCTCTATTTGCTTGGGACTCTAAATTTACCCCCATGGTCGGCCAAAACAGTATGGTTGGAGCTCAAGGAAGTGTACCAGGTGCTTAGATACATATTTACTTGCTCTAGCCACCAAAGTGCTTAAGTGATATACTAGGTGATTAGTGTAGGTGCTTTGCGAGTTAGACCACCGCTTTGCGCTTGCTAGTTAGACCACCGCTTTGCGCTTGCTCTAGGTTTTATACCTAGTGTTTAGTGAGGTTTGCATACCCCTTACCTACCGGTGCTTGCACACACCATTGTTTGTACATCGGAGGGTGTTTTAGTCTTGCGAGACCACACCAACCGCGTTTGTGGTGTGGCCGCCACCGTGTACCAAAGGGAACAAGGCCCGTGGTGGTTCGGCCGGAAGCTTGATAGTGAAGACGATGGGGAGCATCCGGGAGAGGCTGTGCCTTGCGAGGCTTAACCAGAGAGCCACTTGCGCGTGGGGAAGGCCCGTGGCTATCCACAGAGTTACCCGACCAGGAGCTTGGCCCTTGCGAGGGATTCCTTGCGAGGGGCTTCAATGAGGACTAGGGGGAAGCTTGCGCGCTTCTCGATACCTCTATAAAAATACCAGAGTCGTCGACCGGAGTTTGCATCTCTACCACTCTCTTTAGCTTCCGCATTTACTTGCTACCTTTGTTGTGTGCTTTACCTTTCCTAGCTTAGTTGATAGGCTAGTTGATAGGTTTGGATCATAGGTTGCAAAACTCTTATGCGGTAGAGATAGCAAAACACCTAGCAAAACCTTAGTTGCACAATACATAGTTTACTTTGTTGCATACGTTCTAACTAGGTGGAAATTAGAGGCCATAGTTTAGAGTAGAAGTTTTTTAGTTGCCTAATTCACCCCCTCTTAGGCATCACGGTCCTTTGAATTGGTATCGGAGCCGGTTGGATCTTTTGTGGACTCTTGGCTTCACAACCTTCGAGCCGACGCCCCTAAGAGTGGTTGGGATGGATACCTCTAGGCCTCCGCACTTTGACGACACTAACTTCCCCTACTATAGTGCTAGAATGTCTTGCTACCTAGAAGTGGTTGATCTAGGTGTTTGGAGAGTCACCCACGATGGAATGAGACCCCCTAAGAATCCCATCAAGTTAACTCCAGGTGATGAAAAAGAAATTCATCTTAATGATAGAGCCAAAAATTGCTTGTTTGAATCTCTTAGCATGGATGTCTTTAACCAAGTTTTTACTTTACAAACATCTCATCAAATTTGGTTAAAGCTAAATGAGATCCATGATGGTACAAGTAATGTACGTGAGCAAAAACATAACCTAACTAAAACAAGTTATGATTCCTTTAAAATGAATGATAATGAGCTTGTTCGTGATATGTATTCTCGTTTGAATCTAATTATCAATGAGCTCAATTCTATTGGAATTACAAAGCTTGGTGATGCGGACATTGTGAGGAAGATCATCTCCATTCTTCCAAAGAACAAGTATGCAACCATCATCACCATCCTCCACAACATGGAAGACTTGAGCACTATGACCCCGACCGTTGTCATTGGCAAACTGGTGGCATTTGAGATGTCATGCAAGATGGGTCAAGAAGAAGCCACTTCATCAAGCAAAGGCATAGATCTCACATGTGATGAGCACAAAAAGATGAAGGGAAAGAAGCAAACTGAGACATGCTCAAGCTCAAGCTCCTCAAGTGAAGATGAGGAAGAAGAAGAGGATGATGATGAAGAATCAAGTGATAATGATCAATCCTCCACCTCATCCAACTCTTCCTTAGATGAAGAAGAAACAATCAAGCTAATGCGAGGAGTGAAGAGGATGATCCACAAGCTCAATGTCAAGGGTGTGCCCATCACAATTGAAGATTTTCTCTGCACCAATCAAAGAATAGAGCAAAGAAAAAAGGGGTGCTATAGATGTGGCAAGAAAGGGCACTTTGTGGAGGATTGTCCAAAACAAAAGCCCACACCCAAGGACAAGAAAAAGAAGGGATGCAAGGCCAAATCCCTCACCGCCATCAAGACTTGGGATGACTCATCAAGTGAAGATGAAGCCCAAAACAAGAGGCGTGGCCGCAAGCACTCATCATCGAGCTCCTCACGTGTGTGCCTTATGGCATGAGGTAACACAAACTCTATCTCTAGTGATAGTGATAGTGATGATGAGCTACCTTCTTATAATCAACTTGTGCAAGATAATCTCAACTATGCTAAGGCTTGCACTAGCCAACAAAAGAAAATAAATGCTTTAAAAGAAAAATTAGATAGTTCTCAACAAGCTTATAATGCTATGCTTGATCAATATGAAACTTTTTCAAACCTAAATGTTGAGCTATCTAACAAAATTGAGAAACTTGAGGCTAGTGCAAGCACATGTGATAGCACAAGTAGTAATGAGCAACTTGTTAAGACAAATGAAAAACTAAAAGCAAAGTTAGCTTGCACAGAAGATGCTTACAAAAGTTTGCTTGCTAAAATGGAAATCATGTGCAAACATTGTGATGAGCTAACTAACAAAGTTGCTAATCTTGAAACCATCAGACCAAACCCCACCGAGGCACCTAAAATTGAAAAATCAATCTTTGATATGCCTAAAAAGGATGCCTCTACTTCTTGCATTGATTTACTTGATTTAGACTCACCTATGTGCAAAAAAGCTTGTGTTGAGAATGTGATTATAGAAACATGTACACAAGAAGTTGCAATGGAGAATGAGCTACTAAAGCAAGAAGTGGCTCGCCTCTCCATGGAATTGACTCAAGCAAAAGGCAAGACAAAGCAAACCTGAACTCATCAAGATAACACCGTCAAGGGAGTGAAGAAGCTTGATGAGGAGCAAACCGTGTTTTGTTATGTGTGCCACAAGGAAGGCCACAAGTCCTAAAAGTGCAAGGTGAAGCATGGGGGAGAGAAAAAGAATAAAGAGAAGAACAAAAAACAAACAAGCAAGCTCGCCAACACCTACACCAACAAGGTGAATAAGAAGGCCTCCACACCTTATCTTTTGAAGAAGAAGAAAAATAACAAGGTGGTGGCCATCAAAGCAAACAAGCAAGCCAACAATGGAGCCAAACGTATTTGGGTGCCTAAGGATATTATCTCAACTATGAAGAGCACCAAAAAGGTTTGGGTCCCGAAAGGGAAGTGAGTAGTCAAGTGGACTACGGGGAATTTGGAGACTTGGCAAAGTTTTGGGTGCATATCATGGGGTACATCACATTGGATCATGTCATTGCCAAGTATATTAGTGGCTACTATGGACCCAAATTCCCCTACCCATGAAAGGTAACTAGATTTAAATTCATGCATTTACTTTTTGCATCTAGTTCCTTCCATTGCTTAGGTTTGCATTTGCATATTTAAAATTTTTTCATGCACACACTAGGCTTATCATATAGTAGTTTTGCTCGATATCATGGCTTATCTTTGGAGCAAATCTACATGGTTTAAATTGTCTAGAAGCATGACACATAGCTTCTTTTACTTTGTATTTATCTTATATGTGCCAAAGTCCCAATAGTAGATAAGCCACCCCGATTACCATCTTCAATTTATATCACATTTCTTGTGATGTCAACTTGCAAAGTGGTAGTTTGACCTTACAAGTCTATGTTCATGTCTCCTACAAGTATTTCAAATCTGTATGCACACTTTTAGGTGGAGTTTATTCTACAATTTGGAAGCTTTGAGACTAACACTACTTTCAAGTTCATCATGTGTGTAGTAGTCTCATTGCAAGGAAAATGGAGTTCTTGGAGACAAGCATCATGTGTGACGATAATTCATTTGGTATCTACATGTGGTATTCCTAACCGATATCATTATGTTGATTTCACTTTGATACACTTATATGCTTTCTCCATGCAGTATATAGAGTAAACTCCTTTGTGCTCTAATTTGCCCATTATGCATATGCTTTGCCTTACAACATGTGTATACATATACTTAGGGGGAGTTTGGCCTGTATAATGTTTCCTCCCTTGTGCTTTTAATGTCTTCCTTTTCGGTGTTTGGTTCCAAAGGGGGAGATTGTGAAGGGACCAAAAGCAAGCCTAAACTAAAAAAAAAACAAAATGACCACAATCAAAATTTCAAAATTTTATGGTTATCTTTTCGGGAATGGTCCAAAAAGGGAGGAAGTGGATTATGGAGTTAGGGGGAGAATTAATCCATAAAGCCACTAAAAGGAACTCAATGGTAAGGGCAAGATATGTTATAATAAGTGTGTTTTAATTTGGTATCTATTAATCATCATATGATCTTGCCTTTGCATTGCATCCTAGCAAGTAGACAGCATTTTAAATTTGTGTATCTATTATTTGCTTGCTTTGGTCGTGTTGTCATCAATCACCAAAAAGGGGGAGATTGTAAGGAAAATGGACCTCAGACCATTTAACTTTAGATTTTGGTGTTTGATGAACAACATAACCAAATTGGACTAATGCGTTTGCAAGTGTTTGTTTTGTAGTCCAATAGGGTGCAAATATGACTTGGACAAAGGCTTCGTGATGATCCAATGATCAACACCTCAAGCAAGACATTAGAAGCTCAGTAGAAGACTCTTAAGATCAAGTAAAGTCCAAGGCACAAGAATGGAACCAAGATGACGCAAAAGATCGCGAAGAATCAAAGAGAAAGGTACATCAGACGCTGTATCGGACGCTGGCTCAGCAAGCGTCGGATGCACCGATGGCAAACCCTAGCTCGGCTTGGCGCCAGCAGAAGCATCAGACGCGACGATGGTGCCACATCAGACGCGATGGTAACACTATGTATCGTGCAGTCTTACATCGAACGCTACAGGAATGCATCAGACGCTACAGTCCCAGAGTTGGATGCCTATGCAGAGAGGTTCCAGAGAGGCTCTGAAGACATTAGACGCGTCAGATGGTCACGCATCGGACGGTTGTCAGAGTCCGATGTGACTCAGTGCTAGGTCAGCAGAACTAGCCGTTATGTGACATCGGACGCGCGTCTGATGCTCCCGACAGGAGCGACCGATGCTACGCAGAAAAGTCCATCTTTGGTGTCCAACGGCTCTATTTGCTTGGGGCTCTATATATACCCCCGTGGCCGGCCAAAACAGTATGGTTGGAGCTCAAGGAAGTGTACCATGTGCTTAGATACATATTTACTTGCTCTAGCCACCAAAGTGCTTATGTGATATACTAGGTGATTTGTGTAGGTGCTTTGCGAAGTGCTTAGGCTAGTTAGACCACCGCTTTGCTCTTACTCTAGGTGTTATACCTAGTGTTTAGTGAGGTTTGCATACCTCTTACCTACCAGTGCTTGCGCGCACCATTGTTTGTACATCGGAGGGGCTTGTAGCCTTGTGAGACCACACCAACCGCGTTTGTGGTGTGGTCGCCACCGTGTACCAAAGGGAACAAGGCCCGTGGCGGTTCGGCCCGAAGCTTGATAGTGAAGACGGCGGGGAGCATCCGGTTGAGGCCGTGCCTTGCAAGGCTTAACCGGAGACCCACTTGCGCGTGGGGAAGGCCCGGGGCTATCCACGGAGTTACCCGACCGGGAGCTTGGCCCTTCCGAGGGATTCCTTGTGAGGGGCTCCAACGAGGACTAGGGGAAGCTTGCGCACTTCTCGATACCTCGGTAAAAATACTAGAGTCGTGAATGGGAGTTTGCATCTCTACCACTCTCTTTAGCTTCCACATTTACTTGCTACCTTTGTTGTGTGCTTTACCTTTCCTAGCTTAGTTGATAGGCTAGTTGATAGGTTTGGATCATAGGTTGCAAAACTCTTTTGCGGTAGAGATAGCAAAACACCTAGCAAAACCTTAGTTGCACAATAGAGTTTACTTTGTTTCATACGTTTTGACTAGATGGAAATTAGAGGCCATAGTTTAGAGTAGAAGTTTTTAGTTGCCTAATTCACCCCCCTCTTAGGCATCACAGTCCTTTCATCCACCTCCACCAGAATGCCACCCTATAGGTACCAAATGAGTTTTCAAAAACAAATAGGGTGAGGATGGGATGGTAGTGAGGAACAAGGCTAGGCTAGTAGCCTAGGGTTTTTGCTAGGAAGAGGGGATAGATTATGAGGAGACCTTTGCCCCTATAGCTCGTTTAGAAGCCGTTAGGATCCTTCTAGCCTTTGCTGCTTCAAAGGGTTTTAAACTGTATCAAATGGATGTAAAGAGTGCTTTCGTAAACGGTTGTATAGAGGAAGAGGTCTATGTTAGGCAACCCCCAGGTTTCGAGAGTCCCATGTTTCCAAACCATGTCTTTAAACTTTCAAAAGCTTTGTATGGTTTGAAACAAGCCCCGAGAGCATGGTATGATCGTTTGAAAACTTTTCTGCTCTCCAAGAGCTTTAAAATGGGACGGGTAGATAAGACTCTGTTTCTCCTCAAGCAAGGCAATGACACCTGCAACACCCAGTTTTCCGAGGAATACCAAGTGCCATCTATTTGTGTGCCCAGGAAGTCCACAAGACACATATAGCAACAAATATGGAAATTTTCCAAAGACAATGCTTTTTATTATATATCGAACATAGTTACAACAAGACTTACATCTAAAACAAAGCAGAGCGGAAACTACTCTTCGGGACTCCAAACTCTACAGGGACGGTTGACTGGGGGAACACCCGCCTAGAACTCTTGGAACATCTTCGGTAAACCAACGACAAGCGTCAGCTCACCATGCTCAGCAAGTACAACTACGGGGATGCAAGGCTCAAGAGGTTTGACTCGGTTGACTGCAGTCAGCATTTTAAGTTGATCTTATTTTATATTCACCTTATATTACTAGATGTATGAACCCTGTTGACCCATGGTAAGTGATAATCATTATGCTAAAAAGAGGTAAGCCACCAACCACAAACATACCCCACCATGGACTACTTAAAAAGGATCCGAGCCGCTCGTATCCATGAGCACGGCTGATATATCAGGTTTACACTCTGCAGAGGTTGTACACTTTCACCTTAGGCCGTGATTCCCATATGCCGGGGTTTGCAAGTCCCACATTACCTCCTCTATGGAAGTACGACAGGGTTTCACTATGTAGCCTTTCACTAGCTGCCCTAACAAGTAGTAGCCGCAAGGTTTCAGCATCTAGGCGAATGGAGGCCCCCTTCAAGATGGCACACCTAACAGCCGACCAGTACACATCTTGACAGGCAAGGAAGCCATTCTAAAGCCTAGGCTCCCCTCTAGCGCCTTTCGATAACTACTACAAGCTAGAGAAAGTCTAGTTATATGACTAAGATCAGAGCCATATATGATTCCCAAGGCTGCACGGGATCTCCCGGGTGGCCGCTTTAAAAGATAGTCCCTGGGATGTGTCACTGAGCGAACAACATGCTCCAGTGCCCTAATGTGGTTAAAAAGCCTCTTTTAACATTGTTCCATAGTCATTAATCAATATTAAACATTTAGCAATTAATAGCGCATAGCATTACTATACATATTATGCAAAACCCTTCCATAGGTACAAGGTAATAAGATCAAGTGAAACTAGGTTTGTCCTATGGTTCATCAAGTTATGACACATGCATAATGAATATTTAGTCTTGTAGTTAATAGGTAACAAGGAAATCGTAGGTTATACTTGCCTTCCAATAACTCGTGTTGTTGGTCCCACTTCTTTGAAGATCTGCTTTACGACAACCTTGAACATCTTGGTCTGCCTAAACAAGATCAGAGGCACCACACAATCATCCATTCCAATCATCACATGCAAATAATTACATTTCTATTAGAACAGTACACCAAGCATCAAAAACAAGTAGAGAAACATATATAAAACTATTCTACTCGTCGGTACAATCACATGAACGTAAAGATCACTCTAATCGGATCTAAAACGAGAAAGTTATAAAGAAAACAAGTTTCAGGGACTCTTTTGTAAATAAAAATATTTTCCTAGGGGCTAGCTCACGAAAACCGAGGGCCTAATCGCGATTAAGAGTAGATAGAGGGGGCTAGCACATGAAAACACATGCTCTGGACGACGGGCACTAAAATTGGGTTCTGCAGGGTCTATAACGCAAGAAAACAGGACTTGAAACTAAACTAGTTGCACTGAGTTGGACTGCGGGTTAATTTTCAAAAAGGGTGATGGCCTTTTTGCAAAAGTGGCAGCTACGGCTGCGCGGGCGCTAACGCGACGCCACACGGAGCTGCGCGGTTGGGCGAGTTCACCACGCGGCCGGTGGACAGCAGATCGGCTGGGGTCCACGGGTCTACGCGGCCGGCGCATACCCCTTCGGGGGCCCTTCTAATCCTGGCCGTCCGTGGCCAGGTAGACGGCGCAGGCGGGCTGTGCGGAGCGGGCAGCGGCGGGGACGGCGGCGCCGCCACCGGAACACGGCGGCGCTCCATTGGGGCCGCTCGGGAGCTCCGCTAGGAGGCGCTCCGGGCCTCGGCTAGCTGTGCGGGCCTCAGGAGCTGCAGGCGGGGCTACGCGGGCTGACGAGTGGGGCCTGATAGTCAGCGGGAGAGAGGGCGAGCGGTGGTGCTGCGCGTGTGGGGCAAGCGGGCCGCGGGGCTCTAGGCCGCGAAGCGCGCGAGGGAGCGGGAGCGGGCCGCTGCGGCTGCTGGGCCGACAGGCGCGGGGGAGGAGAGGACGATACGCCGCGGGCCGTGGGCAGGCCGAGGCCCAAGCGTGTGGGTGCGGGGAGAGGGAGGGAGGCACGACCATGGGCCAGGGCGCCTTTTTGGCTGGGCCGAAAGGGATGGGGAGGGAGAGAAAAAGAAAGAAAAGCCTTTTCTTTTATTTCAAAGGGTTTTTGTTCAAATTCAAAACAAGATTGAATTCAAACCACACAACTCTAGCCCTACACTCAAACAAAATAATATGCTCCGACATGAATGCAACAAAAATGTTTCTAAGCCCCAACTTAATTTATTAATTCACCAAAATTTATTATTTGACCTATATGTTTCATGAAAAATAAATAAATAAAGTCACATTAAATTCTATTTCTCAAAAGCGATTTTCAGGGTGTCACAAACCTACCCCCTTAAAAAGAATCTCGTCCTCGAGATTTGAAGAGACTTGGCACGAAGAGAACATCAAAGGATCTTGAAAAGATGGAAAAGAGAACTTGATTAGACATTCCATCATCTCAACATGTAAACCAACTTGTCAAGTGATTCATAACTGATCTTGTAGACATGTTAACAAGGAAAACCGACTGAACGTGCTACCCCCTTGAAACAAGGGTTACAACTGACTTGCCAACAAAACAATGAACTCAAAAACATATCCGAACTTCATATGACACCTTGGTTGTTATTGTACGAACTTCATAACCTGATTGAATACTCATCGCCTGTGAAGTCATCTGTTTGTGTTGGCACAAAAATCTGGTCGAGAGCGCCAACACACTCGTGACACGGTCCTCAAAGGGCGTACAGAGCAGAGTGCTGACCTCCTAAACCTTCAAAAGGTGGCGGTGCCGAATCTCGGTGAGATCGACCTTAGACGTGCCAGTCAATTTGACCTGTAATTGACAAGGAGAAGAAAAAGTTGTTAAATTGTGGAACCTGCCGGTTTGGTGCCAGACAGTTCCAAATTATACAGCTCGGATATAGCCATTGTTTATAGGACATTGACTACAAAGTCAACTCCCAAAAGATTGCATGAAAGTACTGATAAAGATATGAAGCAAAACGGCTATATAACGTATGTAGAGAAACATTTAGGACAGATAAAAAGTCGATACACTTAAACACGTTAAGAGAATAAAGATTTATGTGTACGTTTAAACGACATGAAATCAACGTATCGACTAATTGCACAAGCAGTTCTATCTGTTAACAGTGGAGTGTTTCCATGCAGCCATAATAACAAATAGATCGATAAAATAGCTTAAACATCAACAGTGGGGTGTCTCCATACAGCCATAATGATGACCAAGCAAGATCACATCCGATGCAACGAGTAGATCCATAAATTCCAAGCCATTCAAAAGTACACATTATGAAGAAAGCATAACTAGATCGGCTATTTTAGCCGATGCAGGGTCCATGAAGTACGAACAAGATCTACCCGCTAAAACCACAATTCGACTTAAGATCAAACAGATCTAGTCTATCATATATATCAGTGGGGTTTGGAAATACAACCATAATAAATATGCTAGATTAAATCTATCTGTTCTTAAATTAAATCACGGTTTTATTGGATATCTCGAACGCACAACATGTAACAATCAAGATTGACAAATTAGTCGATGAAAGGCTTGAATCGGCTATTCCCTTAGTATAAGCGTGTAAAGCCTTTGGATAGCTGAAAACAAACATCTTTTAAGCTTAAGCTATTTTGTCAATCTTGATTGGGCAAGATATTGTTTAAAAACTAAAGAAATAAATTTAAGCATAAACAACATCGATAACTTAATGAATCTATTAGCTTGCTAAAACCAATAGAGCTGATAACTAGTCAAGATCGACTAAAGCAAGAGATTGATCAGAGTCAAGACAGTCTTACAAAAGACGAACTTAGACCGATAACTAGCCATGTCATAGCTTAACAATAGTTTGGTCGATGCCAAATACAGCCTTATTGTACAATGACATGAGCCATTGGTGAAACTTACAAGCAAACCGGAGGTCGGTTGAAGCCGATGCAGCCCTGCCTGGTTTAAGATTCCACCGGGTTCTACGTTACTCCTACTCCTAAGGTTTTGGCCGGTGGCCGATGTGTTGATTGATTGGATGATGTTTACAAAATCGAGCTTTTAGCTATATATGATCCGTTCAACTCCTACCCTAACACGACTAGGTTACATAAAACAAAAGACAACCCAGACTCAAACTCCTCGGCCAAACCCAACACGTCTCCAAAACTTGTCACACCTGGTCCTCAAGGGTCTTGGTCACGTCCCGTTCAAACATGTCTCTCTTATTTTAGCCGATCCTTTTATCATTAAACCAGCCATTTGTGCCTACGAAATAATAATCTCCTCAGTCCAAAATCTGGTGCAAACAGTTTGTATTGTGCTTTTCCACCGGTGCTTGTTCCTCTTCAAGAACATCCGAAATCTCACTCTTCATATTATCACTTTCTTGGTTTACACCTTCCTCTAGGTCAACTTCATATTCCTGGGGTAGAGGTTGAATTCCTTGATATTCAATCCTTTCTCCTGACGGGGTTGTTAGAAGTACTAAACATTGGGGATAGTTAATTACTCCATCACAAGCAGATAGCCATCCCATTCCAAGGATAACATCAATCTTAGTTATCTTCAAAACTATAAGGTTTGCCTCGAAGTTTACCCCCTTTATGACAAGTCTAACTTTAGGACACATGCGGTTCGCCTTCATTTCTGCTCCAGAAGAATTAACTGTCATAGGTGTCCTCATTGGAAACATAGGTATATTATGATTTTCGACAAATTCGATTGAGATGAACGAATGCGAAGCACTAGTGTTGATGCTCACTAAGTGTCATATTCTTAGCATCAACAAGGTCATATAACACGACACAAGGACCTAAAATCAACCAAAAACCTTTTATAAACTAACGATTTCCACTTGTCCTTGAGTTTTATTTGAATGTAGGTAATTGCAGGGTTTTGAGCAAAATGACCAAGAGGACCCACCAGGAGGCGAGCACACTCACCTGGGCTCACTTTGGGCCAAGGTGGGGTGGCGCCCGCCACCCCTCACTGGCGGCCGCCAGGGGAGTGAGGCCCAAACTCCTCCCCTGCCACGTCACTGATCCAGGGGAGGCGTGCGACACTCATTTGCAGCGATTGATCACTTAGGTCGTTGCATCCAAGGGCTAAGAAGAGATGTCACGTGGATCATGACCTAAATTGCCCATGTGACGGTTTTTGGACATGCAACCGACCTTGGAACTGCCTCCCTGGAGCTCCTGGATGCCGTTGAAGCAATGACGGTGGATCCAACGGCCAGGGGGGTGGCGGCCGCCACCTAGGGCTGGCGCCCGCCACCTCACTCACCCTCCTGACCTAACCCTAGGTCTATAAGTACCCCCCTAGGTCCCTTAGGCTATAAATAGGACCCCCCGAGCTCATTTGTACTGAGACCTCACCTCATTAGTCCCACTCTCTTGTAAGCGAAGCTCTGGTGAAGTAACACTCTAGTTGAGAGACTTAGAGTGAGAGCGAGAGTGAAGAAGAGAAGAGCTGAAGTTGTAATAGAGGATCTTCCAGAGTCTCTGGTATAATTCCAAGTCTTTATTCATTTATCTTAGTGTTCTTCTACTTTCAGCATTTACTTTAAGTTCTTTACTTATTGTTCTTGTTGAGTGCTTTCGATCATAGATAACTTAGTATTTAGTTTGTATCTAGTTTGGGTTCTTCGCTGAGTAATCAGTGCTCTAGTTTTGGACGCAAGATTAGAGTAGTATATATTAGTGTAAGCGCGGTGCTTAGACTAGTTATATATACCTTAGTTTGTGGCTAGCCCCTCGGATAGCTGTGGTAGCAAACAGGTGGTGACAACCCTGGGAGCCTTGAATTCCACCACGTAGTTGGGTTAGTTTTTAAATCATAAAGCTCGTTGTGCACGTCTGAGGTAAATAGTCCAGAGGGTGTGTACGGTTCGAAGAACTAGATGAAATCTTTATTGCTAAGTTAGTTGTGTTCATAAGTGTGTAGGAAAACATTAATCTGTTCATCGGCCAGACCCCGCCGATTTAGTTTAGTAATAGTTAGTTTTTCTTTCTTTTTAGTGGTAGTAGAAATCAACCCCCATTCATATATTTCGATCAACCTTGCTAGAATCACTAGTTGTTCATAGCAGTCCTAGTGTTAGTTATGCCATAATAGCTTCCCTGTGGAAATAAATACGATACTCGGTTACTCTCGGGTGAAGTGCTACAATTGACTTATTCTGTGCGCTTGCGGAATTTACCAATAGTCATAAGAATAGTTAGTTATACTTCTTACATTAAGAAGTACCAACAAGCCTTTCTGGCGCCGTTGCCGGGATAGATTCCATAGTCTACTCCTAGTAACGACGTTAGCAAGTGTCAACAAACATTTCTGGAGCCGTTGCCGGGGAAGCAATTGGCTAGAATTAATTCTTTGCGATTTCTATTGAATTAACCCCTGTAGTTCTAGCGGGTATATATATATTGTTCGTTGTTTGTGATCGTTCAAGTAGCCATGGCCGGATTCAATCTTCCGAGCGACTATCAAGAAGATCCTGAGGCCATTCTTAGGAGAGCGAGAGCTAATCTCACTCTTCTGAGGAAGAACCTGGAGTTTTGCGAGAGGAGTTCATCAAGACAAGAATCCTAGTCAAAAGTGACTGACGAACCAAGATGCTCCACTGATCCATCAACACCAACGCCGACATCGTCATCGACATCGACGTCGACCAAAACACTCCGTGAGTATTCCATGCCTACTCTTGCTCACATTCCAGTGTTACCTTCTACTAGTAATGTAGATTTTGAGCTTAAACCTCACCTAATACGTATGGCTCAAGCTATTGCATTTAATGGCAAACCTTCCGAGGATGCCAATGCTCATCTCCGAATTTTTCTGGAGATATGTAGTACAATTTTGGTGCAGGGAGTTTCGCAGGATGCCATTAGACTTCGTCTTTTTCCATTTTCATTAGTGGAAAAAGCGAAGCAGTGGTTCCTCTTCAACTCTGGACACCTGCTGACATGGGTGAGATGCGCGGATCAATTCCTCAACAAGTTCTGCCCGATAAGTCGAACTATTCTTTTTTGTAGCAAGATTTCTAACTTTGGACAGGGAGACGAAGAAACAATCACTGAAGCTTGGGAGAGACTACAAGAGTATGTTGAAAACTGTCCCCACCATGGTATGCAAGACTGGTACTTAATCTAGAGCTTCTACCATGGACTCCAGCAAGAATCTTGACAACACATTGATGCTGCCGCCGGAGGTGCATACCTCTCTCTCACTGTAGAGAAGGCAACCAAACTAATCGAGACAATGGTGGCGAATCAAGGATGGACAAAAAATGTGCTAGAGGTATGTCTGAAATTAAGCAAGTTGATTCTGTTACCCTGCAAACTTTGGTAAAATTGCTAGAGCAAAGAATAAATGAGAAGAGAGATCGTGCTGCAATGGAGTACTACGCCAAGCAAAGAGCCGCTTCGCCAAGTGAAGGTCAAGAAGAAATTAAGAAAGAGGATGCAAAATCCCTTCTTAATAATGGTGGCTACGGAGAACCTCCAATTCCAATGATCCAACAATGGAATAATAAAGTTATGCCTGAAACCTCCGTATTTAATTCTCCTATTGGAAAATTAGATTCTAATCAAGGTAGAATTAATGATAGCATAAATAATAAATTAATTGAACATGATAAAATGTTAGAAGGAATTTATGCTAAACTGAATGATTTTTCTGAAGCATTTAAGGAACAAATTAATTTTAATAAGAGATTAGAGCAAAAAGTAGATAACATTAAATCTCAAATTAAATGCTATGAGGAATTAAAAGCTGTAACCACGAGAGGTGGTAAATCCACTCGTGATCCACCTCATCATAATTTAGTTCCTAGTAGTAATTCTGCTACAAAGAAAAATATTGTTAATGTTGAAAAAGACAAAGAAGAGGAGACGCCAGCTGAACCTTCATCCAAGGTACGAACTGCACCTCATGAATTCTATGATACACATGTATTACCTTTTCCAGATCGAAACAGAAATCCGACGGAAGACGACCAATTCAAGAAATTCGTCGAGGTAATTCAAAAATTATATATACATGTGCCATTTATTGACGCTATGCAGGTTCTAACTTATGCAAAATATTTGAGAGACATGCTCAATAAGAAGAAACCAATTCCAAATAGGGATGTGGTTAAATTGACCGAAGATTGCAGTGCGGTCATTTTAAACCAACTCCTAGAAAAGAAGAAGGACCCAGGAAACCCAACGATCGCATGTTCAATTGGAGAGCAGCACTTCGAGCATGCACTCTATGATCTGGGAGCAAGCGTCAGCGTTATGCCCAAGGTAATATATGATAAATTAAATCATCATACTTTGTCCCCTACTTCTATGTGTCTGCAGCTAGCCGATCAATCGCTCCGATATCCCACAGGAATAGCAGAGAATATTACGGTGAAAATCCGGAATCTCTTTGTCCCGGTGGATTTTGTGGTTCTGGATATTAATCCCGACCACCGGACGCCATTGATCTTGGGACGGGCATTTTTGAGCACTGCAAATGCCACTATTGATGTAGGAGCTGGAGAAATTCAGCTCCACATCAGTGGTAAGGAGGAAAAATTCGAGTTCACACCGCGACCGGAAAAACACCCGTCATCAAAGTTCGTCGGTGCCGACACTCCGCCAAACAAAGCCAGTGAAGGAAATATTCAGCCACAACCACCGTGAAGGCGACACTAATTGAGAATCCAAAGCGGCTAACCAAGGTAAGTTAGGCTAAGGTAAGTCTTTATCCCCCATTTAAATTTTCATTTTTACTTAAGAAAATTAATTTTCTGCAAAATAGATGCTTAGTAGGGAGATTAGGTGAAGCCTAGGGGGCTTAGGGCAGCCTCAGGGGTGGCGCCCGCCACCCTATAGGCTTCTTTTTCACTTAGCCAATCAACTAGACTATCATCCCTAGCTCATAGACTCAAATAACACCAGAAGAGACTCATGCCTTTGCTCTTTTCAATGCACTCATTCACTCCCATGTCTCCTCCTCTCTCTTCAACTTCACTCCATCTTTTGGACACTTCTCAACTCAAAAATTCTGGTGAGGAGTGATGAGGAGAGCACAAGTGAAAGAAGGAGTGGCTTTGAGTGGGAATTACCCATAAAGGGGTGGCGCCCGCCACTTTTTCCTGGCGCCTGCCACCTCAGTTTCCACATTTCTGCACGAAGCTGCACCTGAGTAAGTTTCCCACCATCCTTGGTATAAAGTATGACCAGGATGAAGAAGTGGTCTTTGAAATTTTCAGCCCACTTACACCATTTAGGAGGCTACACTCTTTGCACTTTGCACCGACACTACCACTTTATTCCCCACTTAGAATTTCAGTGGACACTACGAGGGAAACCTCATGTGTTGGTTGCAGACAGAAATGGGCAAGTAGGGGTGGCGCCCGCCACTTATTGGTGGTGCCCGCCAGGGGGGTGAAGCTTTCAGCCTTCCCCCTTCCATCCTCAGCCTATAAATATTACCCACACCCCATGCAAGTTCCTACACCTCACTCAAAACACAAAAACACCAGCCACCTTGAGCACTAGCGAGGAGGTCATGGGCCCTCTCAAGAACTTCTTCACCGGCAAGAAGAAGAAGAGTAAGGGTGAGGGAAGTTCGTCGAGGGCAAACACTCACATTCGCTTTGCCGGGAGTGATGAGGAGAGTGCCGGGTGGGGTACTCCATCCACCAACGAAATGTCAGTGGATCGGGACTCTCCGCCCACACACCAGGCTGGACCGACCATCCACGTCCTGAATTCCGTCGATGATATCATCTGGCAGAGTGATCGGGAACGGCAGGCCCGGAACATCCTCTGTTAGAGGGAGTTTGTTCACACCCGCCACATCGACGACGACTTGCTAAATCGCACTGGTATGGACAATGAGTTTCTCTATATTTTTCGAACCTTGGGATGGGAAGATGCTTGGAAGGTTAATGAGGAGGGAATCCTTCCCCTCATAATGGAATTTCTGGCCACAATGCAAATATCTACTAATCACATAAAATTTCAGCTTTTTAATGAAGAACATACTTTAACATAGAAGCAGTTCTGTCACACCCAATTTTAAGAACAAAATTGAATGCAATAACTCATGTGTGCTCAGAGATCAATCGCACACATAAGCCACAAATTAAGAAGTACCATCACATATTTTTATTACATAACGAATATTATTCAAAATCTTTACATAGCAGCGGATAAATAAAGCATCTCTCGCGGTAGCTCCATCATAGGGAAGATGACTGATTGACAGCAAGACTAGAACTCTTCAGGGAAGTCATCATTACCATAGCAATCTGTTACCCATCCGGGATTTTTATCCAAGTAGAAAGACATAAACAAGCATAAGTACATCTCGTACTTAACAAGTGTAACATGGGGTTTATGAGGCTCAAATAAGGCTGACACTGGTTAAACTGCAGTAGCTTTTAATTGGCAACATTTTATATTAAGGTGAACATATATGAATGCTTAAACCCAATCCACATGATCATAATAACTGGAACATAGCAATAAAGTAATCAACACGAGCAACATAAATAAACAACATTGAACAACTAATCTGTGAGTTTTTCGGGCCGCTCGTAACCGTGAGCACGGCTGATATATCAGTTTAACACTCTGCCGAGGTTGTACACTTTACCCGATGAGTCGTGATATCCAGATGCCCGGGTTAATTACTCCCATAACACTTCCGAGGTGAACAGGCAGGATACACGCAAAGCCTTTCAAAGGTTCATCTAACAAGTTAGGGCCGCTAGGTCTTAAGGCAAGGGGAAGAAGGGTCTCCCAACCTTACGGCAACGCAGGCAAGGTGAAAGTAGCCGCCCTAAATCCAGCTCGGCAAGACCCAACGCGCCTATACAGGTGTCCACTAACAAGCTAGAAAAGGTCCTTATACTGAGCTAAGGTCAGAGCCATATAACCCTCATGGTTGCACTGTATGTCTCAGCTTTTGCTGACAGGAGGTCCTAAACCATGTTGCTAAAAAAGATCAAGTTTTATTCACCGTTATTAGATCATGTTTGGTTTAAGTAAAGCTCTAGCAAAATTCTACCCATATGCATAGCATCCCAAGATTAACAAGGTAATGGGTCAAACACCTAGGGTAAACTAGATAGGAGATCAAAATTAGACACATGCATATGAATTTAGACGATTCATGGTGAATAGGTCAACAAGGAGGATCCCATGCTATACTTGCCTGATTCAGAGAACTCTGGTTGCTCTTGGTTGTCGTAGAAGGGCTCCTGATCAACAGCGTATGTCTCACCGTCTATACTCGATTACCACATCAACACACAATCATCGGGACAACAATCATGCAAAGCAAACAAGCTATAATTAGAACATTACACCAACAACAAGAAAATAATATAAAAAGTTTGAAAACAGAAACTACGATCTATCACGATCACATAAACGCGAAGATCACAAAAAACGGAAATATAACGCGAAAGTTATGAGCTAAACAAGTTACAAAACCTTAGTTAGTAGATTAAACCTACTCAAATTTTAATTACTGAAAACAGTATATATTTTCGTACAGATAGATAGATCTTTTCAAAACGAATCTAACGCAACTTGAACGGACTAAAACGGACTAAAAACGTAGAAGTTATAAGCATTTGAAACTGGTGGCAAAACTGTAAATAAATTGAAATCGAATTTGAATTTAAAACGATTTAAATCAAATTTGCAGAATCGACTGGACTGCGCCTCAATAATGATGAAACGCAGGGGCTTATACGGAAGAAAACACAGACTCAATGAACAGGGCCATTGGGACCGCGGGTTGAGACCCGAAAACATGAGGGGCTCTTTAACAAAAGTGACGCCGAAGGGGTACGGGGTTCTCTGGGGCGTTAGATCTGGAGTGAACGGCTCAGATTTAAACGGACGCTGGGCGGCGACGCTCTCAACCGGAGCGGAGGAGGGAAGCGGCTCACGGCGGCGCCATTGCCGGCAGGCGGCGGCGCTTGCTCGGGTTTGCGCTATGGTGCAGTAGAGACTACGGGAGTTGGTCCAATCGAACCACGAGCTCAAGACGAACTCACCTAGGGCACGGACGAGGTCGGAGACGGCTCTGGGACGACGAATTGCACGGCGAGGCGAACGGCGGGGCTCTGCAACGACGGCGAGGGATTAAGGCACCAAAACGAGGGGGAAAAAGAGGGGAAAAAGCACTGGCAGCTTCGGGAGAGCATCGTGGAGCTTGGAGAGCACCCTGAAACGACGGCGAAGCGACCAGCAACGAGATTGATGGCGGCGGTGACTTGCAGCTTGCGGAGCTTGTCGCGGGAGCAGTTTAGGGCACGAGAGCGTGAGCTATGTGCGTGAGGAGAGGCGGCGGGCTCTCGGGAGTTTTGTAGGGGCTCCAAAACAGATGGAAATCGAGGAGGAGGCGAGAATTTGATGGAAATCGGGCTCTGACTCGTGTTCGGGACGGACACGGGTGGGGGAACGAGCTGACATGGTGGGGGCGCGGTGTCAGCGGCTGTGGGAAGGAGCTGCGGCGCGCTGCGCGCAAGCGCCAAGCTGGGCCGGGCGGCGGCCCACGCGGGCGATGGAGAGGGGAGGGAGGCAGGCCGGCGAGAGGAAAGGAGCGGGCCGGCCAGGCTGGTTCGGGCCAAAAGGATAGAAAGGGAGAGGGAGAAGGAGAAATGGTTTTCCATTTTCAGAAACAGTTTTCAAAAGCAAATTTGAAATTCATTTGAATTCAAACAAGTTTTGAGTAAAACCAAACATCACAAAAATAAAGTATGCACCAACATGTATGCATCAACATGGTCTTTGGCCTAGGATTTATTTTAACTTTTGCGAAAATTTATTATCTAGGTTTTTATGCAACACATAAAATGCATAAATTAAATCATATTGCCTATTTCAAATTGATGCAAATTTTTGGGATGTTACAATTCTACCCCCTTAAAGAATCTCGTCCTCGAGATTCCAGCGATGCTTACTCAAACAGCTGCGGGTAAGACTTTCTCAGATCCTCTTCTCTTTCCCAAGTTGCCTCTGCTTCTAAGTACCGATTCCATTGAACCTTGCACATCTTTATTACTCTGCTCCTGGTAACTCTTTCTGCTGTTTCTAAAATCTTTGTCGGATACTCATCATAAGTCAGATCTTCCTTGACTGTGAGCTCTTCCAACGATATCTGCTCTTCGGGCACTCGCAGGCACTTTTTCAACTGAGAAACATGAAACACATCATGCACTCCTGACAAGCTTTCAGGCAACTCTAACTGATATGCCACTTCACCACGTCTTTCAAGAATCTTGAATGGTCCAATATACCTGGGTGCTAGCTTTCCTTTCTTATTGAACCTTTTCACACCTCTCATCGGTGACACCTTTAGGTAGACATAATCACCTACTGCAAAAGATAGATCTCGACGACGGTTGTTTGCATAACTCTTCTGTCGGGACTGAGCTGCCCTCAGGTTATCTCTGACTATTCTGACATGTTCCTCCGCATTCCTCAACACATCAGGTCCAAACACTTGACTTTCACCTGTCTGATCCCAGAACAACGGTGTTCTACACAGTCTCCCATATAAAGCTTCAAACGGTGCCATCTTAAGACTCTCCTGATAGCTGTTGTTGTACGAGAACTCTGCATAACACAAATTCTTGTCCCAACTGGTGCCATACTGTAATGCACAAGCTCTCAACATGTCTTCCAGAATCTGATTTGTTCTTTCCTCTGTCCATCAGTCTGAGGATGATAAGCAGTACTGAAATTCAACCTTGTACCCAATGATCGATGTATCATCTGCCAAAAGTGAGAGGTGAACTGAGTACCACGATCTGACACAATCTTTCGAGGCACTCCATGCAAACATACTATCCGTTCCATATACAATTCTGCCAATCTAGCTCCCGTATAGGTAGTTTTGACCAGTATAAAGTGAGCAACTTTGGTCAATCGATCAACTATTACCCATATGGAGTCGTATCCTCTCTGAGTACGAGGCAACACAACTATAAAGTCCATACCGACTTCTTCCCACTTCCATTCAGGTATCTTCATCAGTTGCAACAGACCGGCGGGTCTCTGATGTTTTGCTTTTACCCTTTGATAGGTATCACACATAGCGACGTACTCGGCTACATCTCTTTTCAGTCCATCCCACCAATACTTTTTCTTCAGATCAAGGTACATCTTAGTGCTTCCAGGATGAATGGAATAAGCTGACTCATGCACTTCTCGCAGTATAGTCTCATGTATCTCCTTGATTTCTGGCATGCATAACCTATTCCCATGCCATAACGTACCATCATCATCTAACCGAAAACCTGATGCTTTGCCAAGAACAATATTATCTGTTATCTGCTTCAACTTCTCATCTACCATCTGACCCTTACGTATCTCTTGCATCAATACCGGTTCAAGTACCAATTCCATTCTGTTGGTCACAATTCCCAAATTCAGATGTGCAAATTCAGCACACAACTCATATGGCATAGAAGCAATTCAGATCTCATTGGCATAGCTTTTTCTGCTCAAGGCATCTGCTACAACATTAGCCTTCCCGGGATGGTAGTGTATTTCCAAATCATAGTCCTTAATCAATTCTAACCATCTGCGTTGTCTCAAATTCAAATCAGACTGAGTGAAGATGTACTTCAAGCTCTTATGATCAGTATAGATGTCTGTCTTGTGACCCACTAGATAGTGTCTCCAAATTTTCAATGCATGGACAACAGCTGCCAACTCTAGATCATGTGTGGGATAATTCAGCTCAAGCTTTCTCAACTATCTCGATGCATATGCTACAACTCTCCCTTCTTGCATAAGAACACAACCCAAACCTTGACGAGATGCATCACAATAAATAGAGAAATCCTTACTCAGATCTGGCAGTATCAATACCGGAGCTGTGGTCAGACGTTTCTTCAACTCCTCAAAGTTAGCCTGACATTTATCGGACCAGACAAATTTAGCATTCTTCTCTAGCAGAGCTGTCATTGGCTTAGCAAGCTTGGAGAATCCTTCAATGAACCTTCTGTAGTAACCAGCCAATCCAAGGAAACTATGAATCTCGGTCACATCTGTTGGTGGCTTTCAATTCAACACATCTTCAACCTTGCTTGGATCTACTGAGATGCCTCCATTAGAAATAACATGTCCAAGGAAAGAAACTTCCTTCAGCCAAAACTCACACTTGCTGCGCTTGGCATACAACTTGTGCTCTCTGAGTTTCTGTAGTACTAACCTCAGATGTTTAGCATGATCTTCCTTGTTCTTAGAGTATACCAGAATATCATCAATAAACACAACTACGAACTTGTCGAGATATTCCATGAACACCTTGTTCATCAAATACATAAAGTAGGCAGGTGCATTGGTCAATCCAAATGACATGACTGTATACTCATACAACCCATACCTGGTAGTGAAAGCTGTCTTTGGAATATCAGATGCCCGAATCTTCAACTGATGGTAACCAGAACGCAGATCAATCTTAGAGAACACACATGCACCTTTAAGTTGATCGAACAGATCATCAATCCTTGGCAACGAGTACTTATTCTTGATAGTAACCTCATTAAGCGATCTATAGTCAACACACATCCGTTGACCACCATCCTTCTTGTCAACAAAGATAACAGGAGCTCCCCAAGGTGATGAACTAGGACGAATAAACCCTTTTTCTTGTAACCCTTTAATTTGTTTCTTAAGTTCTTCTAATTCAGGTACTCCCATTCTATATGGTCTTTTAGCTATGGGTGCAGTTCCAGGTAAAAGCTCAATAATAAATTCAATGTCGCAATCAGGTGGCATACCTGGCAAGTCCTCGGGGAACACATCTGGAAACTCATCCACCACTAGATCTTCCTGGAAAACCTCTTCATTCATCTGGTTCACGGTTACAGTTGGTGTTGGTTGTAGCACTACCTTCACACTGATTCTGTCTCCCTTAGCTGTGGTAACTGTCACAACTTTATCTTGACACTGTATATCTGTCTTGCACCTCTTCATCCAGTCCATACCCAGTATCAAATCAATACCAGCTGTCCTTAGCACAATTGGGGATACTGAGAAATTTACCCCCCCTAAGGACACGTCTAGCGGCAAACACTGAAGCGTAGCTTGCAAACCTCCACCCGGTGAGGTAACCATTATAGGGGTTTTCATGAGACTAACAGGTAGATTATGCATTCTAACAAATGTATGTGATATAAAAGTATGCGATGCACCAGAATAAAAAAGAACTGTAGCGGGGATGGAACTGATGTTGAACGTACCAAGCATAATTTCTGGCGCTTCCTGCACGGTCTCTGCGGACACGTGATTCACCTTGCCCGCATTAGGGGGTGCTTGCTGCCTTCCCTTCTGCCCATTATTCTGAGGTGGGAGCTGATCTTGCCTCTTCGGACAGCGGTTGGCATAGTGACCGGGATCACCACAACGGTAACAGGCATTGGGTGTTCCATTCTTGACGGGGGTGTTGGGTGCACTACTCTTCATGGGAGCATTGTTGGGGGTGCCTTGGCGCTGGGCCTGAGTATTGTTCTGCTGCTGTTGCGGGTATGGCAGATGTTGTTGTCCCTGGTTGCGGTTCCACTGAGTGGTAGGTCCCTGGTACCTCTGCTGGTTGCCTGGTGTAAAGTTAGGACGAGGGCGGTTGTTACTACCAGACGACTGACCTTGGAGCTTCCTCTTTCT
The DNA here is from genome assembly GCA_009763385.1 of Coix lacryma-jobi var. lacryma-jobi. Taxonomy (NCBI): domain Eukaryota; kingdom Viridiplantae; phylum Streptophyta; class Magnoliopsida; order Poales; family Poaceae; genus Coix; species Coix lacryma-jobi. The sequence continues at coordinate 104,757,080 of CM019829.1, forward strand.
AGCCTCCATCTCCTTGCGTTTGTTGTCAACCACTATAGCACGGTTGACTAAGGTCTGATAGCTGGCATACTCATTGGACATTAGCTGCAGTGCTAGTCCGTCATTCAGACCCTTAAGGAAGCGACGCTGCTTGTCAGCATCCAGAGCAATATCGGTAGGGGCATAGCGTGATAATTGAGCAAACTTGTCACGGTACTCGGCAACAGTCATGGCTCCTTGGCGTAGAGATCTGAATTCTTCCTGTTTCAACTCAATCAAGCCAGCAGGGATGTGGTACGATTTGAAGTTGCTCTTGAACTCCTCAAATGTGACAGCTGGGGCATTGTTGGCGCGACCGAACTGAAACGATTCCCACCAATCCAGAGCAGCTCCTTGAAACTGACCAGAAGCATAGAGCACCTTCTCCTGGTCATTGCATTGCGCGATGGTAAGCTGGCGTTCAATAGCACGAAGCCAGTCATCAGCCTCCAGGGGATCAGCAGCATGAGAGAACACTGGCGGGTGACCCTTCAAAAACTCACCCCTCTTGTCCCTCACTTGCATCAGTGGTGCTCCTCCAACTGGCTGATTCTGCATATGTTGCATCATGGTTTGCATAAATTGAGCTTGGATGCCCATCAACTGCTGAATGTCAACTGGGGGTGGTGGTGATGGGTTAACAGGTGCTCCACGACCATGGCCACGTCCACGTCCACCTCCAATACCACCTCCTCTGGCAGCCATCTGTGTTTCCAAACAGGGATCAAGATTAACGAACTTTTCAAGAAAAGATCACTTATACGAGAAGAAACATGAGATCTGAAAATTTCTGGGCGAGATCCAGAAACAGCAGTACAGAAAAACAGTCATATCTTGAGTTCCAGAATTCCAAACAGGGCGTGCCATACACGGTTGGAAATATGACGAAATTATCTACAACTTATATTTAAGTGACTTTCCCAGATTCTGTCGTTAAGTTAGTCGAAAACAGAGAACAAACAAATCTGTCCAGAGTTCAGAACTGCGCAGAAACTCTAACTTGAAACAACAATATGTCACAAACCATAACAGCTATTGAGGTGATTCCAGAGGCATTGGTTAGATACATGAGTCTATTTTCCACCATAAAATTTTCAGTCATGTTGCACAAACAGAACTTGATATATAACCAAAAGATCACAGGTTGCTCCAGAAAACAGCATAGGACAAGATATAACTAACCCTCTTATTATTCATAAACGTTATGTATAACTATGAGATTTGTAGACAAGCCTACAATATCTCAACACTCATTACAAAGAACCAAATCGCACATAAGCATAATAATAATTCAACTCACACAAAAAGAAACACACTAGCACAAAGTTTAACTAGACTCGACAAAACGCTTACTAATGTCGTCTTATTACATCAAAGGGTGACCTATGCCTATTTGTAGAGTGGTTCACAGAGCCTCTTGTACATAGGGGGTTGACCGTGCAGCTCCAAGAGCCCATCTATGGTGCTATGGCATCTTTTGAGGTCCTTTCCCAGGGATATCACCTCCTTCTCCAAGTCCGCGTTGGACCTTTCCCTGTCGAGGAGAAAGTCTCGTGTGGCCTTCACGGTTGGAGTTGCATGAGGGTCTTCTACCATAGCCTCCCTATTCTCATTGTTCTAATAAGCCAGGTAGCGGTATGCATCATCCCTCATGTCTTCAATGCGATGACCCCAGAATGCTTTGTAGGCTTCAACCGCCACGGCTTCCAAGGCTGACGCTAGAGAGGACCGACGAGCCCTGTGGCCAATCACCATCTCATGCAGGTATAGGCCACTCTCTGGTTCTCGGACGGCGACAGTCATCCTTGCCTTCTAGTAGGTCCTTTCCAGGGGATGGCTGTACCTCCAGTGGGTGTACTGTACGATGATGTTCATGTCGGGGTAGTAGGCATCAAAAAGTCCCATCAGCCTGTGATGTGAGGGACTCTAGGCAGCTGTGGGCGCTCCGACAAGATATCCGGAGTCCACGTCCCAACCCATCGGGAGCTCTTCATCGTCTTCGACCTCCAGCACTTCTGGGGGCACTGGCACGGGAGGTACTGGAGCTTGTGGAGCTAGAGCCTGTGGTACAGGTGCTGGTGGTGCTTGATCCTGGGGCGCTGGTACTACTGGGGGTGCTTGTACTGGTGGTGCCGGCTCTTGAGGTGCTGGCACTGGTGGTGCCGGCTCTTGTGGTTCCACCTCTTGGGGTGCCTGATCTTGCAATGCTGGCTCTTGCGGTGCTACCTCCTGCTGTTCTGGCTCCTGGGGTGCTTGCGGTGCTTGCGGAACGGGGTTGCCTGCCCTCAGGTCTGACCTCATGCGACCACCGACAGTCTTGCGGGCGGTGCGACGAGCCATCTATGGAGTAGACCAAGAGACAGATACAATAGAATCAATATGTTTATATAATAGAGCAAGTAAAGAGAAGCATATAATTTTGATAAATTAATAAGGCTAAGATAAATAGAAAGAATGAGAAGCAAAGACCACTAAAACGACCATAAACTAACTAGGCTTGCGTCCTATAGTCAACATAGCTTTGATACCAATTTGTCACACCCAATTTTAAGAACAAAATTGAATGCAATAACTCATGTGTGCCCAGAGATCAATCACACACATAAGCCACAAATTAAGAAGTACCATCACATATGTTTATTACATAACGAATATTATTCAAAGTCTTTACATAGCAGCGGATAAATAAAGTATCTCTCGCGGTAGCTCCATCACAGGGAAGATGACTGATTGACAGCAAGACTAGAACTCTTTAGGGAAGTCATCATTACCATAGCAATCTGTTACTCATCTGGGATTTTTATCCAAGTAGAAAGAAATAAACAAGCATAAGTATATCTCGTAATTAACAAGTGTAACATGGGGTTTATGAGGCTCAAATAAGGCTGACACTGGTTAAACTGCAGTAGCTTTTAATTGGCAACATTTTATATTAAGGTGAACATATATGAATGCTTAAACCCAATCCACATGATCATAATAACTGGAACATAGCAATAAAGTAATCAACACGAGCAACATAAATAAACAACATTTAACAACTAATCTGTGAGTTTTCTGGGCCGCTCGTAACCGTGAGCACGGCTGATATATCAGTTTAACACTCTGCCGAGGTTGTACACTTTACCCGATGAGTCGTGATATCCAGATGCCCGGGTTAATTACTCCCATAACACTTCCGAGGTGAGCGGGCAGGATACACGCAAAGCCTTTCAAAGGTTCGTCTAACAAGTTAGGGCCGCTAGGTCTTAAGGCAAGGGGAAGAAGGGTCTCCCAACCTTACGGCAACGCAGGCAAGGTGAAAGTAGCCGCTCTAAATCCAGCTCGGCAAGACCCAACGCGCCTATACAGGTGTCCACTAACAAGCTAGAAAAGGTCCTTATACTAAGCTAAGGTCAGAGCCAGGCTGGTTCGGGCCAAAAGGATAGAAAGGGAGAGGGAGAAGGTGAAATGGTTTTCCATTTTCAGAAACAGTTTTCCAAAGCAAATTTGAAATTCATTTGAATTCAAACAAGTTTTGAGTAAAACCAAACATCACAAAAATAAAGTATGCACCAGCATGTATGCATCAACATAGTCTTTGGCCTAGGATTTATTTTAACTTTTGTGAAAATTTATTATCTAGGTTTTTATGCAACACATAAAATGCATAAATTAAATCATATTGCCTATTTCAAATTGATGCAAATTTTTAGGATGTTACAAGTTCAGCAAGAATTTAAACTTTGATGATTCATGCTTGCTGAGCTTGGAATCTGCCTATACGGGATTTAATAGAAATGAATTTTGGAAAAGTATTGCTGGGAACAGAAACCCAGACTTGCCCCGTACAAGCAATATCCACTACCCCACGCTCAGGTTTTTTCACAAATATATTAGTATCACACTCTTTCGAAGGCCTGACTTAACACCAATTAAAAAGCCCGAAATGCTGCTGCTTTATGCTCTAATAAACCACATAAAAGTATCACCCGCCAAAGCCATGGCGGACTACTGGTCTAAATTTGATCAACGCACTGGAAATATTGAAATGACATCATGCATAACTAGACTGGCTTTAAACATGGGTCTGCTAAACACCGTTGTATACTCTTACATTCCTGGTGACTGAGACCTTTTGACCATGGAACACTTCTCGCAAGGACACCTCTTGCATGAGAACTAGGAGACCGGTGAAATTCACATGATCTACCAAGATTATGTGAATAAAATCGCTCTTCCTGACATGTCACTTTGGTTGGTGAATGCACCAACATTACTTTTGGCCCTGGAAACCGAGGCAGAACGAAACCGCAGGTTGGCTCGAGAGAACATCATGCTGGTTCCCAGGAGGAGGACGCGAGCGCAGACCCGTGCAGCAGAAGAGGCAGCAAGAGCCGCAACAGCGGCACTGGAGTTTGACCCTTTTCATGCAGAGCAGTATGGAGGAGCAGCACGCTATGATCATTTGACACCCTCTGGCTCGCACCAAGCAGGGGGGTCGAACTGGCAGCAACCGCAACATCCGTAGTGGGGATACGTCCATGAGGCGTCCCGTCACTCATCCCAGTTGGGGAGTTCGTCCCATTCTATAGGAGGATCCACCCGGTACACTGGCCGTGGTGATGAGTTCTTCCCAGGAGGAATCTCACCACAGGCCGCTCTCCATTTGTCCTTTCATCAGGACAAGTGGATTCGCGATATGGGATATCTTCAGCACCAAATGGATGGACTCACCATGGATACTGCCGAAATCCGTCAGGACTTGAACGAAATGAACCAAAATTTCCAGGTATTCCGCCAGGAAACTGGCGGAGAACTGGGTAATATTTCTTCTCTCCTGCAGCAGAACCAGCAGAACTGGGACGACATGTACCGTCATCAGGGATGGATGTAACCCAACCACGCGAACGACCAGCTTGAGGGAGGACCCCGTCAAAGAGGTAAGTATCACTGTCGTCTTTATTACTGTCAGTTTTATTATTATTTCAGTAATTTAAATTTGAGTTTTATCTTAGTTAATTTGCAGCTTAAATAAAATAATAATAATAATAATAATAATTATATATAATAATAAATAAATAGCAATAAATGAAACGCTCTAATCATAAGTCTTTTTAATGAATAAAAAAATAATGTATGCCATGCATTAGAGTTACCATGGGAGAACGTATGCTAGAACTAAACTTGAGACATGAGCATTAGACTAAGTAAAAGGGAAGTAAGTTTCTACTTTGACTTGAGCAAGTCAACTTTGTGGAGTAGTTATTTTGAAAAAGTTAAAAACTTGCTCTAAGTACTTCTATGGCAAAGAAAGTCCTACCAAAGCCAAATAATTTTTACTCTTAGAGTAGGAGCTTCCACTTGCTGCATGTTAGTGTTGAGCTAGTTAAACTTTTGTTGATAGTCATGGTAGAGAAACTTGTCATATTTTTAGACCAAGGAATTCACTTGCACCCACCTATATAGTGCTATTCTTACACTGAGAATATGCACACAACATGCCTTTATTTCCATTCATTGTTAGAAATACTACATGGCAAAATATCATGCTCCATAATGAAATCTCAGGGACATGGCTATAGCAAGTCTAGAAAAAGAGAGCAAGTGCTCTGGAAAGAAAAAAAATATATTCAAAAGAGCAAGTGCTCTAGAAAGAAAAAAAATATTCAAAAGAGCAAGTGCTCTCATTCATAGCCATGATCCCACAAATGAGATAAAAAGGAGAAGTGCCATCAAAGTATTAGCCACAATAAATACCACACACTTGCATATTCCTGGTCTGAACCTATGACTTGTTGCTCCTTTGCTCCATTTGTCTAACTTAGCAAGATTATGCTAGCATTGCATGCTCATTTTTATCCTACCCATTACACCCCACATAAAGTCTTAGTGAGAGGATAATTCTTCCATTTCCACATACAAATATGACTGATCGAGTGAGCCACAGAAGTTACTAAGAATGCTTTCTATTGAACAAAACTTGCAAAAACTCCACATATCTTGATTAACAAAATAGGCAAGGGAAAGACAAACCTTCTTTCTTGCTGGTCTTTTGTTCTAATCTTGAGTGCAGGGAAGGCTACCAATTCCATGGCGATGAAAACAATATGGGCATACTGTTGACACTGGTTATCTATTAAAATTAAAGGATAAATAAATATGAAAAGGGCATGAATTCAGTCACCAACAAAGGTTTAGGGTTTTAATTGACAATATTCCACGAGTTTTGGTGAATTGTGATTCTGCAGGGACTAAACCAGGAAACCAGCACTAATTGCTTCCCCTAGAAGGAAACCGACGCGAGATAATGCAACCGACACGTCAGGAATATTCTAGAAGACTCCAGAGGACACCAGAAGACACCAGGAGGTTGGGCACCGCGGGACCCTGCCAGGTGGGACCGACCGGTCTTCCCCCGGGCCCGCTGGCTTCCGTCTTCTGCAAGCTTCCTCCACCGCCTCCTAGGATGCATCTCAACCGTCCCTGAAGTCGGTTTGATCCAACGGCTGCGGTTGATCCCTCACGGCTATATAAGCAGCCCCAGACCCCCCTCTCCAGGCATCTCCATCTTCATTATTCATCTCCACATCAAAAACTAGGGTTTCAATTAGAAGTAGAGGTCCCTCTAGATGAATCTCTTCTAGTTCATCTAGAATTAGATCTGGTTCATCTAGTTGTAATCAAGAGCCAGCTATCAAGTAGAAGACTAGTTACCCCTCTATTTAGGATTAGAACCTAGTCTTATACTACAACTAGAAGAGAGAGAGAGAGGAAGAGATCAAGAAGGAGCTCCGGCCTGTCGGATCAACTTCTTCATCTTGTACCTGCGGATTCAAGTTCATCTTCAACTTGCTTCAGCGATTGTTTCGGTAATCAACATCTATATTTAAGTTTGAGCTATTGTTCTTATTATTCTTAAGGTTTATGACTCTCTTTTGAGTACTCTAATTCTAAGTTGCTCTAGAGTTAGAGTAGTTGGATGGTGTAAGCGTGGTGCTTAGACTTGATAGCTCATCATAAATGCCTCCTATAACGCCGGTAGTAGTGGTTGTTCGCAAGGGTGACTCTTAAAGCCTTGTTGATTCTTCTATAGTCCACTTACCCGTGTGTAGGCTCGGTAGGATTATGCATTTGCATAAAAGACTCATACTCTGTTTGTGACCTTTTATGGCACTTCCCCACTAAGAATAATATAAACATATCACTTTTAAATTGGATTTAGAAAACCTTAGTGACCCCCTCTATGCTTTTAGATTCTCCGTCCTTGTTAGGTACTCAGGTGTTAGACTTTAAGACTTAACACTATCCGTTCCTTTGGGTTCGATATTAATACTGGGTTACTCCGGTGAAGTGCTACATCGATAGATCTTATCTGTGCGCTTGCGGATAAAGTAGAGTGTGCGTTAATTTATACCAACAAGCATTTCTGGCGCCGTTGCCGGGGATAGAGTTTATCTCTACTCTTGGTAGCGACGTTAGTAAGTGTCAACAAGCATTTCTGGCGCCGTTGCCGGGGAACGGTAGATCATCTTAATTCTTAGTTTAACCTTGTAATCATACTTTTATCTTTTCCTTTTTTGTCTCAATATTTTCATTATTTTTGTTTTCATTCTTATGAATGTTGTTTTAGAATTCCACTCTTATCCATCACTACCCCATGAGCACAAGCTATAACCAGTAGAATCCTTACACCCCATCATAACACCTGGTTATTAGCTATGCCTACCTTTCTGCTGCACTGTTCTTGTAATGAGCATAGAAATATAATTATGAAAATATTCCTTCGGGTATTCTTGTCACTAACCTTTCCAGGTCTAGAGCAGAAAAGAACAAAGAACAACAAACACAAGGTATGTCTAACCAATCATCATGTAACATTAAACTTTCTATGAACATCTCTTGCCATGTTGCTATGTTGGTTGTCCCTACTTTAGGATATGCTCATATACTAATCATACTCTTTCATCACCATCTGAATAAATCTCTACAATGCTTTCATGTTATCTTTATTTTCTATAGTATATTCTTTGGTTTTGAAGTATTATCATACACCTTTTAAATTAGGCATGGAGCTTAGTTTAACTGTTTTCATGAATTAAAGTAAGACATGGTGTCTGGTTTGATTCTTGAGCTAAAAGGTGTGCTGATTTTACCGCTAAAGGCTTTTAAATTAAGTATGGTGCTTAGGTTAAAATGCCTTCCTAGATCAAATTAGACGTGGTGTCTAGGTTGATTTGTGAACTGATAGTATGCTATAATAGATATTGGATATTTTGTTGGACTAACCCCTGCAGGGAAACTTTCAATATCAATTTGGGAAAGTCCAGAGATGAGCTCACACTGGAGATGAAGCAAGGCGTACAATGAAATTCAACAACTCTTGCACAATGAAGACTCAGCTCGTTCATCATAGATGAAAGAACTATGAGTATCAAAGTTTTTTTTTTGTCTTCTACTGCAAGTTATCTTTTGCCTTGAATCATGTTAAAGTGCAGCCAACACATAAAATATTAGTCTATGCTAAAAGAATCCTAAAAACATCTTTTTATTAGCATAGATGCAAAATACATATGTTGTGGACAACAACCCATGATTCAAATTCTTGCAATCCTTCAGTTATATATCCACTAACGTTACGCAGGAGAGAGATTTTGTTCATCCATGGTTTGGTCTGAACATTGAAGATCCAAAACCCAAACCATAGACACACAAACCTACTCTCAGATCACAAACGGTGCTAGCCTAGCTTTGAGTCCTGCTTGGGCGCCGATGACAAACAGGATGCAACTTACCTCGTATGAGACAACCTATGCCTGCAACCAATATTACCCAAGACATCAAGACAAAAAGTGGGAAGTTATCCTCTTTTCTAATCAAGAGCTAGCTTGGGAGACAAGATGGTACCACTACAAGAATAGCAAGATCTACAAGGAAAACACATGAACATGTGTTTGGGAGTCCATCTACATCACAAGCCAGCCTGGGAGAGACAATTCTGTTGTCTAGATGTGTTTCACAATCAAAGGGAGGAAGGAGAAACCCAACTTCAAACATATTGATCTCCTACTCACCACTTTGATCAGTACAAACCACTAGATGTTGTCCCAGTCGAGAAGAAGAATATGATCCACCACTCATTCTTGGAAGATCTCTTGAACACCATCAATGTTATCATCTTTGTCGAACCTGGAGAAGTCAACTTTTGGATCTTTCGCTGCATCTTCAACATCTACATTACTTATGAACAACCAAAGAGAACCAAGAGAAGACCTCGAAGGGAGAGCCAACTACCAGGAATTGAGGAGGGCATCATAAAGGATGAAGCCACTGCACCACAAGAGTTAGAAGATGAAGAGATTACCTAAGTTAGCAAAACAAGAAGAATAGCCGATAAGATCTCCATCATCTAGACACTGTTGAGAGAACAAGTCTCAGTTGTGACATTAAAAGACAAGGACTACCATAGAGGCACTCGAGTAGCAGCTCTAAATTCAAGTCTCTTGTCAATCCAATAATTAAAGGAAAATAGAAAAGGTTGACAAGAGAAGAATGAAGAACTGTCCCTACATCCTCATAGTACAGAATTAATACAAGAAAGAGAGAGGATCCTAGGCGACATACTCGAGGAACAATGTACCTTCACTGATAAGTCGACACAAGAAAAGGAAGGTCGATACCTATAAAGATGATTCCACTGTGATCTTCCTCCTCTCAAGCACACTATGAGCAAGAAAAGACAAGCCGGCCAGACAAGAGAAGCTTCCACAAGGTGGTTCGACACAATCACTCTTCAATGACAAAGTAACATTTCAAGGTAAGTAACCATCACTTTAAAAGCTTCTTCTTGATTCTAGTATGAACATAAATAAAGAACTAAACATGTTTAAGTTGCACCTCACTTGATCCAACCTAATCAACTCAACATGTTCAAGTCCTTTGATCCTTGTTCATAGCTTTACTCTCTTGAATCTCACTGTCTTAACTAAATGAGCTAAAATGTTGTGCATCTAACCATTGGAAGATGATATATCTCAACCATGAAAAGATCAACACTTTATGCATAGATTATCCTTCCTTGGGTTAAGTAATCTGATCTATTAAATATTTTAAGAAGCTACTTTTATGCTCATCCTCTAATCCTATCACTCATGTTAAGATTGAATAGAATACATAAACAACACGTTTATCTTGTGCAGTGTGCCTAAGGTTAGAGAGGAATAAACAAAACTTTTGGTTCTGTTGGTGTTTTTCCACCAACAGAGCCCGTGCACTTGATCCCTACCTTGTCTTTTTGAACAGGACACACTCTTGAGTAAACACGGAGAAGTTTATCACTCCCAAATTCCACAGAGTGAAGGTCCTAGATCTACAAGAACATGCACACTGTGCAAGATGCTGCCTGCTTCCACAATTAATGCTTCACTTCAAACTCCTGGGCAAACGAAGAACATGAGTGACACCATATCAAGAGGCATAAACAAGAAGGAATGATGGAAGACGTCATAGTTAGAATTAGAGGTCATGAAGTCCCCACAGACTTCTTGATCCTCGACATGGGAGAAGACAATGATGTCCACCTCATCCTAAAAAGACCATTCCTCTACACTACAAGTGCAATCATCTACAAGAGGAAATCCATTTTCACTTTCCTGGAGAAAAGGCACGATGCAACTTCATCAATTACATACCCAATGAAGCACCCAAGAAGAATAGAAGTGAAAGACGCCGCTCTCAACGCCAAAGAAGACAAGATATCAAGAATAGAGAGGCCAATCATGACGAAGAAGCTATCGCCACTGTCCTAGAAAAGAAAGAACAAGAGAAACCTCAAGACAGTGAACCACAGGAAGTGAAGACTCAGACGAAGAAAGTATGGAAGAAAAATGTCTGCACCTCAGAGGTACAATCAACAACAACTTTCCAAACATCTAGCATACCTTGGGAGGTCTGAACCAAGGGAAGGTCCGGTTCGTCGGACCTAAATATCCGAACCTTCGCCAAAAGGTAAAAACCGGTAGTTATCCTCATATTTATTTTTCTGCATATTTCTCATATTTAATTGTTAGTCGTTTATTGCATCATCATATTCAATTCACAAACATTTAATTTCTGCATTGCATTAGAAAAGAAAATAAAAATATTGCATTTGTTACACTACATCATAAACCATGAAGCCCCATGTGAATAATTCTATGGTGTGTAAAAACCCACAGGAATGTTCACCGTGGTGGCATAAAAATAATAAAAATAAATATGCATGCATTCATCCTGTTGCATTTTCTCTTGCATCATAAAGATATTAAAATACAAAAATATTGAGAAAGAGATCTTAATAAAATTCTAGACAGCTAAGGCTTGAGTGGCCAACCACTAATGCTTAATCTGTTCCACAAGTCTTGTTGTCTATTTGAGTTTCACAGGATTTGAAAGGCCAAGAAAAGCTGACGAACTAGTAAATGATCCATCCACTGTTGGAGCACTGTCTCAACAAACATCAACATCAATCAAAGCTCTAATAGAGGAAGGACATATCCACTGCCAGTCTGCTACATTGCAAGATCGAACGACTACGTCAATATTCAGCTTGGGGGAAGGCACCCCCATGTATCCACGTAAGTATCTTTATCCTCTTAAGTTTTTTATTCCATAAACAAATTCAAAACACCAAAAATATGTGGGCACATGAAGGCTCACCATTAATTAAAAAAGAGACAAAAATATTTGGGCACATGAAGGCTCAACGCTATTAAGGGAACCAGCTTGGGGGAGACGCACCCCCGTTATCTTCGCGATTCAGGCATGTCTTTACTATTATTGCTACTACTACTATTATTAGCTTTTATCTTAAGTGTGTTAGATTAAATAACTAAAATAGTGTCTAGTTTGTTTTAAGAAGTTGATGACTAAAGAAGAACCCTCTCTCTAATCTTTTGCATGGAAATGATGAATAGTTGCTCAATCTAATTTCTTTCAAGTACCTAGTCTTTAAAGCATGAGTTCTCCTCATTAATAATGATGCCTTAAATAAAATTAAATGCATGGTTGGCAAATACTTAATCTAAGGTCTAGGTAGTTAGGATATGACATGTGATGATCTGAGCTGCTATTATCTTGTTCTAAGCAACACTAGAGTTCCGGAGATTTCGAAATATAAACATGACTAATAATTGCATTGAGTTAAATTAAGCTTTGTTGACCTTATGAGTAGTTTATCATACCATTGAATTGAGATCACTTACACATTTCATCCATCTTCCGCATAATGCTCATAATTATCTGTTGCTATACTCTCTGAAGTTTGTTGGAAACATGTGGCTATGAAAAAAAAGAGAGAAAAAAAAGAGATCTGAGGAAATAAAAAGGGACAAGTGGCCGAAACCTCAAAAATATAGATCCCGAGGAAATAAAAAGGGACAAGTGTCCGGAACCTCAAAAAGAAAAAAAGAGAAGAAAAAAAATGTCAGAAAAAAATGGGCAAGTGCCCGATAGTAGAATTAGCCTAATAGCCATATGTCTGTGATAAAACAGAAGAGAGTGAATACATTCAAAAGAGCATCCGACTCCATTTTTCCATACACATGCACTTCTTGATTCAATGGTTGGTTGACTTTCTCTTTGGATCCATTGTTTAATTTGACAACACATGTATTAAAGCTTTTGAAAATCAATTAAAACTCCGGGATAAAGGTGAAGTAAAAGAACTAGAGACATAGTGCTTGTTTTGATCGTTCAATCTTTCAACTACTCAAGATCTAAGGTAAAAGTAATAAGCCCCATGACGAATAACATAATATATTTTGGAGAATTTTTGTTTAATAGCAGGTATACTTGTTGGAAGTGAAGATATTGTAGCAACTCCTGATCCATTGTTAAGTTTTGGTTTTGCTAAGGGACTAGCAAAAGGTAAGCTTGGGGGAATTGTTGACACTGGTTATCTATTAAAATTAAAGGATAAATAAATATGAAAAGGTCATGAATTCAGTCACCAACAAAGGTTTAGGGTTTTAATTGACAATATTCCACAAGTTTTGGTGAATTGTGAATCTGTAGGGACTAAACCAGGAAACCAGCACTAATTGCTTCCCCTAGAAGGAAACCGACGCGAGATAACGCAACCGACACGTCAGGAATATTCTAGAAGACTCCAGAGGACACCAGAAGACACCAGGAGGTCAGGCACCGCGGGACCCTGCCAGGTGGGACCGACCGGTCCCACCAGGAGACCGACCGGTCTCCCCCCGGGCCCGCTGGCTTTCGTCTTCTGCAAGCTTCCTCCACCGCCTCCTAGGATGCATCTCCACCGTCCCTGAAGTCGGTTTGATCCAACGGCTGCGGTTGATCCCTTAGGGCCATATTAGCAGCCCCAGACCCCCCTCTCCAGGCATCTCCATCTTCATTATTCATCTCCACATCAGAAACTAGTTTTTTAATTAGAAGTAGAGGTCCCTCTAGATGAATCTATTCTAGTTCATCTAGAATTAGATCTAGTTCATCTAGTTGTAATCAAGAGCCAGCTATCAAGTAGAAGACTAGTTACCCCTCTATTTAGGATTAGAACCTAGTCTTATACTACAACTAGAAGAGAGAGAGAGGAAGAGATCAAGAAGGAGCTCCGGCCTGTCGGATCAACTTCTTCATCTTGTACCTGCGGATTCAAGTTCATCTTCAACTTGCTTCAGCGATTGTTTCGGTAATCAACGTCTATATTTAAGTTTGAGCTATTGTTCTTATTATTCTTAAGGTTTATGACTCTCTTTTGAGTACTCTAATTCTAAGTTGCTCTAGAGTTAGAGTAGTTGGATAGTATAAGCGTGATGCTTAGACTTGATAGCTCATCATAAATGCCTCCTATAACGCCGGTAGTAGTGGTTGTTCGCAAGGGTGACTCTTATAGCCTTGTTGATTCTTCTATAGTCCACTTACCCGTGTGTAGGCTCGGTATGATTATACATTTGCATAAAAGACTCATACTCTTTTTGTGACCTTTTATGGCAACTTCCCCACTAAGAATAATATAAACATATCACTCTTAAGTTGGATTTAGAAAACCTTAGTGATCCCCTCTATGCTTTTAGATTCTTCGTCCTTGTTAGCTACTCAGGGGTTAGACTTTAAGACTTAACGCTATCCATTCCTTTGGGTTTGATATTAAAACTGGGTTACTCCGGTGAAGTGCTACATCGGTAGATCTTATCTGTGCGCTTGCGGATAAAGTAGAGTGTGCGTTAATTTATACCAACAAGCATTTCTGGCGCCATTGCCGGGGATAGAGTTTATCTCTACTCTTGGTAGAGACGTTAGTAAGTGTCAACACATACACAACAAAAACACAGAATTTCCAAGATTCAAGTTCATGCTTGCTCGAGGACGAGCAAGAGATAAGCTTGGGGGAGCTTGTTGATGCTCACTAAGTTTCATATTCTTAGCATCAACAAGGTCATATAACACAACACAAGGACCTAAAATCAACCAAAAACCTTTTATAAACTAACAATTTCCACTTGTCCTTGAGTTTTATTTGAATGTAGGTAATTGCAGGGTCTTTGAGCAAAATGACCAAGAGGACCCACCAGGAGGCGAGCACACTCACCTGGGCTCACTTTGGGCCAAGGTGGGGTGGCGCCCGCCACCCCTCACTAGCGGCCGCCAGGGGAGTGAGGCCCAAACTCCTCCCCTGCCACATCACTGATCCAGAGGAGGCGTGCCACACTCATTTGCAGCCATAATTGATCACTTAGGTCATTGCATCCAAGGGCTAAGAAGAGATGTCACGTGGATCATGACCTAAATTGCCCATGTGACGGTTTTTGGACATGCAACCGACCTTGGAACCACCTCCCTGGAGCTCTTGGATGCCGTTGAAGCAATGACGGTGGATCCAACGGCCAGGGGGGTGGCGGCCGCCACCTAGGGCTGGCGCCCACCACCTCCCTCACCCCCCTGACCTAACCCTAGGTCTATAAGTACCCCCTAGGTCCCTTAGGCTATAACTAGGACCCCCCGAGCTCATTTGTACTGAGACCTCACCTCATTAGTCCCACTCTCTTATAAGAGAAGCTCTGGTGAAGTAACACTCTAGTTGAGAGACTTAGAGTGAGAGCGAGAGTGAAGAAGAGAAGAGCTGGAGTTGTAATAGAGGATCTTCCAGAGTCTCTGGTATAATTCCAAGTCTTTCTTCATTTATCTTAGTGTTCTTCTACTTTCAGCATTTACTTTAAGTTCTTTACTTATTGTTCTTGTTGAGTGCTTTCGATCATAGATAACTTAGTATTTAGTTTGTATCTAGTTTGGGTTCTTCACTGAGTAATCAGTGCTCTAGTATTGGACGCAAGATTAGAGTAGTATATATTAGTGTAAGCGCGGTGCTTAGACTAGTTATACCTTAGTTTGTGGCTAGCCCTCCGGATAGCTGTGGTAGCAAACAGGTGGTGACAGCCCTGGGAGCCTTGAATTCCACCACATAGTAGGGTTAGTTTTTCAATCATAAACCTCGTTGTGCACGTCTGAGGTAAATAGTCCAGAGGGTGTGTACGGTTCGAAGAACTAGATAAAATCTTTATTGCTAAGTTAGTTCTGTTCGTAAGTGTGTAGGAAAACATTAATCTGTTCATCGGCCAAACCCCGCCGATTTAGTTTAGTAATAGTTAGTTTTTCTTTCTTTTTAGTGGTAGTAGAAATCAACCCCCATTCATATATTTCGATCAACCTTGCTAGAATCACTAGTTGTTCATAGCAGTCCTAGTGTTAGTTATAGCAGTCCCTGTGGAAATAAATACGATACTCGGTTACTCCCGGGTGAAGTGCTACAATTGATTTATTCTGTGCGCTTGCGGAATTTACCAATAGTTATAAGAATAGTTAGTTATACTTCTTACATTAAGAAGTACCAACAAGCCTTTCTGGCGCCGTTGCCGGGATAGATTCCATAGTCTACTCCTAGTAACGACGTTAGCAAGTATCAACAACTAGGGTCAAACATAACCATGGCATTGATTGAGTTTACTGGAAATAAACCGTACATGACCTTCTGAGCTCTGCAAGTGGTAATCATATCCACATGGTTCAATCTTCCTTGGATAAAGTTCCTTTTTACTTTATTTCCTTTTGCCTACTTCTTATGGATCTTTCATATCTGTTGCGGATGTGGTTGATTTTGGCTCTGATTACTCGAATCAAGATTCTCTGTGTAGTTACTCACATCATGCCCATTCTCTTCACCATTGTAACATTCCTCACTAGGAGTGTTAATCTCCATCAGGGAGTTGGTAGAATATGACAAGTTTGGTTCTTGAGGGAAAAGTTGCACATCATCATTTCTTGTGCCTGACATCTGACGTATAACAAAGGTGGCATGGACTGATAAGAGACTTCATTGTTGGATTTAGGATAGATTGAGAGAACACAAGGATAAGAGGTCGATAACACTACCCCAACTATCTACTCACTAACTCTTAACAATCATTACAAAGATCCAAATCAAACATATGCATAATGATAAACCAACTTGCACAATAAAGTTTCACATATCACACAAAGACTCAACTTCGGGACTAGCAGTTTTATTACATAATAAAGTGCACAAGCTCCTAATCCTCAAAGACGGCATGGTTACAGGGATATCTTGGTGGCATCTCTTGCTTGTGTGTGAGACTGACACATCCCAAACCTTTCTCAAACTCATCAGAGGTTTTCTTCATATGATGTGTTGGCAACACCTGCTAGAGGTTGTTCTGTAACGACTTGTCTCTGGTTACTTCTATGGCATAGCTGTTGATTCTTCTGTGGGCAAGACTTAATATAGTGCCCCTCTTCTTGACAATGATAACGCCTTCTCTTGGCTGGATCTTTCGTTTTCAGATTGTCACCTGGTGTATTGTTATCTTGCTGACTCGGAAGGTTCACCTTTATCTGATTAGCTTGCTTCTTGGCTTGCTTGGTCTTCCATGGTTGAAACTCCTTATATGTGATGGTCCACCCATCTATGTACACCTCTTGTGAAGTTGTTCCAGCTGACTGTTGATTGCTCTCCATTGAGACTGTCTTTCTCTTCTTATCCACATTGGTCTTACCAATTGGGTCCTCCTTGATATGCTTTTTAGTTGACTTGTTTTGTAGACAGGGAAATCCATAATTCTTGCAACAACGACATTGATCTTGACTTCCAAGCATCTTATTGTCTTCATCTTCATTAGATTTCATATTCTTCCAAGCTTCTGCTACATGTCTCTTCATTGGTCCCTTGTTTGAATTTCCATGTTGAGCCATATCTTCCAATACTTTTCTTTGCATAGCTAAGAGTTTCTCCTTGTCAAAAGCATTCTTGGGCAACATAGCTCGGTCCTCCTGACCTTTGGTGTTGGTGACATCCTTGTTATGGTCCATCTAAAGAAGAGAGAGAAGATTTAGAATAGAAACAAAGTTTTGTAATAGAACGGAGATAGAAGTAGCATTTCTTTTATCAAATAACAAGGTTGGAGAGAAAGCAAGAACTAAGCAAGGATGAGAGCATGCTAAAAACGTCCAGTTCTAACTAGGCTTGCGTCCTATAGTCAACATTGCTTTGATACCAATTTGTAACACCCGGTTTTCCGAGGAATACCAAGTTCCATCTATATGTGTGCCCAGGAAGTCCACAAGACACATATAGCAACAAATATGGATTTTTTCCAAAGACAATGCTTTTATTATATATCGAACATAGTTACAACAAGACTTACATCTAAAACAAAGCAGAGCAGAAACTACTCTTCGGGACTCCAAACTCCACAGGGACGGTTGATTGGGGAACACCCGCCTAGAAGTCTTGGAACATCTTCGGTAAATCTTCACTTGAATCCACCATCTGGTACCCATCTGGGATTTTTGTGAACCAACGACAAGCGTCAGCTCACCATGCTCATCAAGTACAACTACGGGGATGCAAGGCTCAAGAAGTTTGACTCGGTTGACTGCGGTCAGCATTTTAAGTTGATCTTATTTTATATTCACCTTATATTACTAGATGTATGAACCCTGTTGACCCATGGTAAGTGATAATCATTATGTTAAAAAGGGGTAAGCCACCAACCACCAACATACCCCACCATGGACTACTTAAAAAGGATCCGAGCCGCTCATATCCGTGAGCACGGCTGATATATCAGGTTTACACTCTGCAGAGGTTGTACACTTTCACCTTAGGCCGTGATTCCCATATGCCTGGGTTTGCAAGTCCCACATTACCTCCTCTATGGAAGTACGACAGGGTTTCACTACGTAGCCTTTCACTAGCTACCCTAACAAGTAGTAGCCGCAAGGTTTCAGCATCTAGGCGAATGGAGGCCCCCTTCAAGATGGCACACCTGACAGCCGACCAGTACACATCTTGACAGGCAAGGAAGCCATTCTAAAGCCTAGGCTCCCCTCTAGCGCCTTTCGGTGACTACTACAAGCTAGAGAAAGTCTAGTTATACGACTAAGATTAGAGACATATGATTCCCAAGGCTGCACGGGATCTCTCGGGTGTCCGCTTTAAAAGATAGTCCCTGAGGTGGGTCACTGAGCGAACAACATGCTCCAGTGCCCTAATGTGGTTAAAAGCCTCTTTCAACATTGTTCCATTGTCATTAATCAATATTAAACATTTAGCAATTAATAGCACATAGCATTACTATACATATTATGCAAAACCCTTCCATAGGTACAAGGTAATAAGATCAAGTGAAACTAGGTTTGTCCTATGGTTCATCAAGCTATGACACATGCATAATGAATATTTAGTCTTGCAGTTAATAGGTAACAAGGAAACCGTAGGTTATACTTGGCTTCCAATAACTCGTGTTGTTGGTCCCACTTCTTTGAAGATCTGCTTCACGACAACCTTGAACAGCTTGGTGTGCCTAAACGAGATCAAAGGCACCACACAAGCATCCATTCCAATCATCACATGCAAATAAATACATTTCTATTAGAACAGTACACCAAGCATCAAAAACAAGTAGAGAAACATATATAAAACTATTCTACTCGTCGATACGATCACATGAACATAAAGATCACTCTAATCGGATCTAAAACGAGAAAGTTATAAAGAAAACAAGTTTCAGGGACTCTCTTGTAAATAAAAATATTTTCCAAGGGGCTAGCTCACGAAAACTGAGGGCCTAATCGCGATTAACGGTAGACAGAGGGGGCTAGCATGTAAAAACACGTGCTCCGGATGGCGTGCACTAAAACTGGGTTCTGCAGGGTCTATAACGCAAGAAAATAGGACTTGAAACTAAACTATTTGCATTGAGTTGGACTACGGGTTAATTTTCAAAGAGTGCGAGGGCCTTTTTGCAAAAGCGGCAACTGCAGCCGGGCGGGCGCCGACGCGACGCCACGTGGCGCTGTGTGGTTGGGCGGGTTCACCATGCGGCCGGTGGACCGCGGATCGGCTTGGGTCCACGGGTCTACGCGGCCGGCGCATAACCCTTCGGGTGCCCTTCTAATCATGGTCGTCCGTGGCTAGGTGGACGGCGCAGGCGGGGTGTGCGGAGTGGGTGGTGGCGGGGGCGCTCCATTGGGGCCGCTCGGGAGCTCCGCTAGGAGGCGCTCCAGGCCGCGGCTAGCTGTGCGGAGGGTACCGAAGGGATGCGGAGGTGAAGGCGAGCACGAAGGGAGGCACGACTTCGGCAGAGGGCTCACCTACGGCGAGGTCGACGACGGAGGGGATCTGCAAGGGGAAAACGCCTCCGGCGAGCTCGGGATCGCGAATAGAGGGAGAGATAGGGCTCGCGGGCTCTTCGGGTGGCCAGCGAGGCTTGTTGGTGGCGGCGGGGTGAGGTGCGAACGGGGCCGGGTGTGGGGGTGCTTGGGGGGCTCTGCCCGTGGCTTTATAGGGTCGGGGGAGAGGCGGCGACGGGGTGCGGGTGTGCCACCGAGTGCTGGCGGCGGCGTAGCGGTTACGGGAGGGAGAGGTCGGCGGCGGTGCTGGTGCTCGCGGGAGGTGGGGGAAAGGGCGGTGTCACCGACAGGTGGGGCCGAGCTGCAGGCGGGCTACGCGGGCTGACGAGCGGGGCCCAACAGTCAGCGGGAGAGAGGGCGAGTGGCGGTGCTGCGCATGCGGGGCAAGCGGGCCGCGGGGCTCTGGGCCGCGAAGCGCGCGAGCCAGAGGGAGCGAGCCGCTGCGGCTGCTGGGTCGGCAGGCGTGGGGGAGAAGAGGGCGATGCGCTGCGGGCCGTGGGCAGGCCAAGGCCCAAGCGGGTGGGTGCAGGGAGAGGGAGGGAGGCGCGGCCATGGGCCAGGCCGCCTTTCTGGCTGGGCCGAAAGGGATGGGGAGGGAGAGAAAAAGAAATAAAAGCCTTTTCTTTTATTTCAAAGGGTTTTTGTTCAAATTCAAAACAAGTTTGAATTCAAGCCACACAACTCTAGCCCTACACTCAAACAAAATAATATGCTCTGGCATGAATGCAACAAAAATGTTTCTAAGCCCCAACTTAATTTATTAATTCACCAAAATTTATTATTTGACCTATATGTTTCATGAAAAATAAATAAATAAAGACACATTAAATTCTTTTTTCTCAAAAGCGATTTTCAGGGTGTCACAACACTCTTTTAGTTCAGATTTATGTGGATGATATCATCTTTGGTGGCTCCTCTCATGCACTTGTTGCCAAGTTTGCAGATACTATGAGCAGGGAGTTTGAGATGAGTATGATGGGTGAGTTGACTTTCTTCCTCGGGATGCAAATCAAGCAAACCTAAAACGTGATGTTCGTGCATCAAGGCAAGTACACAAAAGACATCCTGAAGAAGTTCGACATGGGTGAGGCCAAGCCTCTCACAACTCCCATGGCAATGACTATTGTGATGGACACAGATGAAGATGGAGAGTCCGTGGATCAGAAGGAGTACATGAGCATGATTGGCTCACTCCTGTACTTGACGACAACAAGGTCGAACATACACTTCTCAGTGTGTCTGTGCGCTCGCTTTCAGGCGTCCCCTTGGACTTCCCACAAGCAGGAGGTCAAGCGCATCATGAGGTACCTCCGATACACTCCTGAGTTCGGACTTTGGTACAATTATTCTTCGACCCTCTCGCTTTGTGGTTACTCCGATGCGGATTTTGCCGGCTGTCGGCTTGAGCGCAAGTCTACTTCTGGGACTTGTCAGTTTCTTGGCTCTTCGCTCATCTGTTGGTCTTCTCGCAAGCAGTCTAGCGTAGCCCAGTCTACCACCGAGGCCGAGTATGTCGCTGCCGCTTCTTGTGCTTCGTAGCTTTTATGGATGGTTGCTACATTGCGTGATTTTGGTCTAGATTTCAGTCGGTTTCCTTTGCTTTGTGATAGTACTTCTACCATTAGTGTAGCAAAGAACCCTGTTCTTCACTCCAGGACCAAACACATCGATGTTCGCTTTCACTTTCTTCGTGATCACTACGAGAAAGGCAACTAAAGGACTGAAGGTGCTACACAAAGGCGACCAGAGGGGGGTGAATGGGAGCTTCAAATTTCTTTTCAGAAAATTATAGCCATTGTCCAAAGAATCAACCCCAGGTGCAAACCTAGAGCTTGATAGTGTCCACGACCCTTGATGTAGGGTGGATGCTTCCAAGAAGCACATCGGGACTCTACACAACTCTAGAAACCCAACGCAAAAACCCGAAACCAAATCCGAAGTCGGACGAACAAACCGCAAATGAGAACGTGCAAACCAGCACTGACCGGACTCTGACCAGCGTCTGATCAGGAACGGCCGGACGCGTCCGGTCAGCAAAAACCCATTCTAGGACCTCTCTGCGTTGGACCGGACTCACAGGCACAGAGCTCTAGTCACAACACTAGGTGCATCCGGATAGTAACACACGACGGTGAACAGTAGAAGCGTCGCGTCCGGTCACTGGGCAAGAGAGAGTCCGGTCATGTTGCGGAAAAATAACTGCGAACTCCTTCAATGACCGGACTCACTGCCGAGCATACGGTCACCCCGATCCCAGCGTCCGGTCACCCCGATGCTGAGCAGTTCTTCCACGGGTTCAACCCGATCTCCTCCGAATCAAAAACTCTAAAGCTTAGACTTGGTATGAGGAGTTCCAAGGATGTTAGTGAGCTACTCCTAAGAGATCATGGCTCGAACCTAACTCCTAATCGGTGAATCGGAAGAATTTGGGACAAAGGAGAGAAAACCGATCCAAAACGAAAATCGACCGATCTACTTGTTCGTGAGGTTTGAGTTGAATTCCATCGGTGGAAATGATACCCTCACAGTAAAGAACAAGTTGGTTCAAACGGTTTTGAAAATGAGGCAACGTAGAGAGAGATTGATCAACGGGAAAAGCGTGGAGAAAAGATGAACGCGAAGATGCGGATACATGGGTGTATGCCGAGTCTCTGAGTGATGAGTGATTGTCAACTGGGATAATGCGCATGTTCTTTGGCTTGTGTTGTGTAGGTGTCGAGCACGGATACAGTGATCAAAGGCAAGGTGAAGGTCAAGTAGAGACGTGCCGTGCCGATGGACCGAGAGTGGCGAAGGGCAGACGTGAGACTTGGACTGAGGGACCGGTGGCCCGAGGATCAGCTGTGGTGGCTGACAGCCTGGGACAGTGACATGCGAAGAATTGCGGGCACGGTGTTGCTTGGGTCGAGGACCTGGGGACACGTGTCGGTGGACGGTGTCCCCCGTGCACCCCGTGCACCCCGTCCACCGACACGTGTCCCCCGTCCACCGACACGTGTCCCCAGGTCCTTGACCCAAGCAACACCGTGCCCGCAAGTCTTCGCTCGTTGCTGTCCCAGGCTGTGAGCCACCACAGCTGATCCTCGGGCCACCGGTCCCTCAGTCCAAGCCTCACGCCCGCCCTTCGCCACTCTCGGTCCATCGGCATGACACGTCTCTTCTTGACCTTCACCTTGCCTTTGATCACTGTATCCGTGCTCAACACCTGCACAACACAAGCCAAAGAACATGCGCATTATCCCAGTTCACAATCACTCATCACTCAGAGACTCGGCATACACCCATGTATCCGCAATCTCCCCCTTGATGAGTGCATTGTCAACTACCAACACAAATCATAATGGAATAGAAGAAGGAAGGAAGAAGAAGAGAGAACTCGACCAAATGAACCAAAAGCATATCAAAGCCGAAGAAGGTCAAGTGGAAAGGGCAAAACAACTTGGTTCCCAAAGACATGGGCAACGGCTCGACGCAACCAAGCAAAGCAAAGCTAGCCCTCAAGAAGAGGTAGAACAGGCTCAACACCGTTAGCGGGAAAGCTCGATACCAATTGGAAAATCAACTGAAAATCAAGCAAAACAGAGCTAGCCCTCAAGAAGAAGCAGAACGGGCTCAACACCGCTAGCGAGGAAGCTCGATACCAAACGAAGAAAGCTTGATACAGACTGAAGAGCATAACAACAAAGGTGCCAGTCCCTCAAGAAAGAGGCAAAGGCTCAACACAACTAGCTACCAGCTCATAAACTCCCCCTCAAGAAGTGCGCACAACCAAGAAATCTCCCCTTAAGTTCAACTCGGAAAGCACAAGATTTTGAAAATGTTTTTCTCCCCCTTAGTTGAACATTCGGAGAACATATGATTTGCAATTTCCCCCCCTTAGTTGAAAATGCACCATCAAGCAAATTTCTCCCCCTTGACAGAATTACTCCCCCTTCCAAAATGCATATGAATCAAGATGCAAGTTAGCAGCTTCAGGAATATAGTCGATAGAATATGAAGATGCTCGACAGAGTGCTGATCCGATGACTCATAAAATGCACAAAATTCTAGCAAAGGCTCAAACTGATCACTAAATATGAAATCTGAACATTTGAGCAACAAGAGCAGTTATCAGCCAAAAAAAAAATATTCACCATCAAAATAGCACGAAGCATGTATAGACAGGAAATCAAACAAGTGCTAAACATGTATACAAGGTGAACTACCCCTAGCACAGTTCAACCATCATGCTATAGAATGAAACATAGACATGTGTATCCAAATTTTATCGGAGTTGCAGCGGTAAGATTACACAAGTTCAAATTTCAGCATGTGATTGCGAGAGGTTGAAAGCTTGTCATTGCCTAACTTTTCAACTGTGCGAAGCCTATGCAGAAGCAATCAGAAGCTTAAAGCAACAGTTTCAGTCATACACTACACAACTCAAGTTTAACTCAAAGTGCAATGAGAAACTGTCTCAAAACTGTGATGTGCTGACAAGCAACCCCATCTCTATCTTTCCAAATCACTTAACTTGGTTCAAATTTTATCTCAGAATATAAACATACCAAGCAAGTGAATGACTCAGAACTAGAGACATAGCAACCTAGCATATATGAAAAGCATGAGTGAATTCTACACATCCTACACATGCTAGTTGGATATCTCAATGGTGAACATTTTCAAGTTTTTATGTAAATTAAGCAGGTTCTCCATTCAAAAATAGCTCAACATGTATCAGTGATCAGAAAGAGCATAAGCTACAAGCATCATCATAAAGCATCGGAGCATACACTACACAGTGCATAGTCACATCCAAAAGATTATATACATGAAGCTCTGAATGTAAATATTCAAGATTGAAATGCAGAAAAGATGCAAGAAGAAACCAATTTAAAAACAAAAGGTCAGTTTATTATACAAGAACCAAAATGTTTCCCCCATCTAAAAGGGGAAACACACACCAAGCTCACCTCTCAACTTAGCAAAAGTTGATTGGTCCAAAGGCTTGGTGAAAATATCAGCCAACTGATGATGAGTATCGACATGGCGAAGGTCGATATCACCCTTCTCATAGTGGTCTCGCAGAAAATGAAAGCACACATCAATGTGTTTGGTCTTAGAGTGCAGCACGGGATTCTTAGCAACGCTAATAGCACTCGTCCTGTCACAAAGCAAAGGAACGCGAGAAAAGCTCAGACCAAAATCACGCAAAGTGGCCATCATCCAAAGCAACTGGGAACAACAGCTAGCCGCAGCAACATACTCAGCCTCCGTGGTAGACTGGGCGACACTAGACTGCTTGCGAGAAGACCACGATACAAGAGAAGAACCAATAAATTGACAAGTCCCAGAAGTGGACTTGCGATCAATACGACAACCAGCAAAATCGGCATCAGAATAACCGCAAAGGGAGAGAGTGGAGGAAGCAGAATACCAAATCCCAAACTCAGGAGTGAAGCATAAGTACCTCATAATGCGCTTGACCGCCTGACGGTGAGATGTGCGCGAGTATGAGTGCCATAACCCAAAAACACACCGTCAGAAGAACGAGGCTCAAATTTGTCCAGGTTGCCTTTCTTAAGTATAAAACAGTGGCAACCAAAGACTCTAAAATAGCTCACCTTGGGCAGTTTTCCAAAACGCAACTCATAAGAAGTCTTCTTCAAGAAAGCTCGGAGAAAAATGCGATTGGAAATATTGCATGCAGTGCTCCTCGCTTCGGCCCAATATCGCCTAGGAGTCCTATGCTCATCGAGCATCATCCTGGCCATCTCTACAAGGGTCCGATTCTTCCTCTCTACAACACCATTCTGAGGGGGTGTTTAAGGGGTAGAAAATTGATGCTCTAAACCCAAAGAGTTACAAACCTTCTGAAAATCCGAATTTTTGAATTTGGAACCATTATCACTTCTAATAGCTTGCATCGAGTTCAAAGGGAACTCGTTCTAAAGACGCAAAATCAGATTGCGAGCAAAGGAGAAGGTCTCGGTCTTCTCAGCTAAAAAGAAGACCCACGAATATCTCGAAAAGTCATCAGCAACAACAAGCACATACCACTTCCCCCCAACCGAGCTCACCCGAGCCGGACCAATAAGGTCCATGTGCAAAAGCTCTCCAAGGCGCTTAGTCATGACCTGAGTCACTGGATGGTGGGGAGCGGCAACCATCTTCCCATGTCTTCAAGAATAGCAAACAAGATCCTTCTCCATGCACAACTTGGGCAATCCTCGGATTAGGCCAAGTGAACTAAGCCTTGCAAGCAAGTCGAAGCTCAAATGTCCTAGTCTCCTATGCCACTTCCAAAGATCAGAGGAGGAAGGTCCAGCCAAAAGACAACGAGAAACTCCAAACGACTCCGAGAAATCCGCACGAAAGACTTTCCCAAAGGGCAAAATCCCACAAACAAGATTGCCCTGAGGATCCAAAATATGACTGAGATTCAGCTTAAAATGAATCTCATAATCGTCATCAAAGAGTTGCGAAACAGAAAGAAGGTTAAAATGCAAGTTAGAAACAAGAGCAACATCGCGCAATACAAAGTGCTCATTAACTCGCACCGACCCACGAGATAACACTCTACCTTTGCTATTGTCGCCGAAGGTGATAAACTCCTTTCCGGCGACTGGACTAAGACTGGAGAACAACTTGGCGTTTCCGGTCATGTGCCTCGAACACCCGGAATCCACCAACCAAACGTTCTCCAATCGTTTTACCTACATCAATAAAAAGACATAGGGTGAGCATACGGTCCAACACTGGGGTTAGTGAAGTAAGGAGAATACCAGTGTTGGGCCGGCTGCTCAAAAGAACAGTTAGTAGAAAAACCATTCCTAGCACGTCTACGGGAAGAGCGATCACCACGTAGAGGAAATCGTGGTCCGCTAAGGGAGGAGCGTCCATCGCGATACTCAAAACGTGGTGGGGGAAAACGCTAAACTACAAAGCCACCGCCACGGGGTCCATAGCCTACAACTGCAGGCTCCTGCCGGGCACGACCTCTCCGCTGCCTAGCCCTAGGAACTTGAGGTTCTGGACCTCTAGGCCTTACAATACGCCTCTGAACATTCAGCACATGTACATCATGGAAAGGATGGTACATGTTCGTGTTGTTCATCTCTTTTGCGCGGCACGCCTCTCTCTTGCGCCGAAAGCAAAACTCACTCAAGTGTCCATCTCTCCCACAGTGCTCACAGTGGTACCTCACCGCTCTCATAGGGGGTTGTTGGTACTCACGGTAGTGGGTGTGGATCACTTTGCCCTTCTGTGGCATAAGCTCCTCATAAATGGGTCGCATGGTGTCCAACTTGTTCTTGAGGTGGTTTGGTTTGGGAGCCCATGATTGTTTCTTGGGTGGAGCTCTCGGAGGTTCAACAAAGACCCCATCCTTGGTGTTAGGCTTGAGAGGCTCTTTGGGTGGAATCTTGGTAAGCTTGGGAGTAGTGGTGGAGTTGGGCTTCTCACATGGGTTAAGACCACTCGACTCTCCAATCTTCCCAAAAGACGAAACATCAACACCTGGAGCAAAACCTACACCTGGACCTCCAGCAGCTCGCTTGAATTGGGAGATCATCATCCCGAGCTGTGGCTCACCACTAGACACCCATGACAAGATGGTCTGAAGGTATGTGTTTTCCTCCTCGGTTTGCATCTTGTCATGCTTCACATTCGCAATCTCCATCTCCATACCCTCACAAAGAGCGCACCTAGTCACACACGTGCTATCCGAGCTGGCCTTTTCAAGAGACACAATCTTGGCATTCTTCTCTGCCAACTCAGATTGCAAGCCCGCACAGGACTTGCATGCACCCAACAGCGAGGATCTAGCCTTCAGCTCATCCACCTCTCCTACCAACACAACATACTTGCTTCTCAAAGTGAGAAGGTCAGTCATGTGTGTGGTGCACATCTCACACTCCTCCTCATCGGTAACAACTACGGTGGACTTGACAGATTCAAGTTCCTTCATCGTATCCTCCCACTTCTACCTAAACTCCTTGCGCTCTCTAGCAGCATGCCTAAGCAACTTATCCTGACTAAGGAGCGCGGCCGTAAGCTTCTCGATCTCAGCAGAAAGCTCGTCAAGGGTCTGAGATACCTGGGAGGTGTCGTCGTCATTCTGAGGGATCTCTTCTAGCTCGTCGTCGACCTCCTTGCCGAGGGCCATGGTGCAGAAGCCCTCGTCGTCGGCGAAGAAGCAGAGGCCGTTGAGCTTGTCCTCAATCCTCTGCTTCTTCTCGGACTCATCGTCGCTTGAAGAAGCAAAGTCGTCATCCGAGCCATCGACGTCGCTGAGAGTGGTGAAGAACGCACGCTGCTCAGCCTGGGCCTTCTCCAAGTACTTGGTCTTGATGTACTCCTTGTTGAAGCCGCCCTTCCTCTTGTGCTTCGCGGGGACGTACTTCTCCTTGCGCTTGCCGGAGTCGTACTTGTGCCCATGCTCCGCCTTGCCGAAGACATGCTTGTTCTTCTTTGGGCAATTGGCGATGAAGTGGTTGGGGTCGCCGCACTCGAAACATCCCGAGCGTCCTCCTCCACGGCGACGGTTCATGCGGTTGTTGTGAAACCACGAGAACCGGTTGGCGAGCAATGCCAACTCGTCATCCCCCATGAACTCCAGCTGCTCCTCTGTGACAGAAAGAAGAGAGAAAGTGCAAAGCCTCCAGAGGTGTTAGCAGAAGAGCCAGAAACCAAAGCCATCGAAGGGCCAGAAGGATTTTCATAAGAAGCCCTCGCCATGGCGTCAATCTCACTGGACTTGAGCTTGCTAAAGAGCTCGTCGCATGTGAGGGTCTCATAGTTTGGTGATTCGATGATCGCCTGAACTTTGGAGTCCCATACCGACCGATCAAGAGTGTGCAAAAGCTTCAAATCTCTCTCATGATCGTCGAAAGGCAACAACTTCCTGTTAGCCCTCATCCTGTTGACAAGCACCTGAAAGCGAGCGAATAAACTTTCTATGCTCTCGCCAGGCATATGTCGAAAGTTCTCATACTCTCGCTTGAACAACTCGTAGAGACGGGTTTTGACTTGAGTGGTTCCCTCATGGAAACGCATGAGGGTAGCCCAAATCTCCCGAGCCATAGCGAGGTGAGAAACGCGATCAAACTCACTCATGCTCAGACATGAGAAAAGAGCATTATGGGCTCGGCTATTGGCATCGTGCTCATCGATCTGATGCTGAGTCGCACGAGCAGCCAAGACCACGTAATCGGCAGAGTTGCAAATATCCCAGATGGAAGCACCCAAACTCTGCAGATAGGCCGACATGCGTATCTTCCAATACGCATAGTTCGTCCCATCTAAAAACGGCGGTTTGCCCACGCCGCGATCCATGTCGCCTTCTATGGGTCTGGAACCGGCTAAGGTGGAAGATCCGTAACCTGCTCCGATACCAATTGAAGGACCAAAAATGCTACCAGAAAGCGACCAGAGGGGGGGGGGTGAATGGGAGCTTAAAATTTCTTTTCAGAAACTTTAAACCTCTGTCCTGAAAACCAACCCCAAGAGCAAAACCGATGCGCGTGATGTCCACGACCCAAGAGAATGGGTGGATGTTCTCTAGGAACACAGCGGGACACCACTAAAATTACCTCGTCCAAGTTCACGCAGGTCAATTCAGGCTTTTTCGCAAAGCGGGAAGCCCGATTTCTGTAGAGGATGAAGTCGGGAATCCAACGCAAAAAGCGGATCTCAAATCGAAGCTCGAATATAAAAAGATACGGACGAAAACACGCAAGCACAGCACTGACCGGACTCTGAGGTGTGTCTGGTCAGGATCGATCGGACGCGTCCGGTTAGAAAAAGGCCTCTCTGGTTGCTCTCTGTTCACGACCGGACTCTGCACTAGGGAGCGTCCGGTCAAGTGAACAGTGTGTCCGATCACAGCGTAGCCACGGT
This sequence comes from Coix lacryma-jobi var. lacryma-jobi, assembly GCA_009763385.1. Classification (NCBI taxonomy): domain Eukaryota; kingdom Viridiplantae; phylum Streptophyta; class Magnoliopsida; order Poales; family Poaceae; genus Coix; species Coix lacryma-jobi. The sequence goes on from CM019829.1 coordinate 104,786,666, forward strand.
GAACAGTGCTACCTATGCGTCCGGTTAGTACCCAGGGGAGAGTCCGGTCCGTACGCAGGGAAAAATCGCGACGAACATTCAACGACCGGACCCTGAGGGTGCGTCCGGTCCTCCTGAGCTGAGCGTCCGGTCATCTCGAAACTGAGCAGTTCGTCCATCGATGTCACTTGATCTCACCCAAATGAATCCTCTAGGGATTAAACTTGGTGAGATAAGTCACAAGGAGGATAGTGAGCTATCTCTAAGAGATCATGGCTCGAACCTATCTCCAAATTGATGAATCGAAGATATTCGGGGGAAGAGAGAAAAACTTGACCCGAAACGAAAATCGATCGATCTACTAGGTCGTGAGGTTAGAGGTGAATTCCTTCGGTGGAAAGAAGTGCCTCACGATCTAGGACATCTCTGTTCAAACGGAATCATAAAAGATGCAACGAACAAAGTGATTGATCGACGGGAAAATCGTGGAGAAAAGCAATCCGCGAAGAACAAGAACAAAACGCAAATCACAACCTTGAATTTGCAACCGTGTGGCTACCACACGCTACAACAGTGAGATTACGGTCTCACTTCCTCAAAATCTCACGAACACAGAGGTATTGTTCTCTTCTCTGTGGATCTCAGTTTGCTACAGCAGGGGAGTGGGAGAGCAGGAAAACCTAGAAGGCAAAGTGCAAAATGACTGAGATAGAACGGGAGGAGGGTGTCTCCCTCTACTTATCCTAATTCTAATGCCTACTCTACCCCTCTCTAATTACAGAGCGAACTAGCTAAACCCTAGGGTTATTCTGGACCAACTCGAAGGTGCTGGTGATCCGATGGCCACGCCCGCACAACTGGTAGTGTTGTCTCGACGCAACCTCACCGATTGCCGCCACGTGCCGCCACCGCTCTGCTCGTCCTTTTTCCAGACTTCGCCCTTGGTTTTGAGGCCCAAACCAGGAAACCAGCCTTCACGACCAACCCCCGGTTTTGAGGCCCAAACCGGGAAACCAATCGTCCATCGCCTGAGTTTTGTGGCCCAAACTCAGAAACCCGCAGCGCCCAGGTTTTGAGGCCCAAACCTGGAAACCGTCCTCAGCCCGAGTTTTGTGGCCCAAACTCGGAAACCATCAGCGCCCAGGTTTTGAGGCCCAAACCTAGAAACCGTCCACTCTGTGTTTTTTCTGTGGCTCAACCACCAAACCGAGCCATATAGGGGATGCACCGCCCGTGCACCCCGTCCACCGACACGTGTCCCTAGGTCCTCGACCCAAGCAACACCGTGCCCGCAAGTCTTTGCTTGTTGCTGTCCCAGGCTGTCAGCCACCACAGCTGATCCTCGGGCCACCGGTCCCTCAGTCCAAGTCTCACGTCCGCCCGTCGCCACTCTTGGTCCATCGGCACAGCACGTCTCTACTTGACCTTCACCTTGCCTTTGATCACTGTATCCGTGCTCAACACCTGCACAACACAAGCCAAATAACATGCGCATTATCCCAGTTGACAATCACTCATCACTCAGAGACTCGGCATACACCCATGTATCCGCAGTTAGTAGGAGAGGTGGATGAGCTGAAGGCTAGATTTTGCTGTTTGGTGCGTGTAAGTCCTGTGCGGGCTTGCAATCCAAGTTGGCAGAGAAGAATGCCAAGATTGTGTCTCTTGAGAAGGCCAGCTCGGATAGCACGTGTGTGACTAGGTGCGTTCTTTGTGAGGGTTTGGAGATGGAGATTGCGAATGTGAAGCATGACAAGATGCAAACCGAGGAGGAAAACGCATACCTTCGGACCATCTTTTCATGGCTGTCGAGTGGTGAGCCGCAGCTTGGGATGATGATCTCCCAATTCAAGCGTGCTGCAGGAGGTCCAGGTGTAGGCTTTGCTCCGGGTGTTGATGTGTCATCTTTTGGCAAGATTGGAGAGTCGAGTGGTCTTAACCCATGTGAGAAGCCCAACTCCACCACTACTCCCAAGCTTACCAAGATTCCACCCAAAGAGCCTCTAAAGCCCAACACCAAGGATGGTGTATTTGTGGAACCTCCGAGAGCTCCACCCAAGAAATAATCATGGGCTCCAAAACCAAACCACCTCAAGAACAAGCTTGACACCATGCCACCCATCCAAGAGGAGCTTATGCCACAGAAGGGCAAAGTGATCCATACCCACTACCGTGAGTACCAACAACCCCCTATGAGAGCGGTGAGGTACCATTATTTGCATTGTGGGAGAGATGGACACTTGAGTGAGTTTTGCTTTCGGTGCAAGAGAGAGGCGCGTCGTGCAAAGGAGATGAACAACACGGACATGTACCATCCTTTCCATGATGTACATGTGCTGAATGTTTAGAGGCGTGCTGCGAGGCCTAGAGGTCCAAAACCTCAAGTTCCTAGGCCTAGGCCGCGAGGAGGTCATGCCCGGCGGGAGCCTACAGTTGTAGGCTATGGACCCCGTGGCGGTGGCTTTGTCGTTGAGCGTTTTCCACCACCGCGTTTTGAGTATCGCGATGGGCGCTCCTCCCTTAGCGGACCATGTTTTCCTCTACGTGGTGATCGCTCTTCCCGTAGACACGCTAGGAATGGTTTTACTGCTAATCGTTCTTTTGAGCAGTCGGCCCAACACTGGTATTCCCCTTACTTCACTAACCCCAGTGTTGGACCATATGCTCACCCTATGTCTTTTTATTGATGTAGGTAAAACGATTGGAGAACGTTTGGTTGGTGGATTCCGGTTGCTCGAGGCACATGACCGGAAATGCCAAGTGGTTCTCCACTCTTAGTCCAGTCATCGGAAAGGAGTTTATCACCTTCGGCGACAATAGCAAAGGTAAAGTGTTGTCTCGTGGGTCGGTGCGAGTTAATGAGCACTTTGTGTTGCGTGATGTTGCTCTTGTTTCTAACTTGCATTTTAACCTTCTTTCTGTTTTGCAACTCTTTGATGATGACTATGAGATTCGTTTTAAAACGAATCTCAGTCGTATTTTGGATCCTCAGGGCAATCTTGTGTGTTTGATTTCGCCCTTTGGAAAAGTATTTCGTGCGAACTTCTCGGAGTCTTTTGGCACTTCTCGTTGTCTTTTGGCTGGACCTTCCTCCTCTGATCTTTGGAAGTGGCATAGGAGACTAGGACATTTGAGCTTCGACTTGCTTGCAAGGCTTAGTTCACTTGGCCTAATCTGAGGATTGCCCAAGTTGCATATGGAGAAGGATCTTGTATGCCATTCTTGTAGACATGGGAAGATGGTTGCCGCTCCCCACCATCCAGTGACTCAGGTCATGACTAAGCGCCCTGGAGAGCTTTTGCACATGGACCTTGTTGGTCCGGATCGGGTGAGCTCGGTTGGGGGGAAGTGGTATGTGCTTGTTGTTGTTGATGACTTTTCGAGATATTCGTGGGTCTTCTTTTTAGCTGAGAAGATCCAAACTTTCTCCTTTGCTCGCAATCTGATTTTGCGTCTTCAGAATGAGTTCCATATGAACTCAATGCGAGCAATTCGGAGTGATAATGGTTCCGAATTCAGGAATTCGGATTTTGAGAAGTTTTTAACTCTTTGGGTCTAGAGCATCAGTTTTCTTCACCCTACACACTGCCACAGAATGGTGTTGTAGAGAGGAAGAATCGGACCCTTGTTGAGATGGCTAGGACGATGCTCGATGAGCATAGGACTCTTAGGCGATATTGGGCCGAAGCTATGAGCGCTGCATGCAACATTTCCAATCGCATTTTTCTTCGAGCTTTCTTGAAAAAGACATCTTATGAGTTGCGTTTTGGAAAACTGCCCAAGGTGAGGTATTTTAGAGTCTTTGGTTGCCACTGTTTTATTCTTAAGAAAGGCAACGTGGACAAATTTGAGTCTTGTTCTTCTGACGGTGTGTTTTTGGGTTATGGCACTCATACTCGCGCATATCGTGTACTTAACCTTGACACTAACCGAGTCATGGAGACATCAGATGTCACCTTCGACGAGACCATGGTTTGTCCTTCTTCTCATTTTGAGCGTGTAGGTATGGATGATCCAACACCCCCTCCACCTGTTGTGCCGCAAGGAGCGGCTTCTACTACGTCTCACGGCCCCGACACTTCTTCATCTTGGGGGCCGTGGGATCCGCCACCTCGAGCAGTACCCTTTGTACCCGAGGAGGCACCAGCTGCTATTGAGGGGGAGGTATCTTCAGTTCGGGAGGCGCCACGACACATCCAGCGCCAACTCCCGCCTCAACAGATGATCGGCAGCATCGGCGAACGTGTCACTCGGTCAAGGTCACAACAAATTTCTCACTTTGCTCATTCTGCATTTGTTGCTGATTTTGATCCCTGAGATGTTGGACACGCTTTATCTGATCCAGATTGGGTCAATGCCATGCATGAGGAGTTAGAAAATTTTGAAAGAAATCGGGTTTGGGTTTTGGTTCCACCTCCTCCTGAGTGTCACCCTATCGGGACAAAGTGGGTTTTCAAAAACAAACAAGGAGAGGATGGCCATGTTGTGAGAAACAAGGCCAGACTAGTTGCCCAGGGGTATAGTCAGAAGGAGGGGATAGACTATGAGGAGACTTTTGCTCCTATAGCTCGTTTGGAGGCAATTAGGATACTCTTGGCTTTTGCTGCATCCAAAGGGTTTAAACTTTTTCAAATGGATGTCAAGAGTGCCTTCTTAAATGGCTACATAGAAGAGGAAGTATATGTGAGACAACCCCCCAGTTTCAAAAATTCCAAGTTTCCAAACCATGTTTTTAAACTTCACAAAGCTTTGTATGGTTTGAAACAAGCCCCTAGAGCCTGGTATGATAGGTTGAAAACCTTTTTGCTTGCTAAGGGTTTTAAAATGGGATGTGTGCATAAAACGCTTTTTCTCCTCAAGCAAGGCAATGACACTCTCTTGGTCCAGATTTACATGGATGATATCATTTTCGGTGGTTCTTCTCACGCTTTGGTTGCCAAGTTTGCAGATACTATGAGCAGGGAGTTCGAGATGAGCATGATGGGCGAGTTGACATTTTTCCTCGGGTTGCAAATCAAGCAATCCCGAGAGGGAACGTTCGTGCACCAGGGCAAGTACACCAAGGACATCCTGAAGAAGTTTGACATGGGTGAGGCCAAGCCTCTTCCAACACCCATGCCGACCACGGCGGCCCTGGATGCAGATGTGGATGGAGAAGCTGTGGACCAGAAGGAGTACCGGAGTATGATCGGGTCGCTGCTCTACCTGACGGCGACACGCCCGGACATCCAGTTCGCAGTGTGTCTGTGCACGTGATTTCAGTCGTCGCCGCGCACTTCTCACCGTCAGGCGGTCAAGCGCATTATGAGGTACTTATGCTTCACTCCAGAGTTTGGGATTTGGTATTCTGCTTCCTCCACCCTCTCCCTTTGCGGTTACTCTGATGCTAATTTTGCTGGTTGCCGGATTGATCGCAAGTCCACTTCTGGGACTTGTCAGTTTATTGGTTCTTCTCTTGTATCGTGGTCTTCTCGCAAGCAGTCTAGTGTCGCCCAGTCTACCATGGAGGCTGAGTATGTTGCTGCGGCTAGCTGCTGTTCCCAGTTGCTTTGGATGATGGCCACTTTGCGTGATTTTGGTCTGAGCTTTTCTCGCGTTCCTTTGCTTTGTGACAGCACGAGTGCTATTAGCGTTGCTAAGAACCCCGTGCTACACTCTAAGACCAAACACATTGATGTGCGCTTTCATTTTCTGCAAGACCACTATGAGAAGGGTGATATCGACCTTCGCCATGTCGATACTCATCATCAGTTGGCTGATATAATCACCAAGCCTTTGGACCAATCAACTTTTGCTAGGTTGAGAGGTGAGCTTGGTGTGTGTTTCCCCTTTTAGATGGGGGAAACATTTTGACTCTTGTATCACAAACTGACTTTCTGTTTTTCAATTGGTTTCTTCTTGCATCTTTTCTGCATTTCATCTTGCATATTTACATTCAGAGCTTCATGAATATAATCTTTAGAATGTGGATATGATTTGTGTATTATTTGCTCCGATGCTTTAAATTGTAGCTTATGCTCTTTCTAATCACTAATGCATATTGTGAGCTGAGCTATTTTTGAATGGTGAACCTGCCTAATTTACATAAAACTTGGAACTGTTCACCATTGGGATATGCAACTAGCATGTGTAGGATGTGTAGAATTCACTCGTGCTTTTCATCTATGCTAGGTTGCTATGTCTCTAATTCTGAGTCATTCACTTGCTTGGTATGTTCATATTCTGAGATAAAATTTGAACCAAGTTAAGTGAATTGGAAAGATCGAGACGGGATTGCTTGTCAGCACATCACAGTTTTGAGACTGTTTCTCATTGCACTTTGAGTTAAACTTGAGCTGTGTACTGTATGACCGAAACTGTTGCTTTAAGCTTCTGATTGCTTCTGCATAGGCTTCGGACAGTTGAAAAGTTAGACAATGACAAGCTTTCAACCTCTCGCAATCACATGCTGAAATTTGAACTTGTGTATTTTAACCGCTGCAACTCCGATAAAATTTGGCTACACAAGTCTATTGTTGGTAACACGCTTGCCCCACCTCCGCACTTGTGCAGGGGGGTGGCGAAGGTGACCCAGCGTCGGAAACAATTGCGAAGGTTAAGGAAAGTATTGGTGGTGGCGGCGGTAAAGCGTTGTTGACTTGTTGGGTGGTTGGGGTTTGGGTTTGGGGGGTTGTTGGATATGTGACTGTGTATGGTGGATTTTGGTGTTGTGGGATGGTGGTTGGCTGATAAGAGGCTTGGTTGTAGAGTGGGTGGTGAGCGTAGATGGTTTGTTGCGAGGGTAGGCCGTAGTTTATGGGGGTATAGTGGTATGGAGGATTTGGTGGGTGGAAATTTGGTTTCCTTATGTGGTTGATGGTTCGTGTGTCTGCCGAAGTGGCTCTTTTGGACTCTTGGAACTCTTTTCCCTTGGCGAAGCATTCACATTGTTTGGTGGTGTGCCCCTTTCCAAGACCACAGAAATGACAATACATTTTCACGGGGTCTTTTTGCTGGTTCCGTTGATCTGGCGGGGGTGGCAAACCTTGGGGGTTTTGGTTGTTCGGAGGTTGAGTGCCCCGTCCTTGGTGTTCATAGTGTGTTGGTTTGTTGATGGCACCGATGTTGCTTTGTTCTTGGCGAGGGTTGTTTACTCTCGGTTGTGGCCCCGACTGCGGCTTCTGCTGCGACCTCCGAGCATCGGACTTCGCTCTGAAGTCCATGTCTGCTCTACAGTATCTTTCCATTGTCTCGTGTAATTCCTCGATTGTGTTTGCCGGCTTTCTGGCGAATTTCGAAGAGCATGGGCCTGGGCGCAGGCCACTTACTACAGCGAGGATGACAGCCTCGTTGGACATTCTCGGGGTTCTTGCTCTGATTTGGATGAACCTCCGCCAATAATCTTGAAGTGGTTCGCGCTCTTCTTGTTTGTAGTTGAACAACTCAATGGGGTTTGATGGGGCTGGTGTAATGCCTTTGAAGTTTGTGCAGAGTCTGTCTCTGAGATTGGCCCAGGAATCCACAGTTCCGGGGCGGAGGTTGCTGTACCAGGTTTGTGCAATGTCTCGCAAGATGATGGCAAAGGACTTTGCCATTGTTGATTCATCCCTGCCTGCTGCGGCAACTGCTGCTTCATAGCTCATTATGAACTGGCGAGGGTCGGAGAGCCCGTCGTAGCGGGGCAGGTTTTGTGGATTGTAGCACGGTGGCCAAGGTTGGGTTTGGAGCATTTGGGAGAGTGGAGACTTTGGGTCATAGGGCATTTGGTGTTGTTGAGGTCTTCGTTGGTTGCGAAGGTTAGGCTCTCCCTCATCTGGGTAGAGTTGGCGAAAGTTGGGTGGCCTCATAGGATGTGGTTCTGGGTGAATTGGTGGTGGTGGGGGTGGTGGATGGCGACGAAGGTTGTCTTGACCCCGCTCCTCATTCCCCTCTTGCAGCGGGGGCATTTCCTCATCATTCCCTCGGCTTCGGCTTCAGCCGCAGCGAGGGATTCCTCCATTCGGCGAAGCTGTTCCCTGGCCTCATCTGCCCTTTGCCTGATCGAGCGCAACCGGTTGTGCCTCTCAAGCTGATCCAGGCGCCTCTTCTTCTCTTGCAGCTCAGCTTGAAGTCTTTTGAGGGCCTCGAGGCCCAACTCTTCTTCATCTCTCCCCTCCCCTTCTCCAGAAGTGTGGGGGTGCGGCTGTGCCACCACTCGGGCCTGGGGGCCCGGGACTTCAGATTCTGGGGTGGCACCCTCCGCTCCCGAGGGTTGCACAATCTCCTCAACGGGCGGAACCGCCGTCGCTGTCTCACTGGCGACGCATCGGTCCCTTGCTGTGGGCGCTCTCCTGTTTCCTGCCATTTCGAACTTTGATCCCCACGGTCGACACCAAACTGTTGGTAACACGCTTGCCCCACCTCCGCACTTGTGCAGGGGGGTGGCGAAGGTGACCCAGCGTCGGAAACAATTGCGAAGGTTAAGGAAACAAAGACAAGGTTGTTATGGCTCTGTTCCCAAAAAGAGTCGTCCCTTTACACTGTTCACTCCTTGGTATTTATAGGGAATACCAAGGGTCATGGGATCAATTACAAAAGGGTACAAAAAAGATTCCCTGGCTCCACACAGGGAGGAGGGGTAATAACGTAAAAACACAGCTAAGGTGAAAACCCTAATCAGCCTCCTTCCTGCGCGCCGCCACCTGATTCCTATCACCTTCGAGAGGGGAGAACGAGTGTCAGACCCTCGATCTTGCTTGCCCTCGGGCCAACGCTCTAATGACGCTTGCCAGACCCATCGCTCCAAGTGGAATGGCCTCGAAGGCCGGCGAGGGTCGCTTGCCGCGTTGTCGTCACGCCTTAACCTCGCGATGGAAAGACGAGGGCCGACCTTCGTCCTGCGGAGGTATCCGTCCAGTCGCAGAGCCTGAGGTCCTTCGCCACCGATTGGGTCTGGGCCTCTCGGCGAAGGTACGCGGGATGCGCGAGGGTCACTCCCATCGCTCTTCACGCCCTTTTCCTGCAAAAAGTACCTGAACACTTCCGAAGGTTGGGTCAGTGTTCAGAGGTTCTGATTGGTGACCTGAGAGACTTGACAGGATGAAATAGGGGGATAGACGGCGAAGGTGCGCGGGCCATTTTGTTGAGCCAGCCTGCGTGGCACCTCTGCCGAGGGTCCCTTCCCCCAACATCTATGTTTCATTCCATAGCATGATGGTTGACCTGTGCTAGGGGTAGTTCACCTTGTATACATGTTTAGCACTTGTTTGATTTCCTACCTATACATGTTTGGTGCTATTTTGATGGTGAATACTTTTTGGCTGCAAACTGCTCACTTGCTCTCATTTCACATTTGGTGATCAGTTTGAGCCTTTGCTAGCATTCTGTGCATTTTATGAGTCATCAGATCAGCACTCTGTCGAGCATCTTCATATTCTATTGACTATATTCCTGAAGCTGCTAACATGCATATTGACTCATATGCATTTTGGAAGGGGGAGTTATTCTGTCAAGGGGGAGAAATTTGCCTGATCGTGCATTTTTCTTTGCTTGATGGTGCATTTTCAACTAATGGGGAGAAATTGCAAATCATATGTTCTCTGAGAGTTCAACTAAGGGGGAGAAAAACATTTTCAAAATCTTGTGCTTTCTGAGTTGAACTTAAGGGGAGATTTCTTGGTTGTGTGCACTTCTTGAGGGAGAGTTTTTTTGAGTTGGTAACAGTTGTTTCAGAGCATTTTTGGTAGCTAGTTGTTTTTGGTAGCTAGTTGTGTTGAGCCTTTGCCTCTTTCTTGAGGAACTAGCACCTTGATCTTTTATGCTCTTCAGCTGATTTCTAGCTTTCTTCAGTTGGTATCGAGCTCCCTCGCTAGCGATGTTGAGCCCGTTCTGCCTCTTCTTGAGGGCTAGCTCTGTTTTGCTTGATTTTCAGTTGATTTTCCAATTGGTATCGAGCTTTCCCGCTAGCGGTGTTGAGCCTGTTCTACCTCTTCTTGAGGGCTAGCTTTGCTTTGCTTGGTTGCGTCGAGCCGTTGCCCATGTCTTTGGGAACCAAGTTGTTTTGCTCTTTCCACTTGACCTTCTTCGGCTTTGATATGCTTTTGGTTCATTTGGTCGAGTTCTCTCTTCTCCTTCTTCCTCCTTCTATTTCCATTATGATTTGTGTGTGTAGTTGACAATGCACTCATCAAGGGGGAGATTGCGGATACATTGGTGTATGCCGAGTCTCGAGTGATGAGTGATTGTCAAGTGGGATAATGCGCATGTTCTTTGGCTTGTGTTGTGCCGGTGTCAAGCACGGATACAGTGATCAAAGGCAAGGTGAAGGTCAAGTAGAGACGTGCCGTGCCGATGGATCGAGAGTGGCGAAGGGCGGACATGAGACTTGGACTGAGGGACCGGTGGCCCGAGGATCAGCTGTGGTGGCTGACAGGCTAGGACACCGACAAGCGAAGAATTGCGGGCATGGTGTTGCTTGGGTCGAGGACCTGGGGACATGTGTCGGTGGACGGGGTGCACGGGCGGTGCATCCCCACTACGGCTCGGTTTGGTGGTTGAGCCACAGAAAAACCACCGAGTGGACGGTTTCCAGGTTTGGGCCTCAAAACCTGGGCGTTGATGGTTTCCGAGTTTGGGCCACAAAACTCGTGCTGAGGACGGTTTCCAGGTTTGGGCCTCAAAACCTGGGTGTTGCGGGTTTGCTGAGTTTGGGCCACAAAACTCAGGCTACGGTCGGCTGGTTTCCCGGTTTGGGCCTCAAAACCGGGGGCGAAGTCCGGGAAAAGGACAAGCGGAGCGGTGGCGGCACGTGGCGGCAATCGGTGAGGTTGCGTCGAGGTAACGCTACCAGTTGTGCGGGCATGGCCGTCGGATCACGACCATCTTCGAGTTGGTCCAGAATAACCCTAGGGTTTAGCTGGTTCGCTCTGTAATTAGAGAGGGGTAGAATAGGAATTAGAATTAGGATAAGTAGAGGGAGACACCCTTCTCCCATTCTATCTCAGCCATTTGCTATTTTGCCTTCTAGGTTTTCCTGCTCTTCCCATCCCCTGCTGTAGCGAACTGAGATGCACAGAGAAGAGAACCATACCTCTGTGTCAGTGAGATTTTGAGGAAGTGAGACCGTAATCTCACTATTGTAGCGTGTGGTAGCCACACGGTTGCAAATTCGTGGTTGTGATTCGCATTTTGTTCTTGTTCTTCGCGGATTACTTTTCTCCACGATTTTCCCATCGATCGATCTCTTTGTTGTTTGCGTCTTTTGCGATTCCGTTTGAACAGAGATGTTCTAGATCGTGAGACACTTCTTTACACTAAAGGAATTCTCCTTTAATCTCACAAGCTAGTAGATCGATCGATTTTCGTTTCGGGTCATAATTTTCTCCCTTCCCCCGAATTTCTTAGATTCATCGATTTGGAGATAGGTTCGAGCCATGATCTCTTAGAGATAGCTCACTATCCTCCTTGTGACTCCTCTCACCAAATTTGATCCCTAGAGGATTCGTTTTGGGTGAGATCGAGTAGAATCGGTGGACGAACAACACAGTTTTGGGGTGACCGGACGCATGCATCGCGGTGACCGGACGCATTGACCAGAGTCCGGTCGATGAATGTGTTTGACGTGGCTTTCAGCGACTTGACCGGACGCTGGTTCCTGTGATTGACCGGACGCACACCTACCACTGTTCATGCGTTATTGTTTCTGTGACCGAATGCTCAACTCTTGACCGGACCCTCCCCTTCAGTGAGTCTGGTCAGGAACAATAAGCTCCGAAATCCGATTTTGCATGACAGGACGCGTCCGGTGACTATTGACCGGACGCAGGCAGAGTCCGGTCAGTGCTGTTCTGCGCTGTTTCGTTCGTGGTTCGCTCGTCCGTTGACGGATTTGGTTTTCGTCTTTTGCGTTTGGCTTCTAGGGTTGTATAGTGTCCCGTTGTGCTTCTTGGAAGCATCCACCCTACATCTAGGGTCGTGGACACTTGCAAGCTCTAGGTTTGCTCTTGGGGTTGATTCTTGGGACAGAGGCAACAAGTTTCTGAAAGGAAAATTTGAAGCTCCCATTCACCCCCCCCTCTGGTCGCTTTCTGGTGGGAGGTGGGTGTCTCCCTTCTACTTATCCTAAACATTATTCCCACTCTACACCTTATGATACAGAGAGCGAACCAGCTAAACCCTAAGGCTATTCTGGACCAGCTCAAGGTAGATATTGATCCGACGGCCACGTCCGCACAACTGGTAGCTTCGCCTCGACGCAACCTCACTCGATGCCGCCACGTGCCGCCACTCGTCCACCGTCCATTTTCCTGGACCTCCCCTCCGGTTTTGAGGCTGGAACCGGGAAACCTGTCGTCCGGCTGAGTTTTGTGGCCCAAACTCAGAAACCCGCCATCGCCCAGGTTTTGAGGCCCAAAACTGGAAACTGTCCTCAGCCCGAGTTTTGAGGCCCAAACTCGAAAACCGGCCAGCACCCAAGTTTTGAGGCCCAAACCTAGAAACCATCCTACCGGTGATTTTTCTAGGGCTCTACCACCAAACCAAAGCCATAGAGGGATGCACCGCCCGTGCACCCCGTCCACCCGCAAGTTTTCACTTGTCGCTGTCCCAGGCTGTCAGCCACCACAGCTGATCCCCAGGCCACCAGTCCATCAGTCCAAGCCTCACGTCCGTCGTTCTCTGCTCCTGGTCCATCGGCACGACACGTCTCTACTTGACCTTCACCTTGCCTTCGATCATCGTCTCTGAGCTCGACACCTGCACAACACAAGCCAAAGAACATGTGCATCAAACCAGTTGACAATCAGTCATCATCAGATGACCCGGAATACACCCATGTATCCGCAATCTCCCCCTAGATGAGTGCATTGCAACTACCAACACAAATCATATGAAGTAGAAAGAAAAGAAGAAAGAAGAACGAACTCATCCAAAAGACCAGAAGCGAAGCAAAGCCAAGAGAAGGTCAAGTGGAATGAGCAAGACCACTTGGTCCCCAAAAACATGGGTAACGGCTCGACGCGACCAAGCAAAGCAAAACTAGCCCTCACGAGGACGCAGAACGGGCTCAACACCGCTAGTGAGAAAGCCGAAGCAAAAGAACTCAAAAACTGAGTAAATCAACTAGTCCGTCGAGAAAGAGGCAAAGGCTCAACACAACTAGTTGTAAATCGCTCCAAAACCAATTGAAAACTCACAAGATGAAACAAAATGAGGAAGTTCCTCCTGAACATAAACTCCCCCTTAGATAATGCACAAAACCAACTCATCATGATTTGTCAAAATTTCTCCCCCTTAGTTGATAATGCACAACTCAAGAGTAAACATGGGAGCATGAAAGGAAGCTAAATGAATACATGAAGCTTCAAAAAAATATGCTATCCAGAGTGATAAAATGCTCAATTTGCACATGTGAACAGAAAAGAGCCCTAATGCTAGCATAAGCTCATCATGATCATATAGCTCAACGAGAATGGCAAAGCAGTTTCAGATTTGAAGTTTAAGCACAAGATCAAGCTCACCATAGAAATAGCATCTAGTATGAAAGAAGACATGTCATCAACTAGAGCTAACCAAGCCACACAGGTGAACTACCTCAAAGCAAGTGTCAAAATAGCAAGCCATATACAGCTCATTTCAATGAAATTAAGCAAGTTACACAAGAGTTATACATGTCAACTGACTGCGAGGGGTTGAAAACACCACAAAGCCTTACTTTGCAACCAAGCGAAGCCTAAGTCAAAAGACTATCAGAAGCTTAAGGCAATGGTTTCGGTCATACACTACACTACTCAAGTTCATCCTAAAAGAGAAGCAGTCTCGAAACAGTGAGGTGTTGTGGTGAACTATTTTTAGGTTTTGACAATCCCACCTCGATCTTTTATCTCTTAACTTGGATTTCAGATTTTATCATTTAAACATTTCAGAGTATATACAATGGAAGCGATTTAAACTCCAAGCCAGAGACATAGCAACCTAGTATAGCAAAGTAAGCTCAGAAAGGACAAGATCTACTCATACTAGTTGCCAAAGCAAATGGTGAAATGTTTTTAGGTTTTGACAGTTATTACACAAGTTCATCATTGCAAAATCATGCTTAGCTCATCAAGTCAAGTTACATGATCATAAAGAGCTTAAACTGCATAAACTAAGTATCACACAAGCATGTGAAAACTGAGCATAGTATCACACTAGACAGAATATAATTGAAGCTCAAGATGCAAGTATGATACACATGTGAAGGACTGAGAATGCTATACCAAGGCGACCAGAGGGGGAGTGAATGGGAGCCTAAAAATTTCTTTCGAAACTTTGGCCTCTGTCCCACAACTCAACCTCCAAAAGCTTCAAACATAGACGTGATGCCCAAAACCCTCAGAAAGAGAGTGGATGATCCCTAGGATCACAGCGAGGCACCACCAAGAAGAGCAACCCAAAACTCGCAAGCACCGAGTCAAGTTCAAACCCAAAAACCTACCCCCGAACGTAGATGGAAGGCTACATCAGGAATTCTCTAAATACCTATACCAACAGGTGGTAAAATACCTAGAGAGGTTCCTTTGTGAACTCTTGGAGCAAACGAGAAGTCCAAAAACGAAACCGAAAAGACGGGAGAGCGAACACACTAAGTAGTGACTAGCAGCAGGGGCCCAGACTGTCCGCACCCCCTGTTCCGGACTGTCCGCGGCTTGGCCGCACTGTCCGCGGGCTCCTGGCGGACTGTCCGCCGGTCAAAAGCTCAAAATAGCACTGCTGCTGAAGACCCACTGCTCGGGCGTGTACTGTCCGTGACCCTCAACGGCAGACTGTCCACCGGCACATCGAACCGAAACAACACGAGGCACACAGCCACTGAACTGGCTGGATCCCGATGCTCGGACAGTCCGACACTCCTGTGGCAGACTGTTCACGGACGTCCGGTGAGGGCGACAAAATTCTCCTCTCAGCCAAATCCCTCAAAATCCGATTCAATTCAAAATCACTTGATCCCAAACTTGGAGAAGATGATCAATAGGTAGTTGGAAGACTACTCCTAAGAAATCATCCGCTCAAATCAACTCAAACTCCGAGAAATCGAAGTGATAGGTGCAAGAACAAAAAAGTTACCACGAAACTCAAATCTACCTGATCTACTTGTTCGTGAAGTTTGTGTTAAATTCCGTCGATGGAAATGATCTCCTCACAACAAAGAACAAGTTGATTCAAGCAGATTTGAGAAAGAAGCAACGTAGAGAGAGAGAGCGACGGGAAAATTTTGGAGAAAAGCAAAACACGAAGAACAACTCAAGAACGCGAACCACAACCTCAATTGCCAGCCGAAAATCATCCCCACGAGGAGAAAATGGGAATTCGGTCCCGTTTTCGCAAAATCCAAATACACAGAGGTATGATTAGCCGTCTTTGCAGATCTCAGTAACTAAAGCAAGGAATGGGAAGCAGGAAGCCCTAGAAGAGAATAGCAAATGACTGAGATAAATGGGGAGGTCGGTGTCTCCCCCTACTTATCGTAAACATTATTCCCACTCTACCCCTAATGATACAGATAGCGAACCAGCTAAACCCTAAGGCTATTCTGGACCAGCTTGAAGTAGATGTTGATCTGACGGCCACGCCCGTTCATCTGGTAGCTTCGCCTCGACGCGACCTCACCCGATGGCACCACGTGCCGCCACTCGCCCTCCGTCCATTTTCCTGGACCTCCCCCCGGTTTTGAGGCTGAAACCGGGAAACGAGTCCTCAGGCTGAGTTTTGTGGCCCAAACTCAGAAACCCGCCATCGCCCAGGTTTTGAGGCCCAAACCTGGAAACCGTCCTCAGCCCGAGTTTTGAGGCCCAAACTCGGAAACCGGCCAGCACCCAGGTATTGAGGCCCAAACCTGGAAACCATCCACACCGGTGGTTTTTCTAGGCCTCTACCACCAAACCGAAGCCATAGAGGGATGCACCGCCCGTGCACCCCGTCCACCCACATGTCTTCACTTGTCGCTGTCCCAGGTTGTCAGCTATCACAGCTGATCCTCAGGCCACTGATCCGTCAGTCCAAGCCTCACGTCCGCCCTTCACCGCTGCGGGTCCATCGGCACGACATGTCTCTACTTGACCTTCACCTTGCCTTTGATCACCGTCTCCGAGCTCGACACCCGCACAACACAAGACAAAGAACATGCGCATCAACCCAGTTGATAATCACCCATCATCTCAAGATCCGGTATACACCCATGTATCCGCAATCCCCCCTTGATGAGTGCATTGTCAACAACCAACACAAATCATATGGAATAGAAAGAAGGAAGAAAGGAAGAAAGAGTGAACTCATCCAAACGACCAGCAGCAAAGCAAAGCCAGAAGAAGTCGAATGGAGTGAGCAAAACAACTTGATCCCCAAAGACATGGGCAATGGCTCGACACAACCAAGCAAAGCAAAGCTAGCCCTCAAGAAGAGGCAGAATGGGCTCAACACCGCTAGCGAGAAGTTCAGAGCAAAGAAGCCAAAACTGAGTAAACGAGCTAGTACCTCCAGAAAGAGGCAAAGGCTCAATGCAACTAGCTTCAGACCGCTCCAAACCAATTGAAGACACTCAACTGAATCAAACAGCTAGTTCCTCCAGAAAGAGGCAAAGGCCCCCTGGACACAAACTCCACCTTAGATAATGCACATCACTAAATCATGATTTATCAAATTTCTCCCCCTTAGTTGATAATGCACATCTAAAGCAGACAAAATGCACAAGCTTCATGAATATGCTATCCAGAGTGATAAAATGCTCAATTTGCACATGACAACAGAAAAGAGCCCTAATGCTAGCATAAGATCATCATGATCATATAGCTCAACAATAATGGCAAAGTAGTTTTAGATTTGAAGTTTAAGCATAAGATGAAGCTCAGCATAGAAATAGCATCTAGTATGAAGATAAACATGTCATAAACTAGAGCTAACCAAGTCACATAGGTGAACTACCTCAAAGCAAGTGTCAAAATAGCAAGCCATATACAACTCGTTTCTTTGAATTTAAGCAAATTACACAAGAGTTATACATGTCAATGGACTGCGAGGGGTTGAAAACACCACTAAGCCTTACTTTTCAACCATGCGAAGCCTAAGTCAGAAGACTATTAGAAGCTTAAGGCAATGGTTTCGGTCATACACTACACTGCTCAAGTTCATCTCAAAAGTGAAGCAGTCTCAAAACAGTGAGGTGTTGTGGCGCAATCCCACCTTGATCTTTTCTCTCTTAGCTTGGATTTCAGATTTTAGCATTTAAACATTTCGAAGTATATACAATGGAAGTGATTTAAACTCCAAGTCAGAGACATAGCAACCTAGTATGGCAAAGTAAGCTCAGAAGGACAAAATCTACTCATACTAGTTGCCAAAACAAATGGTGAACTGTTTTTAGGATTTTTCAGTAATTAAACAAGTTCATCATTGCAAAATCATACTTAGCTCATTAAGTTTAGTTACATGATCATAAAGAGCTTAAACTACATGAACTAAGTATCATTCAAGCATGTGAAAAATTGAGCATAGAATCATTCTAGACAGAATATAACTGAAGCTCAAAATGCAAGTATGATACATATGCAAATCCAGAAAAACTATGAAAGAAAAAGACCGTACATCATATGATACATCACAGTGATCCCACATCTAAAATGGGAAACACACACCAAGCTCGTCTCTCAACCTAGCAAAGGATGATTGGTCCAAAGGCTTGGTAAAAATATCGGGCAACTGATGATGAGTATCAACATGTCGATGGTCGATATCACCCTTCTCATAGTGGTCTCGCAAGAAATGAAAGCGCACATCTATGTGTTTGGTCTTAGAATGAAGCACAGGGTTCTTAGCAATGCTAATTGTACTCGTGCTATCACAAAGCAAGGGTACTCGAGAAAAGCTCAGACCAAAATCACACAACGTGGCCATCATCCACAACAACTGGGAACAGCAGTTAGCTGCAGCAACATACTCAGCCTCTGTGGTAGACTGGGCGACACTAGACTGCTTGCGAGAAGACCAAGAAACAAGAGAAGAGCCCAAAAACTAACAAGTTCCAGAAGTGGACTTGCGATCAAGTCGGCAACCAACAAAATCAGCATCAGAGTAACCACAAAGGGTGAGGGTAGAAGAAGCAGAATACCAAAGCCCGAACTCAGGAGAGAAACGAAGGTACCTCATAATGCACTTGACCGCCTGATGGTGAGAGGTGCGCGGCGACGACTGAAATCGTGCGCAAAGACACACCGCGAACTGAATGTCCGGGCGTGTCGCCGTCAGGTACAACAGGGATCCGATCATACTCTGGTACTCCTTCTGGTCCACGGCTTCTCCCTCCTCGTCCGCATCCAGGGCCATCGTGGTCGACATAGGTGTTGGAAGAGGCTTGGCCTCACCCATATCGAACTTCTTCACTATGTCCTTGGTGTACTTGCCCTGGTGCACAAACGTCCCTTCTCGGGATTGCTTGATTTGCAACCCGAGAAAGAATGTCAACTCGCCAATCATGCTCATCTCAAATTCCCTGCTCATTGTATCTACAAACTTGGCAACCAAAGCATGAGAAGAACCACCAAAAATGATATCATCCACATAAATTTGAACCAAGAGAGTGTCATTGCCTTGCTTGAGGATAAAAAGAGTTTTATCCACACATCCCATTTTAAAACCCTTAGCAAGCAAAAAGTTTTTCAATCTATCATACCAGGCTCTAGGGGCTCGTTTCTAACCATACAAAGCTTTGTGAAGTTTAAAAACATGGTTTGGAAACTTGGGATTGAAGGACCGAATTGGCGACCAGGAGGGGGGGGGGTGAATGGGAGCCTCAAATTTCTTCTCGATAAATGATGGCCCTTGTCCCCGAAAATCACCCCAAAAGCGAAGACTCAAACAACCGGTGAGTTCACAACCTACGAATAGGTGGATACCCTAGGAGATCCCCTACAGGTACAACGGAACTACCGAAGAACCCCCAAAACCAAGCGCCAAAGCAACGGGGCAAAAACTGCATAAGCAAGCTCCTAGAACAATCGAACCTCCGATAACGGAACACCCCACTCCTATGGAGAAGAGGAAAGTGTTTGACCAAAAATACTTAGGCCAACTAATGGAAAAAGTACCTTGGAAAGATCCTTATGAAGTTAGGAAACTAACACAACAAACAGATCTAAAATCGGAGCTCGAACGCAAAAGATACGGACGCTAGAACCGTCAAAACTCCAAAAGAGGAACACTTAACTCCTATGGAGAAAAAGTAAGTGTCCGACCAAAAATACTTTGACCAATGGTGTCAAAAGTACTTTGGAATTATCCTTAAGAAGTTATAAAACCAATGCAACAAACGGATCTCAAATCGGAGCTCGAATGCAAAAGATACGGACGAAAACAGCAAAACTGTGGAGTGGCGGACTATCCGCTAGTGAACCGCAGACTGTCCGCTATTGAACCCCGAACAGCCCGGGAATGAGTCCCGGACAGTCCGCCATTCAAAAATGAAAACAGCGACCTCGCTGCCCGTGAACAGCCCCGACCCCTGGACAGTCCGGGGATGAGTCCCGGACAGTCCGCCACTGTTCAGAAAGCCCAAAAACAGCTCGCCACAAAACCAAAATCGATTGGATCTTCACCAAATCGAATGGGCTGCAGCCAAACTTCTCCCAAGTGTTCTTCTATGTGTTGGGAAGCTAATCCTAGGATATCATTGCTCCAAACCAAATAATCCATGAGAAATCGGAAGAACACTAGAAATGGGGGAACAACGAAGAACGAACGCGATTTTGACCCGATCTATGTGCTCGTGAGGTTAGAGAAGAAATCGCAAATCGTTGCCCGGAGAGGGAGAATGAGGCAAATCTCCGGGAAGGGAAAAACCAAAGCGCGAAGAACAAAAACGCGAATCGATCCAAATTTCAGCCAACACAAGAGGAGTAAGAAATTGATCCTTGGATTGCTACGGGATGATGAATTGTGTAGCACACTATGTCGGGTTACAAGCCACTCCTCGCAACAACAAAGCGTGGATGGCGAAAAGCTCAAGAACAAAAGCCACTCCTCTCTCTAGCCCTTGCCTCCTCTCAAATGAACAAAATGAGAGTGACACCTCCAAGGATAGGCTGCCCTAACCAGCCCCCTCACATATATATAGGCGCACGTCCGAAGACCAAAACACCCTCTCATGAAGCACTGACCCAAATACCCCCTTGAGGGTAAAACCGTCCAACTCGGTCATTTTCCATCCGACGGCCACGCGCCTTCTCATCCTTCGATTCGCCTCGACGCAAGCTCCAGGATGCCGCCACGTGCCATCACCGTCGACCACCGCGCCTTCCTCGTGGATAGCTTCGTCGCCGCGACAGCCTCTCCACGCCGACACGCGTCGACCGTTCCGCATAGGAACCTCCGCCCGGTTTAGAGGACCAAACCGGTAAACCCGCCAGCCCAGGTTTTGAGGCCCAAACCTGGAAACCGTCCACCCCGTGTTTTGAGGCCCAAACTCGGAAACCCGTGAGCCCAGGTTTTGAGGACCAAACATGAAAACCGTCCATCCCGAGTTTTGAGGACCAAACTCGGAAAACCGGCCACTCCAAGTTTTGAGGCCCAAACTCGAAAACCGTCGAGGGTAGCTTTTTGAGGCTCAACTACCGAACCCACACCGTAGATGGGATGTGGTTCACACACCCCGACCACCGGCACTGATGCCGATGCATGTCCAGCCTCCACGCCGGGCACAACGCCTTCGCCTTCCTTCTTGACTCAGCCAACGGCACTTGCGCTGCACGCAAGCCCGTGTCTGACCTCCCGCCAAGTGCCACGACGTCATCGTCTTCCTCCCGTCTCGGCCGATGCATCACACATCCCCATGTGCTCTTGCTCGCCGATGCCACGTGCCAGCTGCCACAGCTGGTCCTCCGGCCCTCCGATCCGTCGGTCCAAGCCTCACGTCCGCCCTTCAGCGCTCTGGGTACATCGGCATGGCACGTCCGCCGCACGACACGCCCATCCTTCACCGCTTCCGGTCCATCGGCACGACACGTCTCTACTTGACCTTCACCTCGCCATCGACCACTGTATCCGAGCTCCACCCCAGCACATCAACACAACCAAGAGACACATGTTGCACACGCACACCAACACATGAAACACACCACAACTCAACGCCACCGGTTAGTCATAAACATTAAGCGCATAGCGAGATATGGACTAAATCGAGAAAAGCCTCAAACCTTCCTCATCAATGTCAATCATTCATCATATATGTTCTCAATCTCCCCCTTGATGAATGCATTAACTAACAATAAAATCACAAAGGAAGGGTTTGAAGGCAAGCCTCATTCTAGTGCCCAAAAGCCAAGCAAAAGCAAACACAAGGCCACTTGATATGAGGAAGGATCATGAAAACTCCAAATAAAAGCTCTCGGTCCCGAAAGAAATGGGAAAAGCGGGCAAAGCCTCCAGACAACCGAAGAGTCAAGTGAAAACAAGAGTTTCATGAAACCCAAAAGGCACTCAAAAACCATTCTCAAATAAATTGTCAAACAATCATCACAAAAGAAACCAAGGTTCTTATCAACTTGGAAGATTCTTATCCACTTGGGTTTCAAAATTTCTCCCCCTTGATGATTGAATTGACAAAAAACTAGGCACAAGAGATGGCTTGAGATACCAAAACCGAAAACTTGGTCCCCAAAGACATGGGCAACGGCTCAACGCAACCAAGCAAAATTCGAGCCAAACTCCACAAAAGAGTGAAAACTCAGACAAAGAGCGAAAAACTTGGTTCCCAAAGACATGGGCAATGGCTTGACGCAACCAAGTCAAAAATGAGCTAGCCCTCAAGAAAAGGCAGAAAAGGGCTCAACACCACTAGCTCAAGGCTCGATAGCAATTGAGGATGAATCAACGCATAAGAATGCAAAACTGCTAGTCCCTCAATATAGAGGCATAGAGGCTCGACACAACTAGCTGAAGGCTCCATACTAATTGAAAAATACCAAACAACAACTGCTAGTCCCTCAAGGATGAGGCAAAATGGCTCAACACGACTAGCAGGCTCAATACCAACTGAGAAAACATAAAGAGAAGCTCAATACCAAATGGAGCACAAACATTCGGAGCACGCGGAGAAGTCGCAAAACAAAACAACTCCCCCTGAAAGCAAGCCTATACACAAATGCTATGCAGAGGACATAAAAGAGCTAAACTCCCCTTAGCTCAAAGCTCTCCCCAAAATGCACAACTCTCCCCTTTGTGCCAACACACAAACTCCCCCTTGCAAACAGCTTCTCCCCCTTGACAAAAGGAAACATGCTGAGGGGTTTTGACATTTCTCCACAAAGTTGACACAGACACAAGACAAGTCATCAACCAAAAGCATATGGGCGAAACTACGAGATGGGGTATGTACACTAAGCTAACAATGCATGAAATGCACAATGCAACAGCTTCAATTGTATAGCAATCAGAATGAAAAGATGCTCAAAAGGGTGCTGCCCTAAAACTTTAGCAACCGATACAAATTCTAGCAAAGGCTCAAACTGATCAAATAAATACGAAATATGAACAAGTTGAGCATATGAGCAGTTTTAAGCCATTTGAAAAGGAGTTCACCACTAAAACTTCACTTAGCATGAATAGACAGGAAATCAACCAAGTGCTAATTCAAGTATAAAAGGTGAACTACCCCTAGCAAAGTTAAATCATCATGCCATAGAATGAAGCATAGACTTGTGTTATTTTCAAATTTTATTGGAGATTGCAGCGGTATTAACACAAGTTGAAATTAATGCATGTGATTGTGAGAGGTTAAAAGCATGGTCATTGCCTAAACTTTCAACCAGGCCAAGCCTATGCAAGAAAAGCAATCGGAAGCTTAAAGCACCGGTTTCGGTCTTACACTACACGGCTCAAGTTTAACTCAAAAGTGCAATGAGAAACAGTCTCGATACCGTGATGTGCTTGACACATGCAATCCCATCTCGCTCTTTTCATTTCACTTAGACTTGGATCAAATTTTAAGCACAAGGTAAACATGAACAATCCAAGCAAGTGAATGACTCAGTGCAAGAGACATAGCAACCTAGCATACAAAAGATAGCACAAGTGATCTCAACACATCCTACCAATGCTAGTTGCCAATCTCAATGGTGAACAAATTAAAGGTTTCATAGTCGATTAGTCAAGTTCACCATTTGCAAAAATAGCTTAGCTCATAACATGTATCAAGTGATCAAAAAGAGCCTAAGCTACAAGCATCATCATGAATAAACAGGGCATACCAAAAAGAGCATAATCTCATTCTCATTGCTCTAAACATGAAGCTCTAAAATGCACTAGAAAACATGATGAAATGTATGCAAAAGCAAGTCTATCAAAATCAAAGCAAGACTAGCCTAAAAAAGAAATGCCCAAAACAAAAGGATATCGGAGAAGACCAAACAAGCAAAATGCTTCCCCCATCTAAAAGGGAAAACACACCAACCTCACAAATGAAGAGCCAAGAAATGCTCAAGAGAACAACCAGCAAAATCCACATCAGAAAGACCACATAGCAGAAAGAGGTCAAAGAAGGAGAGTACCAAAAAATCAAACTCAGAAGTGTGTCGGAGGTACCTCATGATGCACTTGACCGCCTGCTTGTGTGATGCTCGAGGGGATGGCTGCAACGTCGAAGTCGTCTCCCCCTCGCCTGATGCTGTCGCTCCCACAGGTGCAGCTAGTGCTCGCTGGAGAGCTACTCGAATGGAACCCCAAGTCATGGAAGAAGTGGGATTGGGTCCGTAAGCCGAAATGCCCTCTCCAAGCTCCTGTTCTCCTGCAAGCTCAAAGGCAGATGAAAACACAAGGCATTGTCTTGTCTAGTGTGACCTCAAGGTCTCCACAAAATGGTTATTCACATAATAAGCATAAGGTGAACTCTCAACAAAAAGAGATCTACCTATGAATGATACCGCAAGGAGATCTGAACTCATACTAGACACGACTACCAAGCAACAGAATAAAGCACTATGGAGCAAAATGCAGCCTAGAGACATGATCAACCCAAACACAGCCTAAACCTCAACACATGCTATAATGCAAGATAATGATAGCAATAGATCCAGAAGCATGTAACATGATAAAATTGTGGAAAGGCTAGTGCTCAAACTAAACATGTCTACAGGGTACATGTAGCTAACCAAAACTAGCACCTGAAAAGTGACACTTAATGAACATCATACCACTACAAATCAAGCTCATGGATAAGTATGGTAAAACATGGCACAATGTTCATGAGGATCACAAACTAGCATGAAAAGTGGATTAGCCACCAAGCTGTACACAAATCTAGCATGACATGATATACACGATAGCACATGCTAGACTAAATCAAAACATTATACAAAATAAAATGTGCATGCAAGAACTATAGAAGTGAGCACATGAAAGTCCATCTCATACCACAAGAAATAGAACATGGATGTACAAGGTATGAGTGTATAAGAGAGCTCACCAAGCTGCAAAAGCCTCTTTGGAGGCAATTCCAAACGGGGTGTAGAGAACCATCAAATCTTGATCACCTCTAAAAGATCAAGCTCCATTAAGCACATGTTCTTCACCCCGCATCCTCATATCTACACACAAGAGGACAAAGTAACCTGAGCCTTGGATCCCGAAGGGTTAGCAAGCATATACTTGGGAACCCAAGACTTGGTCACCACTCTCAAAGGAGCACTCAACTTATCATGTGGGTTAGCATGATGCAAATGTTGGTTCAAATTCAGTGTTGAAACATCCTTGGAAGCATTTCTCAAAAGGACAACTCGAGGAGAAGAACGAGTCGTACCATGGGAAAAGAGGCAAACATCTTCCAAGGTTTTTGTAGAATAACCGATAGAAGCACCATGAGAAGCATGACGTGGACCAAGAGAAGAAGCACTAGAGGCATGTCCACGATCATGACCTAACCCACTAGAAAAGGAGTCCTAAAACCCATCAACAAAGAGGGGCTTCTTACTAGGAGCACAAGCGTTCATGCCATGAGAAGGGCTATGAACCACCATCTTCCTAGAAGAACGAGCTTGGCGCAAGCGTTTGGCATGCCGATAGCAAAAGCTTTTTTGATGCCCATCTTTCTCACAAAAGAGCAATGGTACAAAGGCCTATTGGAAGGCACACCATTCTCCGACAAGTGAGAAGTCCCTTGGAACTTAGAACAAGAAGCATCAACAACCAACTTAGTGCCAACACTAGGAGCACACGTGCCATGGGAAAGGCTACGTGGCTTCCTAAAAGCCTTAGCTCGAATACGCCGCTCATGTTTGACACGGCGAAAGCAAAAATCGAATGAGTGTCCATCTTTCTTACAAAAGGTGCAATGGAATATCAGATTGGGGGCATGATTTCTAAAAATATGAGAAGCACCCTTGTCATGAAAAGTCCCTTGACATCACTCGAAGAAACAACAAGGTTAGGAGTAGCTATGAAAGAGTTATCCGAAACCTTGACACTAATGCTACAGTCAAAAAACTCATGCGCAACATAAGAACTCAACTCCAGTTGCAAAGAAGCAATTTTAGATGCACCAACATCGGAGTTGCAAGAATTGCGTGACCCAAAAGACTTAGCACAAAGACTCTTGCATCTTTTGGCTAAAACCTCATTCTCAAACATGAGGCGATCACAAGTACCACAAGGAGTGTGTAACACCTCTGGTGTTAAGCTAGCATAACATCATCATCTCATCATGCATAATCATCTCATGAGCATGAAGCATCCACATGTTGCTTTCTTTTTCTCATAAAGTGTCATTTCATGTGATGGTATGCATATAGACCTCCAATGATGTGTTGTTGCTTGGCTTGTTTTGGAGTGGTTTGGTTTTCCTGACAATCTAACTTTGTTGAGAAGTCAAAATGAGGCCATGCTTATGCTGGTCATTTTGGCTAATCAAGTTGCTAAACCCTAGTCAACCATGTAGAGCCTAGAGAGTCCTTTTGTTTGACTAACAAAGACCTTCTTGATAGAAGCTTTGCATGGTTGAGTGCCCTTAATCAAAAGTGTGTAGAATTTAGAGTAGAACAAAAGTTGTTTTAGGGCCAACTCATGAAAATGGGATTAACCAGGTGTTTTAAGGCCCACAAGGCATAATTGGATGAGTTTTGGACTTGGAAATTTTTCCTAAGTCCTAAACTGGTTTTCAGTTCGGCCTAGCCATGTTTAACAGCTTCCCGAGCCAAATCCAAGCCAAACCGATGTTTGATCTTGTAACCAAAGTTGTACATGGAGTGTAGCTCTAACCATAGAAGCAGTTGGTTTAACGTTTCATGGAGTAATTAGGGAGTTAATCGCGCTTGAAAATGGCCTGTCAGTCGGCCTGATGGCCACTAAACCCGGCTGCCTCAGTTCAAACGCGCGCGGCGTCGTGGCCGACCGCGTGCAGAAACTGGCCGCCGCGTGGCGCCCGGCGCCCGGCCAAGCCCTTGAACGCGCGCGGCGTGGCGCGTGAAGAAGCCCGAGCATGCCACTGACCAGCCAGACACTCCCTCCCCTTTGCCTCTGCCTCCTTTCGCTCTCGCTGGCGCCGAGCAGAAGAAAGAGGGGAAAGCCGTGTGCCGACGCCGTTTGCCGTGCCTTTGCCCCGTAAACCGCATCGCCAGCCTCGCCTCAACCTCCTCCATCGTTTGCCTTAGCCAGTGCTTCGTGTTAAGCCCTAGGTAAGCCGCGGGACGAGCCCCCGCCATGGACGCCATGGCTGGCGAGCTCGGTCCGCCGTGGCCAACCTCTTTCCCGAGCCTATCCATCCATCCTAGCTAGCGTTCGTGGGTCAGTGAAGGTCCAGGATGAAGGTAGTGGAGTCAGTTTAGCCGATTAGGGTTTGAGCGCCTCGGTACGCTGTTGTCCGCCCCGCCATGCGCGCCGGCGATGGCATGCCTGTGTTCCCGCCGTGTCGACGGCGAATCCTTCGTTCTTTGCTTCGCATTAGGGTTATGTGAGTCAGAGGAGTGCGATTAGTGAGTTGGTTT
Source organism: Coix lacryma-jobi var. lacryma-jobi (assembly GCA_009763385.1). Taxonomy (NCBI): domain Eukaryota; kingdom Viridiplantae; phylum Streptophyta; class Magnoliopsida; order Poales; family Poaceae; genus Coix; species Coix lacryma-jobi. The sequence goes on from CM019829.1 coordinate 104,813,599, forward strand.
GGCTCGTCGTGGTCCGAGACGGCCGGCGTGGTGAGTCCATGCCGCCGTGGCCACCATTTGTGACGGCGAGCTCGATCCGTTGCAGTGCTAGGCTAGAGTGTGGTACCAATGGATGCGGGAGAAGGAGAGGAGTCGGGTGAGGGTGATGGTTTCGTCGGAGAGTTCGCTGACGGCGAGCTTCGCCGCGGTCAACTCTTCCCCTATTTCAGTGTAGATGACAGGTGGGTCCAGATTGACCTCGGGGCCCAGCCGTCAGCCATAGGGGTGTAGTAGTGCTGTGTGCGTATAGCAGTTAGGGTTTGGTGTTTTTGTTAAATGTTTTGCAGAAATGTTAATATTGCTTGTTAAATTCATAACTTGAGTTCTGTTAATCCAATGGATGTGAAATAAATTTTGTTAAGTTTGTTTTGATGAGTTATATGCATGAAAATATAAAATGTCCAGTTTGTGATAATTTTATGAGCAGCAATAATTAATTTGTGTTTAGGCTGATATCTTGTTAAATGCATGATAATTTGTATATTGCTCAGAAAAATGTGGATCTTGTTGTGTTAGGTTTTTTAACTGCTGTAGAATCACAGAAAATTGATAGATGCTGTTTGACTGTGGAAAAATCTGAAGTTATCATTTAAATTGTTTAAATGCTGTTTTCTTGTATGATTTTTAGTAATTCCAATATATGAGTTATGAGCTTGATAATTTTTGTAGACTGCTCTAGTGTTAAGAAGTTCTGAATAAAAATGTGAAATCTGTTGTTTGACACTTTTCAAAATGATGTGTAGTTCAAAGTGCCTTGTCACCCTGTTATTTGTCTTTTTCGTACAGAATACTGCTTAAGTCCAAATGACATGAAATTCATATAGCATGCCTTATTCTCAGATGTGAACCTACAGTAATTTTTGTAGATTTTTCTGAAGATGTTAGCTATGAGTTACTGTAATAGGCTTGTTTTAATGGGTTAATCTGTTTAGTTAAGTTAAAAATGTGCATCTCTTTTATGTGGGGCCAGCAGGGGTGAAATAGTCTTTTCAGTGCATTCATATTAGCTGCACTTAGTATGAAGAGTATAGCTACTCTCTATGTAGGGTGTTACACTCTACTGCAGAAGAGATATGCACATATTCGGTCAAATTTAATTATAATGCATCTCTCCTATGCACAGTTGGCACTCGTTCATTTGCATATATTGCAGATACATGGGTGTATGCCGAGTCTCGAGTGATGAGTGATTGTCAATAGGGATGATGCGCAAGTTCTTTGGCTTGTGTTGTGCAGGTGTCGAGCACGGATATAGTGATCGAAGGCAGGGTGAAGGTCAAGTAGAGACGTGTCGTGCCGATGGACCGAGAGTGGCGAAGGGCGGACGTGAGGCTTGGACTGAGGGACCGGTGGCCTGAGGATCAGCTGTGGTGGCGGACAGCCTTGGACAGCGACGAGCGAAGGCTTGCGGGCACGGATAGCCTTTGGGTTTGGCTGGTTCGCTCTGTAAATAACTAGGGATAGAGTGGGAATTAGAATTAGGATAAGTAGGGGGAGACACCCACCTCCCAAACCATCTCAGTCATTTGCTCTTTTGCTTCTAGGGTTTCTTGCTCTCCCTATTCCCTGCTGTAGCGAACTGAGATCCATAGAGAAGAGAACCAAACCTCTGTGTCCGTGAGATTTTGAGGAAGTGAGACCGTAATGTCACAATTGTAGCGTGTGGAAGACACACGGTTGCAAATTTGTGGTTGTGATTCGCGTTTTGTTCTTGTTCTTCGCGGGTTGTTTTTCTCCACGTTGTCCCCGTTGATCGATCTCTCTACTCGGTGCGTCTCTTGCAAATCCTTTTGAACTGAGTTGTTCTAGATCGTGAGGCACTTCTTTCCACCGAAGGAAATCTCCTCTAACCACACGAGCTAGTAGATCGGTTGATTTTCGTTTCGGATCGAGTTTTGCTCCCTTTCTCCCGAAATCTTCCAATTCACCAATTTGGAGTTAGGTTCGAACCATGATCTCCTTGGGATAGCTCACTAACCTCCTTGGAACTCCTCATACCAAGTCTAAGCCTTAGTGCTTTTGATTCGGAGGAGATCGGTTTGAATTTGCGGAAGAACAACACTGTTCTGGGAGCATCGGACGCTTGTATTGGGACCATCGGACGCTGGTTCATACTAGCGGATGCGTCCATTGGCGGATCCAGAATGAGCCTACGAGGGGGGCTAAATACATAGAGAGCCGAGTTTGGACCGAAATTTTTCTTGTATTTTTGGTCCACAAGAGGTTTTTGGTACATTTTAAAGTGATTTGGACTAAATTTTCCATTATTTTTAAGCCCGCAGGAGATTTTTGGACTAATTTAAAGAAAAATTAGACTAATTTTAACTAAAATATATGTATATCATATGTATTTTTTTGGGCCAAGGGGGGGCTACAGCCCCCCCCTAGGATCCGCCACTGGATGCGTCCGATGCCACGTGTCATCTGACAACGTTTTTGAAGGAGCATCGGATGCTGACCATCGAAGCATCCGTTGCCATCGGACGCGCCGGGGGTCTAGCATCAGACGCTAGGGTTTCACTATAGCAGTGTCCGATTCCAGTCCAGTAAGGAACCAGTAAGGTCCATTTTGTATCGGAAGCTTCCGATGCTCTGACATCGGACGCTGCCAGCTTCCGATGCAGGTGTTTCTGCGCTGTTTCGTCCGCAGTTCGATCGTCCGTTGTCGGTTATGATTTCTGGTTTTTGCGTTAGGTTTCTAGAGATTGTTGAGTGTCTCGTTGTGCTTCTTGGAAGCATCCACCCTACCTCCAGGGTCGTGGACACTTGCAAGCTCTAGGGTTTGCTCTTGGGGTTGATTCTCGGGACAGTGGCGAAAAGTTTCTAAAAAGAAATTTGAAGCTCCCATTCATCCCCCCTCTGGTCACTTTCTGTAGTACTTCTGGTCCTTCAATTGGTATCAGAGCAGGTTAAGGATCTTCCACCTTAATCGGTTCCAGATCCACAGAAGGCGACATGGATCGCGGCGTCGGCAAACAGCCGTTTTTTGATGGGACGAACTATGCGTATTGGAAGATACACATGTCGGCCTATCTCCAGATCATGGGCTCTTCTGTTTAGGAGATTTGCAACAAGGCCGATTACGTTGTCTTGGTTGCTCGTGTTACTCAGCTTCAGATGGATGAGCACGATGCCAATAGCCGAGCGCGTAATGCTCTTTTCTCCTGTTTGAGCATGTCCGAGTTTGATCGTGTTTCTCACCTCCCCACGGCTCGTGAGATTTGGGCGACCCTCATGCGCTTCCATGAGGGAACCACTCAAGTCAAATCCCGTCTCTATGAGTCGCACAAGCGGGAGTATGAGAACTTTAGACACATGCCTGGCGAGAGCATAGAAAGTTTATTCACTCGCTTTCAGGTAATTGTCAACAAGATGAGAGCGAACAAGGAGCTCTTGCCTTTCGAGGATCATGAGAGAGCTTTGATGCTTTTGCATACTCTCGATCGGTCGGTGTGGGACTCAATGGTCCAGGCGATCATCGAATCGTCTAACTATGAGACCCTCACATGCGACGAGCTCTTTAGTAAGCTCAAGTCTAGTGAGATTGATGCCATGTCGACGGCTTCTAATGAAAATCCTTCTGGCCCGACTATGGCTTTGGTTTCTGGCTCTTCTGCTAACCCCTCTGAAGGTTTTGCACTCTCTTCACTTTTTTCTGTCACAGAGGAGCAGTGTTGATGGTCCTTAAACACCTGTTTTACCATCAACACTTTACCCAAAAATTCAACAAAAAGGCCTGAAAAGTTGTCAAATAGGTTTCAAACTAACCAAATTCCACATGTCCATAGATTTTTATTTGAATGCAGGATTTGGACCAAATTTGGAGAATGGACCCACCAGGGGCCGAGCCCACTCACCAGGGCCCATTTGGGCCCTAGTGGGGTGGCGCCCGCCACCCCTAGGTGGCGCCCGCCACTAGGGAGAGGCCCAAACTCCCCCCTGCCACATCACTGATCCGTGTGACCACCCCAGGGCCAAATCTTGGCCCTTGGTCACTAGGTCAGTGGCATCGGAGCGCTCAGGAGGGGAGTGGTGTGGATCATGACCTAATGACGGTTATCTTGACATGCAACCGACATGCAACCGCCTTGGAGGAGTCCCTGGAGACCGTAGGATCAATGACGGTGCATCCAACGGCCAGGGCGGTGGCGGCCGCCACCTAGGGCTGGCGCCCGCCACTAGGGTTTGCCCTAGGTCGGTTGGCTGCCCCCTATAAGTACCCCCATCACTCACTGGGGCTATAAATACCCCCTGGAGGTGTCACTTCATTTCAAGCAAGGAAAGAAAGGAAAGCAAGGAGAAGTAAAGAAGAAAGCAAGGCTAAGGCTAGAGAGCTAATAGCTTAGGAGGTAGCCAACTTAGGCAAGTAGGTAGCTAGTAGAGCAAGGCATCCTTGCCTCATTGCCCTCGCGGAAGCGCTGCTCAAGGCTTAGCTCAAGAGTAGAAGCGCGCGAGTAATCGGTCCTGGAGTTGGGAAGAGTCTTCATTCATCTCCAGTTCAGGTTTTGCTCTTGTAACTCAAGCACTTTACTATATTCTAGTTCATCATTTCAAGTATTACTTTATTCTACTTACCAGTATTGAGTAGTATACTTGATTGATTGCTTGAGTACCTATCTATCCTACATTTCAATTCACTTAGCCATAGTAGTTAATCTCTAGTGTGCTTAGTGTTTGATCTTTGCCAATAGGTTCCTAGTTAGTTTAGTGTTTATCTTATTAAGTCAAGTATTTGCTCTGACGTCCGCAAGGGTGTCTCTATTCTAGGCCAAGATAGAGATAGTTAGAATATAATTAGGCGTGGTGCTTAGTTATAGACTTACCTTCAGATACGGCTAGACCCCCGGATAGCTGTGGTAGCAAGCAGGTGGTGACAGCCCTGTGCGCCTTGAATTCCACCACGTAGTTGCTCTAGTTTAACAGTAAGGCTCGTTGTGCTAGCGTTCAACCTAAGTCAGTGGTAAAGGCTAGTACGCCTCGGTACTTGACAAGATAGGAATAAAACTATACTTAATTTGGTTGCTTATTTGGCATTTGCTTATCTTGCTAAGTAGTTATCTAGGAGTAGTTATTAGTTATTAGTTAATTATATTAGTTATCTTTAGTTATCTTATTCCCCTTATCTACCTATCTATCCACCTTATCTTAACCATTCATTTCATCCTTACCTATCCACTCATAGATTCTTTCTAGCCTTTCATCTCCTCTCTTCTCTTCTCTCCTTTTCCTTTTCTTATTCTTCGACTCTCACCCCCTCCTTGACTCGACTCATACACCACCCTAGCCTTCCCTTGGTATCAAATAAATCGACACCTGGTACTCCCAGGTGAAGTGCTACTACGATAGTTTTGTGCGCTTGCAGAATCTCCTCTAGGGAGATTGCAATCTCTCTAGCTAGCTCCTACTAGTGTCTTGATTGACAACCCCATTTGACATTAGTAGATACCTGCTTTAGCTTCACTCCTTCAGGTATAGTGACTGGACTTGCTACCAGCATTTCTGACGCCGTTGCCAGGAATAGATTCCATAGTCTACTCCTAGTTACGATGTTAGCAAGTGTCAACAAGCATTTCTGGGCCGTTACCGGGGATAGTTGCCTAGCTCTATCTTTAGTGAAGTTAAGAACTACCAACAAGCATTTCTGGTGCCATTGCCGGGGAAGGCAATCGGTGTATCCTTCGAGTCCTTGTCGAATTTATCTTCGCTTAAGCTCCCGCTTAGCGAATCCCATCTTTCCCCATTCTTTCATACCTTAGTCCTTCTTATCTTTTTCCTTCATCTTCTTCAACTTCTTTCTTTCTTATCTCGTTCTACCTTCACGATGGCCAACAAGACCATTCGTGAGTTTTCTGCTCCTTCTGCCGCCAATGTAGCGATAGGACCAGCCGTGATCGATGCCAACCTCAATTTCGAGTTGAAACCGGCTCTGATCACGATGGTCCAAGCTAGACCGTTCTGTGGCAAAGCTTATGAGGATGCCAATGCTCACCTCCAACAATTTTTGGAGATTTGCGGCACCTTCACCATTAAGGGGATAACCCAAGAAGCCATCCGTCTTCGTCTCTTTCCCTTTTCTCTCCTAGGAAAAGCGAAGAAATGGTTCTATACCAATCGCAATGTTGTAGACACATGGGACAAGTGTTCCAATGCTTTTCTCACCAAATTCTTTCCGATGGGCAAGACGAACGCTCTACGCAACAAAATCTCCAGCTTTATGCAACAAGCCGAGGAGTCTATTCCCGAGGCTTGGGAGAGAATGCAAGAGTACGTCACTGCTTGTCCACACCATGGTATAGAGGACTGGCTATTGATCTAGAACTTCTACCATGGCCTAACCCCACTCTTTAGAAGCCATTTGGATGCCGCCGCTGGCGGTGCATTCTTTTCCCTGAATGTTGCAGATGCTAAGGCTCTCATAGAGAAGATGGTGTCGAACCAAGGATGGAATGATGAGAGACTACAGCCTTGTAAGCGAGGTATGCATTCCCTTAAGCAGGCTAACATGATCATGGCCAAGATGGACCTGCTGGCAAAGAAGCTGGACAGCTGTGAGAAGATGAACCAACAAGAGAGTGTCCAATCTCTGGAATCCTACATGACTTGTGAAGTCTGTGGAGAAACCGGACATTCTGGGAACCACTATGTGGGGGTATAAACCCAGGTACCCTCACGGCTAGACTTGGGCCGCTTCATGAAGGCCGACCCAACTCACTGTGAAGGTTCGTGGCGTTAAGGCCCAGTTGGTCGGGCAGGCAGCCCAGCTGGTCGGATGACGGCACGAGAGCCTCCTCAGGGTCAGAAAGGAAGGAAGCATAGTCGGTTAGGAAAGACATCGTGTCCTTCACGTTATGGACTTGTAACCTACTAGGTTTCCTTATTGTATCATGAAACCCGATCTTCTAAAGATCTATAACCCTGCTCCCCGTGGCTATATAAGGCGAGCAGGGACCCCCTCTAAAAAACACATTCATCAATATACAGAGTAGACAACTCAACGCAGGACGTAGGGTATTACGCTGGAGTCGGCCGCCCGAACCTGGATAAACCCTGGTGTTCATCTAGATTCGTTCCTGTGTCACGTCCGGATCGTTGTTCCACGCGCCTTCCCCGCTAATCTACCACCTTGGGCATACCCCTAGGTGGGCTATCGACCATATTTCGTCGACACACTACCCCGAGTTACATGAAGATTTGAACTTCATCATCATCAACAACAACAACAACGGTTTCTGTCAACAAAATCAAGGATGGAATCAGCACTCCAACTCTCAAGGTAATAATTCATCCCCTCACTCTAATTTCCAAAGTACTGCGGATACATGGGTGTATGCCGAGTCTCGAGTGATGAGTGATTGTCAACGGGTTTGATCGCATGTTCTTTGGCTTGTGTTGTGCAGGTGTCGAGCACGGATACAGTGATCAGAGGCGAGGTGAAGGTCAAGTAGAGACGTGCCGTGCCGAGGGACCGAGAGTGGCGAAGGGCGGACATGAGGCTTGGACTGAGGGACCGGTGGCCTGAGGATCAGCTGTGGTGGCTGGCCGCCTGGGACAGCGACGAGCGAAGACTTGCGAGACATGGTGTTGCTCGGGTCGAGGACCTAGGGACACGTGTCGGTGGACGGGGTGCATGGGCGGTGCATCCCTTCTACAGCTTCGGTTTGGTGGTAGAGCTAGAGAAAAACCATCGGTTCGACGGTTTCCAGGTTTGGGCCACAAAACCTGGGCGTGCTGCGGGTTTCCGAGTTTGGGCCACAAAACTCGGGCTGAGGATGGTTTCCAGGTTTGGGCTTCAAACCCTGGGCGCTGGCGGGTTTCCTGGTTTCGGGAGCCACCAGCTGCTGTTGAGGGGGAGGTCACTTCTGCTCGGGAGGCGCCACGACACATTCTGCGCCAACAGCCCCCTCAGCAGATGATTGGTAGCATGGACGAACGTGTCACTCGGTCCCGGTCACAAATCTCTCACTTTGCTCATTTTGCTTTTGTTGCTGATTTTGAGCCCCGAGATGTTGGACACGCTTTGACGAATCCAGATTGGGTCAATGCCATGCATGAGGAGTTAGAGAACTTTGAGCGAAATCGGGTTTGGATTTTAGTTCCACCTCCTCCAGACTGTAAGCCTATTGGGACAAAATGGGTTTTCAAAAACAAGCAAGGAGAGGATGGCCACATTGTTAGAAACAAGGCCAGGCTTGTAGCGAAGGGCTATAGTCAGAAGGAGGGGATAGACTATGAGGAGACTTTTGCTCCTGTAGCTCGTTTGGAGGCTATTAGGATACTCTTGGCTTTTGCTGCATCCAAAGGTTTCAAACTTTTTCAAATGGATGTCAAGAGTGCCTTCTTAAATGGCTACATAAAAGAAGAGGTTTATGTTGAACAACCCCCCGGTTTTGAAAATCCCAAGTTTCCAAACCATGTTTTCAAACTCCACAAAGCGTTATATGGTTTGAAACAAGCCTTGAGGGCCTGGTATCATAGGTTGAAAACCTTTTTGCTTGCTAAGGGTTTTAAAATGGGATGTGTGGATAAAACGCTCTTTCTCCTCAAGCAAGGCAAAGACACTCTCTTGGTCCAGATTTACGTGGATGATATCATTTTCGGTGGTTCTTCTCATGCTTTGGTTGCTAAGTTTGCAGATACTATGAGCAGGGAGTTTGAGATGAGTATGATGGGCGAGCTGACTTTCTTTCTCGGATTGCAAATTAAGCAATCCCGAGAAGGGACGTTTGTGCACCAGGGCAAGTATACAAAGGACTTGCTGAAGAGGATCGATATGGGTGAGGCCAAGCCTCTTCCAACACCCATGTCGACCACGACGACCCTGGATGCGGACAAGGATTGAGAGGCTGTGGATCAGAAGGAGTACCGAAGCATGATCGGGTCGCTGCTCTACCTGACAGCGACACGCCCGGACATCCAGTTCGCGGTGTGCCTGTGCGCGCGCTTTCAGGCGTCGCTGCGCACTTCTCACTGTCACGCGGTCAAGCGCATTTTCAGGTACCTTCGTTTCTCACCTGAGTTCGGGATTTGGTATTCAGATTCCTTCACCCTCTCCCTTTGCGGTTATTCCGATGCCGAGTTTGCTGGTTGTCGCATTGAGCGCAAGTCCACTTCTGGAACATGTCAGTTTATTGGTTCTTCTCTTGTATCGTGGTCTTCTCGCAAGCAGTCTAGTGTCGCCCAGTCTACCACGGAGGCTGAGTATGTTGCTGCGGCTAGCTGCTGTTCTCAGTTGTTTTGGATGATGGCCACTTTGCGTGATTTTGGTCTGAGCTTTTCTCGTGTTCCTCTGCTTTGTGACAGCATGAGTGCTATTAGCGTTGCTAAGAACCCCGTGCTTCACTCGAAGACCAAACACATTGATGTGCGCTTTCACTTTTTGCGAGACCACTATGAGAAGGGTGATATCGACCTTCGCCATGTCGATACTCATCATCAGTTGGCTGATATTTTCACCAAGCCTTTGAACGAATCAACCTTTAATCGGTTGAGGAGTGAGCTTGGTGTGTGTTTCCCCTTTTAGATGGGGGAAACATTTTTGATCTTGTATTATAGTCTGACTATTTTCTCGTTTGCTTTGTTTTCTTTTGCATTTCAGCATACGCTTTTCCATTCTGAGCTTCATGCATATAATCTTTAAAATGTAATTATGCTCTGTTTAGTAGGCTCCGATGCTATTTGTTGATGCTAGTAGCTTATGCTCTTTCTGATCACTAATACATGTTGTGAGTTGAGCTATTTTTGAATGGTGAATCTGTTTAACAAACATAAAACTTAGAAATGTTCACCATTGAGATATGCAACTAGCATGTGTAGGATGTGTTGAATTCACTCGTGCTTTGCATATATGCTAGGTTGCTATGTCTCTAGTTCTGAGTCTGTCACTTGCTTGGTCTATTCATATTCTGTCAATATAATCTGAACCAAGTTTTTAAGTGAATTGAAAAGATCGAGATGGGATTGCTTGTCAGCACATCACAGTTTTGAGACTGTTTCTCATTGCACTTTGAGTTAAACTTGAGCTTTGTAGTGTATGACCGAAACTGTTGCTTTAAGCTTCTGATTGCTTTAGCATAGACTTCGCATAGTTGAAAAGTTAGGCAATGACAAGCTTTCAACCTCTCGCAATCACATGATAAATTCTGAACTTGTGTAATCTTAACCGCTGCAACTCCGATAAAATTTGGATACACAAGACTATGTTTCATTCTATAGCATGATGATTGAACTGTGCTAGGGGTAGTTCACCTTGTATACATGCTTAGCACTTGTCTGATTTCCTGTCTATACATGCTTTGTGCTATTTTGATGGTGAATACTTTCTTGGCTAAAAACTGCTCACTTTGCTCATATGTTCATATTTCATATTTGGTGATCAGTTTGAGCCTTTGCTAGCTTGTATGCTTTCCAGTGAGTCGTTGGAGCTATACTGTTTAGAGCATCTTTGCATTTTCGTGACTATATTCCTGAAGCTGCTAATTTGTATTTTGACTCATATGCATGTTGGAAGGGGGAGAACTTCTCTTGTTGGCACTTTTGATGGTGCATTTTCCCAGGGGGAGACCTTGCTTGATTGCTTGTTGATGCAGTTTTTTTCACTTGATGGTGCATTTTCAACTCAGGGGGAGAATTTGGACAAATAATGCCTCGCATGTTTAAAGGGGAGACGAATCGGTTGTATGCACCATGCAAGGGGGAGTTTGCTCGTGATAAATTTTTGAAATTTCCAATTGGTTCGGAGCGCTTTGCTAGTTGTGTTGAGCTTTTGCCTCTATCTTGAGGGACTAGCTGTCGCAACTTTGCTTCAGCTGGGTTCAGTTGGTATCGAGCATTTCAGTCGATGTCGAGCTTTCTACTAGTCATGTTGAGCCTCTGTGCCTCTGTCTTGAGGGACTAGCACTTTGCTTTGATTTTTCATTTGGTATTTGCTAGCGGTGTTGAGCCTGCTCTACCTCTTCCTGAGGGCTAGCTTTGCTTTGCTTGGTTGCGTCGAGCCGTTGCCCATGTCTTTGGGGACCAAGTTGTCTTGCTCTTTCCACTTGACCTTCTTTGGCTTTGCTATGCTTTTGGGTCATTTGGTCGAGTTCTCTCTTCTCCTTCTTCCTCCTTCTATTTCCATTATGATTTGTGTGTGTAGTTGACAATACACTCATCAAGGGGGAGATTGCGGATACATGGGTGTATGCCGAGTCTCGAGTGATGAGTGATTGTCAACGGGTTTGATCGCATGTTCTTTGGCTTGTGTTGTGCAGGTGTCGAGCACGGATACAGTGATCAGAGGCAAGGTGAAGGTCAAGTAGAGACGTGCCGTGCCGAGGGACCGAGAGTGGCGAAGGGCGGATGTGAGGCTTGGACTGAGGGACCGGTGGCCTGAGGATCAGCTGTGGTGGCTGGCAGCCTGGGACAGCGACGAGCGAAGACTTGCGGGACATGGTGTTGCTTGGGTCGAGGACCTGGGGACACGTGTCGGTGGACGGGGTGCATGGGCGGTGCATCCCTTCTACAGCTTCAGTTTGGTGGTAGAGCCAGAGAAAAACCATCGGGTGGACGGTTTCCAGGTTTGGGCCACAAAACCTGGGCGTGCTGTGGGTTTCCGAGTTTGGGCCACAAAACTCGAGCTGAGGAGAGTTTCCAGGTTTAGGCCTCAAAACCTGGGCGCTGGCGGGTTTCCTGGTTTCGGCCTCAAAACCAGGGGATGGACTTGGAGGCTGGTTTACCGGTTTGGGCCTCAAAACCGGGGGTGGACGTGTAGGCCTGGTTTCCCGATTTCAGCCACAAAACTGGGGGCGGAGTCCGTGAAGAGGACGCAGAGCGGTGGCGGCACGTGGCGGCAATCGGTGAGGTTGCGTCGAGTAAACGCTACCTGTTGTGCGGTCGTGGCCGTCGGATCACCACCTACCATGAGTTGGTCTAGAATAACCTTAGGGTTTAGCTGGTTCGTTGTGTAAGTAGTTAGGGGTAGAGTGGGAATTAGGAATAGTTAGAATTAGGATAAGTAGGGGGAGACACCCACCTCCCCACTCATCTCAGTCATTTGCTCTTTGCTTCTAGGATTTCCTGCTCTCCCAATCCCCTGCTGTATCTAGCTGAGATCCGCAGAGAACCATTCCTCTGTGTACTGGAGATTTTGAGGAAGTGTGGCCGTAACCTCACTGTTGTAGCGTGTGGTAGCCACACGGTTGCAGATCGATGTGTTGATTTGTGTTTTGGTTCGTGTTCCTCGCGTTCTTCGTTTCTCCGCGATTTTCCCGTCACTCGATCTCTCTCCCTACTGCGTCTTTTCGAAATCTACTTGAATCATCTTGTTCTTTGTAGTGAGGAGGTCATTTCGACCAAATGAATTCATCTAACTCCTCACGAACAAGTAGATCGGGTTGATTTCGTTTTCGTGGTGCTTTTTCGATTCATACTCCTCCCCTTTCGATTTCCCGGTGTTTGAGTTGATTTGAGCGGATGTTTTCTTGGGGATAGTCTCCTAACTTCTCCGTGATCATCCTCTCCAAGTTTGGGAACGTGGGATTTTGATTTGAATTGATTTGGAGAAGATTTGAGTTGAGGGCGACCAAAATTGCCCTCTCTGTTCATCCGCAGACAGTCCGCCACTGGGGTCGCGGACAGTCCGCGCGTCGGGCCTCGACCGAGTTAGTGGTCGCGCGGCTCGGCTGTGTTGTTTCGGTTTGACCGGTGGACAGTCCGCCGCTGTCATCCGCGGACAGTCCGAAAACTGTCCACGGGACATCAGCAGCAGTGCAATTTTGCTCTTTTGGCTGGCGGACAGTCCGCGACCTGAGCCCGGTCAGTCCGTCACTGGGCAGACAGTCCGCGACCGTACTGCCGGACAGTCCGGGATCCTGCTGTAGCCTCCGGTTTAGTGCGTTTGCTCTCCTGGCTTGTTCGCTTGGTTTCCGGATTTCCCGTTTGGCCTTAGAGTGGATCAAGGAACACCTTTAGATATCCTTGCTACTTGTTAGCATAGGTATTTGGAGGTTTCTCGACGTAGCCGTCTATCTACGTTCGAGACTTGGTTTTTGAGGGTCGAACTTGTGCCGGTTCTTTTGGCGTTTGCTCGCTATCGCTTTGTGGTGCCTCGCTGTGATCCTAGGGATCATCCACCCTCTTCCAAGGGTCGTGGGCATCACGGTTTCGGTTGAAGTTTTCCGGGGTTGATTTTGGGACATTTGACCAAAGTTTCGAGAGAAATTTTTGTAGCTCCCATTCACCCCCCCTCTGGTCGCCTTGCTAGTGCTTTCTCGATCCTTCAAGTACTGATAATTTCTCGTTCTTAAAGAATCTAGTCTACTCTCAAGGTAGAACTACTGAATTTTTGAATAAGAAATTAATGTCAAATGATAAAATGCTTGAGAACATAAATGCTAAATTGGAAGATTTCTCATCTGCTCTGAAAAATCAATTTAGCTTTAATAAGATGTTAGAAACCCAATTAGCTCAACTTGCTGCTATCATACCATCTTTTGAAACTGGTAAAATTCCGGCTAAACCTAACATGGAAACTACAAATATGGTTGAAATAAAATATTTTAACTATTATGAAGATCAAACCATGACTGTTAAAAAGGGTGATCCTGGTAGTCCCATAATTAGATGCTCAATCTTTGGTGAAGTCTTTAAAAATGCCATGTGTGATTTAGGATCGAGTGTGAACATTTTAACTAAGGATTTCTATGAAAACTCGTACTTTCCACCCATGTCATCCACATCTGCCTATGTCGTGCTAGCTGATCAATCAACATGCTATGTAGAATGAATAATCACTGATTTACCTGTTCATATTAGAGGTTCATATGTTCCTGCTGATTTCATAATACTAGATATGAGAAATAGGAAAGATGTGCCTCTAATCTTAGGTAGACCTTTCTTGAACACTGTTGATGCTTGCATATTTGTGGGGAGTGGTAAAATGCAAATGACATTAGAAGGGAGGAAGGAAATATTCTCTTTTTCCCGTGGTCCCACATATACCGCTAACATGCAGGAAGCAAAGCCCGTTCGTACCAAGAAGAGGCACCTAAGAACAAGGTGGAACAGAAAGAAAGAACCACCTTCTTCTGAGTTGTGTAATTCACGTGACAAAGGAGAGGTGCCAAAAGAAGAAGAACCTGATGAAGTACTTAAAGAAGAAGCACCCAAGGAACAAGATCCACCCAATAAGGATGAAATTTCATGGATCTAAGGTATGGATTTACTTTTAATTTTCCCTTCAAATTTCCCTTTTTCAAATAAATAACATATGTCATGCATGTAACTAAAAAAAATTAGTTATCATTAGTTATATGAATAAGTATTTGTTAACTTAGCTAAAATAATAAAATATCATAATAGGATAGTTTCCCTTTTTCACAACATTAGATAGTTTCCTTTTTAATAAAATGAGAACAAGAGCTCCGACCGAGAAAGATGAAGATCCTTCACCAAGCAAGAAGCCAGCTTGGGGGAGATCCTCGTGCCAATAAGATATGTTTCAACCTTACTCTTTATGTTCGGTTCTAAAATTCTATATCTTTTGAAAATTTTTGAATGTTATATACTTGCCTAAGTAATTATCCCACGAATAAAAATGATAAAATCTGCTTAAAAAATGTTGGAACCTGAATAAGAAATAAAATATGCCATGCAAATGCTTTTGTTATAGTTAGAATAACTAGTTTTATCTAAGTTGTAGTTTTTGTGGGTTGCACATGTTTTAACTAAAATCATGCTTAGTGAATAAAGTTAGTTAGAAATGGAGTAATTCTTTAAAGTTGCTAAGGTGAAATTAGGACCTAATCTGGAGGATTTCTTTTAAAAATCATGAAAACCTTGCTAAAAGTTTCTCCTGGATTTTATCACATCCCACCACTAGCCAAATATTTGTTAGACAAAACCACAAAGGGCTTTGTCTGTGTTGAGCTTTGTTAGACCTCATAGATCTTAGTAGAGAAGCTTATCATATCTTTTGATCAAGATACACACACCCACCATAAATTGCTTACTCTCCACTTTGGAAGATTGCAACCACCAAATAAATTGCTCATTCTCTACACTGGAGATATGCAATACCTTGCCAAACGTTCCATTGCTAGCCTTTTGCTATTCCTACACTGGGAATAAGCATTTCTCCTTCTTCCTCCTTTTCATTTCTAAAATCCTTTCTTATAGATATCTGGGGAAATCTAGAGCTAAAAAAAGAGATATGAAAAAAAGAAGAAGAAGTGAGCAAAGTAGCTCAAGAGAGGACTATGTCCTAAGAAAATGTGAGGACACATTTTTGTCTACTCACTATGTATCGAAAAAAAGGAAGAGAGAAAGTTATCATTAGCTCTAGACCCCAGAAATTAACTAGGAAGGATTACGAAATATCTCTCTATACACTTCCACATAACCACACATGCACATCTTGATCAATTTTTATGATTTGCTGCTCCATATGATCTGAGTGTCCAGCTTAGCAATAAACATTATGCAATTTGCCCATGATTCTTAGCCTACCTATAACTCCACATATCATTCTTTATAAATAGGAGAGGCTACATTTTGGCCTAACTGAGGATTTAAACACCATTGAGTGATTGAGTGAATCTTGGAGGGCTTAAGCAAGTTTTTATCTTTTGAAAACCTTAAAAAAACCTCCAGACAGAATCGTAGTCAAACCTAAGCAAGATAAAAGTTTCCTATCTACTACTTTATTTCACTCTTGCATGTTTGAAGTGAAAAGCTATAAGCCCCACATTGCTATGATTAATGATATATACTAAGTTATTTCTCACTATACAATATGCACTTGTATACATCTTAAGTTGCTATCTATTTCATGCTCAATGCTTAAACCGCATTGTTGCTCGAGGACGAGCAACAGGTTAGCTTGGGGGAGCTTGTTGATGGTCCTTAAACACCTGTTTTACCATCAACACTTTACCCAAAAATTCACCAAAAAGGCATGAAAAGTAGTCAAATAGGTTTCAAACTGACCAAATTCCACATGTCCATAGATTTTTATTTGAATGCAGGATTTGGACCAAATTTAGAGAATGGACCCACCAGGGGCCGAGCCCACTCACCAGGGCCCATTTAGGGCCTAGTGGGGTGGCGCCCGCCACCCCTAGGTGGCGCCCGCCACCAGGGAGAGGCCCAAACTCCCCCCTGCCATGTCACTGATCCGTGTGACCACCCCAGGGCCAAATCTTGGCCCTTGGTCACTAGGTCAGTGGCATCGGAGGGCTTAGGAGGGGAGTGGCGTGGATCATGACCTAATGACAGTTATCTGGACATGCAACCGACATGCAACCGCCTTGGAGGAGTCCCTGGAGACCGTAGGATCAATGACGGTGAATCCAACGGCCAGGGGGGTGGCGGCCGCCACATAGGGCTGGCGCCCGCCACTAGTGTTTGCCCTAGGTCGGTTGGCTGCCCCCTATAAGTACCCCCCTCACTCACTTGGGCTATAAATACCCCCTAGAGGCGTCACTTCATTTCAAGCAAGGAAAGAAAGGAAAGCAAGAAGAAGCAAAGAAGAAAGCAAGGCTAAAGCTAGACAGCTAATAGGTTAGGATGTAGCCAAGCTTAGGCAAGTAGGTAGCTAGTAGAGCAAGGCATCCTTGCCTCATTGCCCTCGCGGAAGCGCTGCTCAAGGCTTAGCTCAAGAGTAGAAGCGTGCGAGTAATCGGTCCTGGAATTGGGAAGAGTCTTCATTCATCTCCAGTTCAGGTTTTGCTCTTGTAACTCAAGCACTTTACTATATTCTAGTTCATCATTTCAAGTATTACTTTATTCTACTTACTAGTATTGAGTAGTATAGTTGATTGATTGCTTGAGTACCTAGCTATCCTACATTTCAATTCACTTAGCCATAGTAGTTAATCTCTAGTGTGCTTAGTGTTTGATCTTTGCCAATAGGTTGCTTAGTTAGTTTAGTGTTTATCTTATTAAGTCAAGTATTTGCTCTGACGTCCGCAAGGGTGTCTCTATTCTAGGCCAGGATGGAGATAGTTAGAATATAATTAGGCGTGGTGCTTAGTTATAGACTTACCTTCAGATACGGCTATACCCCCGGATAACTGTGGTAGCAAGCAGGTGGTGACAGCCCTGTGTGCCTTGAATTCCACCATGTAGTTGGTCTAGTTTAACAGTAAGGCTCGTTGTGCTAGCGTTCAACCTAAGTCAGTGGTAAAGGCTAGTACGCCTCGGTACTTGACAAGATAGGAATAAAACAATAATTAATTTGGTTGCTTATTTGGCATTTGCCTATCTTGCTTCGTAGTTATCTAGGAGTAGTTATTAGTTATTAGTTAATTATATTAGTTATCTTTAGTTATCTTATTCCCCTTATCTACCTATCCATCCACCTTACCTTAACCATTCATTTCATCCTTACCTATTCACTCATAGATTCTTTCTAGCCTTACATCTCCTCTCTTCTCTTCTCTCCTTTTACTTTTCTTATTCTTCAACTCTCACCCCCTCCTTGACTCGACTCATACACCACCCTAGTCTTCCCTTGGGATCAAATAAATCGACACCTGGTACTCCCAGGTGAAGTGCTACTACGATAGTTCTGTGCGCTTGCAGAATCTCCTCTAGGTAGATTGCCATCTCTCTAGCTAGCTCCTACTAGTGTCGGGATTGACAACCCCATTTGACATTAGTAGATAGCTACTTTAGCTTCACTCCTTTAGGTATAGTGACTGGACTTGCTACAAGCATTTCTGACGCTGTTGCCAGGAATAGATTCCATAGTCTACTCCTAGTAACGACGTTAGCAAGTGTCAACAAGCATTTCTGGGCCATTACCGGGGATAGTTGCCTAGCTCTATCTTTAGTAAAGTTAAGAACTACCAACAAGTAGTTGGAGTTCTTGGGGGATGACGAGTTGGCTTTGCTCGCCAACCGGTTCTCGCGGTTCCACAACAACCGCAAGAACCGTCGCCGCGGAGAAGGACGCTCGGGATGTTTCGAGTGTGGCGACCCCAACCACTTCATCGCCAATTGCCCAAAGAAGAACAAGCAAGTTTTCGGCAAGGTGGATCATGGGTACAAGTACGATTCCAGCAAGCGCAAGGAGAAGTACGTCCATGTGAAGCACAAGCGGAAGGGCGACTTCAACAAGGAATACATCAAGATGAAGTACTTGGAGAAGGCCCAGGCTGAGCAGCGTGCGTTCTTCGCCACGCTCAACAACGTCGACGACTCGGATGACGACTCCGCTTCCTCAAGCGACGACGAGTCCAAGAAGAAGAAGAGGATCGAGGACAAGCTGAACGGCCTCTGCTTCTTCGCCGACAATGAGGGCTTCTGCACCATGGCCCTCGGCAAGGAGGTCGACGGCGAGCTGGAGGACATCCCTCGAAACGATGACGACGACGACGACACCTCCTAGGTATCTCAGACCCCCGATGAGCTCTCTGTTGAGGTCAAGAAACTTACTGCCGCTCTCCTTAGTCAAGACAAGTTGCTTAGGCGCGCTGCTAGAGAGCGGAAGGAGTTTAGGCAGAAGTGGGAGGATATGGTGAAGGAACTTGAATCTGTCAAGTCCACCGTTGTTGTCACCGAGGAGGAGGAGTGTGAGATGTGCTCCACACACATGACTGATCTTCTCACTTTGAGAAGTAAGTATGTTGTGTAGGTAGGAGAGGTGGATGAGCTTAAGGCTAGATCCTCGTTGTTGGGTGCGTGCAAGTCATGTGCGGGCTTGCAATCCGAGTTGGCAGAGAAGAATGCCAAGATTGTGTCTCTTGAGAAGGCCAGCTCGGGTAGCACTTGTGTGTCTAGATGCGCTTTGTGTGAGGGTTTGTAGATGGAGATAGCCAATGTGAAGCATGACAAGATGCAAACCGAGGAAGAAAACACATACCTTCGAACCATCTTGTCATGGGTGTCGAGTGGTGAGCCGCAGCTTGGGATGATGATCTCCCAGTTCAAGCGTGCTGCTGGAGGTTCAAGCCCAGGGCCGCCGAAGTCTTATTGTCTGCCTCATGGCATCCTACCCCTCGAGCCCCGACACATAGGCCTCGAGCCCTGCACCGCTCCTCGAGCCCACTACAGCCGTACACTATTTCTCAAGACCCCACGCGGGGACCTCGAGCCTCTCTAGCATGGTAAACCACCCCTCGAGACACATCACGCCTCCCTCGAGCGGCCAGACATCGGATACCAATCCCATGCCGCACATTCAATGCGTCCACCCACTCCGGTCACGTCCTCAGCAACCCAACGTGTGCCACAGAGAACCAGGGCAGAGTCAAATCTCGTTTTCACCACAAGCATGGGCAAAAAGGCGCCAGTACAGCACTGTGCCATACCCCGCGCAGTTGCACGCTCGAGACTTGCCCATACCTGCAGAGGCTTGAGCCCCCCGCAGGCACCACCTCGAGGCCGCCCTCGGCGCCCCTCGAGCCCTGACTACTTTCACACTATTGGAGGACAGGTACCCCAAGACCCGGAGGGACCCCGCCGTGTCCTGTACATGCCGGAATGGGTGCTGTATGGCCTCCATGTCACCACGCCTCCACGTACGCGCCCGGGATGGAGGCCACGCTCCAAGGACGCTTCAACAGCAACCCCCACGTCAGCTCCAGTGGCCCCAACAAGACAGGATTCCTACTCCTCACCATATTGGGTGAAGTACATGACACTCCTGTGTAACCCTAGCCTCCTCTTGCTCTATAAAAGAGGACACCAGGGCCCTCTACGTGCACGGTTACGCACGCTCGCACCCGGTTACACAGATACGGCTAGACACATGCGTACGCATGAGTCCGCACAAGTCCACACTACACACACATACGAGTCCGGACTCCGGTCCACGCTCATTGAGCTTGTATTGCCCCTGTACAAGCACTTAGGTGCAAGTAATACAAGAACCTCCTCCCCCCGCTGGACGTAGGGCCTTCTTTGCCCGAACCAGGACAAATCCTTGTGTCATCTTGCATCACCATCCAGGAAGAGAGCACGCGATCATATTACTCGTTGGTGTCAGACCCCCAGGGTAAAAACACCGACAGCTGGCGCGCCAGGTAGGGGGCTTCGCGTGTCGGAGTCGATTTCTCGCTGTTTTCTGGATGGCTTCTCCCCCTCCTCCGTTGTCTGCTGGTGCCGTCGTCTGGTTCGGGAGCCTTGAACTCCTGGCCACCGACAGCGGCACCGAGCTGACTTTGCTCTCCACGGAGAGCCCGAGCGGAGGGCGTGTCACGCCACCCCGTGCGGGGGGCGTGGCGCGTCGCCCGCACCACCACGCGTCGCCACCTCGTGAGCGGCGCCGTCGTCATCATCGCCGCCAGGCACAGGCGATGCCCACGGCGTACACCCACTTCCCCGCGGCCGGCGCAGAGCCCCCGAGGGCAAACCCGCCCGACGCGCGGCCGGAAACTTCCAGGGTGTGCGCGCACTCTCCCAGCGAGTTCGCGTTCGTCACGCGCACAGACCAGGAGCCTGGCCAGAGGCCCCCGAGCCGTGCACCGTTGACACCACCCAGCCTCCTCCTGCACGGGGTGTACCGCTCTCGACGCCAGCGGCCCCCGTTCGGCCTCAACAACTTCGCAGCTGCTTACGCCCACCACCTCAACGAGCGTCATCAGGGCCGGGCGGCGGCGGAGCGGGAGGAACGTCCGGGCGTGCTCCTACGAGCCACCACCAACCTGGAGGTCGTCTACCCCGCGCACGTCGACCGCGGCTTCTCACGAGTTGTCGAGCCACCCCGGCCATCCACCATCGGAGAGTGGTACCGCGAGCTGCAGTACCAGCAGGAGCCAGGGCAGCGCGACGTCAACAGCTCCGACTCCGACGAGTACGGCTACCACGACCCTGACCTCTGGGATCCCACCAGGGAGTGCTTCCAGCTCGAGGGGTTCGTAAGCGACATCGAGGACCACGACGACGACAACAGGCCGGCGCTCAACCTCGAAGAGCACGGAGACGTGGCTGCGGCAGGCGGATCACGCGTTCAGGGGAGGAACGAACCCCCGGCACCGGCTGCAACATCTCAGCACAGCGACGACCGGGCGGTGCAGCTCACACAGCTGTGGAAGGCCATCGCCAAGGCTGAGGAGGATCGACAACGCCTGCTGCAGCTCGAGAAAACCCTAGTGCAAGAACAAGTCCAGCCTCCAGGCGCCGGTGCTCGTGGCCGCGCTCGAGAGGTCCACTGGCAGATCCTCGAGGACGAGGCACCAGCACGCCCCGAGGTGCGTTTCCCGCGAGCCGGACAGAACGTGGTGGCGGCCGCAATGCTGCTTCGCGATCTACCCGCCGTCTCCAACCCTGACGCCAGGCGCATGCTCGGGGAAATGAAGAACCTCCTCGAGACAGCCGCTGTGCAGCAGGCCGAGAGCTCAGCCTCGTGACGGCGCGGGGCGGCCTCGGGGAAGCCGGCAGACGCGCCCCGCAACGAGCAGGAGATGTCCGTTCACCAGCCGGACGCCCCTCGAGCTAGGCCAGCCCGGGAACGAACCGTCGACAACAGGCCACCTCGAGATGCCAATGACGCCCGCAACTACATCAACTGACGGCGCAAGGACAAAGGGGCCGAGGAGCGTGGCTATAACACCCATCGAGGAGGGCGTTACGACAGCGACGAGGACCGGCAAGCCCTCGAGCCCCCGGGCCCCAGGGTCTTCAGCTGGGCCATCTGCAGCTCAACCCTCCCCGACCACTTTCGACCACCGACCAAAGTCGTGAAGTATGACGGGGAGGTCGAGCCCAAGCTATGGCTCTCCGACTTCCGCCTGGGCTGCCAACTGGGTGGGGCGAAGAGCAACGACCGCGTGATCATACGCCAACTCCCACTCTACCTCTTGGACACCGCCCGTCGGTGGCTCGAAGGGCTCCTGCCGAATCAGATCCACGACTGGGCTGACCTAGTCAGGGTCTTCGATGGGAATTTCAAGGGGACTTGCGTGCGCCCAGGCAACCCCTGGGATCTGCGACGTTGCCGGCAGACAGCGGACGAGCCCCTCCGCGACTTCGCTCGGCGATTCTTGAAGCAGCGCCTCGAGCTCCCCCATGTGCCTGATGAGGATGTCATCTCAGCGTTCCTCGCAGGCACGACCTGCCAAGAGCTGGTCCACGAGCTAGGGCGCTACCGTCCCAGGACGGTCGAGGAGCTGATGGATCGCGTCACCAGCTTTGCCTCAGACGATGAGGCAGTGGGGGCCTTCTTTGGCCGCTCCACGGACAAAGGCAAGGCGGTGGCCGCACCGGAGGGCTCAAGCAAGGGCAACGACGTCAGGAACCGCAGCAACAACAACAACAAAAAGAAGAAAAACAAAGGCAAAGGTCAGAAGGCAAAGCGCGACGCCGATGACGACGACGATGAAGAAGTGCACATGGGGGCCCTCGACCATAAGAAGCCTCGAGGCCCCCCTGACGGGGCTGTCTTCGACCAGATGCTCGAGGACCCCTGCCCTTATCACAAGGGCCCCGTGAATCACAAGTTGAAGGACTGCCGACTGATGAAGAGCTTCTACTCCAAGCTTGGCGACAAGAAGGAGGACGTGCCTAAGGGCAAGGACAACAATCAACGTGACGACGGGGACGCGGACTTCCCCCCGGTGCACGACTGCTACATGATCTACGGGGGGGCAACCGTCGGGCTCTCAGCTCGAGAGAGAAAGAAGGAGCGCCGGGAGATCTTTGCACTCTGCCACGACGCCCCCCGGTATCTTGACTGGTCTGATGCGCTGATCACGTTCGACCGTGACGACCATCCAGACCGTGTCGTAAATCTGGGGGCGTACCCCCTCGTCGTCGACCCCGTCATCGTCGACGTGCGGTTCTCCAAGGTGTTGATGGATGGGGGCTTGAGCCTCAACATCGTATAGCTCGAGACCCTCGACCTTCTGGGGATTTCGAGGGACCAGCTCCGACCCAGTGTCGGGGGGTTCCACGGAGTCGTACTAGGGAAGAAGGCACACCCCCTCGGGCGCATCGACCTACCTGTTTGCTTTGGCACGCCGGCTAACTTCCGCCGGGAAACGGTCACCTTCGAGGTGGTTGGGTTCCAAGGGACCTACCACGCCATCATCGGCAGGCCAGGCTACGCCAAGTTCATGGCGGTCCCCGACTACACGTACTTAAAGCTCAAGATGTCGGGGTCGAAAGGGGTCATCACCGTTGACACCTCCTACGAGCACGCGTACCACTGCGACGTGGAGTGTGTCGAACGAGGGGAGGCCAACGTGCACCTCGACTCGCTCGAGGCCCTAGCAGCCCTGGCCACCGAGGAGGCCCCTGAAGTAAAGCGCCACGCTGGCACCTTCGAGCTTGCGGAGCACACCAAGCAGATACCCGTCGACCCGACCTCGACCGACAGCAAGACGCTGGCCATCAGCGCCAACCTCGAGCCTAAATAGGAAGCAGTGCTCGTCGACTTTCTCCGCGCGAACATCGACATGTTTGCGTGGAGCCCCTCAGACATGCCAGGCATACCGAGGGGAGTCGCCAAGCACGCCTTGGAAATCCAGTCCGGGTCCAGACCGGTGAGGCAGCGCCTGCGCCGCTTCGACGAAGAGAAGCGCAGGATCATCGGCGAGGAGGTGCACAAGCTTTTGGCGGCTGGATTCATCAAGGAGGTATTTCACCCGGAGTGGCTAGCTAACCCTGTACTAGTTAGGAAAAAGAATGGAAAAATGCGGATGTGTGTAGACTACACTGGTCTGAATAAAGCGTGTCCAAAAGTTCCATTTCCTTTACCTAGAATTGATCAGATTGTCGATTCCACTGCGGGGTGTGAAGTACTTTCGTTCCTCGATGCGTATTCCGGCTACCACCAGATTAGGATGAAAGAATCCGACGAGCTCACTACCTCTTTTGTTACGCCTTTCGGGATGTATTGCCACGTTACAATGCCCTTCGGCCTTCGAAACGCCGGGGCAACATATCAGCGTTGCATGCAGCATATCTTTGGCGAACACATAGGCAAAACCGTCGAGGCCTACGTCGATGACATCGTCGTTAAAACCAAGAAAGTCGGGGACCTCATCGGCGATCTCGAGACCACGTTCGAGTGCCTCCGGGCCAAGAATGTGAAACTCAACCCCGAGAAATGTGTCTTTGGTGTGCCTCGGGGCATGCTACTTGGTTACATTGTCTCACAGTGGGGGATCGAGGCCAACCCCGAAACGATCTCAGCAGTCACGAGGATGGGCCCAATCCGAGACCTCAAGGGCGTACAGAAAGTGACGGGCTGCCTAGCCGCTCTCCGCAGGTTCATCTCGAGGCTAGGGGAAAAGGCGCTACCCCTCTACCGCCTGCTGAAGAAAACGGAGCGCTTTGCGTGGACCGTCGAAGCAGAGGAGGCCCCAACCAAGTTGAAGAGATTGCTGACTTCCGCGCCAATTCTTGTACCACCACGACCAGCCCAAGGTGACGATCCCCCCGAGCCTCTCCTCCTCTATGTGGCCGCAACCACCCAGGTGATCAGTGCGGTCGTAGCCGTCGAGAGGTACGAGGAGGGTCATGCGCTACCAGTACAGCGACTGGTGTACTTCATCAGTGAGGTGCTCTCCGAGGCCAAGGTCCGGTACCCGCACATCCAAAAGCTGCTCTACGGCGTCATCATCACGAGGCGCAAGCTCCAGCACTACTTCCTTGCTCATCCCGTAACGGTGGTATCGTCCTTCCCCCTCGGAGAGATCATCAACAACCAGGAGGCCACGGGACGCATCGCCAAGTGGTCCGCCGAGCTAATGGGGGAGGCCATCACCTACGCTCCACGAAAAGCTATCAAGTCGCAAGCGTTGGCGGACATCGTTGCTGAATGGACCGACACCCAGCTCCCGCCAGCGCAAATCCATGCCGAACTCTGGACTATGTACTTCGAGGGGTCCCTCATGAAGACAGGGGCAGGCGCGGGCCTGCTCTTCATCTCACCCCTCGGAGTCCACATGCGCTACCTGCTGCGTCTGCACTTCCCTGCCTCCAACAACGTCGCTGAGTACGAGGCCCTCGTCAACGGGCTGCGTATCGCGCTCGAGCTTGGGGTCCGACGCCTCGACGTTCGAGGGGACTCGCAGCTCGTCATCAACCAGGTCATGAAGGCCTCGAGCTGCGTCGACCCCAAGATGGAAGCATACTGCGGAGAAGTGCACAAGTTAGAAGACAAATTCTACGGCCTCGAGCTCAACCACATCGCTCGAAAGTACAACGAGGCTGCAGACGAGCTGGCAAAGTTGGCGTCCACGCGCGGCACGGTTCCACCAGATGTCTTGTCGAGGGACGTTTTCGAGCCATCCGTCAAAATTGGCCCGGGGGCTGGCCCCTCGACGCCACCCCTCGAGCCAGGCACGGGGGCTCAACCACCAACGCCACCCCTCGAGAACGACCCCTTGACATCCGCTGAGGCAATGCAGATTGACACGCCCGCCTCTTCCCCGTCACAACCCCTCGACTGGCGAACGCCCTTCCTCGACTACCTAACGCAAGGCGTGCTACCGGAGGACAAGACGGAGGCCCGACGCATCGCTCGAAGGGCCAAGACCTACGTCATCTACGGCGACGAAAGAGAGCTGTAACGTCGAAGCCCATCAGGGATCCTTCAACGCTGCATCCCCCTCGAGGAAGGACGCAGGCTCCTCGACGACATGCACTCGGGGGCTTGCGGCCATCACGCAGCGCCAAGGACCCTGGTAGGGAACGCCTTCCGATAAGGCTTCTACTGGCCAACCGCCATCGGAGACGCCAAGCACCTGGTCCAAGCTTGCCAAGGGTGTCAGTTCTATGCCAAGCAAACACACCAGCCCGCGCACGCCCTGCAGATGATCCCCGTCACTTGGCCATTTGCCATCTGGGGGCTCGACCTCGTGGGTCCCCTCAAGATGACAACTGGAAAGTACACGCATGTGCTCGTGGCCATCGACAAATTCACCAAGTGGATCGAAGCTAAGCCTATGGGCGACCCCACTTCCGAGAAAGCCATCGAGTTCATCGCCGACATCATGTACCGGTTTGGGGTGCCTAACGTCATCATCACCGACAATGGCACCCAATTCACGGGCAAAAAGTTCACCAACTTCTGCGACGACAACAACATTCGCGTGACCTGGGCCTCGGTCGCATATCCTCAATGCAACGGGCAGGTCGAGCACGCCAACGGCATGATACTCCACGGGCCGAAGCCAAGGCTCTTCAAGACCCTCAAGAATTTCGGAAAGGGGTGGGCTGCAGAGCTCCCCTCGGTGCTGTGAGGCCTCAGGACTACGCCGAGTCGAGCCACCGGGTTCACTCCGTTTTTCCTAACCTATGGCGCCGAGGCTGTCTTGCCTACGGACCTCGAGTATGGCTCC
Organism: Coix lacryma-jobi var. lacryma-jobi; assembly: GCA_009763385.1. NCBI lineage: Eukaryota > Viridiplantae > Streptophyta > Magnoliopsida > Poales > Poaceae > Coix > Coix lacryma-jobi. The sequence continues at coordinate 104,839,905 of CM019829.1, forward strand.
CCTCGACTTCGAGCCTACAACAAACAAACCAACGACGAGAGGCTCGCCAATGCCAAGGACCAGCTCGAAGAGGCCCGAGACGTGGCGCTCATCAACTCCACGCGCTACCAGCAAACACTTCGACGCTACCACGACAAGCACGTGCGCAAGAGGGACCTAGCGGTGGGGGACCTTGTGCTTCGGCGTCTGCAAGATAATCGAGGGCGCCACAAGCTCACCCCTTCGTGGGAGGGCCCATATACCGTAGCTGAGGTGCTCAAGCCAGGAACATATAAGCTCCACGATGGTCAAGGCAGGATCCTGACAAACGCGTGGAACATATCTCAGCTACGTCGCTTCTACCCTTAAAGGCTTCGAGGCCTTGTTCATTTTGTTGCTTTGTACAAACACGATTAATATGAATGAGCAAACTCGTGCACTGTCTTTCATATTACTTAGCAACTTAAGGTAGCCTCGACCCTGCCTTGCTTAGGGTCGAGCCTCCGTCGGGGACAGGGGGGACCCCCCCAGACTCCGACAAAGCGCGTTTTTCTTTTCAAAAATTCGACCCTTATCTCGATTCGCATCTCGAGCGCACTAGCAACGTCTAAGTCTATAGATACCTCGAGCCTCCAAGAGTCGGGAGGCGTCGACGTAGATGGCCACCCACGCCCCAGGGCTATGGTACCCTACCTACGCGTCCCCTCGAGGGACTCGCGACGCATATTGAAGGAACACAGACTAAGCCAGTAAAAGCTCGAGCCTGCGATAAAGAGAAATGATCGGATAAATTTGAAAATTAAATAGATTCTTTAAACAAACGAGTCATATGCACATGTTGGCCTCGACGGGCCAAAAGTCATAACATAAATTCTTACAAGGGCCTCGATGCCCAAATTTGGCACGCAGGCCTCATTCTTCATCCGTCTGGAATTCCTCCCCAAGATCTTCTGCCGCGGGCTCGACCTCGACGTCTGGGCCAGGAGGAGGGGGACCACCTGGACCACTGTCCGCATCAGGAGGCAGCACGTCCTCCTCGAAGAGCTTGGCGAACGCCGCCCCCGGCCTCTCCACCTTCTCCAAGATCTTGTCGACGCGGCGGTCGTTCCACTCCTCGTCCTTCCCCTCGATCTCGATGAAGCCCTTGGCAACGACGTTGATCAGGTAGCGGAAGCCAGAGCGGACGGTCGCAAGCGCCTGCTTTACGCCATGGTGGAGAGCGCTCCTGACGCGGTCCCGCGCGGCCACGTCAAAGAAGCACAGGGCGTCGACCAGGGCGTCGCCCCGAGCCACTGCGCCCTCCACCGCGGCCACCGGGTCGGCGCCCCACATGGAGCTGAGCCTGTCGAGGGTGACGCGCGCTCGCTCCGCAACCATGGTTTCACCTTGGAGTTGCTCCACGAGAGCCGTATTCGTCTCGCGGAGCTCGTCGGTGGTCTTCTCGACATCTATGCAACAAACAGAAAAAAGTCAGTCCGCAGCGTGACAAGAATCTCGAAATCAAAGCAAGACGAAGCATGAAAATTACCTTGGCAGTGCATGCCCAGAGCGTCGAAGTCGCTGGTAAGGACCTCGACGCGCTGCTCGAGTGTACGCTTTTGGGACAGCACGTCAAGCCTTTCGCCCCTAAGGTCCTCGACCAGCTTGGCCGTCTCCGCAAGGGCCAGATCCTTCCGGATCACCTCTTGCCGCGCTGCCTCCGCTTGAGCCAGGGCGGTGGCGGCCTCGCTCTTGGCATCCTCGGCCTCCTTCTTCGCCGCCTCCGCTGCAGACCGGGCGGTGGCGGCCTCGCACTTGGCCTCCTCGGCCTCCTTCTTTGCTGCCTCTGCTGCAGACAGGGCGGTGGCGGCCTCGCTTCGGGCGTCGGCGGCCTCCTTCCTCGAAGACTCCACCACGGACAAAGCGGTGGTGGCCTCCATCTTAGCTTGGGCGGCCTCGTCTCGAGCCGCCTGGGCCTCCGCCTGCGCGTTGTTGAGCCGGCTCGCCATCTGCGCGTTCCGACCCAGCTCGGCACAGAGCTCCTGGAGCTCCCCCTCCGCCTTCGCGAGGACAGCCGCCACCTGCGCGGACTTCTCCGCCTCCCTAAAGATGGACCGCGCCTCCCGCGGAACCCCCTGCCGAGCCGGCCGCTCGACGGGGATCATGGAGCTGGACGGGCTCGGCGTGTCAGGATATGGCCACACCGATCGATCGATCTCGACGATGGGCAGGCCCTCATCCTCCAGCTCGAGCGGTGCCAGCCACGGCCCACCAACCGGCGGCACAGGCTGCGGCTCCCTCCGCCCCTCCGCCGTCTCCTCCGGCTGCTCCGTCCCCACCCGAGGAGACGGCACGGCCTTGCGTGGAGGCGAGGACTCGAGCAGTAGCGGATCGCTCGAGGGATGGCTCGTCCCCAAGCTTTCCTCCCTCGCCGAGTCTTCCGGCGTCTTGTCATCCCTGGCCGGTGCCTCGAGCGCCTCCTCCAGTGTTGAGCCCTCGACCGGGGGAGGCACCTGTTCCAGCTCGTCCAGGAGCTCCTCCACCGTCGGCACCTTCTCCACCGGTGCCCCTCCCTCCTTCCCCTTCTCCGCGGGCCGGCTCGCGTCGACTGGGGTCTCGAGGGCCGCCGACCCCTCAGCCCCAAACGCCGACGGAGCCATGATTGTCTCGGGAGCTCCCCCCGAGATGGTCGTCGCGACGGGGGGAGGAGTGGCCCTCTCGATAGGCGCCACCTGAGGAGGAGGAGGAGGAGGCGGCGGTGCCGCGACGGATGCGGTGGCGGCGGGCTCGGCGCCAGGAGTCGCGGTCCCTGCTGAAAAAGGAGAACAACGTCGTCAGAAACAGGAAAAAACCTCGACCCCCGTGGTCGACGGCGTCGGCCTCACCAAGATCCACGGCGGCCATCTGGCTTCCCCGAGCCATGGCTGCTCGAGCCTTCACCAGCCAAGCGGCCTCCCCAGCGGAAGAAGGAGCCATACCTCGAGGTGCTTGGAGCTCAGCAGAGCTCGAGGTCTTGGCCCGCTTGGACACCGCGGTGTCCGCCTCCTGCCGGGAGCGTTTTTCCTTGAAAAACCAGAAAACGGCAAACGTCACCAAAAGTAAAAAGGTAAAGCTTCACTACCTACGAGACTAAGAAACGTTGCTTACCCAAAGCGACGGCGGGACTTCTTCCCCGAATCGCCGGACCCGCTCATGGGCTTCGAGCCCGCCCCGTGGCTCGAGCCGCGCCCCTGAGCCATCTCCACATGGCTCGGATGAGGCGAAGGCTCCAGACGCTTCCCGTGGCTCGACCCCGGCTGAGAGCTCTCCTTTTGTCTCCTGTCCCGGGGGGGCAACCGCGTCTCCTTCGAGCGGTCATCTTGGCGCCCTTCCCGGCGCGGGCTCTGGGACCTACTCCGGCGCTCGCGCTAACGGTCACACCCCCCCCCCCCCCGCGTCTGCCTCCTTCTCCCGGCGGCGGTGCGGCGATGGGCTCCGGGGTCGCTCGTGACTCCCGTCACGAGACGACCGGGGGCTCCCTCCCCGACGGTCATGGTGGCGCGGGCTCGACGCCCTCTCGTGCTGCCCGCTCCTCCGCGGGCTCGATGTCGCCCTCGACGCCTTGCGGTGGTCGGGCCCGGAGTCCTTCTCGACGTGTTGGCCGCTCCTCGACGACCGGCCCTTCTCGAGACCCCCCGCCTGGGTCGACGCGGTCGTGGCCTCGTTCTGCGCCGTGGCGATGGCGCTCCTGGTTCGAGGCTTCCTCGCGTCAGGGGGCACGTCCGGCACGGAGCTCGACGGGCCCTGAGCCTCCGATGAGGCTGGGCTCGGCGCAGCATTCCGCTGCTGTGTCCTGCGCGATCCCTTCGCTGGGGGACCTCCAAGACATCCTCCTGCACAGAGGAGCGGTCAGCCCTGATGTCGACGACCCCCGCGCGCCTCAGACACTCATCCATCCCTTTGTCATCACTATCCTCCTCATCGTCATCCTCCTCCTCCGAGCTCGTGGAGCTGAGCTTGGGGGACTCCTCCCCAGGCTGTCGGTTACGACGAGCCTTCGCAAGCCTCTGCTCCCGAGCCGCTCGACGCAAATTCTTCTCTTTCTCTTTCTTCTTCCTGGCATCCTTACTCTCCTTGTCTTTCTGAGCAGAGAGGCGCCTCACCTGTGTTTCCGCGGCATCCTCCCTCACCGGGGGCCTCGACGCGTGACATGTGAACGCCCCCTGCAAAAAAGAAACTCGATAAGAAAAAAACCATAAGGAGAGTAAAACAAGATTCGGAAAAAGAGAAAGGAGGGGAGGCTCGAGACAGCCTGACTCGAGGATGGCTTACCAGGTCGAGACACCCCTCGTCGGGTGCCATGGCGATTAGGTTGGCCTCCTCAGGGTGGAACGGCCCGTGGACCGTGACCGACACCCGGGAGGTAGCCTCGTTCGGAGACAGCCTCTCCTCGGCCACCCTCGACCGGTTCAGCGCCTCGAGCAGGGCGTTCGGCCCCATCTCGAACATGAGGAGGGGGCAGTCCGCCAGAGGAAGAACCCTCCGCTGATGAAACGCCCAGATGACCGCCTGGACGGTCAGCTTCTTCTCCTCCACCAGCACCCGCATCGTGTCCATCAGCGGCTCCAGGTGGTGCTGCCTGTCCGCTGCGACGCCCCAGTTCCACTTCTCCGAGCGCTGGGTGATGACCCTGCCGGTGTACTGCGGAAGGAGCCCGTCCTCGTTCCGCAGGTAGAACCAGTGGTCGTCCCACCCCGCCTGGTTGGTGGAGAGCTTGTAGCGGAGGTAGTCGCGATGGACGTTGGCCGACGAGGGACCGGTCCTCGCGGTGATGGTGAGGGACCCCACGCGCGCGAGCCTCCTCCCGCTCGGCTTCACGGCCTTGTGGAAGAGCTCGACCCAGAAGAGGTGGACGAACATCTCCCAGTGCGGCTCAATCTTCAGATACCCCTCGCACACCGCGGCGTAGATGGCGGCGTGCGAGATGGAGTTGGGGGAGAAGTGCTGCAGCTCCACCTCGAAGTGGTGGGCCAGCCCCCGCATGAAGCGGCTCGGCGGCACGCCGAGCCCCATGCGGTGGTAGCGCGTGAAGCTCACCACGTACCCCTCCGGCAGGTGTGGCTCCCGGTGGTCTGCCGACGGGAGAATCCACCACGTAGGACCCTTCTGCGGGTTGGGGCGGAGAAGCCCCCACTCCACCAGCGTCTCCAGCTCTTGCTGCGTTGCCATCGTCGGGCTCCAGTCTTCGGCCGGCAGCACTTGGGCGGCCACGGCGGCGACGGCGCAGATCTGAGCGGCGGACGGACGGCCGGGAAGGTTGCCTATCGCTACCGTGGGTAGAGAGCGTATGGGAGCTGCGGCGACTGAAGGCAAAGGCAAAGTAAAAGAGTCCCTTACCCCTCTTTCGATATTTATAAGAGAAAACCCCAATAGGTGGGTTCTCCCACGGCAGCGAAAAGGTAACCGCACACATTTAATGCACCCACCTAACCGCATCTCGAGCCGATTGACAGGTACACGCGGCAACTCCTCATTCGTCCCGCTACCTAGGCCCACCATGGCCGCCGCTCTAACTTCTTGTCAGTCGCCCTAGCGCCACGATCTCCACTACCTCGCCTAAAAAGCCGTGCCCAACGGGCAGAAGGATTCCAAGCGACGGAGGCTTCTTCAAGAAAGTAAAAACGGGCCCCGGCCATAAGCCTCGAAGCAGCGAAGGCTGGCCCTCGAAGAGGGTTCGACAGCCGGCTTTGAGCAACCGAGTAAGGGACACCAAGGGGCGCCACCCGCAGCATCGCTCGAGGGCCAAGCCCTCGAGGCCCCTCACGTGTATCCAAGGCAGGGAGCATGACATGTAGTGAGATCCCCTCGAAGGGAGGCATCGAGCCACCGGGTCCTATCGAATGGACCCGGCACTCCTGCAGACCGAGCGCCCATGCTTTATGAGATCGCCTCTGGGCTATAGTCGACCCTATCGAACGGGGCACGAGGTCTCACTTGGATTTCCCCGTTACCAGCTCACCGGGAACCTCGATACTCGCCCGCTCGTGGTAGTACCAGGCATCCCCCCTCGCATCCGATCGAAAGGACTCGCGGGATGACAAACCAGGGCAATTGGCGTGCCAGACAGCTCGAAGAGCCGGCCGGTCAGTTCAGCCTGGCACCCCTCAACGAAAGAGGGTCAAAAAACTCGGGGGCTCGACACTCCCGAACCTAAAAAATGCAACTAACACTTACACTTGCAAAAAGCCCACGAGGGAGTTCTAACCACTCCCCCGTGGCCTCGGGGGCTACACCCGCGGGTGTCGCTCGCACGACACCCACGGAATCAAAACAACCAAACCCTCGAGACCAGTCAACTGACCATCGAGATCCCAGTCTGAAACCCCTGCTCGAGTGCAAGCACTCGAACAAGGGCTCGGGGGCTACTGTCGGTGGTCCATAAAAGGGGTACCCCCAATCAACGCAAAACAAATAGGTTAAACCTAGAACACCAATTAATAACAAACCTAGCAAGTCTAGCCTTCTAAGAAGCCAACCCATCGAGGGCTACAACGCCGGCCCATCACCAGGGAGCCCAGGGCCGCCGAAGTCTTATTGTCTGCCTCATGGCATCCTACCCCTCGAGCCCCGACACATAGGCCTCGAGCCCTGCACCGCTCCTCGAGCCCACTACAGCCGTACACTATTTCTCAAGACCCCACGCGGGGACCTCGAGCCTCTCTAGCATGGTAAACCACCCCTCGAGACACATCACGCCACCCTCGAGCGGCCAGACATCGGATACCAATCCCATGCCGCGGATTCAATGCGTCCACCCACTCCGGTCACGTCCTCAGCAACCCGACGTGTGCCACAGTGATCCAGGGCAGAGTCAAATCTCGTTTTCACCACAAGCATGGGCGAAAAGGCGCCAGTACAGCACTGTTCAGCCATACCCCACACTGTTGCACGCTCGAGTCACGAATCGAGGCCCGGCTACCCGCCGTGCGACCGGGCTTTCCGGGACTTGCCCATACCTGCAGAGGCTTGAGCCTCCCGTAGGCGCCACCTCGGGGCCGCCCTCGGCGCCCCTCGAGCCCGGACTACTTTCACGCTATTGGAGGACAGGTACCCCAAGACCCAGAGGGACCCCGCCGTGTCCTGTACATGCCGGATTGGGTACTGTACGGCCTCCACGTCGCCAGGCCTCCACGTACGCGCCCGGGATGGAGGCCATGCTCCAAGGACGCTTCAACAGCAACCCCCACGTCGGCTCCAGTGGCCCCGACAAGACAGGATTCCTACTCCTCACCGTATTGGGCGAAGTACATGACACTCCTGTGTAACCCTGGCCTCCTCTTGCTCTATAAAAGAGGACACCAGGGCCCTCTACACGCACGGTTACGCACGCTCGCACCCGGTTACACAGATACAGCTAGACACACGCGTACGCACGAGTCCGCGCAAGTCCACACTACACACACATACGAGTCCGGACTCCGGTCCACGCTCATTGAGCTTGTATTGCCCCTGTACAAGCACTTAGGTGCAAGTAATACAAGAACCTCCTCCCACCGCTGGATGTAGGGCCTTCATTGCCCGAACTAGGATAAATCCTTGTGTCATCTTGCATCACCATCCAGGAAGAGAGCACGCGATCATATTACTCGTTGGTGTCAGACCCCCAGGGTAAAAACACCGACAGCCGTGCAAAGGAGATGAACAACATGGACATGTACCATCCTTTCCATTATGTACATGTACCGAATGTTCAGAGGCATGCTGCTAGACCTAGAGGTCCAAAACCTCAAGCTCCTAGGCCTAGGCCGTGAAGAGAACGTGCCCGGCGGGAGCCTGCAATTGTGGGCTATGGACCCCGTGGCGGTGGCTTTGTTGAGCGTTACCCTCCATCGCGTTTTGAGTATCGCGATGGACGCTCTTTCCTTAGCGGACCACGTTTTCCTGTGCGTGGTGATCGCTTTCCCCGTAGGCGTGCTAGGAATGGTTTTTCTGATAACCATTCTTTTGAGCAGCCGGCCCAACACTGGTATTCTTCCTACTTCACTAACCCCAGTGTTGGACCATATGCTCACCCTATGTCTTTTTATTGATGTAGGTAAAACGATTGGAGAACGTTTGGTTGGTGGATTCCGGTTGCTCGAGACACATGACCGAAAACGCCAAGTGGTTCTCCAGTCTGAGTCCGGTCACCGGAAAGGAGTTTATCACCTTCGGTGACAATAGCAAAGGTATAGTGTTGTCTCGTGGGTCGGTGCGAGTTAATGAGCACTTTGTGTTGCGCGATGTTGCTCTTGTTTCCAACTTGCATTTTAACCTTCTTTCTGTTTCGCAACTCTTTGATGATGACTATGAGATTCGTTTTAAGCCGAATCTCTGTCGTATTTTGGATCCCCAGGGCAATCTTGTTTGTGTGGTTTCGCCCTTTGGGAAAGTATTTCGTGCGAATTTCTCGGAATCGTTTGGAGTTTCTCGTTGTCTTTTGGCTGGACCTTCCTCCTCTGATCTTTGGAAGTGGCATAGGAGACTAGGACATTTGAGCTTCGACTTGTTTGCAAGGCTTAGTTCACTTGGCCTAATCCGAGGATTGCCTAAGTTGTGCATGGAGAAGGATCTTGTTTGCCATTCTTGTAGACATGGGAGGATGGTTGCCGCACCCCACCATCCAGTGACTCAGGTCATGACCAAGTGCCCTGGAGAGCTTTTGCATATGGACCTTGTTGGTCCGGCTCGGGTGAGCTCGATTGGGGGGAAGTGGTATGTGCTTGTTGTTGTTGACGATTTTTCGAGATATTCGTGGGTTTTCTTTTTAGCTGAGAAAACTAAGACTTTCTCTTTTGCTCGCAATCTGATTTTGCGTCTTCAGAATAAGTTCCCTTTGAACTCAATGCGAGCTATCCGTAGTGATAATGGTTCTGAGTTTAAAAACTCAGATTTTGAGAAGTTTTGTAACTCTTTCGGTTTAGAGCATCAGTTTTCTTCCCCCTACACACCGCCACATAATGGTGTTGTAGAAAGGAAGAATCGGACCCTTGTGGAGATGGCCAGGACGATGCTCGATGAGCATAGGACTCCTAGGCGATATTGGGCCGAGGCTATGAGCATTGCATGCTACATTTCCAATCGCATTTTTCTCCGAGCTTTCTTGAAAAAGACTTCTTATGAGTTGCGTTTTGGAAGACAGCCCCAAGTGAGTTACTTTAGAGTTTTTGGTTGCCACTGTTTTATACTTAAGAAAGACAACCTGGACAAATTTGAGTCTCGTTCTTCTGACGGTGTATTTTTGGGTTATGGCACTCACACTCGAGCTTATCGTGTACTTAACCTTGATACTAACCGAGTCATGGAGACATTCGATGTCACCTTTGACGAGACCATGGTTTGTCCTTCTTTCGTTTTGAGTGTGCAGGTGATCATGAGGTTGGCGAGCCTCTTTTTGATGGTGAGGAAGAGGGTGCTGAAGGGATGGATGACCCAACACCACCTCCACCTGTTGTGCCGCAAAGAGCGGCCTCTACTACCACTCATGGCCCCTCGAGCGGTACCTTTTGTACCCGGGGAGGCACCAACTGCTGTTGAGGGGGAGGCTACATTAGCTTAGGAGGCGCCACAACACATTCAGTGCCAACACCCGCCTCCACAGATGATCGGCAGCATCGGCGAATGTATCACTCGGTCAAGGTCACAACAAATCTCTCACTTTGCTCATTCTGCATTTGTTGCTGATTTTGAACCTCGAGATGTTGGACACGCTTTGACGGATCTGGATTGGGTCAATGCCATGCATGAGTTAGAAAATTTTGAGCGTAATCGGGTTTGGGTTTTGGTTCCACCTCCTCTAAACTGTAATCCTATTGGGACAAAATGGGTTTTCAAAAAACAAATAAGGAGAGGATGGCCACATTGTGAGGAACAAGGCCAGACTTATAGCCAAGGGTTATAGTCAGAAGGAGGGGATAGACTATGAGGAGACTTTTGCTCCTGTAGCTCGTTTGGAGGCTATTAGGATACTCTTGGCTTTTGCTGCATCCAAAGGGTTTAAACTTTTTCAAATGGATGTCAAGAGTGCCTTCTTAAACGGCTACATAGAAGAGGAGGTGTATGTGAAACAACCCCCGGTTTCGAAAATGCCAAGTTTCTAAACCATGTTTTTAAACTTCAGAAAGCTTTGTATGGTTTGAAACAAGCCCCTAGAGCCTGGTATGACAGGTTGAAAACCGTTTTGCTTGCTAAGGGTTTTAAAATGGGATATGTGGATAAAACACTTTTTCTCCTCAAGCAAGGCAATGACACTCTCTTGGTTCAGATTTACGTGGATGATATTATTTTTGGTGGTTCTTCTCACGCTTTGGTTGCCAAGTTTGCAGATACTATGAGCAGGGAGTTTGAGATGAGCATGATGGGCGAGTTGACGTTTTTCCTCGAGTTGCAAATCAAGCAATCCCGAGAGGGAACGTTTGTGCACCAGGGCAAGTACACCAAAGACTTACTGAAGAAGTTTGATATGGGTGAGGCCAAGCCTCTTCCAACACCCATGTTGACCACGACGGCCCTGGATGCGGACAAGGATGGAGAAGCTGTGGACCAGAAGGAGTACCGGAGTATGATCGGGCCGCTGCTGTACCTGACGGCGACATGCCCGGACATTCAGTTCGCGGTATGTCTTTGCGCATGATTTTAGTCATCGCCGCGCACCTCTCACCGTCAGGCGGTCAAGCGCATTATGAGGTACTTATTCTTCACTCTAGAGTTTGGGATTTGGTATTCTGCTTCCTCCACCCTCACCCTTTGCGGTTATTCTGATGCCAATTTTGCTGGTTGTTGCATTGAGCGCAAGTCCACCTCTGGGACTTGTCAGTTTATTTGTTCTTCTCTTGTATCGTGGTCTTCTCGCAAGCAGTCTAGTGTCGCCCAGTCTACCACGGAGGCTGAGTATGTTGCTGCGGCTAGCTGCTGTTCCCAGTTGCTTTGGATGATGGCCACTTTGCGTGATTTTGGTCTGAGCTTTTCTCGTGTTCCTTTGCTTTGTGACAGCACGAGTGCTATTAGTGTTGCTAAGAACCCCGTGCTGCACTCTAAGACCAAACACATTGATGTGCGCTTTCATTTTCTGCGAGACCACTATGAGAAGGGTGATATCAACCTTCGCCATGTCGATACTCATCATCAGTTGGCTGATATTTTCACCAAGCCTTTGGACCAATCAACTTTTGCTAGGTTGAGAGGTGAGCTTGGTGTGTGTTTCCCCTTTTAGATGGGGGAAACATTTTGACTCTTGTATTATAAACTGACTTTGTGTTTTTTCAATTGGTATCATTTCTTCATGCATCTTTGCATCTCATCATGCATATTTACATTCAGAGCTTCATGTATATAATCTTTAGAATGTGACTATGCTTTGTTTAGTGTATGCTCCGATGCTTTATGATGATGCTTGTAGCTTATGCTTTTTTTGATCACTGATACATGTTGTGAGCTGAGCTATTTTATGAATGGTGAATTTGCTTAATGAACATAAAACTTGAAAATGTTCACCATTGAGATAAGCAACTAGCATGTGTAGAATATGTTGAATTCACTTGTGCTTTTCATATATGCTAGGTTGCTATGTCTCTAGTTCTGAGTCATTCACTTGCTTGGTATGTTCATATTCTGCTTTAATTTTGAACCAAGTTAAGTGAATTGGAAAGATCGAGATGGGATTGCTTGTCAGCACATCACAGTTTCGAGACTGTTTCTCATTGCACTTTGAGTTAAACTTGAGCTGTGTAGTGTATGACCGAAACTGTTGCTTTAAGCTTCTGATTGCCTCTGCATAGGCTTCGCACGGTTGAAAAGTTAGGCAATGACAACCTTTCAACCTCTCGCAATCACTTGCTGAAATTTGAACTTGTGTAATTTAATCGCTGCAGCTCCGATAATTTTTGAATACACAAGTCTATGTTTCATTCTATAGCATGATGATTGAACGTTGCTAGGCGTAGTTCACTTTGTATACATGCTTAGCACTTGTTTGACTTCCTATCTATAACATGTTAAGTGTTATTTTGATGGTGAATACTTTTTGGCTAAAACTGCTCACTTTGCTCATATGTTCATATTTCGTATTTGGTGATCAGTTTGAGCCTTTGCTAGCATTATGTGCATATTGTTGAGTCATCGGATCAACATTTTGTCAAGCATCCTCTCATTCTATCGACTATATTCCTGAAGCTGCTAATTTGCATTTTGACGCATACGCATTTTGGAAGGGGGAGTTATTCTGTCAAGGGGGAGAAACTTGCTTGATGGTGCATTTTCAACTAAGGGGAGAAAATATTGACAAGTCATGTGCTTCCCGAGTTGAACTAAGCGGGAGATTTCCTGGTTGTGTGCACTATTTGAGGGGGAGTTTGCTCGCTACTGAGTTTTTGAGCTGGTAATAGTTGGTACGGAGCATTTTTGGCAGCTAGTTGTGTTGAGCCTTTGTGTAACACCTCGGGTTTTTAAATAAATTAAAATAATTAGAATTTAATTAAGAAATAGCCAAAATCCTAGATGGAGGAACAATTCTAGCCAGATGTTTGTTGCATTCATGCCGTTGCACAATTTTATTGGGTGAAAAAGAATTTTATTAAACCCACTGAGGGCGAATCGAATTTATTCTATTTAGAAAATAAATAAAAGGTTTATGAAAATTTTATAAAATCAAAATCAAATTTTATTTCTAAAACCTAGGGAAAATCTTTTGAAAAGTTTGCAACTCATTTTTGATTTTAAACTGGTTTAAAATTTGTTTTCAAATGAATTTACAAAAGATTTGCAAAAGAAAAACAAAAAGATAAAAAGGCAAGGACCTCTCCTCTCCCTCATCCTCACCCTCTCAGATTCGGCCCACCTCCCTGAGCCCGCTCCTCCCTTCTTCCCCTCCCATTTTCCTCCGCATGCCCCCCCCGTCCTCCATTTCACTCGGCCCGCGCCTCATCTTGCCCTCTCCCTCCGGCCCGCGTCGCCCCGCCACGGCCCAGCCAGCGCAAGCCGCAGCTGCACCACTGCGCCACAGCCGGCCCGCGACTCCGCCGCACCGCTCCCTAGCCCAGCAACCGCTCGCTCGGCCCACTGCTCCTCCCTCTCTCGCGTGGCCAGCAGCGCAAGCCAGCCCAGCGCACCATCTCCTCCCTCTCGACGAGCCTAGCGAAGCCGCAGCTTCGCCTTCCTCCTTCCCCGCTGTGTCCGCTCGCTGCCAGGCGGGACCCATCCGTCAGCGTCGTCGTCGTCCCCAACCTCCTGCCGAACTCTCCGCACCTGCGATCGCCATCTACGCACCGAGCTCCAGCCCTAGCCCTCGCCCTCTTTCCCCTCTGTCCTTTATAGCCAACCCTGAGGTCTTCGCGCCGCCACCCGAACCCCAGCGTCAACTCTCCCTCCCTCCCTCCGAACCCCTGCCACCTCACCAGAAAACGCCGCCACCACCATTAACAGCCGTCCCGAGCTCGGCTGTCCACCATAGCGCCTGCCACCATTTCCCCTCTTCCTCTTGACGGACGCGTCGAGCCTCAACGCGCCCAAGGAGCCTACCTTTGGAGTACATCTACACCGGGAACGCCTCTTCTCTAACCTTGCCGGAACAACAGCACGGGCCCCGCCGCGGACTTCCCCCTCCGGCCTTCGATCAACATCAAGTACCCCACCATCGTACCCAGGGTGAGCTCTGCTCTCGATCCCAACCCTCCCTGCCATCTCTACTAGCCCTAGGTCGTATTCCGAGCGATGCCCGCAAGCACAAGCATGGCGCCGCCGCGCTGGCCTTCCCAGCCGCCGTGCCAAGCCCTGCCGACGCGCCGTTCACTCCACCTTAGCCATCCTGAGCCGTCCAGATCGTAGCGGATGTCCGAGATTAGACCCAACCCTCCCGAACCGGTATGCACCAGGTTCACCCACAGTGGACGCGGTCCACTAGTGCCGCGTCAGCGCGTCCACGCCGCGCGTGGTGCACCGGACCAGTAACACAACTCCGCGTGGCGCCAACGTCATCGCCACATCCGCACCAGCACGCGTCCTTGGCATCTTTGCAGAAAACCCCTCGTAGTCTTGGTTAATCAACCCGCACTCCAATTGTTCTGTTCACGGAGTCTGGGAAAACATCCGTTCTAGCCCCTGTACTTCTGAATAAACAAGGCGCAGACCATCGGTTCACGGTGGACCGTTGCGCCCCTGCGCGTGGACTGGATCCACCGCACAGGCGTGCACCCCACCAACCAAACGCCGCCACCTGGCGCACAGCCGCACGTACGTCGGCCGGGCCTGCCCAAATTGCAAAGAGACCCCTCTGTTTTATCGTAATGAATTCGCCGTCCCACTGCAACTGTTCACTGAGTCCTGTTTTTCTTTCTATCAAGCCCTTGAATTTCTACCGAAATGAGGCCAGTCCGATCGCCATTTTCCTTCAGTTTGATTATTTTAAAATACGAAAATAAGTTCCAACTATTTACAGAATTGCCACCCGACTTCAAATGCCCATAACTTGCTCATTTTAACTCCGATTTGACCCGTTCAACATGCATTAGATTCATCTCGTCGAGCTCTACGCAGTAGATCTATTTACGTTCTGTTTTTATACTGTTGATGTACTATTATTTATTATGTTTGTTTGGGCCATGTGATGATGCTTGATCCAGCGAGTGCGAGCTACGTGGAACCCCTGGAACAACCTTGTGCCTTCGTCGCTCCAAACCCTTCTTGTGATCCAGTTGATCCAACCCAACCCGAAGGCAAGTGTCCTTGAACATCTTGCACCCGTATTTATTTTACTTTTGGTATTAGAGTAGTTAGATCCTGTAGATGCATGCAGTGTCTAAATTTGAATCCCATGATATGGTTTACTAGATCTTGTACTATTATCCTTGTCGCCTGGTTTGAGATCATATGGGTAGAAGTCATGCTTAGCCTTGCAGTCTTGGGATGGGCTGGTTAATAATTAATTCTGATTAATGATCTATGGAACACTTTGGGCTGATAATGTTGTAGTATGGTGAGTGGTAAATCCGGCAGGATGGACCGTTGGTGGTGTGGTGCCATGTGACTTGGCGTACGATTGCCGTGTGACTCGGCGTTACAGTTTGCCATGGGACTTGGCGTTGGTTTGGGTTTGTGGTTTGTTATCCTGCCTGGATCCCTAGGACCCGGTTCTCGAAGCCTGTAACCCGGCAAAATAGCGCAAACCATGAGGCCTATATGGCTCTGGGACTGGCTAATTAATTAGAGAAGCCTTATGTCGTTATTAGTTACATATGGACATGGGACAGGGCTTCTTCTACGCAGGATACTGCTTGGTACGGGAGTGATTCCTAGGCTCGAGCGCCAGACCTGGTGTTATTACGGAAGGTAGCTCTACGTCGTGACATATGAAACTAATACGCATAAGAGGACTCTTTGTAACGGCCTTGTAGTGAACCCTGCCGACTCACCTTGGAAGTGGGTCAAGAGACTAGCTACCTCGGGCACAAGGGCAACACGACTCATGGGTAAAGATGTGCGAACTCTGCAGAGTAAAGAAACTGATATATCAGCCGTGCTCACGGTCAAGAGCGGGCTTGGACTTCTTCGAGATTAGTTGGTTACTGGTTACTGGTTCGGGTCATCTGATGGACTTCAGGTGTGGTTTGGCTGATGGACTTCAGGTGTGGGTGCTTGGTGCGACTCCAAGTGCGGTTGCTTGGTGTGACTCCAAGTGTTGGTTGCTCGGTGTGACTTCGAGTGTGGTTTGCTCGGTGCGACTCCGAGTGTGGTTACTGTTACCGTTGGAGACTGTGGATATAACCTAGTAAATAGGTGCATAGGAAATAGGATTAATAGGAAGTGTGCATTAGGCGCTTGAGTCAAACAAAGTCAGCCTACCTTTGATAATAGCCTCATAAGCATATATTTCCTACACTGCGGAGTACATTTCGATGTACTCACCCTTCCTCTTTGATCCCCCTGCTACCCCACCCAGACGTTGGAGTCTACGACGCGGAGCAGAAGTACCCAGAAGACGGTGGATACGACCCAGACGACTTGCACTAGGATGGCGCAGCCCCCGGTCGACCTTCCTGTGGAGATGGCGTCCAGTTTCCGCGATCTACATCAGAGTCTACATTAGAGTTAGACTGAGAGTCTGTACTTTTCTTTCAGACCTGAGGGTCATTTTTGTAATAATGTTCGAGATATTAATAAAAGCATTGTGTTGATATTTACTATGATGTCGATATATGTATGAAAATTGATCCTGGCATACATATATTGTGCTCCAATTTTGTTCTTAAAATTGGGGTGTGACACTTTGCCCCTTTCTTGAGGGACTAGCGACTTTGCTTTTATGCTCTTCAGTTGGTATCGAGCTTTCTCGCTAGCGGTGTTGAGCCCCTTCTGCCTCTTCTTGAGGGCTAGCTCTGTTTTGCTTGAATTTTAGTTGATCCTTCAATTGGTATCAAGCTTTCTCGCTAGTGGTGTTGAGCCTGTTCTACCTCTTCTTGAGGGCTAGCTTTGCTTTGCTTGGTTGCGTCGAGCCGTTGCCCATGTCCTTGGGGACCAAGTTGTCTTGCTCTTTCCACTTGACCTTCTTCGGCTTTGTTATGCTTTTGGGTCATTTGGTCGAGTTCTCTCTTCCTCTTCCTTCCTTCCTCTATTTCATTATGATTTGTGTTGGTAGTTGACAATGCACTCATCAAGGGGGAGATTGCGAATACATGGGTGTATGCCGAGTCTCGTGTGATGAGTGATTGTCAACTGGGATGATGCGCATGTTCTTTGGCTTGTGTTGTGCAGGTGTCTAGCACGGATACAGTGATCGAAGGCAGGGTGAAGGTCAAGTAGAGACGTGCCGTGCCGATGGACCGAGAGTGGCGAAGGGCGGACGTGAGGCTTGGACTGAGGGACCGGTGGCCTGAGGATTAGCTGTGGTGGCTGACAGCCTAGGACAGCGACGAGCGAAGACTTGCGGGCACGGTGTAGCTTGGGTCGAGGACCTGGGGACACGTGTCGGTGGACGGGGTGCACGGGCGGTGCATCCCCTCTACAGCTCCGGTTTGGTGGTTGAGCCACAGAAAACCCACCGGTGGACGGTTTCCAGGTTTGGGCCTCAAAACCTGGGTGCTGATGGTTTCCGAGTTTGGGCCACAAAACTTGGGTTGAGGACGGTTTCCAGGTTTGGTCCTCAAAACCTGGGTGTTGCAGGTTTCTGAGTTTGGGCCACAAAACTCAGGCGATGGACGGTTGGTTTCTCGGTTTCGGCCTCAAAACCGGGGGTTGGTTGTGAAGGCTGGATTCCCGGTTTGGGCCTCAAAACCAGGGGCAAAGTCCGGGAAAAGGACGAGCAGAGCGGTGGCGGCACGTGGCGGCAATCGGTGAGGTTGCGTCGAGGCAACGCTACCAGTTGTGTGGGCATGGCTGTCGGATCACCATCATCTTCTAGTTGGTCCAGGATAGCCTTAGGGTTTGGCTGGTTCGCTCTGTAAATAACTAGGAGTAGAGTGGGAATTAGAATTAGGATAAGTAGGGGGAGATACCCACCTCCCAAACCATCTCAGTCATTTGCTCTTTTGCTTCTAGGGTTTCCTGCTCTCCGTATTCCCTGTTGTAGCGAACTGAGATCCACAGAGAAGAGAACCATACCTCTGTGTCCGTGAGATTTTGAGGAAGTGAGACCGTAATCTCACTATTGTAGTGTGTGGTAGACACACGGTTGCAAATTAATGGATGTGATTCGCGTTTTGTTCTTGTTCTTCGTGGGTTGTTTTTCTCCACGTTTTTCCCGTTGATCGATCTCTCTACTCGGTGAGTCTCTTGCAAATTGAAGGACCGAGAAAGCACTAGCAAGGTGACCAGAGGGGGGGGGGGTGAATGGGAGCCAACAAAATTTCTCTCAAAACTTTGGCCAAATGTCCCAAAATCAACCCCCGAAAGCTACGACCGAAACCGTGATGCCCACGACCCTTGGAAGAGGGTGGATGATCCCTAGGATCACAGCGAGGCACCACAAAGCGATAGCGAACCAACCTGCCAAAGCACCGGAGCAAGTTCGACCCTCAAAAACCATGTCCCGAACGTAGATAGACGGCTACGTCGAGATGTCCCCAAATACCTGTGCTAACAAGTAGCAAAGATACCTAAAGAGGTTCCTTGGTCAACTCTAGGATCAAACGAGAAGTCCGAAAACCAAGCGAACAAGCCGGGAGAGCAAACACACTAAACCAGAGCCTTCAGCAAAGTCCCGAACTGTCTGCCCAATGGTGGACTGTCCGGGCTCAGGTCACGGACTGTCTGCCGGCCAAACGAGCAAAACCGCAGTGCTGATGAAGTTCCCTGGACAGTTCTCGGACTGTCCACGAAAACCAACGGCGGACTGTCCGCCGTTCAAATACCAAAACAGCGAAGCTGCTGAACAGTCCCTGGATGACTCCCGGACTGTCCGCGAGTTCCTTCGGTGTACTGTCCGCCGGTCAAGGAACAGTAACGCGACCGAGACCCGCAGCCACTGACCTGGCTCGATCCCGACGCGCGGACTGTTCGCGGCTGGGATGGCGGACTATCCGCCAACTCCCAGTGAGGGCGATTTTGGTCGCCCTTCACCCAAATCTTCTCCAAATCAATTCAAACCAAAATCCCATGCTCCCAAACTTAGAGAGGATGATCACGAAGTAGTTAGGAGACTATCCCCAAGAAATCATTCGCTCAAATCAACTCAAACACCGGGAAATCGAAAGGGGACGAGTATGAACCGATAAAGCGCCACAAAAACGAAATCGACCCGATCTATTTGTTCGTGAGGAGTTAGATGAATTCCTTTGGTCGAAATGACCTCCTCACTACAAAGAATAAGATGATTCAAGTGGATTTCGAAAAGACGCAGTAAGGAGAGAGATCGAGTGACAGGAAAATCGCGGAGAAACGAAGAACACGAAGAACACGAATCAAAACGCGAATCAACACATTGATCTGCAACCGTGTGGCTACCACACGCTACAACAGTGAGGTTACGGCCTCACTTCCTCAAAATCTCCAGTACACAAAGGTATGGTTCTCTGCGGATCTCAGCTAGCTACAACAGGGGATTGGGAGAGCAGGAAACCCTAGAAGCAAAGAGCAAATGACTGAGATAGATGGGGAGGTGGGTGTCTCCCCCTACTTATCCTAATTCTAACTATTCCTAATTCCCACTCTACCCCTAACTACTTACAGAGCGAACCAGCTAAACCCTAGGGTTATTCTGGACCAACTCGTGGTAGGTGGTGATCCGACGGCCACGCTCGCACAACTGGTAGCGTTGCCTCGACGCAACCTCACCGATTGCCGCCACATGCCGCCACCGCTCTACGTCCTCTTTACGGACTCGCCCCCGGTTTTGTGGCTGAAACCGGGAAACTAGGCCTTTACGTCCACCCCCGATTTTGAGGCCCAAACCGGGAAACCAGCCTTCCATCGCCTGAGTTTTGTGGCCCAAACTCAGAAACACTCAGCACCCAGGTTTTGAGACCCAAACCTGGAAACCGTCCTCAGCTCGAGTTTTGTGGCCAAACTCGGAAACCATCAGCGCCCAGGTTTTGAGGCCCAAACCTGGAAACCGTCCACCCGATGGTTTTTCTCTGGCTCTACCACCAAACCAAAGCTGTAGAGGGGATGCACCGCCCGTGCACCCCGTCCACCGACATATGTCCCCAGGTCCTCGACCCGAGCAACACCATGTCCCGCAAGTCTTCACTCGTCGTTGTCCCAGGCTGCCAGCCACCACAGCTGATCCTCAGGCCACTGGTCCCTCAGTCCAAGCCTCACGTCCGCCCTTCACCGCTCCCAGTCCGTCGGCACAGCACGTCTCTACTTGACCTTCACCTTGCCCTTGATCACTGTCTCTATGCTCGACACCTGCACAACACAAGCCAAAGAACATGCGCATTATCCTAGTTGACAATCACTCATCACTCAGAGACTCGGCATACACCCATGTATCCGCAATCTCCCCCTTGATGAGTGCATTGTCAACTACCAACACAAATCATAATGGAAACAGAAGGAGGAAGAAGGAGAAGAGAGAACTCGACCAAATGACCCAAAAGCATAGCAAAGTCGAAGAAGGTCAAGTGGAAAGAGCAAAGCAACTTGGTTCCCAAAGACATGGGCAACGACTCGATGCAACCAAGCAAAGCAAAGCTAGCCCTCAAGAAGAGGTAGAACAGGCTCAACACCGCTAGCAAATGCCAAATGAAAAATTGAAGCAAAATGCTAGTCCCTCAAGATAGAGGCACAGAGGCTCAACACAACTAGCAAGAAAGCTCAACATCGACTGAAAAGCTCGATACCAACTGAACCCAACTGAAACAAAGATGCGACTGCTAGTCCCTCAAGATAGAGGCAAAGGCTCAACACAACTAGCAAAGCGCTCCGAACCAATTGGAAACTTCAAAAATTCAGCACGAGCAAACTCCCCCTTGCATGGTGCACTCAACTGATTCCTCTCCCCTTTGAACGTGGGAGGCATGATTTGTCCAAATTCTCCCCCTTAGTTGAAAATGCACCATCAAGCAAAAGGAACCGAAAGCAATTTTCTCCCCCTCAGAAAATGCACCATCAAAAGTGCCAACAAGAGAAGATCTCCCCCTTCCAAAATGCATATGAGTCAAGATGCAAGTTAGCAGCTTCAGGAATATGGTCAAGAAAATGCAAAGATGCTCTAAATAGTATAGCACCAATGACTCACTAGAAAGCATACAAGCTAGCGAAGGCTCAAACTGATCACCAAATATGAAATATGAACATATGAGCAAAATGAGCAGTTTTTAGCCAAAAAGGTATTCACCATCAAAATAGCACCAGACATGTATAGACAGGAAATCAGACAAGTGCTAATCATGTATACAAGGTGAACTACCCCTAGCACAGTTCAACCATCATGCTACAAAATGAAACATAACTTGTGATTTCAAAATTTTAGATCGGAGTTGCAGCGGTGAAATAGCACAAGTTCAGAATTTAGCATGTGATTGCGAGAGGTTGAAAGCTTGTCATTGCCTAACTTTTCAACTGTGAGAAGCCTATGCAGAAGCAATCAGAAGCTTAAAGCAACAGTTTCGGTCATACACTACACAGCTCAAGTTTAACTCAAAGTGCAATGAGAAACAATCTCGAAACTGTGATGTGTTGACAAGCAATCCCATCTCGATCTTTTCAATTCACTTAAAACTTGGTTCAGATTTTATTGACAGAATATGAATAGACGAAGCAAGTGACAGACTCAGAACTAGAGACATAGCAACCTAGCATATATGAAAAGAACGAGTGAATTCAACACATCCTACGCATGCTAGTTGCATATCTCAATGGTGAACATTTTCAAGTTTTATGTTTGTTAAGCAGATTCACCATTCAAAAATAGCTCAGCTCATAACATGTATTAGTGACCAGAAAGAGCATAAGCTACTAGAATCAACATATAGCATCGGAGCACACTAAACAGAGCATAATTACATTTTAGAGAGTATATACATGAAGCTCCGAATATAAAAGCGTATGCTGAAATGCAAAAGAAAGACAAAACAAACGAGAAAATAGTTAGTTTGTGATACAAGATCCAAAATGTTTCCCCTATCTAAAAGGGGAAACACACACCAAGCTCACCCCACAACCGATTAAAGGTTGATTCGTCCAAAGGCTTGGTGAAAATATCAGCCAACTGATGATGAGTATCGATGTGGCGAAGGTCGATATCACCCTTCTCATAGTGGTCTCGCAGAAAATGAAAGCGCACATCAATGTGTTTGGTCTTCGAGTGAAGCACGGGGTTCTTAGCAATGCTAATCGCGCTCGTGCTGTCACAAAGCAAAGGAACACGAGAAAAGCTCAGACCAAAATCACGCAAAGTGGCCATCATCCAAAGCAACTGGGAACAGCAGCTAGCCGCAGCAACATACTCAGCCTCCGTGGTAGACTGGGAGACACTAGACTGCTTGCGAGAAGACCACGATACAAGAGAGGAACCAATAAATTGGCAAGTCCCAGAAGTGGACTTGCGCTCAATGCGACAACCAGCAAAATCGGCATCGCAATAACCGCAAAGGGAGAGGGTGGAGGAAGCTGAATACCAAATCCCGAACTCAGGTGTGAAACGAAGGTACCTGAAAATGCGCTTGATCGCCTGATGGTGAGAAGTGCGCGGCAACGCCTGAAAGCGCGCACACAGACACACCGCGAACTGGATGTCCGGGCGTGTCGCCGTCAGGTAGAGCAGCGACCCGATCATGCTTCGGTACTCCTTCTGGTTCACAGCTTCTCCATCCTTGTCTGCATCCAGGGCCGTCGTGGTCGACATGGGTGTTGGAAGAGGCTTTGCCTCACCCATATCGAACCTCTTCAGCAAGTCCTTGGTATACTTGCCCTGGTGCACAAACGTCCCTTCTCGGGATTGCTTAATTTGCAATCTGAGAAAGAAAGTCAGCTTGCCCATCATACTCATCTCGAACTCCCTGCTCATAGTATCTGCAAACTTGGCAACCAAAGCGTGAGAAGAACCACCAAAAATGATATCATCCACGTAAATCTGGACCAAGAGAGTGTCTTTGCCTTGCTTGAGGAGAAAGAGCGTTTTGTCTACACATCCCATTTTAAAACCCTTAGCAAGCAAAAAGGTTTTCAACCTATCATACCAGGCTCTAGGGGCTTATTTCAAACCATATAAAGCTTTGTGGAGTTTGAAAACATGGTTTGGAATCTTGGGATTTTCAAAACCGGGGGGTTGCTCAACATAAACCTCTTCTTCTATGTATTCGTTTAAAAAGGCACTCTTGACATCCATTTGAAAAAGTTTGAAACCTTCGGATGTAGCAAAAGCCAAGAGTATCCTAATAGTCTCCAAATGGGCTACAGGAGCAAAAGTCTCCTCATAGTCTATCGCCTCCTTCTGACTATAGCCCTTCGCTACAAGCCTGGCCTTGTTTCTAACAACGTGGCCATCCTCTCCTTGCTTGTTTTTGAAAACCCATTTTGTCCCAATAGGCTTACAGTCTGGAGGAGGTGGAACTAAAACCCAAACCCGATTTCGCTCAAAGTTCTCTAACTCCTCATGCATGACATTGACCCAATCTGGATCCGTCAAAGCGTGTCCAACATCTCGGGGCTCAAAATCAGCAACAAAAGCAGAATGAGCAAAGTGAGAGATCTGAGACCTGGACCGAGTGACACGTTCGTCAATGTCGCCAATCATCTGCTGAGGGGGGTGTTGGCGCTGGATGTGTCGTGGCGCATCTCGTGCAGAAGTGATCTCCCCCTCAACAGCAGCTGGTGCCTCCCTGGGTACAAAAGGTACCGCTCGGGGTGGCGGATCCCACGGCCCCTAGGAACAAGACGTGTAGGGGCCGTGAATCGTCGTAGAAGCCGCTCTTTGTGGCAAAGTAGGTGGAGGGGGTGCTGGATCATCCATACCTTTAGCACCCTCGTCCTCGTCATCAAAAAGAGGCTCACCAACCTCATGATCACCTGCACGCTCAAAACGAGAAGAAGGACAAACCATGGTCTCATCGAAGGTGACATCGGATGTCTCCATGACTCAGTTAGTGTCAAGGTTAAGTACACGATAATCTCGAGTGTGAGTGCCATAATCCAAAAACACACCGTCAGAAGAACGAGACTCAAATTTGTCCAAGTTGCCCTTTTTGAGTATAAAACAATGGCAACCAAAAACTCAAAAATAACTCACCTTGGGCAATTTTCCAAAACACAACTCATAAGAAGTCTTTTTCAAGAAAGCTCAGAGAAAAATGCGATTTGAAATGTAGCATGCAGTGCTCATAGCTTCGGCCCAATATCGCCTAGGAGTCCTATGCTCAACGAGCATCGTCCAGGCCATCTCTACAAGAGTCCGATTCTTCCTCTCTACAACACCATTCTGTGGTGGTGTGTAGGGGGAAGAAAACTGATGCTCTAAACCCAAAGAGTTACAAAACTTCTCAAAGTCCGAATTCTGAAGACGCAAAATCAGATTGCGAGCAAAGGAGAAAGTCTCGGTCTTCTCAGCTAAAAGGAACACCCACGAATACCTCAAAAAGTCATCAACAACAACAAGCACATACCACTTCCCCCCAACCGAGCTCACCCGAGCCGGACCAACAAGGTCCATGTGCAAAAGCTCTCCAGGGCGCTTGGTCATGACCTGAGTCACTGGATGGTGGGGAGCGGCAACCATCTTCCCATGTCTACAAGAGTGGCAAACAAGATCCTTCTCCATAAGCAACTTGGGAAATCCTCGGATTAGGCCAAGTGAACTAAGCCTTGCAAGCAAGTCAAAGCTCAAATGTCCTAGTCTCCTATGCCTCTTCCAAAGATCAGAGGAGGAAGGTCCAGCCACAAGACAACGGGAAATGCCAAAAGACTCCGAGAAATTTGCACGAAAGACTTTTCCATAGGGCGAAATCATACAAACAAGATTGCCCTGAGGATCCAAAATACGACTGAGATTCGGTTTAAAACGAATCTCATAGTCATCATCGAAAAGTTGCGAAACAGAAAGAAGGTTAAAATGCAAGTTAGAAACAAGAGCAACATCGCACAACACAAAGTGCTCATTAACTCGCATCGACCCACGAGACAAAACCTTACCTTTGCTATTGTCGCCGAAGGTGATAAACTCCTTTCCGGCGACTGGACTAAGACTGGAGAACCACTTGGCATTTCTGGTCATGTGCCTCGAACAACCGGAATCCACCATCCAAACGTTCTCCAATCGTTTTACCTACATCAATAAAAAGACATAGGGTGAGCATACGGTCCAACACTGGGGTTAGTGAAGTAGGAAGAATACATGTGTTGGGCCGGCTACTCAAAAGAACGGTTAGTCGAAAAACCATTCCTAGCACGCCTACGGGGGAAGTGATCACCACGTTGAGGAAAACGTGGTCCGCTAAGGGAAGAGCGTCCATCGCGATACTCAAAACGCGGTGGGGGAAAATGCTCTACTACAAAGCCACCGCCACGGGGTCCATAGCCTACAACTGCAGGCTCCCACCGGGCACGTCCTCTCCGCTGCCTAGGCCTGGGAACTTGAGGTTCTGGACCTCTAGGCCTAGCAGCTCTCCTTGGAGCTCTCCTCTGAACATTCGGCACATGTACATCATGAAAAGGATGGTACATGTCCGGGTTGTTCATCTCCCTTGCACGGCGCGCCTCCCTCTTGCGCCGAAAGCAAAACTCACTCAAGTGTCCATCTCTCCCACAATGCTCACAATGGTACCTCACCGCTCTCATAACGGGTTGTTGGTACTCACGGTAGTGGGTGTGGATCACTTTGCCCTTCTGTGGCATAAGCTCCTCCTTGATGGGTGGCATGGTGTCCAGCTTGTTCTTGAGGTGGTTTGGTTTGGGAGCCCAAAATTGTTTCTTTGGTGGAGCTCTTGGAGGTTCAACAAAGACCCCATCCTTGGTGTTAGGCTTGAGAGGCTCTTTGGGTGGAAGCATGGAAAGTTTGGGAGTAGTGGTGGAGTTGGGCTTCTCACTCGGGTTCAAACCACTCGACTCTCCAATCTTCCCAAAAGCAGAAACATCAACGCCCGGAGCAAAGCCTACACCAGGACCTCCAACAGCTCGCTTGAATTGGGAGATCATCATCCCGAGCTGTGGCTCACCACTAGACACCCATGACAAGATGGTCCGAAGGTATGTGTTTTCTTCCTCGGTTTGCATCTTGTCATGCTTCACGTTTGCGATCTCCATCTCCAAACCCTCACAAAGAACACACCTAGCCACACATGTGCTACCTGAGTTGGCCTCTTCAAGAGACACAATCTTGGCATTCTTCTCTGCCAACTCAAATTGCAAGACAAGACAAGTCTTGCACGCACCCAACAGCATGGGTCTAGCCCGGAGCTCATCCACCTCTCCTACCAACGCAGCATACTTACCTCTCAAAGTGAGAAGGTCAGTCATGTGCTTGGTGCACATCTCACACTCCTCCTCCTCGGTGACAACAACGGTGGACTTGACAGATTCAAGTTCCTTCACCGTATCCTCCCACTTCTGCCTAAACTCCTTGCGCTCTCTAGCGGCACACCTAAGCAACTGGGAGGTGTCGTCGTCGTCGTCATCGTTCCGAGGAGTCTCCTCCAGCTTGCCGTTGACCTCCTTGCCGAGGGCCATGGTGCAGAAGTCGTCGTCGGCGGCGAAGAAGTAGAGATCGTTCAGCTTGTTGTAACACCTGGATTTCCGAAGAATTCCATGTGCCAACTATATGTGTGCCCAGGAAGTCCACAAGACACATATAGTACCAAAATATGGAATTTTCTCAAAGGCAATGCTTTATTACATAGCGAAACATATTTACATTAAGACTTACATATAAAGAAAGCAGAGCGGAAACTACTCTTCGGGACTCCAAACTCCACAGGGACGGTTGACTGGGGAACACCCGCATAGAACTCTTGGAACATCTTCTGTAACTCTTCACTTGAATCCACCATCTGGTACCCATCCGGGATTTTTATGTGAACCAACGACAAGCGTCAGCTCACCATACTCAGCAAGTACAACTACGGGGATGCAAGGCTCAAAGGCTTGACTCGGTTAATTGTGGTTAGCATTTTATGTTGAACATATTTTATATTTATCTTTCATTACTAAGTATATGATCCCTGTTGTCCCAAAGTGTATGATCATCATTATGTTAAAAAGAGGTAACCAACCAACCACCAACAAACCCACCCAAGGACTGCTTAAAAAGGATCCGAGCCGCTCGTATCCGTGAGCACGGCTGATATATCAGGTTTACACTGCAGAGGTTGTACACTTTCACCTTAGGCCGTGATTCCCATATGCCGGGGAGAGCCAATCCCACATTACCTCCTCTATGGAAGTACGACATGGTTTCACTACGTAGTCTTCCACTAGCT
Organism: Coix lacryma-jobi var. lacryma-jobi; assembly: GCA_009763385.1. Classification (NCBI taxonomy): domain Eukaryota; kingdom Viridiplantae; phylum Streptophyta; class Magnoliopsida; order Poales; family Poaceae; genus Coix; species Coix lacryma-jobi. The sequence goes on from CM019829.1 coordinate 104,866,721, forward strand.
ACTCTAACAATTACTAGCCGCAAGGTTTCAGCATCTAGGCGAATGGAGGCCCCCTTCAATATGGCACACCTGACTGCCGACCAGTACACATCTTGACAGGCAAGGAAGCCATTCTATGCCTAGGCTCCCCTCTAGCGCCTTTCGGTAACTACTACAAGCTAGAGAAAGTCTAGTTACACAACTAAGATCAGAGCCATATAAAACCCAAGGTTGCACGGGATCTCCCGGGTGGCCGCTTTAAAAGGTAGTCCCTGGGGTGGGTCACTAAGCAACACCAGGCTCCAGTGCCCTAAATATGGTTAAAAAGCCTCTTTTAACATTTGTTCCATAGTCCTTAATCAGTATTAAACAATTAGCATTTACAGCGCGTAGCATTTCTAGTCATATTATGCAATAACCCTCCCATAGGTACAAGGTATATAGTTCAAAGGGAACTAGTATGGTTCTATGGTTCATCATATTAGACTCATGCATAATGAATTACTGGGTCTTGCATTTAATAGGTAACAAGGAAACCGTAGGTTATACTTGCCTTCCAAAAACTCGTGTTGATGGTCTCACTTCTTCAGAGATCTTCTTCCTGATAACCTTGATCAACTTGAACTCGTGTTAATAGGGGAAGGGAGGGCTACGCAGGCTGGGCTGCCAAACTCGGCTGGGCCAAAAGGGTGAAGAAGGGAGGGAGAGAAAAGAAAAAGCTTTTCTTTTTATTTTCAAAGCAAACTTGTTCAAATTCAAACCAAAATTGAATTCAAGCCACACGACACTATTCCTGCACTCAAACAAAATATTATGCTCTAGCATGAATGCAACAAAAATGTTTTCTAAGCCCCAACTTAATTTATTAATTCACCAAAAATTATTATTTGACCTATATGTTTCATGAAAAATAAATAAACATAGCCATATTAAAATCTAATTTTCCAAAAGCGATTTTCAGGGTGTCACACTTGTCCTCGATCTTCTTCTTCTTCTCGGACTCGTCATCGCTTGAGGAAGCGGAGTCGTCGTCCGAGTCGTCGACGTCGCTGAGCGTGGCAAAGAACGCACGCTGCTCAGCCTGGGCCTTCTCCAAGTACTTGGTCTTGATGTACTCCTTGTTGAAGTCGACCTTCCGCTTGTGCCTTGCGGGGACGTACTTCTCCTTGCGCTTGCCAGAGTCGTACTTGTGCCCATGATCGCCCTTCCCAGATGAGTGCTTCTTCTTGGGACAGTTGGCGATGAAGTGGTTGGGGTCGCCGCACTCGTAGCATCCCGAGCGTCCTCCTCCGCGGCGACGGTTCATGCGGTTGTTGTGGAACCGCGAGAACCGGTTGGCGAGCATAGCCAACTCGTCATCCCCCAAAGACCCTAGCTGCTCCTCTGTGACAGAAAAGAGCGTCCTCCAGCTTGCCGTCGACCTCATCACCAAGGGCCATGGTGCAGAGGCCGTCGTTGTCGGCGAAGAAGCAGAGACCGTTCAGCTTGTCCTCGATCCTCTTCTTCTTCTCCGACTCATCATTTCTTGAGCAAGCGGAGTCATCATCCGAGCCATCGACGTTGCTGAGCCTGGTGAAGAACGCACGCTGCTCAGCCTGGGCCTTCTCCAAGTACTTCTTCTTGATATACTCCTTGTCGAAGCTGCCCCTCCGCTTGTGCCTAGCGGGGACGTACTTCTCCTTGTGCTTGCCGGAGTCGTACTTGTGCCATGATCGCCCTTCCAAGATGTGTGCTTCTTCTTGGGACAGTTGGCGATGAACTGGTCGGGGTCACCGCACTCAAAGCATCCTGAGCGTCCTCCACCGCGGCGACGGTTCATGCGGTTGTTGTGGAACCGCGAGAACCGGTTGGCGAGCATCGCCAACTCATCATCCCCCAAAGACTCCAGCTGGTCCTCTGTGACAGAGAAGAGTGAAGAAAGTACAAAACCTCCAGAGGGGTTAGCAGAAGAGCCAAAAACCAAAGCCATCGACGGGCCAGAAGGATTTTCATAAGAAGCCCTCACCATGGCATCGATCTCACTGGACTTGAGCTTACTAAAAAGCTCGTCGCACGTGAGGGTCTCATAGTTAGGCGATTCGATGATCGCCTGAACCTTGGAATCCCACACCGATCGATCGAGAGTATGCAAAAGCTTCAAAGCTCTCTCATGATCGTCGAAAGGCAATAGCTCCTTGTTAGCCCTCATCCTGTTGACAATCACCTGAAAGCGAGCGAATAAACTTTCTATGCTCTCGCCAAGCATATGTCGAAAGTTCTCATACTCTCGCTTGAACGACTCGTAGAGACAGTTTTTGACTTGAGAGGTTCCCTCATGGAAACGCATGAGGGTAGCCCAAATCTCCGGAGCCGTAGCGAGGTGAGAAACCCGATCAAACTCACTCATGCTCGGGCATGAGAAAAGAGCATTACGGGCTCGGCTATTGGCATCGTGCTCATTGATCTGAAGCTGAGAGACACGAGCAACCAAGACCACATAATCGGTAGAGTTGCAAATATCCCAAATGGAAGCACCAAACTCTGCAGATAGGCCGACATGCGTATCTTCCAATACGCATAGTTCGTCCCATCGAAAAACGGCGGTTTGCCCACACCGCGATCCATGTCGCCTTCTGTGGATCTAGAACCGGCTAAGGTGGAAGATCCTTAACCCGCTCTGATACCAATTGAAGGACCGAGAAAGCACTAGCAAGGCGGCCAGAGGGGGGGGGGTGAATGGGAGCCAACAAAATTTCTCTCGAAACTTTGGCCAAATGTCCCAAAATCAACCCCCGAAAGCTACGACCGAAATCGTGATGCCCACGACCCTTGGAAGAGGGTGAATGATCCTTAGGATCACAGCGAGGCACCACAAAGCGATAGCGAACCAACCTGCCAAAGCACCAGAGCAAGTTTGACCCTCAAAAACCAAGTACCGAACGTAGATAGACGGCTACGTCGAGATGTCCCCAAATACCTATGCTAACAAGTAGCAAAGTTACCTAAAGAGGTTCCTTGGTCAACTCTAGGATCAAACGAGAAGTCCGGAAACCAAGCGAACAAGCCGGGAGAGCAAACGCACTAAACCAGAGCCTTCAGCCAAGTCCGGGACTCTCCGGCAGTTCGGTCGCGGACTGTCTGCCTAGTGGCGGACTGTCCGGGCTCAGGTCGCGGACTGTCCGCCAGCCAAACGAGCAAAACCGCAGTGCTGCTAAAGTTCCCTGGACAGTTCCCGGACTGTCCGCGAAAACCAACGGCGGACTGTTCGCCGGTCAAATACCAAAACAGCGAAGCTGCTGAACAGTCCTTGGACGACTCCCGGACTGTCCGCGAGTTCCTTCGGTGGACTGTCCGCCGGTCAAGGAACAATAATGCGATCGAGACCCGCAGCCACTGACTTGGCTCGATCCCGACGCGCGGACTGTTCGCGGCTAGGATAGCGGACTGTCCGCCAACTCCCAGTGAGGGCAATTTTGGTCGCCCTTCACCCAAATCTTCTCCAAATTGATTCAAACCAAAATCCCACGCTCCCAAACTTAGAGAGGATAATCACAGAGTAGTTAGGAGACTATCCCCAAGAAATCATCCGCTCAAATCAACTCAAACACCGGGAAATCGAAAGGGGAGGAGTATGAACCGAAAAAGCGCCACGAAAACGAAATCGACCCGATCTACTTGTTCGTGAGGAGTTAGATGAATTCCTTTGGTCGAAATAACCTCCTCACTACAAAGAACAAGATGATTCAAGTGGATTTCGAAAAGACGCAGTAAGGAGAGAGATCGAGTGACAGGAAAATCGCGGAGAAACGAAGAACACGAATCAAAACGCGAATCAACACATCGATCTGCAACTGTGTGGCTACCACACGCTACAACAGTGAGGTTACGGCCTCACTTCCTCAAAATCTCCAGTACACAGAGGTATGGTTCTCTGCGGATCTCAGCTAGCTACAGCAGGGGATTGGGAGAGCAGGAAACCCTAGAAGCAAAGAGCAGATGACTGAGATAGATGGGGAGGTGGGTGTCTCCCCCTACTTATCCTAATTCTAACTATTCCTAATTCCCACTCTACCCCTAACTACTTACAGAGCGAACCAGCTAAACCCTAGGGTTATTCTGACCAACTCGTGGTAGGTGGTGATCCGACGGCCACGCCCGCACAACTGGTAGCGTTGTCTCGACGCAACCTCACCGATTGCTGCCACGTGCCACCACCGCTCTGCGTCCTCTTTACGGACTCGCCCCCAGTTTTGCGGCCAAAATCAGGAAACCAGGCCTTTACGTCCACCCCTGGTTTTGAGGCCCAAACTTGGAAACCAGCCTTCCATCGCCTGAGTTTTGTGGCCCAAACTCAGAAACCCGCAGCGCCCAGGTTTTGAGGCCCAAACCTGGAAACCGTCCTCAGCCTGAGTTTTGTGGCCAAACTCGGAAACCATCAGCACCCAGGTTTTGAGGCCCAAACCTGGAAACCGTCCACCCGATGGTTTTTCTCTGGCTCTACCACCAAACCGAAGCTGTAGAGGGGATGCACCGCCCGTGCACCCCGTCCATCGACACGTTTCCCCAGGTCCTCGACCCGAGCAACACCATGTCCCGCAAGTCTTCGATCGTCGCTGTCCCAGGCTACCAGCCACCACAGCTGATCCTCAGGACACCGGTCCCTCAGTCCAAGCCTCAGGTCCGCCCTTCACCGCTCCCGGTCCATCGGCACGACACGTCTCTACTTGACCTTCACCTTGCCCTCGATCACTGTCTGTGTGCTCGACACCTGCACAACACAAGCCAAAGAACATGCGCATTATCCTAGTTGACAATCACTCATCACTCAGAGACTCGGCATACACCCATGTATCCGCATAAATCCGTTTGAACTGAGTTGTTCTAGATCGTGAGGCACTTCTTTCCACCGAAGGAAATCTCCTCTAACCTCACGAGCTAGTAGATCGGTTGATTTTCGTTTCGGATCGAGTTTTGCTCCCTTTCTCCCGAAATCTTCCAATTGACCAATTTCGAGTTAGGTTCGAGCCATGATCTCCTTGGGATAGCTCACTAACCTCCTTGGAACTCCTCATACCAAGTCTAAGCCTTAGTGCTTTTGATTCTGAGGAGATCGGGTTGAATTTGCGGAAGAACAACACTGTTTTGGGAGCATCGGACACTTGTATCGGGACCATCGGACGCTAGTTCATACTAGCGGATGCGTCCGATGCCACGTGTCATCTGACAGCATTTTTGAAGGAGCATCAGACGCTGACCATCGGAGCATATGTTGCCATTGGACGCGCCGGGGGTCTAGCATCGGACGCTAGGGTTTCACTGTAGCAGCGTCCGATGCCGGTCTAGTAAGGAACCAGTAAGGTCCATTTTGCATCGGAAGCTTCCGATGCTCTAACATCGGACGCTGCCAGCTTCCGATGCAGGTGTTTCTACGCTGTTTCGTCCGCAGTTCGATTGTCCTTTGTCGGTTTTGATTTCCGGCTTTTGCGTTGGGTTTCTAGAGTTGTGGAGTGTCTCTCTGTGCTTCTTGGAAGCATCCACCTTACCTCTAGGGTCGTGGACACTTGCAAGCTCTAGGGTTTTCTCATGGGGTTGATTCTCGGGACAGTGGCAACAAGTTTCTAAAAAAGAAATTTGAAGCTCCCATTCACCCCCCCCCCTCTGGTCGCTTTTTGGTAGTACTTTCGGTCCTTCATATATGCATCATGACAGGCTCGGTAAAGGAACCAACTGCAGCAGAGGAAAGCGAGGAGCAGCAGCCCTAGGAGCAGGAACAAGGAGCTGCCGGGGAAGAACATGAAGAAGAGCTCCCGGAGTGCCCGAATCATCTACCCAGCACTTTTGAGAAAGGCAAGCCCCGGAGCATTACTAACTACCCATGGTTTGCAATTAACTTTCTAATAATTATGCTTGTTGCATTAAGTATAGGAGTTGTTTGATACTGTTGATGCATTATATTCCTTACCTTGCTATCATCGATATATCATCCTTGTTACCTAATTAGAGATAGGTTCGAGTCTATGCTTAGTCTTGCTTAGACCGGTAGAAGTCGGGCGACTTTCATGTTACCCGCGAGTAATAGGTGGTTACTTGACCGGTAACAGGATATTGCCAGTAAGTGAGATAACTGAGTGTAGTGGAAAATGGAGATCGGTAGATTCCTGTAGCGTTGTGCTACAGTATTTCTAGCCGTGTTATATGGGAAATCAGTATCTTGTTAAGATGACCTTCTTGTCATGTTGAACGCATGTCCCACATTTAGCTGGAAGGATAACTCGTTCTGACCGCGAAGCCGCTCATTGTTCCAGGCCGATTTTTTGAACCCCACGCATCTACCAAAGCCACGAAGGCGGTATTGGGACGCAGGGGAGCGAAAAGTAAGACCCGGGTGATGGTAGTTAAGTCCAACTCCTTGGCAGTCGGGCTTGCCCCCGGGTATGTTGGTGGCAGTCAAATCCGCGGCTTCCTGGAATGGTGTTGTGGTTATCTGTAGCTCACTGATGGGTGAGTGTGGTTTGTGTGGGAAATAAAATCACTAGCTGGTTAGGAATCGATTATAATCGTCATCGCTCCTGGATAGTGAGCACTTGACTTGAACTCTGATCGACCTTGATACTGAAATTGTGGAACACGTGACAGCTATCATTATACTTTTGGCAATGGTTACTCGGTCTGTTTGTTACTTTATGGTGATGGTTAGATCACTACCATGATTGTTATAGTGCAGGAGCTAACCTAGTTAAACAGGTTAATTACTATTTAATTTGCAGCTAGTAAGCAGGAAAATGAGTTATTCTAATTACTTATGCTTTTATGCAAAAATATGGTCTCATACCAGCTCTACTATATACTAGCCTTGGATACTCCTTGGTGTCACTTTATTTTCGTTTAAGTCGGGTAAGTCTAGCTGAGTACCTTCTCGTACTCAGGGCTTTGTTTTTCTTGTTGTTGCAGATGGCCAGGTCTTTTATGGTTATTGTATCAACTGTCTCTGCCCAGCTCTGGGAGATAACTAGGTCAAGGGCAATGACCGGTTCTAGTCGTATCTTTTGCTTTGTCAAGGACGACTACTATGTGGCACTGTAACAAACTACGTGTGTGTGATTTCCGAACTATGTTTTAAGATGGAGCTTCCGCTACTTAATTTCGAACATGGTTTGTAATAACTATGTTGCTACTCCGAACAATTTATGTAATCTTCTGTCATGTGACAATCAATGCTGAATTATTAGGATCCTATGTTGTTGATGTTGGAAATGTTTGAAATCCTTCGAGGTTTCACGGACTACCGGGTTTATATGGGCTCAAGTGGTGCAAATTTACTGCATCGGTGGAGAATTTCGCACTTGTGCTCTTATAAATTGGTCGGTTCTGTTACAGCTGGCATCGGAGCATAATTCAGCGGGTACTGTTCACATGACTACGTTTTAAAAATAAAAAGAATCTATGTATAAAAAGTATTTTCCAAAATTCACAGAGTTGGTGTGAAAAGATACTTGCAGTGAAAACTAAGTGTGCCAGTGGTCATATCCTTTATGCCCATAGGATCTCAGGTGGCTTATTTAAGTACTAACTTGGGAAAGGGGTCTTGCATCATACTTTGATTTTCGTTTATTCTGTCGTCCATACGGCAAGGGTGAAATTGTATGGGTGCTATTCTTCGAAATAGTAATGTATGAATCAGTTTCCCTATACGTCAAGGTAAGGTGAGTTGCGAGAGCATGATCGAACAACCGTCGGTCTAGGGAAGAGTTAGTTGGTACTGGAACCTGTACACGTCAGCACACGGGTGCAAGTGAAGGTACTTGATAATGGGAGTAATACTGTTTGACGGGTGCATATACTGCTTACGTGTATACGGAGTGTACACCTAGGTGAGTATCTAGATTTAAAATTTCAGCAATGCATGATTTTCATACTGTGGGCAAGGCTGAAATGGATCTTATGCAGGTACACTAACCGTGTATCGTTAAAACGAAGTAGTTAACGTTTATATGAGTGACGTGGTATGCCACCGCTTAGTTCGTATGTAGTGGAAAGGACGTACGAAACGTTTCATACATATACATCATGGCATGCTTGCTTTTTTTCCTTTTGCATTACTTTCTCCCTAATCATTGGAATATCTCTCGAATTTGAAACCTATGCTTATGTTAAAATGATGAACTTGCTACAGATGGGACGTACCAAGGAGACCGCGCGTAAGTCGACAGGTAGCAGGGTTCCCGCATCAGTTAGCACCCAGGTCCGAGCGGTGCGAGGACAAGTTCCTGGATGTGTTTGGGACACCGACGTTGCTTTGGAGGGTTCTACGTTCTGCGGGGTACCCAGATGGTAGAGAGCCTCGCTATTTTTGGTCAAGGGAACCTTTGGGAGACACCACTTTGGTGTATGTGACGGCTGTGGTAAAGCCCAGGGAAGAAGGTTCTGTGTGGTCCGGTTGGATGTTTGAGAGCAAGGGAAGGGACCCTTGGGAAGGTGCGTAGTCAGCAGCGTTCCTTATCCTCGGGGACATCATGGAGCGGTTTCCAGAAGACCTTGGTCGGGCTCTTGCGGGAGTGTTTCCAAGAGCTGATCCATTCAGAGATGTTTGGGTGCAGACCAAGAAGGAAGCTATAGAGGGCAGCCCCAGTGAGCTTCAGGCATGTGATGGACCAGCGATGAGTGCTATGTATGCTGTAATGAAGGGATATGTGGTCATGCAGCACAGTTTGTGCAGTATGACTGAGTCTTGTCATCATGCTAGAATTGAGAAGAGACAAGCTCAGTGGGAGTTTGATGAAAAGATGGAGAACATGCAAGAGGAGTTGAATCAGATGACTATAGAGAAGGATCAGACAGTTCGGAGGAACGTGGTTGCAGCTCAGGAGATCATCAGGCTGCAGGAGCAGCTAGGGCGTACCAAACATGCTAACCAGAATGCAGAAACCAGATGGTGAAGCTTCTTCAGCAGCGGAATCAGGCGTGGGAAGAAGAGTTTGACTTGAGGGCTCGCATCGTGACCCTGGAGCAGCAGCTGGCGGCGACAGAAGCATACAACGACAACCTTCATGAAGAAGTGCATCGCCTCCACAACCAGCTTCATGCGTACCATCCTCCAGGTGCAGCCGAGATGGAGGTGGAGATGGGCATCGTCCTTGCTGACGGTGGGGCCGAAGATGGTGGAATGCTCTTCGCCAACCAAGCTGAAGAAGAAGATGAAGATGGTGGAGCCGACGACGCCGAGAGTCACGTGTCCGATGCTGAGAGCAACTAGAGTTTAGGTCTCGTTGTTTATCGTTGTGATCGTGATGTATCGAACAAGTTATGTGGGTTGTAAGCTCTCAGAACCTCGTTGCTACCATTGGAACCGTTTTAAGCATAAGACCTTCATTGTGTTTTATCCGTGCATATCCATGCGAGTTTTAAGCGCTCTTCATATAATCTGTTTGTGATGTTATTTATGTGGAACGACTTGTGAATGTGCCTTATTGTATGAACTATGTTCAAATACAGTACTGCGATCATTACGCATTTTGATCTGTATATATGGCATCACTCATGGATTATTGATTGGCTATGTAGATGGTGAATACTCGTCGTGGAGCCGGCAGTGCTAGCGGTGTTGGTGGTGATGGTCAGGGCGAGGAAGCCAATCCTCCTCCTCCTCCCCCATACACGGCAGAGCAGTTCTTTGCACAGTTTCTGGGAAGTCAGCGCAGCATGGAAGCTATGCAGCGGAATATGGAAGCAAATCTCAGGAACATCACTGAGAATACGCGTCGAGCTGCTGGTCAAGGTGGGCAAGACGTGCACCAATACAGGACATTTAAGGATTTCTTGGACACTAGACCTCCAGTCTTCAAGGAAGCAGCTGAACCCTTGGAAGCAGATGAATGGATCAACACCATCGATCAGAAGTCCAGGTTGCTCCCTCTGACGGGATCTTTAAAGGTAGAGTACCCAGCTCACTAGTTGCAGGGACCAGCTGGTATATGGTGGGCACACTATCGTACCACTTTTCCGGCAAATCAACCGATAGTTTCGGAGCAGTTCACAGCAGCTTTTCGGGGCCATTATATCCCTCCTAGTTTAATGGCTATGAAGGTAACAGAGTTTTTGAGTTTGACCCAGGGTACCAAGACCATGGTAGAATATCTGCATGCTTTCAACAATCTTGCTCGTTATGCGCCTGAGTATGTCAACACAGAGGCTACTATTGGGGCTCAAACCCCTCTTCATACACAATTTCGGAACGTTTTTTAGATCCAAGCCATCGAGGGGCTACTGTTGGGGGAAGGAACCCTCAGCAGTGACGTCACACTGGCTGACACGGGAAATGACCCTCGCGCGCCCTACGTACCTCCGCAAGAGCCCTCACCACTTGTCAAGTCCCTTGGGTTATTTTTCTAACCTTCAGTTGTTAGCGCAACCTTCGGGATATTTCCAGTTCCTTACAGGTAAGAGGCGTGAAGAACATGATGCGAGACCCTCGCGCGTTCTGCACACCTTCGGAAGAAACGTCAAGCTCAGTGGACGACAAGCGAACGCGGGCCTCGCGACTGAAGAGATGGTCCCATAAGCCGAAGGTCAACCCTCGGGTTGCTGCGAAGGGGAGCAGGAGCCAGGTGGCGGCGGACGCGCGGAAGGTGAGCTAGGGTTTTTTGCACCCCCTGTTTTTGTACAATTCTGCCCTTCCGCTGTACAGCGCTAAGGAATCTTTCTTGTACCCTTTTGTAATTTGGTCAGTATCCCTTGGCATTCCTTATAAATACCAAGGGATGAACAGTGCACACGGACACGTTTTTGGGAATAGAGCTACAACACCACTATTCCTGTTTCCCTGTACCCTCGCATTTGGTTTTGACGATCGGCCACCTTCGCCGCTCCCCTGCACGTGTGCGGGGGTAAGGCAAGTGTGCTTCCAACAGTTTGGCGCTGTCCGTGAAGAACTGGAGTTCGTAATGGCCAGAAATAGAAGAGCATCCTCAACCAGAGACCATCGCACAATCAGAGAGGCCACAACGACGGTTCAACCTGTGGAAGAAAATGTGGAACCCTTGGGAGAAGAAGAAGTTACTCCAGGGACAGAGGTCTCGGGCCCTCACACTTGGCTAGTATCACAGCCACACCCGCACACCTCCGGAGAAGGTGGAAGAGGAGATGAAGAGGAGTTGGGCCTCGAGGCCTTGGACAGACTTCAAGCTAAATTGCAGGAAAAGAAAAGGCGCCTAGACCAGCTTGAAAGGCACAACCGGCTGCGCGCCATCAGGCAAAAGGCAGATGAAGCAAGGGAACAGCTTCACCGAATGGAGGAGTCTCTCGCGGCAGCTGAGGCCGAAGCCGAAGGAAGGAATGATAGGGAAATGTCGCCACTCCAAGAGGGGAATGAGAAGCAGGGTCAGGGCAACGCCCGTCAGCCACCACCACCCCCACCACCACCAAATTTTCGCCAACTTTACCCAGAAGAGCGAGAGCCAAACCTTCGCATTCAACGAAGGGCCCAACAACACCAGATGCCCTACGACCTGAGATCACCACTCTCCCAGGTACTGCAAACCCAACCTTGGCCACCGTGCTACAATCCCCAAAATTTACCTCGTTATGATCGACTCTCCAACCATCGTCCGTTCATAATGAGCTACGAAGCGGCAGTTGCAGCGGCAGGGGGAGATGAATCAACAATGGCAAAATCATGTGTAATCATCCTTCGTGACATCGCTCAGACATGGTACAGCAACCTGCGCCCCAAAACCGTGGATTCCTAGGCTAACCACAGAGACAGGCTCTGCACAAACTTTAAGGGTATTACAGCAGCCCCATCAAACCCTATCGACCTGTTCAACTGCAAACAAGAAGAGCGCGAGCCATTACAAGATTACTGGTGAAGGTTCATCCAAATCAGAGCAAGAACTCCGGGGATGTCCGACGAGGCCGTGATCCTCGCAGCAGTCGGCGGTCTGCGTCCAGGCCCATGCTCTTCGAAGTTTGCCAGAAAGCCGGCAAATACAATAGAGGAGCTTCATGAGACAATGGAAAGATACTGTAGAGTGAACATGGACTTCAGGTCAAAGTCAGACGCTCGAAGGGCACAGCAGAAACCGCAACCGAGGCCACAAGCAAGAGAGAACAACCCTCGTCAAGACCCAGGTAACATCGGCGCTATCAACAAGGCAGGTCCATTCGAAGACCACAATAGGGCCACTCAGCCTTCGGACAACCAAAATTGCGGATACATGGGTGTATGCCGAGTCTCTGTGTGATGAGTGATTGTCAATGGAGATGATGCGCATGTTCTTTGGCTTGTGTTGTGCAGGTGTCGAGCACGGAGACAGTGATCGATGGCGGGTGAAGGTCAAGTTGCGACGTGCCGTGCCGACGGACCGGGCGCGATGAAGGATGGGCGTGCCGTGCGGCGGACGTGCCATGCCGATGTATCGGACGGTGAAGGGCGGACGTGGACTTGGACTGATGGACTGGAGGCCGGAGGATCAGCTGTGGTGGCTGGCAGCCTGCGACAGCGACAGGCGGAGAAGTGCGATCATGTCGGTGGAAGGGGTGCACAGGCGGTGCATCCCCTCTACGACGCCGGTTTGTTGGTAGAGCCCGGGAAAAACCAACGGTGGACGGTTTCCAGGTTTGGGCCTCAAAACCTGGGTGCTGGGTTTCCAGGTTGAGCCACAAAACCTGGGCGCGACGGTTTCCAGGTTGAGCCTCAAAACCTGGGCGTGGGCCGGTTTCCGAGTTTGGGCCTCAAAACTCGGGCGCGGACGGTTTCCGAGTTTGGCCACAAAACTCGGGCTGGAGGCTGGTTTCCCGGTTTGGGCCTCAAAACCGGGGGCTGATGGAAAAGGCTGGTTTCCCGGTTTGGGCCGCAAAACCGGGGGTGCAGAGTGGTGGCGGCACGTGGCGGCGATCTGAAGGTTGCGTGGAGGCGACGCGGAAGACCGTGCGGGCGTGGCCGTCGGATCTACCTACCACCAGCGGGTGGACTAGAATAGCCTTAGGGTTAGGCTGGTCCGCTCTGTAATTAGAGTAGAGAGGGGTAGAGTAGGAAATAGACTTAGGCTAGGTTAGTATAAGTAGTCTAGGGGAGACACCCTCCTCCCTATCTCAAAACTCAGTTAGCGCAGTCATTTGCTTCCTAGCACCTAGGGTTTCCACTCTCCCATCCCCTGCTCTAGCTAGTTGAGATCCGCAGAGAGACTCCACTCTGTGTACTGTTGACTTGAGGAAGTGAGGCCGTATCCTCACTTTGGAGCACAGATCGATGGCTTGATTTGCGTCCTTAATTCGAGTTCGTGGCTGTGATTCGCGTTTTCTTTGTGTTCTTCGCGGAATCCTTTTTCTCCACGATTTTCCCGTCGCTTGATCTCTTTGCTCGGTTCATCTTTTGCAAAACCGTTTGAACCAAGTTGTTCTAGATCGTGAGGCTCTCCTTTCCACCGAAGGAATTAAACTCTAACCTCACGGTCTAGGAGATCGATCGATTTTCGTTTTGGATTGCGTTCTTGCCTCCATGCCCCGAAATTTCTTGATTCACCGATTTGGAGTTAGGTTCGAGCCATGATCTCTTAGAGATAGCTCACTAACATCCTTGTGACCCCTCAGATCGAATCCTAGGCCTAGAGCTTTTGATTTAGAGGAGATCGGGTTGAATCATCAAAGAACTGCGCTGTTTTCGGGAGCATCGGACGCTATCACGGGAGCATCGGACGCTAGGGTCCCTAGCATCGGACGCTCCGGTGACGCGTGTCACGTTTTCGGCGTTTTAGCTTGCATCGGACGCCAGGCATCGGACGCGTCCGTTGTCCATCGGACGCGCCGGAGCCTTTGCATCGGACGCTGGGTGATTACTGTTCACAGCGTCCGATGGTGGAACAGTAAGGTTCCAGAACCACCCAGTCTGCATCGGACGCTTCCGGTGGTCTGGCATCGGACGCAGGCCAGCGTCCGATGCGACTGGTTTCGCACGGTTTCGTCCGCGGTTCGCTCGTTCGTTGTCGGAATTGATTTCCGTCTTTTGCGTTGGCTTTCTAGAGTTGTCTAGTGTCTCGCTGTGCTTCTAGGAAGCATCCACCCTACATATAGGGTCGTGGACATTAGCAAGCTCTAGGGTTCGCTCTTGGGGTCGATTTTGGGATAGTGGCATCTAGTTTCCGTAAGGAAATTTTGAAGCTCCCATTCACCCCCCCCTCTGGTCGCTTTCGGTTAGCTTCTCGGTCCTTCAATTGGTATCGGAGCGGGTTAAGGATCTTTCACCTTAGCCGGTTCCAGATCCACCGAAGGCGACATGGATCGCGGCGTGGGCAAACCGCCGTTTTTCGATGGGACGAACTATGCGTATTGGAAGATACGTATGTCGGCCTATTTACAGAGCTTGGGCGCTTCGATCTGGGATATTTGCAACTCCCCTGATTACGTGGTCTTGGCTGCTCGTGTGACTCAACAGCAGGTCGATGAGCACGATGCCAATAGCCGAGCCCGTAATGCTCTTTTCTCTTGTTTGAGCATGGGTGAGTTTGATCGTGTTTCTCACCTCGCTACGGCTCGGGAGATCTGGGACACTCTCATGCGTTTTCATGAGGGCACCTCTCAAGTCAAAACCCGACTCTACGAGTCGTTCAAGCGAGAGTATGAGAACTTTAGACATCAACCTGGCGAGAGCATAGAAAGTTTATTCGCTCGCTTTCAGGTGATTGTCAACAGGATGAGGGCTAACAGAGAGCAGTTGCCATTTGACGATCATGAGCGTGCTTTGAAGCTTTTGCACACTCTTGACCGTTCGGTGTGGGACTCCAAGGTTCAGGCAATCATCGAATCGCCGAACTATGAGACCCTCACCTGCGACGAGCTCTTCAGTAAGCTCAAGTCCAGTGAGATTGATGCTATGGCGAGGGCTTCTTTTGAAAATCCTTCTCGCCCGCCCATGGCTTTGGTTTCCGGCTCTTCCTCTAACCCCTCAGCTGGCTTTGCGCTTTCTTCTCTCTTCTCTGTGACAGAGGACCAGCTGGAGTCTTTGGGAGACGACGAGTTGGCTTTGCTTGCCAACCGGTTCTCGCGGTTCCACAACAACCGCATGAACCGTCGTCGCGGAGGAGGACGCACCGGATGCTACGAGTGCGGCGACCCCGACCACTTCATCGCCGACTGCCCCAAGAAGAAGAACAAGCATCTTGGGAAGGGTGATCACGGCCACAGGCGCGACTCCAAGTACAAGGAGAAGCACGTTCCCCCAAGGCACAAGAAGCGGGGCGGCTTCAACAAAGAGTACATCAAGAAGAAGTACTTGGAGAAGCAGCAGGCTGAGCAGCGAGCGTTCTTCGCCACGCTCAGCGATGTCGACGGCTCGGATGACGACTCCGCTCGATCGAGTGATGACGAGTCCGAGAAGAAGAAGCTGGAGGACACGTTCAACGGCTTGTGCTTCTTCGCCGGCGACGAAGGCCTGTGTACCATGGCGCTCGGAGATGAGGTCGACGGCGAGCCGGAGCGTACCCCTCGGAACGACGACGACGACGACACCTCCCAGGTATCTCTCACCTACGACGAGCTTTCCTCCGAGGTTGAGAAGTTGACTGCTGCCCTCCTTAGTCAAGACAAGTTGCTTAGGCGTGCCGCTAGAGAGCGCAAGGAGTTTAGGCAGAAGTGGGAGGACACGGTGAAGGAGCTTGAGTTCGCTCGGTCCACCGTGGTTGTGTCGGAGGAGTTGGAGTGCGAGAGTTGCGCCGCGCACATGACGGATCTTCTCACTCTGAGGAGTAAGTATGCTGCGCTGGTAGATGAGGTGGATGAGCTCCGAGCTAGACCGCAGCTGTTGGGTGCGTGCAAGACTTGTCCTGTCTTGCAATCCGAGTTGGCAGAGAAGAATGCCAAGCTTGAGTCTTTTGAGAAGGCCGGCTCGGATAGCACTTGTGTCAAGAGATGTGCTTTGTGTGAGGGCCTGGAGCAGGAGATGGCCAATGTGAGGCATGACAAGGTGCGTACCGAGGAGGAAAACACATACCTTCGGACCGTCTTGTCATGGGTGTCTTGTGGTGAGCCTCAGCTCGGGATGATGATCTCCCAATTCAAGCGAGCTGCTGGGGCTCCTGGTGTAGGTCTTGGCCAGAGTGTTGATCTTTCAGCTTTTGGTAAGATTGGAGAGTCTAGTGGTCTGAACCCCTGTGAGAAGCCCAACTCCACCACTACTCCCAAACTAACCAAGCTTCCACCCAAAGAGCCTGCCAAGCCTGTCACCAAGGATGGAGTTGTAGTTGAACCCCCCAAGGCTCCACCCAAGAATCCACAATGGCAACCCAAGCCCAATCACCTAAAGAACAAGCTTGACACAATGCCACCCATCCGAGAGGAGTTGCCACAGAAGGGTAAGGGCAAGGTGAACCATACCCACATCCCTGCAAACCAACAACCCCCTTTGCGCGCGGTGAGGTTTCAGTGTGACTTTTGTGGGCGGGATGGTCACCTGAGTGAGTTCTGCTTTAGGCGCAGGAGAGAGGCGCGCCGAGCTAGGGAGATGCAGAACCCGGACATGTTTCACCCAGCTCGTGGTGGACATGCTCCGAAGCCTCAGGGGAGAGCTGCTAGGTCTGGAGGGAAGCATACCCAGCCTAGGCAGCAGGAGAGAGCCCCTAGGAGGGAGACTAGGCCTAGAGGTAGAGCACCTCAGTTTGTGAGGCCTAGGCAGGAGAGAGCTCCGAGGAGAGACGCTAGAGTTGAGCAGCAGGCTCCTAGGCGTAGACCTCGTAGAGAGCGTGCCCGACGAGGTCCTGTTTTTGCAGGTAACGGACCCCGTGGCGGAGGCTTTGTTGAGCGCCTTGTCCCACCGCAGGTAGAGTTTCGCGGTGAGCGCTTCTTCCCCAGCGGACCACGTTTTCCTGTGCGTGGTGATCGCTATCCCCCTAGACAGGATGGTTTTTACACTGACCGTTCTTTTGAGCAGCCGGCCCAACACTGGTTTCCTTCTTATCTTACTAACCCCAGTGTTGGACCGTATGTTCACCCTATGTCTTTTTATTGATGTAGGAGGAGCGGTTGGAGGACATTTGGCTTGTGGATTCCGGTTGCTCGAGGCACATGACCGGAAATGCCAAATGGTTCTCCAGCCATAGTCCGGTCGCCGGAAAAGAGTACATAACCTTCGGCGACAAAGGTAAGGGCAAGGTATTGTCCGTTGGTGCAGTGCGGGTTAATGAGCACTTTGTGTTGCGCGAGGTTGCTCTTGTTTCTAACCTGCATTTCAACTTGCTTTCTGTTTCGCAACTTTTTCGTGAAGGCTATGAGGTTCGTTTCAAACCGAACCTTAGCCGGATCTTAGATCCTCAGGGTGATCTTGTATGTCTGATTTCACCCTTTGGGAATGTCTTTCGCGCGAATTTCTCAAAGTCGTTTGGATCTTCTCGCTGTCTTTTGGCTAGTCCTTCTTCTTCTGATCTTTGGAAGTGGCATAGGAGGCTCGGTCACCTGAGTTTTGACTTGCTTGCAAGACTTAGCTCACTTGGCTTAATCCGAGGATTGCCCAAGCTTTCGTTGGAGAAGGATCTAGTTTGCCATGCTTGCCGGCATGGAAAGATGGTTGCTGCTCCCCACCATCCTTTGACCAAGGTTATGACCTCGCACCCCGGAGAGCTTTTGCATATGGACCTTGTTGGTCCGGCTCGGGTGAGCTCGGTTGGTGGGAAGTGGTATGTGCTTGTTATTGTTGACGACTTTTCGAGGTATTCGTGGGTCTTCTTTTTAGTTGAGAAGTCCGAGACATTCTCCTTCGCTCGCGATCTGATTTTGCGTCTTCAGAACGAGTTCCCTTTGAACTCGATGCGAGCGATTAGAAGTGATAATGGTTCCGAGTTTAAAAATTCGGATTTTGAGAAGTTTTGTAAATGCCTTGGTTTGGAGCATCAGTTTTCTTCTCCCTATACACCACCCCAAAATGGTGTTGTAGAGAGGAAGAATCGGACCCTTGTTGAGATGGCCAGGACGATGCTTGATGAGCATAGGACTCCTAGGCGCTATTGGGCCGAAGCTATGAACACTGCATGCTATATTTCGAATCGCATTTTTCTGAGAGTGTTTTTGAAGAAGACCTCTTATGAGTTGCATTTTGGTCGCCAGCCCAAGGTGAGTTATTTTAGAGTCTTTGGTTGCCACTGTTTTATATTGAAAAAAGGCAACCTAGACAAGTTTGAGTCTCGTTCTTCTGACGGTGTGTTTTTGGGTTATGGCACTCACACTCGAGCTTATCGTGTACTTAACCTTGACACTAACCGAGTCATGGAGACATCAGATGTCACCTTCGACGAGACTCTTGTTTCTCCTTCTCGTTTTGAGCGTGCAGGTGATCACGAGGTTGGAGAGCCTCTTTTCGATGACGAGGAAGAGGGTGCTGAAGGTATAGATGATCCAGCACCCCCTCCGCCTGCCGCGCCGCCGGGAGCGGCTTCGACGACGACCCGTGGCCCCGAGACGTCTTCTTCCTGGGGGCCGTGGGATCCACCTCGCGCGGTACCTTTTGTACCCGGGGTGGAACCAGCTACTGTTGAGGGGGAGGTTACTTCTTCCCGGGAGGCGCCACGACACATCCAGCGCCAGCACCCCCCTGAACAGATGATCGGAGACATCGACGAGCGAGTTACTCGCTCCAGGTCACAGCACATCTCGCACTTTGCTCATTCTGCTTTTGTTGCGTCTTTTGAGCCCCGAGATGTTGGACACGCATTGACGGATCCGGATTGGGTCAATGCCATGCATGAGGAGCTAGAGAACTTTGAGCGAAATCGGGTTTGGGTTCTAGTGCCACCACCTCCTGACTGTAAACCTATTGGGACAAAATGGGTATTTAAAAACAAGCAAGGAGAGGAGGGCCACATTGTGAGAAACAAGGCCCGGCTTGTAGCGAAGGGTTATAGTCAGAAGGAGGGGATAGATTATGAGGAGACCTTCGCTCCTGTAGCTCGTTTGGAGGCTATTAGGATACTCTTGGCTTATGCTGCGTCCATGTGTTTCAAACTTTTTCAAATGGATGTCAAGAGTGCCTTCTTAAACGGCTATATTGAGGAGGAGGTCTATGTCCAGCAACCCCCCGGTTTTGAAAATCCCAAGTTTCCAAACCATGTCTTTAAACTCCACAAAGCTTTGTATGGTTTGAAACAAGCCCCTAGAGCCTGGTATGAGAGATTAAAAACCTTTTTGCTAGCTAAGGGTTTTAAAATGGGATGTGTAGATAAAACGCTCTTTCTCCTCAAGCAAGGCAAAGATACTCTCTTGGTCCAAATTTACGTGGATGATATCATTTTCGGTGGTTCTTCTCACGCTTTGGTTGCCAAGTTTGCAGATACTATGAGCAGGGAGTTCGAGATGAGCATGATGGGCGAGCTGACTTTCTTTCTCGGGTTGCAAATTAAGCAATCCCGAGAGGGGACGTTTGTGCACCAGGGCAAGTACACAAGGGACTTGCTGAAGCGGTTCGACATGGGTGAGGCCAAGCCTCTTCCAACGCCCATGTCGACGACGACTGCCCTGGATGCTGACACGGATGGAGAAGCAGTGGACCAGAAGGAGTACCGCAGCATGATTGGATCGCTGCTCTACCTGACGGCGACACGGCCGGACATTCAGTTCGCCGTGTGCTTGTGCGCGCGCTTTCAGGCTTCGCCACGCACTTCTCACCGTCAGGCGGTGAAGCGCATCTTCAGGTACCTTCGTTTCACGCCTGAGCTCGGGATTTGGTATTCTGCTTCTTCCACCCTCTCGCTTTGTGGTTTTTCTGATGCTGATTTTGCTGGTTGTCGCATTGAGCGCAAGTCCACTTCTGGGACTTGCCAGTTTATTGGATCTTCTGTGGTGTCGTGGTCTTCTCGCAAGCAGTCTAGTGTCGCTCAGTCTACCACGGAGGCTGAATATGTTGCTGCGGCTAGCTGCTGTTCCCAGTTACTCTGGATGATGGCCACTTTGCATGATTTTGGTTTGAGCTTTACTCGAGTTCCTTTGCTTTGTGACAGCACGAGTGCCATTAGCGTTGCTAAGAACCCTGTGCTTCACTCGAAAACCAAACACATTGATGTGCGCTTTCATTTCTTGCGAGACCACCAGGAGAAGGGTGATATCGACCTTCGCCATGTCGATACTCATCACCAATTGGCTGATATTTTCACCAAGCCTTTAGACGAATCAACCTTTAATAGGTTGAGGGGTGAGCTTGGTGTGTGTTTCCCCTTTTAGATGGGGGAAGCATTTTGAGATGTACAGACTGACTCTTTTATTTTGAGGCTCTTTTCTTTTGAGTTTCTTGAGTCTCTCCTTTTGGTATCTTCTTTCCTTCAGTTTTGTGTCGGGCATACGCATTTACATTCTGAGCTTCATGTCTATATTCACTAGAATGTAATTATGCTCTTGTTAGTATTGCTCCGATACTTATGATGATGCTTGTAGCTTATGCTCTTTCTGATCACTGTTACATGTTATGAGCGAGCTATTTTTTTTGGAATGGTGAATTATGCCTAATGTATATAAATCTGAAAATGTTCACCATTGAGATATGCAACTAGCATGTGTAGGGTGT
The DNA here is from genome assembly GCA_009763385.1 of Coix lacryma-jobi var. lacryma-jobi. Lineage (NCBI taxonomy): Eukaryota > Viridiplantae > Streptophyta > Magnoliopsida > Poales > Poaceae > Coix > Coix lacryma-jobi. The sequence continues at coordinate 104,887,212 of CM019829.1, forward strand.
GTTGAGTCCATTCCTGCTTTTCATATATGCTAGGTTGCTATGTCTCTAGTTCTGAGTCATTCACTTGATTGGTTGTTCATAACTTGCTTAAAATCTGAACCAAGTATTGTTGAATTGAAAAGATCGAGATGGGATTGCTTGTCAACACCTCATGGTATTGAGACTGTTTCTCATTGCACTTTGAGTTAAACTTGAGCCATGTAGTGTATGACCGAAACCGTTGCTTTAAGCTTCTGATTGCTTCGGCATAGGCTTCGCACGGTTGAAAAGTTAGGCGATGACAAGCTTTCAACCTCTCGCAATCACATGCTAAAAATGAACTTGTGAATTCTTTTACCGCTGCAACTCCGATATGAATTTGAAATCACAAGTATATGCTTCATTCCTATGCATGATGATTGAACTTTGCTAGGGGTAGTTCACCTTGTATATATGCTTAGCACTTGTTTGGATTCCTTCTATACATGTCTAGTGCTATGTTGATGGTGACTATCCTTTTGGCTTAAAACTGCTCACATGCTCATATGCTTCATATTTCGTATAAATGATCAGTTTGAGCCTTTGCTATTTGAGTGCTTAATTGAGATGTTGGAGCTATACTGATTAGAGCATCTTTGCACTCTTTTTTGACTATATACTTGAAGCTCCTAACTTGCATTTTGACTTCATATGCATTGTGAAAGGAGATCTTGTGTTCAGAGGGAGTTTATGTGAAGAGAGTTGCTTCTCCGATACCTTTTGGCCTTGATAAGTGCATTTTCAACTAGGGGGAGAAATTTACGCAAATCATATGCCCTGAAAATCTTTTGTCCTAGTTGCTTGCATTTGTCGAGGGGGAGTTTGCTAGTTGTGTTGAGCCGTTGCCTCTGTCTTGAGGGACTAGCAAACGTTCCTAGCTTCTCATGAGCTTTCATAAGCTTTCTCATTTGGCTTTCAATTGGTATCGTCTGGTGTGCTTTCCCATTTGGTTTGGGTTGATTTTCAATTGGTTCGGAGTGATTTTCTTGCTAGTTGTGTTGAGCCTCTGTGCCTCTATCTTGAGGGACTAGCATTTTGCCTCTGTTGTCCTCCGATCTTCAATTGCTATCTGCTAGCGGTGTTGAGCCTGTTCTACCTCTTCTTGAGGGCTAGCCTTGCTTTGCTTGGTTGCGTCAAGCCGTTGCCCATGTCTTTGGGGACCAAGTTTTTGCTTCATCCACTTGACCTTCTTCGGCTTTTGTTAAGGCTTCTGGGTCATTTGGTTGGGTTTTCTCTTCCCACTCCTTCCTACCTCCTTCTTCTTATTCATGATTTGTTGTGGAGTTGACAATGCACTCATCAAGGGGGAGATTGCGGATACATGGGTGTATGCCGAGTCTCTGTGTGATGAGTGATTGTCAATGGAGATGATGCGCATGTTCTTTGGCTTGTGTTGTGCAGGTGTCGAGCACGGAGACAGTGATCGATGGCGGGTGAAGGTCAAGTTGCGACGTGCCGTGCCGACGGACCGGGCGCGATGAAGGATGGGCGTGCCGTGCGGCGGACGTGCCATGCCGATGTATCGGACGGTGAAGGGCGGACGTGGACTTGGACTGATGGACTGGAGGCCGGAGGATCAGCTGTGGTGGCTGGCAGCCTGCGACAGCGACAGGCGGAGAAGTGCGATCATGTCGGTGGAAGGGGTGCACAGGCGGTGCATCCCCTCTACGACGCCGGTTTGTTGGTAGAGCCCGGGAAAAACCAACGGTGGACGGTTTCCAGGTTTGGGCCTCAAAACCTGGGTGCTGGGTTTCCAGGTTGAGCCACAAAACCTGGGCGCGACGGTTTCCAGGTTGAGCCTCAAAACCTGGGCGTGGGCCGGTTTCCGAGTTTGGGCCTCAAAACTCGGGCGCGGACGGTTTCCGAGTTTGGCCACAAAACTCGGGCTGGAGGCTGGTTTCCCGGTTTGGGCCTCAAAACCGGGGGCTGATGGAAAAGGCTGGTTTCCCGGTTTGGGCCGCAAAACCGGGGGTGCAGAGTGGTGGCGGCACGTGGCGGCGATCTGAAGGTTGCGTGGAGGCGACGCGGAAGACCGTGCGGGCGTGGCCGTCGGATCTACCTACCACCAGCGGGTGGACTAGAATAGCCTTAGGGTTAGGCTGGTCCGCTCTGTAATTAGAGTAGAGAGGGGTAGAGTAGGAAATAGACTTAGGCTAGGTTAGTATAAGTAGTCTAGGGGAGACACCCTCCTCCCTATCTCAAAACTCAGTTAGCGCAGTCATTTGCTTCCTAGCACCTAGGGTTTCCACTCTCCCATCCCCTGCTCTAGCTAGTTGAGATCCGCAGAGAGACTCCACTCTGTGTACTGTTGACTTGAGGAAGTGAGGCCGTATCCTCACTTTGGAGCACAGATCGATGGCTTGATTTGCGTCCTTAATTCGAGTTCGTGGCTGTGATTCGCGTTTTCTTTGTGTTCTTCGCGGAATCCTTTTTCTCCACGATTTTCCCGTCGCTTGATCTCTTTGCTCGGTTCATCTTTTGCAAAACCGTTTGAACCAAGTTGTTCTAGATCGTGAGGCTCTCCTTTCCACCGAAGGAATTAAACTCTAACCTCACGGTCTAGGAGATCGATCGATTTTCGTTTTGGATTGCGTTCTTGCCTCCATGCCCCGAAATTTCTTGATTCACCGATTTGGAGTTAGGTTCGAGCCATGATCTCTTAGAGATAGCTCACTAACATCCTTGTGACCCCTCAGATCGAATCCTAGGCCTAGAGCTTTTGATTTAGAGGAGATCGGGTTGAATCATCAAAGAACTGCGCTGTTTTCGGGAGCATCGGACGCTATCACGGGAGCATCGGACGCTAGGGTCCCTAGCATCGGACGCTCCGGTGACGCGTGTCACGTTTTCGGCGTTTTAGCTTGCATCGGACGCCAGGCATCGGACGCGTCCGTTGTCCATCGGACGCGCCGGAGCCTTTGCATCGGACGCTGGGTGATTACTGTTCACAGCGTCCGATGGTGGAACAGTAAGGTTCCAGAACCACCCAGTCTGCATCGGACGCTTCCGGTGGTCTGGCATCGGACGCAGGCCAGCGTCCGATGCGACTGGTTTCGCACGGTTTCGTCCGCGGTTCGCTCGTTCGTTGTCGGAATTGATTTCCGTCTTTTGCGTTGGCTTTCTAGAGTTGTCTAGTGTCTCGCTGTGCTTCTAGGAAGCATCCACCCTACATATAGGGTCGTGGACATTAGCAAGCTCTAGGGTTCGCTCTTGGGGTCGATTTTGGGATAGTGGCATCTAGTTTCCGTAAGGAAATTTTGAAGCTCCCATTCACCCCCCCCTCTGGTCGCTTTCGGTTAGCTTCTCGGTCCTTCAAAAATCCACAAGGATTCCCACCCCCGCCTGATCAAAGATACCAACAGAGGGATCCGGCCAAAATGTACTGCCATTTTTGTGGTCTAGGAAAGGGGCACACAACCAAACAATGCGAGTGCTTCGCCAAGGGAAAGGAGTACCAGGAGTCCAAAGGAGCCACTTCGGCCGAAAACAGAACCATCAATCATACCAGAAAGCCAAGCTTCAACCCAACCCATCCTCCATACCAGTACACCCCTATAAACTATGGCCTACCTTCGCACCAACCTTTCTACGCACATCACCCCCACTACAATCATACCCCATATCAGCCACCCACCATTCCTCAACGCCAAAACACACCATACACAGTTTCATTCCCAGCAACCCCGCAAACCCAAACCAACCAACAAGCAAGCAATGCCTTACCACCACCGCCCCCAATACCAGCTCTGTCAGGTCCCCAGCCTGTCAAAGCCGAATTCCAAACCCAAACAACCATCAACAACCCAACATCAACCTTCGGCGTAATCCTTGCCATCACGGGGGGCTCCAATGAAGATCATGGCAACAAAAGGCAAAGGAAAGAACATGCCAGAAGATTGCACCATGTAGCTATCGAGGGTCCACACAAATTTGGGCAATGGTCCCATATTCCAATAACCTTCGATTCTGGCGACATGAAGTTAAGAGATTACCCTCACACAGACACCATGGTAATCGAAACCAATCTTGCAGGATGGACAGTCACCAAAATTCTGGTAGACACAGGAAGCTCCACGGACATCTTGTTCGCCTCAACCTTCGACCGCATGAAGCTGGACAGAAACCTCCTGCAACCTGCTGACAATCCTCTATACGGTTTCGGTGGTCAGCATGTCAGAGCAATTGGGAAAATTTCCTTGCCCGTAACCTTCGGAGACCAAATAAACTGCAGAACAGAACATATAACCTTCGATGTGGTTGACATGTTTTATCCTTACAATGCAATATTTGGCCGAGGGATTACCAATGTCTTCAATGCGGTCATCCACCCTGCGTACCTTTGCATGAAGCTTCCTGCTCCGAAGGGGGTCGTTGCAGTATACGGAGATCAAGACGTCACAAGAGCCGCTGAGGGAACAGTAGCACCTGGGCAACGCAATGTCCACAATCTAACAAAGCCTCAAGCAATAAACCTCGACAGCGAAGGTGAAGCACATTATGACCAAACAAGGGCATCACCCAAAGAAGAAACCAAACAAGTTCAACTCTTCGAGGGTAACCCTGAAAGAAAAGTAATCATCTCAGCCGACTTAGACCCCCAATCAGAAAACAACCTCGTTCCTTTCCTCAAAGAAAACTCTGACGCCTTCGCTTCGTCTGCGGAGGATCTCAAGGGAGTTAATAGATCCTTGATTGAACACAGCCTCAACATTAAGCAAGGATATCGTCCAGTTAAACAAAAGCTCCGCAAGATGTCAGAAGAAAGAAAAGAGGCAGCGAGGGCAGAAGTAAAAAGACTCTTGGACGCAGGGGTCATCCGCCCCGTCAAATATGCATCATGGCTCTCCAACGTGATCCTAGTCCAGAAAAAGAACAAAAAATGGAGAATGTGTGTGGATTTCACTTGCTTAAACAAGGCCTGCTCGAAGGATGATTTCCCCTACCAAACATAAGCACCTTGGTGGACAGAGCAGCCGGATGCCAGACACTTTCTCTCTTTGACTGTTTCTCGGAGTACCATCAAATCTGGATGAATGAGGACGACGAAGAAAAAACAAGCTTTATCACCCCCTCGGGCACCTTTTGCTTTCGAAAAATGGCAGAAGGTTTAAGAAACGCAGGGTCTACCTTCGCTCGCATGACGTCCGAGGTGTTCCAAGATGAACAAGCCATCTCCGACTATGTCGACGACTTGATCGTTCAAAGCCAACAACGAGAAAATCACATATCGGATCTGGCAAGAGTATTCAACAACCTTCGGTCTACCGGTTGAAACTGAACCCCGAAAAATGTGTCTTCGGGGTCTGCGAAGGAAACTGCTAGGTTGTATCGTCTCAGCAATGGGAATCGAAGCCAACCCTAAAAAAATTGATGCCATCATCAACATGGAATCACCGACAAACAAAAAAACAGCTCAGCGGTTGTCAGGGCGCTTAGCAGCACTCAGCAGGTTCATCTCCAGATCAGCTGAGCGAGGGTTACATTTCTTTGAAACTTTGAGAAGCTCCGCTCCGTTCAACTGGGGACCTCGACAAATGAAAGCTTTCGAGGATTTAAAAAAGTATCTAACCAACTTGACCATCTTGACAAGCCCTAGCAAAGGCGACTTGCTACTACTATACGTGGCAGCGTCGCCTCACGTAGCCAGCACAGTACTAATCAAAGAGCTGCACGAAAACAGCAAAACCAGGCAGGCCCCAATCTACTATGTGTCCGAAACCCTCGAGGGCCCCAAGCGAAACTACTCAGAGCTCTAGAAGATAGTGTACGCTGTGGTCATGGCATCAAGAAAGCTAAAACACTATTTCCAGGCACATGATATCCAAGTACCCTCAGCATAACCCCTCGAAAACATTTTCAAGAACAATGAGGCAGTCGGCAGAATAGCAAAGTGGGCAGTCGAATTGAACAGCTACACCATAACCTTCGTGGGCAGAATAGCAATAAAATCACAAGCCCTAGCAGATTTCATAGCCGAATGGACTCCAGACCCACTGTTGACACTGGTTATCTATCAAAATTAAAGGATAAATAAATATGAAAAGGGCATGAATTCAATCACCAACAAAGGTTTAGGGTTTTAATTGACAATATTCCACGAGTTTTGGTGAATTGTGATTCTGCAGGGACTAAACCAGGAAACCAGCACTGATTGCTTCCCCTAGAAGGAAACCGACGGGAGATAACGCAACCGCCATGTCAGGAAGTTTCTAGAAGACTCCAGAGGACACCAGAAGACACCAGGAGGTCGGGCACCGCGGGACCCTGCCAGGTGGGACCAACCGGTCCCACCATGAGACCGACCGGTCTCCCCTCGGGCCCGCTGGCTTCCGTCTTCTGCAAGCTTCCTCCACCGAACCCTAGGACCCATCTCCACCGTCCCTGAAGATCTAACGGCCGCGGTTGATCCCTCGGGGCTATATAAGCAGCCCCCGACCCCCCTCTCCAGGCATCTCCATCTTCATTATTCATCTCCACATCAGAAACTAGGGTTTCAATTAGAAGTAGAGGTCCCTCTAGATGAATCTCTTCTAGTTCATCTAGTTCATCTAGTTGTAATCAAGAGCCAGCTTTCAAGTGGAAGACTAGTTACCCCTCTAGTTAGGTTTAGAACCTAGTCTTATACTAGAACTAGAAGAGAGAGAGAGAGAGAGAGGAAGAGATCAAGAAGAAGCTCCGGCCTGTCGGATCCACTTCTTCATCTTGTACCTGCGGATTCAAGTTCATCATCAACTTCAGCGATTGTTTCGGTAATCAACGTCTATATTTAAGTTTGAGCTATTGTTCTTATTATTCTTGAAGATTTATGACTCTCTTTTGAGTAATTTAATTCTAGTCATTCTAGAGTTAGAGTAGTTGGATAGTGTAAGCGTGGTGCTTAGACTTGATAGCTCATTTATGCCTCCTATAACGCCGGTAGTAGTGGTTGTTCGCAAGGGTGACTCTTATAGCCTTGTTGATTCTTCTATAGTCCACTTACCCGTGTGGAGGCTCGGTAGGATTATACATTTGCATAAAAGATTCATACTCTGTTTGTGACCTTTTATGGCAACTTCCCCACTAAGAATAATATAAACATATCACTCTTAAATTGGAATTAGACCGCCTTAATGATGCCCTCTATACTTCTAGATTCTTCGTCCTTGTTAGCTACTCAGGGGTTAGACTTTAAGACTTAACACTATTCGTTCCTTTGGGTTCGATATTAAAACTGGGTTACTCCGGTGAAGTGCTACATCGGTAGATTTTATCTGTGCGCTTGGAAATAAAGTAGAGTGTGCATTAATTTATACCAACAAGCATTTCTGGCGCCGTTGCTGGGGAACGGTAGATCATCTTAAGTCTTAGTTTAACCTTGTAATTGTACTTTTATCTTTTCCTTTTTTCTCCCAGTCTTTTCATTATTTTGTTTTCATTCTTATGAATGTTGTTTTTAAATTCCACTCTTATCTATCACTACCCCATGAGCACAAGCTATAACCAGTAGAATCCTTATACCCCATCATAATGCCTGGTTATGAGCTATGCCTACCTTTCTGTTGCACTGCCCTTGTATTGAGCATAGAAATATAATTGTGAAAATATTCCTTCGGGTATTCTTGTCACTAACCTTTCCAGGTCTGGAGCAGAAAAGAGCAAAGGAACAACAAACACAAGGTATGTCCCGCCAATCATCATGCAACATTGAATTACATTCATCCAATCTTGATTTGTGCAAAATCCAAGCTCGGGGAATAGACTTTATAAGAATATTTCTTGCCATGTTGCTATGTTGGTTGTCCCTACCTTTAGGATATGCTCATATAATAATCATGCTATTTCATCACCATCTGAATAAATCACTATAATTCTTTCATGCTACCCTCATTCGCTATAATATATGTTTAGGTTTGGAGTACTTTCATACATCTCTTAAATTAAGCATGGTGCCTAGTTTAGGAGTGGTGATCTTGCTTTCAAAGGCTTTTAATTTAAGCAATTAAGTTAAAATGTCTTCCTAGATCAAATTAGACGTGGTGTCTAGGTTGATTTTTGAGCCGACAGTATGCTATAGTGGATGTTGGATATTTTGTTGGACTAACCCCTGCAGGCAAACTTTCAATATCAATTTGGTAAAGTTCGGAGATGAACTCACACTGGAGATGAAGCAAGGCGTATAATGAACTTCAACAAATCTCGCACAAGGAAGACTCAGCTCATTCATCATGGATGAAAGAACTGTGAGTATCAAAGTTTATTTATTTTGTCTTCTACTGCAAGTTATCTTTTGCCTTGAATCATGTTAAAGTGCAGCCAACACATAAAATACTAGTCTATGCTAAAATAATCCTAAAAACATCTTTTCACTAGCATAGATGCAAAATACATAAAGTTGTGGACAACAACCCATGCTTCAAATTCTTGCAATCCTTCGGGTATATGTCCACTAACATTACGCAGGAGAGAGATTTTGCTCATCTATGGTTTGGTCTGAACATTGAAGATCCAAAACTCAAGCCATAAACACACAAACCTACTCTCAGATCACAAATGGTGCTAGCCTAGCTTTGAGTCTTGCTTGGGCGCTGATGACAAACAGGATGCAACTTACCTCGTATGAGACAACCGATGCCTGCAACCATCATTGTACAAGACATCAAGACAAGAAGTGGGGAGTTATCTTCTTTTTAATCAAGAGCTAGCTTGGGAGACAAGATGGTACCACTACAACAATAGCAAGATCTACAAGTCAAACACATGAACATGTTGTTAGGAGTCCATCTACATCACAAGCCAGCCTGGGAGAGAATTCCGTTGTCTAGATATGTTTCACAATCAAAGGGGGGAAGGAGAAACCCAACTTCAAACATATTGATCTTCTACCCACCACTTTGATCAGTACAAACCACTTGATGCTGCCCCAGTCAAGAAGAGAAGTATGATCCATCAATCATTCTTGGAAGATCGTTATTGAACACCATCAATGTTATCATCTTTATCGGACCTGAAGAAGTCATCTTTTGGATCTTTCGCTACACCTTCAACATCTACAACACTTATGAGCAGCCATAGAGAACCAAGAGAAGACATCGAAGGAAGAACCAACTGCCAAGAATTGAGGAGGGCATCATGAAGGATGAAGCTACTACACCACAAGAATTAGAAGATGGAGAGATAGTACCTGAGCAAGCAAATCAAGAAGAACAGCTGATAAGATCTCCATCATCTAGACACTGTTGAGAGGACAAGTCTCATTTGTGACATTACAAGACAAAGACTCTCATGAAGGCACTCGAGTAACAGTTCTAAATTCAAGTCTTTTGCGAACCCAATGATTAAAGGAAAACAAGAAAGGTTGACAAGAGAACAATGCAGAACTGTCCCTACATCCTCATAGTACAGAATTAATACAAGAAAGAGAGAGGATCCTAGTCAGCATACTCGAGGAACAATAAGTCAACACGAGAGAAGGAAGATTGATACCTCTAATGATGATTCCACTATGATCTTCCTCCTCTCAATCACACTGTGAGACAAACAAGAGAAGACAAGCCATTCATAAACAACAACCAGCTAGACAAGAGGAGCTTCCACAAGGTGGTTCAGCACAATCACTTTCCAATGACAAAGTAACATTTCAAGGTAAGTAACCATCACTGTAAAAGCTTCTTCTTGATTCTAGTATGAACATAAATAAAAAAATAAACATGTTTAAGTTGCACCTCACTTGATCCAACATAATCAACTCAACATGTTCAATCCTTTAATCTTTGTTCTTAGCTTTACTCTCTTGAATCTCACTGTCTTAACTAAATAAGCTAAAATGTTGTGCATCTAACCTTTGGAACATGATATATCTCAATCATGAAAAGATCGACACTTTATGCATAGATTATCCTTCCTTGGGTTAAGTAATTTAATCTATTAAATATTTTAAGATGCTACTTTCAAGCTCATCCTCTGATCCTATCACTCATGTTAAGATTGAATAGAACACATAAACAACAAGTTTGTGCAATGTGCCTAAAGTTAGAGGAGAATAAACAAAACTTTTGGTTTCGTTGGTGTTTTTCCACCAATAGAGCCCATGCACTTGATCTCTACCTTGTCTTTATGAACAGGACACACTCTTGAGCAAAACATGGAGAAATTTGTCACTCCCAAATTATACAGAGTGAAGGTCCTAGATCTACAAGAACATAAAAACTGAGCAAGATGCAGCCAGCGTCCACAATTAACGCTTCACTTCTAACTGTTGGACGAACAAATAACATGAGTGACACCATATCAAGAGGCATAAACAAGAAGGAATGATGGAAGACGTCGTCGTCAGAATTAGAGGTCATGAAGTACCCATAGACTTCTTGATCCTCGACATGAGAAGACGATGATGTCCACCTCATCCTAAGAAAACCATTACTCTACGCTACAAGTACAATCATCTACAAGAGGAAATTCATTTTTCACTTTCCTGGAGAAAAGGCACGATACAACTTCATCAGCTACATGCCCAATGAAGCACCCAAGAAGAATAGAAGTAAAAGACGCCGCTCTCAAAGCCAAAGAAGATAAACTATCAAGAATAGAGAGGCCAATCATGAAGAAGAAGCTATCGACACTGTCCCAGAAAAGAAAGGAGAGAAACCTCAAGACAGTGAACCACATGGAGTGAATACTCAGACCAAGAAAGTATGAAAGAAAAAGTCTGCACCTAAGAGGTACAATCAATAACAACTTTCCAAACGTCTGATATACCTTGGGAGGTCTAAACCAAGGGAAGTTCTGGTTCGTCAGACCTAAATATCCGAACCTTCGCCAAAAGGTAAAAATCGGTTGTTATCTTTATATTGATGCATATTTCTCATATTTAATCCATAACCATTTCTTGCATCATCATATTTAATTCACAACACATTTTAATTTCTGCATTACATTAGAAAACAAAATAAAAATATTTCACTCCATCATAAAGCCCCATGTGAATAATTCTATGACGTGTAAAAACCCACAGGAATGTTCACCGTGGTGGCATAAAAATAATAAAAATAAATATGCATGCATTCATCCTGTGCATTTTCTCTTGCATCATAAAAATATAAAATACAAAAATATTAAGAAAGAGATCTTACTGAAATTCTAGACAACTAAGGCTTAAGTGGCCAACCACTAACGCTTAATTTGTTCCACAAGTTTTGTTGTCTATTTGAGTTTCACAGGATTTGAAAGGCCAAGAAAAGCTGACGAGCAAGTGAATGCTCCATCTACTGTTGGAGCACTATCTCAACAAACATCAACATCAATCAAAGCTCTGATAGAGGAAGGACATATCCACTGCCAGTCTGCTCCATTGCAAGATCGAACGACTACGTCAACATTCAGCTTGGGGGAAGGCACCCCCATGTATCCCCGTAAGTATCTTTATCCTCTTAAGTTTTTCATTCTATAAACAGATTCAAAACACCAAAAATATGTGAGCACATGAAGGTTCACTCTTAAAAATGAAAACACCAAAAATATGTGAGCACATGAAGGTTCACCCTTAAAAAGAAAAGAACAAAAAAAATATGTGGGCACATGAAGGCTCACCATTAATTAAAAAAAGAGACAAAAATATATGAGCACATGAAGGCTCAACACTATTAAGGGAAACATCTTGGGGGAGACGCACCCCCATTATCTTCGCGATTCAGGTATGTCTTTATTATTATTACTACTACTATTATTATTGGCTTTTATATTATATCTTAAAGCGTGTTAGACTAAATAAATAAAATAGTGTGTCTAGTTTGTTTTAAGAAGTTGATAACTAAAGAAGAACCCTCTCTCTAATCTTTTGCATGGAAATGATGAATAGTTGCTCTATCTAATTTCTTTCAAGTACCTAGCCTTCAAAGCATGAGTTCTCCTAATTAATAATGATGCCTTAAAATAAAATTAAATACATGGATGGCAAATACTTAATCTAAGGTCTAGGTAATTGGGATATGTCATGTGATGATCTAAGCTGCTATTATCTTGTTCTAAACAACACTAAAGTTCCGGAGATTTCTAAATATGAATACGACTAATAATTGCATTGAGTTAAATTAAGCTTTGTGACCCTGTGAGATGTTATCTTGCCATTGAATTGAGATCACTTACACATTTCATCCATCTTCCACATAAATGCTCATAATTATCTGTTGCTACCCTCTCAGAAGTTTGTTGGAAGCATATGGCTATTAAAAAAAAGAGAAAAGAAAAAAGAGATCCGTGGAAATAAAAAGGGACAAGTGTCCGAAACCTCAAAAAGATAGATCCCGAGGAAATAAAAAGGGACAAGTGTCCAGAACCTCAAAAAGAAAAAAAAATGTCAGAAAAAATGGGCACATGCTCGACAGTAGAATTAGCCTGATAGCCATATGTCTCTGATAAACAGAAGAGAGTGAATATATTCAAAAGAGCATCCGACTTCATTTTTCCATACACATGCACTTCTTGATTCAATGGTTGGTTGACTTTCTCTTTGGATCCATTGTTTAATTTGACAACATATGTATTAATGCTTTTGAAAATTAATTAAAACTCCGGGATAAAGGTGAAGTGAAAGAACGAGAGACATAGTGCTTGATTCGATTGTTCAATCTCTCAATTATTTAGGATCTAAGGTAAGAGTAATAAGCCCCATGAAGAATAACATGATATGTTTCAGAGAATTTTTTGTATAAACAGCAGATATACTTGTTGGAAGTGAAGATATAGTAGCAACTCCTGATCCATTGTTAAGTTTTGGTTTTGCTAAGGGACTAGCAAAAGGTAAGCTTGGGGGAATTGTTGACACTGGTTATCTATCAAAATTAAAGGATAAATAAATATGAAAAGGGCATGAATTCAATCACCAACAAAGCTTTAGGGTTTTAATTGACAATATTCCACGAGTTTTGGTGAATTGTGATTCTGTAGGGACTAAACCAGGAAACCAGCACTGATTGCTTCCCCTAGAAGGAAACCGACGGGAGATAACGCAACCGCCACGTCTGGAAGTTTCTAGAAGACTCCAGAGGACACAAGAAGACACCAGGAGGTCGGGCACCGCGGGACCCTGCTAGGTGGGACCAACCGGTCCCACCATGAGACCGACCGGTCTCCCCCGGGCCCGCTGGCTTCCGTCTTCTGCAAGCTTCCTCCACCGAACCCTAGGACTCATCTCCAACGTCCCTGAAGTCGGTTTGATCTAACGGCCATGGTTGATCCCTCGGGGCTATATAAGCAGCCCCCGACCCCCCTCTCCAGGCATCTCCATCTTCATTATTCATCTCCACATCATAAACTAGGGTTTCAATTAGAAGTAGAGGTCCTCTAGATGAATCTCTTCTAGTTCATCTAAAATTAGATCTAGTTCATCTAGTTGTAATCAAGAGCCAGCTTTCAAGTAGAAGACTAGTTACCCCTCTAGTTAGGTTTAGAACCTAGTCTTATACTAGAACTAGAAGAGAGAGAGAGGAAGAGATCAAGAAGGAGCTCAGGCCTGCCAGATCCACTTCTTCATCTTGTACCTGCGGATTCAAGTTCATCATCAACTTCAGCGATTGTTTCGGTAATCAACGTCTATATTTAAGTTTGAGCTATTGTTCTTATTATTCTTGAAGATTTGTGACTCTCTTTTGAGTACTTTAATTCTAGTCATTCTAGAGTTAGAGTAGTTGGATAGTGTAAGCGTGGTGCTTAGACTTGACAGCTCATTTATGCCTCCTATAACGCCGGTAGTAGTGGTTGTTCGCAAGGGTGACTCTTATAGCCTTGTTGATTCTTCTATAGTCCACTTACCCGTGTGTAGGCTCGGTAGGATTATACATTTGCATAAAAGATTCATACTCTGTTTGTGACCTTTTATGACAACTTCCCCACAAAGAATAATATAAACATATCACTCTTATATTGGAATTAGACCGTTGTTGGTAGTTCTTAGCTACACCTAGGATAGGGTAACTAAAGTAGCTATCTACTAATGCCAAGCAGGGTTGTCAGTCCCGACACTAATAGGAGCTAGCTAGCGAGAATGCAATCTACCAAGAGGAGATTCTGCAAGCGCACAGAACTATCGTAGTAGCACTTCGCCTGGGAGTACCAGGTGTCGATTTATTTGATCCCAAGGGAAGGCTAGGGTGGTGTATGAGTTGAGTCAAGGAGGGGATGAGAGTCGAAGAAAAGAGAAAAGGGAAAAGGGGAGAAGAGAGGCTAGAAAGAATATATGGGTGGCTAGGTAAGGATGAAATGGATGGCTAAGGTACGGTGGATAACTAGATAGATAGATAGTTGAAGGGAAATATGATAACTAAGGATAACTAACTACTACTGATAACTAATCCTAGGTAACCACTAAGCAAGATAACTACGAAGCAAGATAGTTACGAAGCAGGGCAGGCAAAAGACAATAAAGCAGCTAAGTTAAGTAAAGTTTTAGTCCTATCTTGTCAAGTATCGAGGCGTACTAGCCTTTACCACTTACTTAGGTTGAACGCTACCACAACGAGCCTTACTGTTAAACTGGGCCAACTACGTGGTGGAATTCAAGGCGCATAGGGCTGTCACCACCTGCTTGCTACCACAGCTATCCGGGGGTCCAGCCGTATCTGAAGCTAAGTCTATAACTAAGCACCACGCTTAACTATATTCTAACTATCTCTACCCTAGCTTTGAATAGAGACACCCTTGAGGACGTCAGAGCAAATACTTGACTTAATAAGATAAACACTAAACTAACTAAGCAACCTATTGGCAAAGATCAAACACTAAGCTCACTAGAGATTAACTACTATGGCTAAGTGAATTGAACTGTAGGATAGCTAGGCACTCAAGCAATCAATCAAGAATACCACTCAATACTGATAAGTAGAATAAAGTAATACTTGAAATGATGAAATAGAATATAGTAAATGCTTGAGTAACAAGAGCAAAACCTGAACTGGAGATGAAGGAAGACTCTTCCCAGCTCTAGGACCGATCACTCGCACGCCTCTACTCTTGAGCTAAGCCTTGAGCAGCGCTACCGCGAGGGCGAAGATGCCTTGCTCAACTAGCTACCTACTTGCCTAAGCTCTCTGAGCTTCTACCTAACTCTCACTTCTCTTGCTTTGCTTCTCTTGGAAGTGTGTGATATGAGGGATGGTGTGAGGGATATGAATGAAGAGGTGCCTCAGGGGGGGTATTTATCGCCCAAATGTGTGAGGGGGGGGTACTTATAGGGGGCAGCCAGCCGACCTAGGGCTAACCCTAGTGGCGAGCGCCAGCCCTAGGTGGCGAACGCCACCTCCCTCACCGTTGGATGCACCGCCTTGGCTTCAACGGCATCCAGGTGGTTGTCCAAGGTGGTTTGGAGGTCGGTTCCATGTCCTAGCAACCGACATTCAGCCTTGATCCATGCCACTTCATCCTGAGCCGTCCGATGCCACTGACCTAGTGACCAAGGGCCAAGATTTGGCCCTGGGGAGGTCACACGGATCAGTGACATGGCAGGCGTTGCAACTTGGGCCGACCCAAGTGGCGGGCGCCACTTAGAGCTGGCGGGCGCCACCTAGGGGTGGCGGGCGCCACCCCTCTTAGGCCCATTTGGGCCCTGCTGAGTGGGCTTGGCTCCTGGTGGGTCCAAATGTCCAAATTTGGTTCAAATCCTGCATTCAAATAAAATTCTATGGACATGTGGAATTCGGTTAGTTTGAAACCTATTTGACTACATTTCATGCCTTTTTGGTGAACTTTAGGGTCAAATGTTGACAGAAAATAGGTGTTTAAGGACCGTCAACAACCGCCTTAATGATCCCCTCTATACTTCTAGATTCTCCATCCTTGTTAGCTACTCAGGGGTTAGACTTTAAGACTTAACGCTATCCGTTCCTTTGGGTTCGATATTAAAATTGGGTTACTCCGGTGAAGTGCTACATCGGTAGATTTTATCTGTGTGCTTGTGGATAAAGTAGAGTGTGCGTTAATTTATACCAACACCCTCGCAGAGAAGAAGCCAAAAAAGATACGTTCCGGACAGTGTATGTCAACGAAGCCTGGGGAGCAGCTAGAGCAGGAGCCTCGGCCATCCTAGTTTCGCCGTTCGGGCCGAAGCACGATATGCAACAAGGCTCGACTTCAAGTGCACAAACAATTCTGCAGAATATGAAGCTGTAATACTGGCACTTTCAAGACTTCGACAATTATCAGTCTGAAGAGCGGTCATCAACACAGACTCCCAAGTCATTGCAGGTCATATCGAGAAAAATTACAAAGCAAAAGATCTAGAGCTGCAAAAGTACTTACAATATGTCTGAAGGTTAGAATCCTTTTTTCCTCGGCATAACACTGAAAGCAATACCAAGGTCTGAGAATAGCGAGGCAGATAATCTGGCCAAAGCAGCAGCACAACAACTACAGCTGCCCCCAGACGTTTTTTACGAAGTAGCAACACAGTCAGCCATCGAAGCCTCTGAAAAAACAACGAAGTTGATCAATGCAATTCAGAGCGAAGATTGGAGAGCCCCAATCATGGCTTATATCAACGGGTTGCATGAGCCCGATTCCAAAGAAGAAGAAAACAGGCTCAGTCAAAGAGCTCAAGGGTACAAAATAGTGGACAACAACTTATTCAAAGCCTCGGTAACCTCCCCGTGGCTAAAATGTGTGTCACAGGACCAAGGAAAGGACATACTCAAACTCATTCACGAAGGTATCTGTGGCTCCCACAACGGCCCGAGGGCACTAGTTGGAAAAGTTTTTCGTCAAGGTTTTTTCTGGCCTACAGCATTACGAGATGCAGAAAATATTGTCAAGCACTGCGAGGGATGCCAACTAACAGCAAAAACACCAAACACCCCAGGCGCCCCAACAACTATGAAATGCCCAACATGGCCCTTGCAAAGATGGGCAATGGACCTCGTCGGCCCACTACCAACAGCCCTAGGAAACCTTCGCTACGCCGTGGTAGCTGTGGAATACTTCACAAAATGGATTGAAACTAGACCGTTGGTTTCCATCACCTTGTCAGCCGTGAAAAAGTTTTTTCTGGCAACAAATAGTTTGTCGATTCAGAGTTCCCAAACACCTAACCGTCGACAACAGCACTCAGTTTGACAGCGAGGTCTTCAAGGAATTCTGTGCTCAAATTGGAACAATCTTGTGATTCACCTCAGTCCGGCACCCTCAATCCAATGGCCTCGTTGAAGGAGCTAATGCAACAATTTTTCAAGCAATATCCAAAAAACTACAAGGCAGACCCAAGGGAAAGTGGGCGGAAGAGGTAACCTCGGTCACCTGGTCCCATAACACTTCGGAATGCAGAGCTACCAAATTCACACCTTTCAGGCTTCTATTTGGGGAAGAAGCTATGTTACCAGAAGAATTGAAACATAGCTCTCTCAGAACAACCCTCGAATCCGATGAACAAAACCAGCTGCTCGATAAAGATTTGCTCGAGGAAACGAGATGCAACGCAGTGCACAACCTTCGCAAGTATCAAGAAGAAACCAAAAAATGGAGAGACAAAAAAGTGAGAATCAAAGACCAGAAGAAGGGTGACCTCATCCTCATTCGGAAACAAAACGCCAACATGGCGGGAAAATTTCAACCAAAATGGACGGGACCATACCTGATAGTAGAATGCAATTGTCCTGGGTCCTATCATCTCTCTAATAGTGAAGGAAACCGCCTGCCTCACACCTGGAACATTGACGACCTTCGCAGATTCTACCCTTAGCGGAGCCTTAGCGAGCTCTCGCAACATGTAATTTGCCTTTTTACCTTTCATCTCTTCCAGTACCATGCTTGTAACCAAAACAAAGGAGCTGCACTCTTTTTCCTTACGAAGGGTCGTAAGGTTTTTTAACGAGGCAGCACCCAAATCCTTAATACAAGCAACAACCCCCAAAAAATCCTTTTGTTTTTTTCAAAAACATCGATAAAAGCAACTCTTATTCAAGGGCGCTTATAATCGATGAATACCCCCAAAGATTGTTTCAAAACACAAGTATTTCGAAACAAACTTGCAAAGCAAACTTCACCTCCGCCTAAGACAAGGTGAGGCGCGAAGTCCCAATAAGTCAAGCACCCTCACAAAACGCCAGGGGCTTGCAAAGCAAACTTCACCTCCACCTAAGACAAGGGGAGGCGCGATGTCCCAAAAAGTCAAGCACCCTCGCGAAAAGCCAGGAGCTTGCAAAGCAAACTTCACCTCCACCTTAGACAAGGGGAGGCGCGAAGTCCCAAAAAGTCAAGCACCCTCTCAATAAAAGCTAGGAGCTTGCAAAGCAAACTTCACCTCCACCTTAAACAAGGGGAGGCGCGAAGTCCCAAACAATCAAGCTCCCTCGCAAACGCCAGGGGCTTGCAAAGCAAAACTTCACCTCCACCTTAGACAAGGGGAGGCGCGAAGTCCCAAAAAGTCAAGCACCCTCACAATAAATGCCAGGGGCTTGCAAAGCAAACTTCACCTCCACCTTAGGCAAGGGGAGGCACAAAGTCACAAAAAATCAAGTACCCTAGCAAAAGTGCAAGGGGCTTGCAAGACAAACGTAACCTTCACCGCAAGCAAAGAAAGGAGCGTGATCACATACTTGTTACCATTTTTACTTTTATAAATAAAATGACAAGCGAGCCTCGTTAAAAGGAAAGGGGGCGTCGTTGTTTTCCACAAACAGCTTACATAAACGTTAAACGAGACTCGCTAAAAGGAAAGGGGGAGTCGCTATTTTCCACAAACAGCTTACATAAACGTTAAACGAGCCTCGCTAAAAAGAAAAGGGGGCATCGCTGTTTTCTACAAACAGCTTACATAAACGTTAAATGAGCCTCGCTAAAAGGAAAGGGGGCGTCGCTGTTCCACAAATAGCTTACATAAACGTTAAACGAGCCTCGCTAAAAAGGAAAGGGGGCGTCGCTGTTTTCCACAAACAGCTTACATAAACGTTAAATGAGCCTCGCTAAAAGGAATGGGGGCGTCGTTGTTTTTCCACAAACAGCTTACATAAACGTTAAACGAGCCTCGCTAAAAGGAAACGGGGCGTCGCTGTTTCATAAACAGCTTACAAAAACGTTAAACGAGCACCGCTAAAAGAAAAGTGGGCGTCGCTATTTTCCACAAACAGCTTACATAAACGTTAAGCGAGCTTCGCATAAAACACAAAAAGGAAAGGGGGCATCGCTATTTTCCAAAGCGCCTTACATCAACGTTTAAAGCGAGCTTCGCCAGAAAGACAGTGAGGATCAAAAATCATTCTTTGTCAAATTCCAAAAACAAGCCACAACGAGATAAATAATCTTACAATTCTTTCGCATAAGTACAAATTCAACACAATGTGCTACATACTAACAAAAGAATACAAAGTTACAACTCCTCTCCACAATCCTCAATCAACTTTACATCTTCACAACCCTCGTGCCCCCCTTCAAATCCCACCTCTATCGGGACAATAGGTCCCCATAGCAAAGGAGCCGCAGGCACAATGGGCAGTTCCCCGGACAACACCCTCGCCCTATACATATATCTACGACCTATGTCACTAATCTCCGAAGGCTCCTCCTTCGGAACTACAAGGAAACCATCTGGACCCAGATCAAGGTTGCTACGCCCAAACAAAAAATCCAGAGCCGTGTTCTCATAGATGTCATCTTCAACAACAGGCTGTGAAGAAGAACCAAACAAAAAACGCGTAGCTTGACGATCCGTATAGTCCGCGTCACGCCAAAAATAGCTCGCTCGACTCTTCTTCAAATCGTACCTTCGCACCTTAGACCACCAAAAATGCTCAAAGGATAGCGAAGGGTGTTTGAGTTTAGCTCGAGCCCATGATTCACTGGTTATAAAAGTATCCTCATAGTTTAACATGAGAGGCGTCACATCAAACACCTCAAGCACGGTTCCATCAGGAACCTGCATTGTCAAACAGACAAACAAATTCTCAGTGTTTTACATCAGCACGTTCCCTTCGCAAAATTTTACAAAATGACCCTCTTTTACAATCGTCCCCAGTAGCTCACACTTGCTCGGGATCCTCATGCTCGTCCGCCGCAGCCTCGCCAGTTGCAGCAGCCCCTGCCATTGCTTGGTCAGCAGCAGTTGCTTCGACCTCAGCTGATTCCTCAACAGTAGACACCATTGTGGCAGGGGCCTCTTCGGGCGAGGGAACCTCTTCAACCGGAGGAACGTCCGCAAAGCTGTGCGCAGGTGCGGCCTTGGAGCAACTAGCAACATCATCAGTCGCAGACGGCGAAGGCATCACGTCCCTCCGAGCCTGCAAGAAAAATGCAGGGGGTGTAAGGAAAATGGACCTCGGACCATTTAACTTCAGATTTTGGTGTTTGATGAACAGCATAACCAAATGGGACTAATACATTTGCAAGTGTTTGTTTTGTAGTCCAATAGGGTGCAAATGTGACTTGGACAAAGGCTATGTGATGATCCGATGATCAACACCTCAAGCAAGATATTAGAAGCTCAATAGAAGACCCTCAAGATCAAGCAAAGTCCAAGGCATAAGTATGGAACCAAGACGACGCAAGAAATCGCAAAGAAACGAGAAGAAAGGGACATTGGACGCTGCATCGGACGCTGCCCCCACAAGCATCAGACGCTCCGTTGGTAAACCCCAGCTCGTGTCAGCGCCAGCAGAGGCATCGGACGCTGAAGACCGAGGCATCGGACGCGACTGTGACACTGTGCAAACCTGCACAGAGAGCATCGGACGCTCCGGTGCTAACATCGGACGCTACAGGACCCTGCATCCGATGACCATGCAGAGAGGTTCCAGAGAGGCTCTGTGAGCATCGGACGCGTCCGTTGGTCAAGCATCGGATGCTAACTAGCCGTTGCGACGCAGTGCCAGGCTGGCATCTAGCCGTTAAAGGAGCAGCGGACGCGTCCGATGGTCACTACTCCAGCGTCCGATGGTCCGCTGTGAAGTGCATGACTTTCTCCAACAACTCTATTTGATTAGGGCTCTATATATACCCCCATGGCCGGCCAAAATAGCAAGGTTGGAGCTCAAGGAAGTGTACCAAGTGTATAGACACATATTTAGTTGCTCTAGCCACTAAAGTGCTCAAGTGATATACTCGGTGATTAGTGTATGTGCTTTGCGAAGTGCTTAAGCTAGTTGGACCACCGCTTTGCGCTTGCTCTAGGTGTTAGGCCTAGTGTTTAGTGAGGTTGAAAACCTCTCATCTACCGGTGCTTGCGCGCACCGCTGTTGTACATCGGCGGGGCTTGTAAGTCTTGCGAGATCACACCAACCGCGATTGTGGTGTGGCCGCCTCCGTGTACTGAAGGGAACAAGGCCCGCGGAGTTTCGGCCGAAAGCTTGATAGTGAAGACGGCGGGGAGCATCCGGGAGAGGCTTTGCCACGAGTGGCTTAACCGGAGACCCACTTGCGCGTGGGCAAGACCGGAGCTATCCACGGAGTTACCCGACCGAGAGCTTGGCCCTTGCGAGGGATTCCTTGTGAGGGGCTCCAACGAGGACTAGGGGGAAGCTTCCGCGCTTCTCGATACCTCGGTAAAAATACCGGAGTCATCGACGGGAGTTTGTATCTCTACCACTCTATTTAGCTTCCGCATTTATATTGTTACCTTGTTCATGTGCTTTACCTTTCCTAGCTTCCTCTTGCTAGTTGATAGGTTTGGGAACTAGGTAGCATAACTCCTTTTGCGGTAGAGATAGCAAACACACGTAGCAAAACCTTAGTTGCACATTAGATAGATTACCTTCTTGCACAGGTTTTTGCTAGTTGGAAATTAGAGGCCATAATTAAGAGTAGAAGTTTTAAGTTGCCTAATTCACCCCCCCTCTTAGGCGTCATGGTCCTTTCAATTGGTATCGGAGCCGGTTGGCTCTCTTGTGGACTCTTGGCTTCATCGCCTTCGAGCCGACGCCCCTAAGGGAGGTTGGGATGGATACCTCTAGGCCTCCACACTTTGACGGCACTAACTTCCATTACTATAGTGCTAGGATGGCTTGCTTTTTAGAAGCCGTTGATCTAGGTGTTTGGAGAGTCACCCGCGACGTGATGAAATCCATTAAGAATCCCGAAAAGCCTACCACGGGTGATGAAAAAGACATTCATCTTAATGCTAGAGCCAAAAATTGCTTGATTGAATCTATTAGCATGGATGTCTTTAACCAAGTTTTTACTTTGCAAACATCTCATGAAATTTGGTTAAAGCTTCATGAGCTCCATGATTGTACAAGTAATGTACGTGAGCAAAAACATCACCTAACTAAAACAAGTTATGATTCCTTTAAAATGAATGATAATGAGCTTGTTCGTGATATGTATTCTCGTTTGAATCTAACTATCAATGAGCTCCATTCTATAGGAATTACAAAGCTAGGTGATGCGGATATTGTGAGGAAGATCATATCCGTGCTTCCAAAGAGCAAATATGCAACCATCATCACCATCCTCCACAACATGGAGGACATGAGCACCATGACCCCGGCCATTGTCATTGGCAAATTGGTGGCATTTGAGATGTCACGCAAGATGGGTCAAGAGGAAGCCACTTCATCAAGCAAAGACATTGCTCTCTCATGTGAGCACAAAAAGATGAAGGGCAAAAAGCAAGTTGAAACAAGCTCAAGGTCCTCAAGCAAAGAAGAAGAGGATGATGAAGATGAAGAATCTAGTGATGATGATCAAGCCTCCACCTCATCCGACTCCTCCTTAGATGAAGAAGAAACAATCAAACTCTTTTTTTTCTCGAAAACGCAGGAGAGCTGCGCTTCATTATATTAAGAAGAGAAAACAAAAATAGGGTAAACCCCAAGTACAATGCACACCCACACACCCTTAGTTCAGGAGATACAAACATGAAAGGAAGAAGAAAAAAGACAAAAGAAAGAAAGAAAAAATAACAGATCAAGTGGGAGCTTGGGCAGGGGCAGTCAAGTGGGATATCCCACGAGCCCCTGCCAATGTCGGACTCATGAAAGGAGTGAAGAGGATGATCTGCAAGCTCAATGTCAAGGGTGTGCCCATCACAATAGAAGATTGCCTCTTCACTAATCAAAGAAGAGAGCAAAGGAAAAAGGGATGCTATAGATGTGGCAAGAAAGTGCACTTTGTGGAAGATTGTCCAAAACAAAAGCCTACACCCAATGACAAGAAAAAGAAGGGATGCAAGGCCAAAGCTCTCACCACCATCAAGACATGGGATGATTCATCAAGTGATGATGAAGCCCATCACAAGAGGCATGGCCGCAAGCACTCATCATCAAGCTCCTCACGTATGTGCCTTATGGCACGAGGTAACACAAGCCCCATCTCTAGTGATAGTGATAGAGATAGTGATAGTGATGATGAGCTACCTTCTTACAATCAAATTGTGCAAGATAATCTTAAATATGTTAAAGCTTGTACTAGCCAACAAAAGAAGATTAATATATTAAAAGAAAAATTAGATAGTTCTCAACAAGCCTACAATGCTATGCTAGATCAATATGAAATTTTTTCAAACTTAAATGTTGAGTTATCTATTAAAATTGAGAAACTTGAGGCTAGTATAAGCACATATGATAGCACAAGTAATGATGAGCAACTTGCTAAGAAAAATGAAAAACTAAAAGCCAAGTTAGCTAGCACACAAGATGCTTACAAAAGTTTGCTTACCAAAATGGAAATTATGTGCAAACATTGTGATGAGCTAACAAATAAAGTTGCTAATCTTGAAACCATCAGAGCAAACCCCACCGAGGCACCTAAAATTGAAAAATCAATCTTTAATATGCCTAAAAAGGATGCCTCTACTTCTTGCATTGATTTACTTGATTTAGACTCACCCATGTGCAAACAAGCTTGTGTTGAGAATGTCATTGTAGAAACATGTACATAAGAAGTTGCAATGGAGAATGAGCTACTAAACCAAGAAGTGGCTCGTCTCACCAAGGACTTGACCCAAGCAAAAGGTAAGGGGAAGCAAACCCGAACTCATCAAGATAACACCAACAAGGGAGTGAAGAAGCTTGATGAGAAGCAAACCGTGGTTTGTTACCTTTGCCACAAGGAAGGCCACAAGTCCTATGAGTGCAAGGTGAAGCATGGGGAAGAAAAGAAGAAAGAGAAAAACAAAAAGCAAACAAGCAAGCTCTCCAACACCTACACCAACAAAGTGAACAAAAAGGCCTCCACACCTTATCTCTTGAAGAAGAAGAATGACAAGGTGGTGGCCATCAAGGTGAACAAGCAAGCCAACAATGGGGCCAAACGCATTTGGGTGCCAAAGGACATTATCTCCACCATGAAGAGCACCAAAAAGGTTTGGGTCCCGAAAGGGAAGTGAGTAGTCAAGTGAACAACGGGGAATTTGGAGACTTGGCAAAGGTTGGGTGCATATCATGGGGTGCATTACATTGGATCATGTCATTGCCATGTATGTTAGTAAGTACTATGGACCCAAATTCCCCCCCCCCTCCCATGTTAGGTAACTAGATTTAAAATTCTTGCAATTACTTTCAATTAGGTATAATTTCTTGCAAATACTTTTAGCATCTAGTTCCTTCATTGCCTAGGTTTGCATTGGTATATTCATATCTTTTGTCATGCAAATTAGGCTTATCATATGGTAGTTTTGCTCGGTATCATTCACACTCTTAGAGCAATTCTACATGGTTTTAATTGGTTAGAAGCATGGCACATAGCTTCTTTTACTTTGTATTTATCTTATATGTGCCAATGTCCAAATTATAGATAAACTACCCCAATTATCATCTTCAATTGATGTCACATTTCTTGTAATATCAATATGGAAAATGGTAATTTGACCTTACAAGTCAATGTGCATGTCTCCTACAAGTATTTCAAACTTGTATACACACTTTTAGGGGGAGTTGACTCTACAATTTGAAAACTTTAAGACTAACACTACTTTCAAGATTATCATGTGTGTAGTAGTCTTATTGCAAGGAAAATGGAGTTCTCGGAGGCAAGCATCATGTGTGGTGATAATTCAATTGGCATCTACATGTGGTATTCCTAACCGATATCATTATGTTGATTTCAATTTGATACTCTTATATGCTTTCTCCATACATTATATAGATTAAACTCCTTTGTGCTTTAATTTGTCAGTTATGCATATACTTTTGCCTTACATCATATGTATGCATATACTTAGGGGGAGTTTTACCTTATATAATGTTTCCTCTCTTGAGCTTTAATATCTTCCTTTTCGGTGTTTGATTCCAAAGGGGGAGAAATGTGTAGGGACCAAAATCAAGCCCAAACTAAAACAAATAAAATAACCAAAATCAAAATTTCAAAAATTCTATGGTTACTTTCATGGGAATGGTTCAAAAAGGGAGGAAGTGATTTATGGAGTTAGGAGGAGCCTTAATCCATAAAGTCACACAAAGGGACTCTGTGGCAAGGGCAAGATATGTTAGATTAAATTTGTTTCTTTTTTGTATCTTTTAAAACATCATATAATCTTGCCTTTGCATTGCATCCTAGCAAGTAGATTGCATTTTAAAATTATATATCTTTTATTTGCTTGCTTTGGTCGTGTTGTCATCAATCACCAAAAAGGGGGAGATTGTAAGGAAAATGGACCTTGGACCATTTAACTTCGGATTTTGGTGTTTGATGAACAACATAACCAAATTGGACTAATACATTTGCATGTGTTTGTTTTGTAGTCCAATAGGGTGCAAATGTGACTTGGACAAAGGCTATGTGCCGATCCGATGATCAACACCTCAAGCAAGATATTAGAAGCTCAGTAGAAGACCCTCAAGATCAAGCAAAGTCCAAGGCACAAGTATGGAACCAAGACGGCGCAAGAACTCGCAAAGAAACGAGAAGAAAGGGGCATCGGACGCTGCATCGGACGCTGCCTCCACAAGCATCGGACGCTCCGTTGGTAAACCCTAGCTCATGTCAGCGCCAGCAGAGGCATCGGACGCGACTGTGACACTGTGCAAACCTGCACAGAGAGCATCGGACGCTCCGGTGCTAACATCGGATGCTACAGGACCCTGCGTCCGATGACCATGCAGAGAGGTTCCAGAGAGGCTCTGTGAGCATCGGACGCGTCCGTTGATCAAGCATCGGACGCTAACTAGCCGTTGCGATGCAGTGCCAGGCTGGCATCTAGCCGTTAAAGGAGCATCGGATGCGTCCGATGGTCACGACTCCAGCATCCGATGGTCCACTGTGAAGTGCATGACTTTCTCCAATAGCTCTATTTGATTAGGGCTCTATATATACCCCATGGCCGGCCAAAACAGCAAGGTTGGAGCTCAAGGAAGTGTACCAAGTGTATAGACACATATTTAGTTGCTCTAGCCACCAAAGTTCTCAAGTGATATACTCGGTGATTAGTGTATGTGCTTTGTGAAGTGCTTAAGCTAGTTAGACCACCGCTTTGTGCTTGCTCTAGGTGTTAGGCCTAGTGTTTAGTGAGGTTGAAAACCTCTCATCTACCGGTGCTTGCGCGCACCGTTGTTGTACATCGGCGGGGCTTGTAAGTCTTGCGAGATCACACCAACCGCGATTGTGGTGTGGCCGCCTCCGTGTACCGAAGGGAACAAGGCCCGCGGCGTTTCGGCCGAAAGCTTGATAGTGAAGATGGCGGGGAGCATCCGGGAGAGGCTTTGCCATGAGTGGCTTAACCGGAGACCCAATTGCGCGTGGGGAAGACCGGAGCTATCCACGGAGTTACCCGACCGGGAGCTTGGCCCTTGCGAGGGATTCCTTGCGAGGGGCTCCAACGAGGACTAGGGGGAAGCTTGCGCGCTTCTCGATACCTCGGTAAAAATACCGGAGTCGTCGACGGGAGTTTGTATCTCTACCACTCTATTTAGCTTCCGCATTTATATTGTTACCTTGTTCATGTGCTTTACCTTTCCTAGCTTCCTCTTGCTAGTTGATAGGTTTGGGAACTAGGTAGCATAACTCCTTTTGCGGTAAAGATAGCAAACACACGTAGCAAAACCTTAGTTGCACATTAGATAGTTTACCTTCTTGCATAGGTTTTTGCTAGCTGGAAATTAGAGGCCATAATTAAGGTTAGAAGTTTTAAGTTGCCTAATTCACCCCCCTCTTAGGCGTCACGGTCCTTTCAGGGGGGACATAGAAATGAATAACTAACACTTTCTTAAATAAATAAACCAAAAAATTAAAATTTATTCCGATATCACAAACCTGACGTGTAGCTTCGGCAACCTCTTCGAAGGCAAGTGCACGACCCCCACCAGCAATCCAGAATCTGCGAAGCAAGCGCATCGCGCAGTTCCAAACCTCCACGTCATCAACCTTCATTTTACGCGCTTCGTCAACCATCGGGAAAACGTGGCTCGGTTTCCTAATCTTGCGAAGGTGCTCGCAATCAGCTTGGCGAAGTGTACCGGCCATAGCTAAAGCTCCGGCGTAGCCCTCAAAGTCGGCTGCATTACCAACTAATGAGCTAAAAACATCAAGCTCATTACATAGCCAACCTTCGAAGGCCTCTGTGTTAGCAGCAGGCAGTGGCTCCCCGGCAGAGCCGCCGGCTTTAGTCAAGCAGGTGTCAACTTTGTCCTTAATTTTTCCCATGCTCTTCTGCCACGCCTCTGACCAAGAAGCCAATTCCGAGGTTAGTTCTTCTATGCGTCCCTTCGCAGAGGTCAAGTCTTTGTCCTTATCACGGCAGGCCGATAACAGCTCAGCATTACGGCTCACAACCTCCTGCGCTTCCTCTTGGGTTTTCTTAACCTTCTCAAAAGCTCCTTTAAGCTCAATTTCTTTGTTCTCCGAACTTTGTCAGAGGTCTTTATTTTCTTTCTCAACCTCGGCCAACCGGTTCCTTAGAAAATCATCATTTAAACCAGCCCTTCGGCGCGCAGAGCGACTGAGAAGCATCAGCTCAGCCAACATAACGTCAATATCATCGTGAAGCTCATCCAATGGTTGGTTAACTAATCAAAGCTCGGCTTCCAGCACACAAACCCAACCAAACACACGTCCAAGAAAACGCCTTTCCTCCAGAGCGCATTGCAAATTGCACTCTCGGAGGTCCGGACTCGTGAAAAGCTCTGTCGCCGGATCCAAAACTCCAACCTTCTTGGCAAAGTAAGAAAGGCTGGACCGGCTAGCTTCGCCATATGGCCTCTTACCAGGGTTTCGTTCTGATTCAAGCTCACCCCTCACCTCAAAACCGTTAACCCAGATGTGTGACCCCGAGAACTCGGGCACTAACCCTCGCTCGGGACTCTCAGGCTCGAGGTCCCGCAGTATCTCATCAATGTTACGAGCGGCTTCAGCATCAGCGCTCGATGAGACAACTGCCTTCCCACAGTCATCACCGATGGACACCTCATCGTCCGAGTCACCGATCCCGCCGACGCGCCGTACATGCCCTCCAACCCTAGCAACACCTCGGCCTCCCGTCACCGATACAATGGCCGAGGAAGAGGAAGTGCCGGCAGCGCCCGACGCCACAACAACCTTCGTCGCCAGCGTTTTGACTCGGCCAACGCCAGCACCGCCGCGGCCTCGACCACGACCCCTCTTCGGTCGTGAAACAATCTCTTTCTCCCCCACGAAAACGCGCTTTCTCTTTTTCAGCGCATCCTCGCTCGAAGGTACGGGCCAATCAGGGTACGAGATCCCTAACATGTCGAAGAGCCTGTTGACCCGACCACCACTCCCCACAACACTGTGAATAGCTTTAACCTCGAGAGTCGACAACTTTTCGACAAGAACTTCAACAGTTTGCTGAACCCTTTTCAGGACAGCTTCGACGCCAGTTTTCCGACTGGGAAATTTCTTGAGAGTACTCTCCCAGATCTTGTTCAAATCCAGTTTTGGTTTCTTCAAACCCCTCGCCTCATAGGCAGAATCGTCTTCAACAGCAAACCAGGCTTGCCGCCGGCTGAGGGGCCACACCTTAGCGCAGCAGTACTCCTCTACCAAGTCCCGAGTGCACTGAGAGCGAGCAATCACCCTAAGGCAGTCAACAGCCACATGTCCCTCCGCAGTCATCAAGGCCTCGGCAATCACATCTCCGAGGGGCGGAAGCTCACCGCAAAGATCAGCAGCTCCGCCAAGCTTACAATAAAACCAGTGCTCCTGCCACCCGCTCGTCCACTTATTCTTCTGAGCCTGCACTAGAAGCTCCGAGCCAGCCCAATGGCAGAAGGTGTACACCGCAAACTGACCCAAGCTAATGTTACCTTCGCTGTCAGTAATCTTCCTTGGCTGCATGTGCACACGGTGAGTCCGCACGAAACCTTCGACAAGCGGAACAACACCTTGGGAGCGACGAGCCCGCACAAAAGTGGACAACTTCGTGAAACACGATGGTGTCAGCTGATGAAACTTCAGTTTAAAGCGTTGAAGAACCAATGTCACAAAAGAAGACACCGGAAAGCGCAGACCAGCTTCGAAGAACTCTTCAAAAACGACAACCTCGTCGGCCTCCGGTTTGGGAATTGTCTCTTCAGAGCTAGCCCTCGCCTTTCCGTCCTCGATCCCATCCCGCCTGACGTACGACGTCAGATCCGAGTTGCAAATTCGGCTAAGTCCGAACTCAAAAGTAACTCCATCATCTGCAGCAGATGGAGAAGCAGCACGAGCAGTTTGTTTCAACCTAGCCATCTCTCCAGCTCAAAACCTTCGCAGACCACAAGCCACCCAACTTTCGCAGAAAACCTTAACAAACCCTCGCAACAAGGAAAAACGACAGCAGGGTGGCTAAGGCAAAAGAATGGCACAATTCACACCAACCCCAACTATTTATAGGCCAAGGCATGAGCTACTCAATCCGACAAACTCGGCACGGCCCCCGAAAAAACGGCACGAAAAACAAAACGAACAGTTACAAAGCCAATAAGACGGCCCGGCCCACAAACAGCCGCGGGCATCGCTGCCGAGGGACACTCTTCGTTTACAAACAAAAGGCGTTGCTTGGGCCTAAAGACCATTTTTTAGATCCAAGCCATCGAGGGGCTACTGTTGGGGGAAGGAACCCTCGGCAGTGACGTCACGCTGGCTGACACGGGAAACGACCCTCGCGCGCCCTGCGTACCTCTGCAAGAGCCCTCGCCACTTGTCAAGTCCCTTGGGTTACTTTTCTAACCTTCGGTTCTTAGCGCAACCTTCGGGATATTTCCTGTTCCTTACAGGTAAGAGGCGTGAAGAACACGATGCGAGACCCTCGCGCGTTCTGCACACCTTCGGAAGAAACGTCAAGCTCAGCGGACGGCAAGCGAACGCGGGCCTCACGACTGAAGCGATGGTCCCATAAGCCGAAGGTCAACCCTCGGGTTGGTGCGAAGGGGCGCAGGAGCCAGGTGGCGGCGGACGCGCGGAAGGCGAGCTAGGGTTTTTTGCACCGCCTAGGTTTGTACAATTCTGCCCTTCCGCTGTACAGCGCTAAGGAATCTTTCTTGTACCCTTTTGTAATTTGTTCAGTGTCCCTTGGCATTCCCTATAAATACCAAGGGATGAACAGTGCACACAGACACGTTTTTGGGAATAGAACTACAACACCACAGTTCGTGTTTCCGTGTACCCTCGCATTTGGTTTTGATGATCGGCCACCTTCGCCACTCCCCTGCACGTGTGCGGGGGTAAGACAAGTGTGCTTCCAACACCCGTGTTCCCGCCATGTCGACGGCAAATCCTTCGTTCCTTGTTCGCGTTAGGGTTATGTGAGTCAGAGGAGTGCGATTAGTGAGTTGGTTTGGCTCGTCGTGGTCGGAGACGGCTGGCGTGGCGAGTCTGCGCCGCCATGGTCCCCATTTGCGACGGCGAGCTCGATCCGTTGCAGTGCTAGGCTAGAGTATGGTACCAATCGATGTGGGAGAAGGAGAGGAGTCGGGTGAGGGTGATGGTTTCGCCGGAGAGTTCGCCGACAGCGAGCTTCTCCGCGGTCAACTCTTCCCCTGTTTCGGTGTAGATGACAGGTGGGTCTAGGTTGACCTCAGGGCCCAGCCGTCAGCCACAGTGGTGTAGTAGTGCTGTGTGCGTGTAGCAATTAGGGTTTGGTGTTTTTGTTAAATGTTTTGCATAAATGTTAATATTGCTCGTTAAATTCATAACTTGAGTTCCGTTAATCCAATGGATGTGAGATAAATTTTGTTAAGTTTGTTTTGATGAGTTCTATGCATGAAAAATATAAAATGTCCAGTTTGTGATAATTTTATGAGAAGCAATAATTAATTTGTGTTTAGGTTGATATCTTGTTAAATGCATGATAATTTGTATATTGCTCAGAAAACTTTGGTTCTTGTTGTGTTAGGTTTGTTAAGATCTGTAGAATCACAGAAAAATGATAGATGCTGTTTGACTGTGGAAAAATCTGAAGTTATCATTTAAAATCTTTAAATGATGTTTTCTTGTATGATTTTTAGTAATTCCAATATATGAGTTATGAGCTTGATAATTTTTGTAGACTGCTCTTGTGCTAAGAAGTTCTGAATAAAAATGTGAAATTTGCTGTTTGACACTTTTCAAAATGATGTGTAGTTCAAAATTCCTTGTCACCCTGTTATTTGTCTTTTTCGTATAGAATACTGCTTAAGTCCAAATGACATGAAATTTATACAACATGCCTTATTCTCATATGTGAACCTACAGTAGTTTTTGTAGATTTTTCTAAAGATGTTAGCTATGAGTTGTTGTTATAGGCTTGTTTTAATGGGTTAATCTGTTTAATTAAGTTACAAATGTGCATCTCTTTTATGTGGGGCCAGCAGGGGTGAAATAGTCTTTTCAGTGCATTCATATTAGCTGCACTTAGTATGAAGAGTATAGCTACTCTCTAAGTAGGGTGTTACACTCTACTGGACAAGAGATATGCACATATTCGGTCAAATTTAATTATAATGCATCTCCTATGCACTGTTGGCACTCGTTCATTTGCATATATGAATCATGACAGGTTTGGTAGAGGAACCAACCGCAGCAGAGGAAAGCGAGGAGCAGCAGCCCCAGGAGCAGGAGTAGGAGCAAGGAGCTGCCAGGGAAGAACTTGAAGAAGAGCTCCCGGAGTGCCCGAATCATCTACCCAGCACTTTTGAGAAAGGCAAGCCCCGAAGCATTTCTAACTACCTATGGTTTGCAATTAACTATCTAATAATTATGCTTGTTGCATTAAGTATAGGAGTTGTTTGATATCGTTGATGCATTATATTCCTTACCTTGCTATCATTGATATATCATCCATGTTACCTAATTAGAGATAGGTTCGAGTCTATGCTTAGTCTTGCTTAGACCAGTAGAAGTCGGGCGAATTTCATGTTACCCACGAGTAATAGGTGGTTACTTGACCGGTAACAGGATATTGCCAGTAAGTGAGATAACTGCGTGTTGTGGAAAATGGAGATCGGTAGATTCCTGTAGCGTTGTGCAACAGTATTTCTAGCCGTGTTATATGGGAAATCAGTATCTTGTTAAGATGTCCTTTTTGTCATGTTGAACGCATGTCCCACATTTAGCTGGAAGGATAACTCGTTCTGACCGCGAAGCCGCTCATTGTTCCAGGCCAATTTTTCGAACCCCACGCATCTACCGAAGCCACGAAGGGGGTATTGGGACGCGGGGGCACGAAAAGTAAGACCCGGGTGATGGTGGTTAAGTCCAACTCCTTGGCAGTCGGGCTTGCCCTCGGGTATGTTGGTGGCAGTCGAATCTGCGGCTTCCTGGAACGGTGTTGTGGTTATCTGTAGCTCACTGACGGGTGAGTGTGGTTTGTGTGGGAAATAAAATCACCAGCTGGTTAGGAATCGATTATAATCGCCATCGCTCCTGGATAGTGAGCACTTGACTTGAACTCCGATCGGCCTTGATACTGAAATTGTGCAACACGTGACAACTATCATTATACTTTTGGCAATAGTTACTCGGTCTGTTTGTTACTTTATGGTGATGGTTAGATCACTACCATGATTGTTATAGTGCAGGAGCTAACCTAGTTAAACAGGTTCATTATTATTTAATTTGCAGCTAGTAAGCAAGAAAATGAGTTATTCTAATTACTTATGCTTTTACGCAAAAATATGGTCTCATACCAGCTCTACTATATACTAGCCTTGCATACTCCTTGGTGTCACTTTATTTTGGTTTAAGTCGGGTAAGTCTAGCTGAGTACCTTCTCGTACTCAGGGCTTTGTTTCCCTTGTTGTTGCAGATGGCCAGGTCTTTTATGGTTATTGCATCATCTGTCTCTGCCCAGCTCTGGGAGATAACTAGGTCAAGGGCAATGACCGGTTCTATTCGTATCTTTTGCTTTGTCAAGGACGACTACTATGTGGCACTATAACAAACTACGTGTGTGTGATTTCCGAACTATATTTTAAGATGGAGCTTCCGCTACTTAATTTCGAACATGGTTTGTAATAACTAAGTTGCTACTCTGAACAATTTATGTAATCTTCTGTCATGTGACGATCGATGCTGAATTATTACGATCCTATGTTGTTGATTTTGGAAAAGTTTGAAATCCTTCGAGGTTTCACGGACTACCGGGTTTATATGGGCTCAAGTGGTGCAAAATTACTACCTCGGCGGAGAATTTCGAACTTGTGCTCTTATAAATTGGTCAGTTCTGTTACAGAGTGTTTTTCAGATTTTCCATCTCCTCTCTAATGCACTCGGCATATGTGGTACACAAGAGTTCATTTTCTTTTTCAAGGTTGGCACTCATATCTTTGTGCTCAACCAACTTGGCGCTCATATCATCGCGCAAAACTTTCAAAGCCAAAACTTCTTTTTCCAAATCAATGCATGATGTGCACATGAAATCGGTGGAAGAAACATCACCATTCACATCAAGCAAAGAAACATGAGTATCACTAGAAGCATGGCATGCATTTTTATTCAAAGAGCATGAGCTACAAGGCCTAGCATTTATCTCATCAATTTCAGCCCTAGCATGCTCAAGTTCGTCTACACATGTGATGTGAGTCAATTTTAATTTATTAATTTCAGCATGTAAAAGACTCACAAGAAACACATGGTAACAAAGCATTTGACTTAAGCAAGGCTATTTCAGTTTTAGCTCAATCAAGGTCCTTGCGCAAGTCAATGCAAACTAAACATGGTTTGGAAGCATTGGATATCAACATTTCATTTTCAGATCTTAAGCTAGCAAGAGAAAAGCATAGCTCATCGTTCTTCCTAACCATGTCACTACAAGAGGTGCAAGGTGAAGATGCACTAGACTTCCAATGAAAAAGGCCACATTTCAACATAGTGATGGAGCAATTCAACTTCTCAATCTTACTACGCAAGGTATCACTATATTAAATCGTTGGGACAAAATCCCAAGAATAGCAACAAGTGTACCACTCTTGGTCTTGCCAAGTTCACGTATGATATCCTCGTTTGAGTGCTCATCATCCCTTAGGAAGTCCAACAAAGCATCCACCTCGCGTTCCACCTTATCAATTGCATGTCCATCGTACAAACATGTGGACAAAGACACGCTAGACGAAGAACCTAGTGCCATTTCCAAAAGCACCGTTAGTGTTAGCCGAACAAAAGCTTAAACACCTCGATGAACAAAGTCGGAAACACAACTGCTCTCAAAAGGTCGCCTTCGCGGATCCGGAACTGCGGATACATGGGTGTATGCCGAGTCTCGAGTGATGAGTGATTGTCAACTAGGATAATGCGCATGTTCTTTGGCTTGTGTTGTGCAGGTGTCGAGCATGGATACAGTGATCGAAAGCAAGGTGAAGGTCAAGTAGAGACGTGCCGTGCCGATGGACCGAGAGTGGCGAAGAGCGGACGTGAGGCTTGGACTGAGGGACCGGTGGCCTGAGGATAAGCTGTGGTTGCTGACAGCCTGGGACAGCGACGAGTGAAGATTTGCGGGCACAGTGTTGCTTGGGTTGAGGACCTGGGGACACGTGTCGGTGGACGTGGTGCACGGACGGTGCATCCCCTACGGCTCAGTTTGATGGTGAGCCACAGAAAAACCATCGAGTGGACAGTTTCCAGGTTTGGGCCTCAAACCTGGGCGCTGATGGTTCTGAGTTTGGGCCACAAAACTCGGGCTGAGGACGGTTTCCAGGTTTGGGCCTCAAAACCTGGGTGCTGCGGGTTTCTGAGTTTGGGCCACAAAACTCAGGCGATGGACGGCTGGTTTCCCGGTTTGGGCCTCAAAACGGGGGTTGGTCGTGAAGGCTAGTTTCCCGGTTTGGGCCACAAAACCGGGAGCGAAGTCCGGGAAAAGGACAAGCAGAGCGGTGGTGGCACGTGGCGGCAATCGGTGAGGTTGCGTCGAGGCAACGCTACTACCATGTGCGGGCGTGGCCGTCAGATCACCCCGAGTTGGTCCAGAATAACCCTAGGGTTTAGCTGGATCGCTCTGTAATTATTTAGGGTAGAGTGGGAAATAGAATTAGGATAAATAGAGGGAGACACCCACCTCCCATCCTATCTCAGTCATTTGCTATTTTGCCTTCTAGGTTTTCCTGCTCTCCCTATCCCTTGCTGTAGCGAACTGAGATCCCACAGAGAAGACAATCATACCTCTTTGTTCGTAAGATTTTGAGGAAGTGAGACCGTAATCTCACTACTGTAGCGTGTGGTAGCCACCGTGGTTGTGATTCGTGTTTTGGTGTTGTTCTTCGCGGGTTGTTTTTCTCCACGATTTTCCCGTTAATCGATCTCTTTACTTAGTGCGTCTTTTGCTATTCCGTTTGAACTGAGTTGTTCTAGTTCGTGAGGCACATCTTTCCACCAAAAGAATTCTTCTCTAATCTCATGAGCTAGTAGATCGGTCAATTTTTGTTTCGAATCGAGTTTTGCTCCTTTGCCCCGAATTCTTCCGATTCACCGATTTGGAGTTAGGTGTGAGCCATGATCTCTTAGGGATATCTCACTAACTTCGTTGAAACTCCTCATACCAAGTCTAAGCCTTAGAGCTTTTGATTCAGAGGATATCGGGTTGAATCCGTGGAAGAACAGTGCAGTTTCGGGGCATCGGACGTTGACGTCGGGAGCATCGGACGCTGTGTTCATCACATCGGAAGCATCCGATGCCACGTGTCATCTGATAGCGTTTTTAAGCAGCATCGGACGCTGATCATCGGCACGTCCATTGCCATCGGTGCGTCCGGGGTCGAACATCGGATGCTAGGGCTCCACTGTAGCCAGCATTCGATGCCAGTCTAGTAAGGTCCTAGACTTTTGATTTTGCATCAGAAGCATCCGACGCTGACCATCGGACGCAGGCCAGCGTCTGATGGAGGTTCTTCTCCGCTGTTTCATCCGCAGTTCGTTCGTTCGTTGTCGGTTTTGATTCCGGCTTTTGCGTTGGTTTTCTAGAGTTGTGTAGTGTCTCGCTGTGCTTCTTGGAAGCATCCACCCTACATCTAGGGTCGTGGACACTCACAATCTCTAGGTTTGCTTTTGGGGTTGATTCTTGGGACAGTGGTGACAAGTTTCTGAAAAGAAATTTGAAGCTCCCATTCACCCCCCTCTGGTCCCTTTTGGTAGCACTTTCGGTCCTTCAATTGGTATCAGAGCGGGTTAAGGATCTTCCACCTTAGCCGGTTCCAGATCCACCGTAGGCGACATGGATCGCGGCGTGGGCAAACCACCGTTTTTCGATGGGACGAACTATGCGTATTGGAAGATACGCATGTCGGCTTATCTGCAGAGTTTTGGGTTCTTCCATCTGGGATATTTGCAACTCTGCTGATTACGTGGTCATGGCTACTTGTGTAAGTCAGCATCAGATCGATGAGCACAATGCCAATAGCCGAGCCCGTAATGCTCTTTTCTCATGCTGGAGCATGACGGAGTTTGATCGCATTTCTCACCTATCGCTACGGCTCGGTGAGATTTGGGCTAACCCTCATGCGTTTCCATGAGGGAAACCA
Source organism: Coix lacryma-jobi var. lacryma-jobi (assembly GCA_009763385.1). Lineage (NCBI taxonomy): Eukaryota > Viridiplantae > Streptophyta > Magnoliopsida > Poales > Poaceae > Coix > Coix lacryma-jobi. Next base: position 104,924,036 of record CM019829.1, read on the forward strand.
CTCAAGTCAAACCCGTTCTATGCAAGTCATTCAAGCGAGAGTATGAGAACTTTCGACATATGCCTGGCGAGAGCGGCGGCATAGAAAGTTTATTTGCTCGCTTTCAGGTGATTGTCACGGGATGAGGGCTAACAAGGAGCTGTTGCCTTTCGACGATCATGAGAGGGCTTTGAAGCTTTTGCACACTCTCGATCGTCGGTTGTGGGACTCGAAAGTTCAGGCGATCATCGAATCACATAACTATGAGACCCTTCACATGCGACGAGCTCTTTAGTAAGCTCAAGTCCAGTGAGATTGACGCCATGGCGAGGGCTTCTTATGAAAATCCTTCTGGCCCGTCGATGGCTTTGCTTTCTGGTTCTTCTGCTAACCCCTTTGGAGGGGATTTGCACTCTCTTCTCTTCTTTCTATCACAGAGGAGCAGCTGGAGTTCATGGGGGATGACGAGTTGGCTTTGCTCACCAACCGGTTCTCGTGGTTCCACAACAACCGCATGAACCGTCGCCGCGGAGGAGGATGCTCGGGGCTGTTCAAGTGCGGCGACCCCAACGGCAAGGCGGATCATGGCACAAGTACGACTCCGACAAGCGCAAGGAGAAGTACGTCCCCATGAAGCACACGCGAAAGGGCAGCTTCAACAAGGAGTACATCAAGATGAAGTACTTGGAGAAGGCCCAGGCTGAACAGCGTGCTTTCTTCGCCACGCTCAGCAACGTCGACGACTCGGATGACGACTCCGCTTCCTCAAGCGACGATGAGTCCGAGAAGAAGAAGAGGATCGAGGACAAGCTGAACGGCCTCTGCTTCTTCGTCGACAACGAGGGCTTCTGCACCATGGCCCTCGGCAAGGAGGTCAACGGCGAGCTAGAGGACATCCCTCGGAACGACGACGACGACGACACCTCCCAGGTATCTTAGACCCCCGATGAGCTTTCTGCTGAGGTCAAGAAACTTGCTGCCGCCCTTCTTAGCCAAGATAAGCTGCTTAGGCGTGCTGCTAGAGAGCGAAAGGAGTTTAGGCAGAAGTGGGAGGATACGGTGAAGGAACTTGAATCTGTCAAGTCCACCATTGTTGTTACCGAGGAGGAGGAGTGTGAGATGTGCTCCACACACATGACTGACCTTCTCACTTTGAGAAGTAAGTATGTTGTGTTGGTAGGAGAGGTGGATGAGCTTAGAGCTAGATCTTCGGTGCTTGGTGTGTGCAAGTCCTGTGCAGGCTTGCAATCTGAGTTGGCAGAGAAGAATGCCAAGATTGCGTCTCTTGAGAAGGCCAGCTCGGGTAGCACTTGTGTGTCTAGATGTGCTTTGTGTGAGGGTTTGGAGATGGAGATTGCGAACGTGAAGCATGACAAGATGCAAACCGAGGAGGAAAACACATACCTTTGGACCATCTTGTCATGGGTGTCGAGTGGTGAGCCGCAGCTTGGGATGATGATCTCCCAATTCAAGCGTGCTGCTGGAGGTCCAGGTGTAGGCTTTGCTCAGGGTGTTGAGTGTGCTTCATCTTTTGGCAAGATTGGAGAGTCGAGTGGTCTTAACCCGTGTGAGAAGCCCAACTCAACCACTACTCCCAAGCTTACCAAGATTCCACCCAAAGAGCCTCTCAAGCCTAACACCAAGGATGGGGTGTTTGTTGAACCTCCAAGAGCTCCACCCAAGAAACAATCATGCGCTCCAAAACCAAACCACCTCAAGAACAAGCTAGACACAATGCCACCTATCCTACACAAGGGCAAAGTGATCCATACCCAGTACCGTCAGTACCAACAACCCCCTATGAGAGCGGTGAGGTACCATTGTAAGCACTGTGGGAGAGATGAACACTTGAGTGAGTTTTGCTTTCGGCGCAAGAGAAAGGCGCGTCGTGCAAAGGAGATGAACAACACAGACATGTACCATCCTTTCCATGATTTACATGTGCCGAATGTTCAGAGGCGTGCTGATAGGCCTAGAGGTCCAAAACCTCAAGTTTCTAGGCCTAGTGCGCGAAGAGAACGTGCCCGGCGGGAGCCTGCAGTTGTGGGCTATGGACCCCGTGGCAGTGGCTTTGTAGTTGAGCGTTTTCCCCCATCGCGTTTTGAGTATCGTGATGGACGCTCCTCCCTTAGCGGACCACATTTTCCTCTACGTGGTGATCACTCTTCCCGTAGGCGTGCTAGGAATGGTTTTTCTGCTAACCGTTCTTTTGAGCAGCCGGCCCAACACTGGTATTCTTCCTACTTCAGTAACCCCAGTGTTGGACCGTATGCTCACCTTATGTCTTTTTATTGATGTAGGTAAAACGATTGGAGAACGTTTGGTTGGTGAATTCCGGTTGCTCGAGGCACATGACCGGAAACGCTAAGTGGTTCTCCAGTCTTAGTCCGGTCGCCGGAAAGGAGTTTATCACCTACGTTGACAATAGCAAAGGTAAAGTGTTGTCTCGTGGGTCGGTGCGAGTTAATGAGCACTTTGTGTTGCGCAATGTTGCTCTTGTTTCTAACTTGCATTTTAACGTTCTTTCTGTTTTGCATCTCTTTGATGATGACTATGAGATTCGTTTTAAGCCAAATCTCAGTCGTATTTTGGATCCTCAGGGCAATCTTGTTTGTTTGATTTCCCCCTTTGGGAAAGTCTTTCGTGCGAATTTCTCGGAGTCATTTGGAGTTTCTCGTTGTCTTTTGGTTGGACCTTCCTCCTCTGATCTTTGGAAGTGGCATAGGAGACTAGGATATTTGAGCTTCGACTTGCTTGCAAGGCTTAGTTCACTTGGCCTAATTCGAGGATTGCCCAAGTTGTGCATGGAGAAGGATCTTGTTTGCAATTCTTGTAGACATGGGAAGATGGTTGCTGCTCCCCACGATCCAGTGACTCAGGTCATGACTAAGCACCCTGGAGAGCTTTTACACATGGACCTTGTTGGTCTGGCTCGGGTGAGCTCGATTGGGGGAAAGTGGTACGTGCTTGTTGTTGCTGATGATTTTTCGAGATATTCGTGGGTTTTCTTTTTGACTGAGAAGACTGAGACTTTCTCTTTTGCTCGCAATCTGATTTTGCATCTACAAAATGAGTTCTCTTTGAACTCAATGCAAGCTATTCGTAGTGATAATGGTTCTGAGTTCAAAAACTTGGATTTTGAGAAGTTTTGTAACTCTTTGGGTTTAGAGCATCAGTTTTCTTCTCCCTACACACCGCCTCAGAATGGTGTTGTAGAAAGGAAGAATCGGACCCTTGTAGAGATGGATAGGACAATGCTCGATGAGCATAGGACTCCTAGGCGATATTGGGCCGAGGCTATGAGCACTGCATGCTACATTTCCAATCGCATTTTTCTCTGAGCTTTCTTGAAAAAGACTTTTTATGAGTTGCATTTTGGAGAACAACCCAAAGTGAGTTATTTTAGAGTTTTCGGTTGCCACTGTTTTATACTCAAGAAAGGCAACCTGGACAAGTTTGAGTCTCGTTCTTCTAACGGTGTATTTTTGGGTTATAGCACTCATACTCGAGCATATCGTGTACTTAACCTTGATACTAACCGAGTCATGGAGACATCCGATGTCACCTTCGACGAGACCATGGTTTGTCCTTCTTCTCGTTTTGAACGTGCAGATGATCATGAGGTTGGTGAGCCTCTTTTTGATGACGAGGATGAGGGTGCTGAAGGGATGGATGATCCAGCACCTCCTCCACCTGCTGTGCCGCAAAGAGCGGCTTCTACTAGACACACGGCCCGACCCCTTCTCCTCTACTACTTGTGGGCCGTGGGATCCGCCACCTCGGGCTGTACCTTTCATACCCGGGGAGGCACCAGCTGCTGTTGAGGGGGAGGCTACATCAGCTCGGGAGGCGCCACGACACATTCAGCGCCAGCACCCGCCTCAACAGATGATCGACAACATCGGCGAAGGTGTCACTCGGTCTCGGTCACAACAAATCTCTCACTTTTCTCATTCTGCATTTGTTGCTGATTTTGAACCCCGAGATGTTGGACATAATTTATCTGATCCGGATTGGGTCAATGCCAAGCATGAGGAGCTTGAGAACTTTGAGAGAAATCGGGTTTGGGTTCTTGTTCCTCTTCCTCATGAGTGTCACCCTATTGGGACAAAATGGGTTTTCAAAAACAAACAAGGAGAAGATGGCCATGTTGTGAGAAACAAGGCCAGACTTGTAGCCCAGGGGTATAGTCAGAAGGAGGGGATAGACTATGAGGAGACTTTGCTCCTGTAGCTCGTCTGGAGGCAATTAGGATCCTCTTGGCTTTTGCTGCATCCAAAGGATTTAAACTCTTTCAAATGGATGTCAAGAGTGCCTTCCTAAATGGCTACATAGAAGAGGAGGTGTATGTGAAACAACCCCCGGTTTTGAAAATCCCAAGTTTCCAAACCATGTTTTTAAACTTCACAAAGCTTTGTATGGTTTGAAACAAGCCCCTATAGCTGGTATGATAGGTTGAAAACCTTTTGCTTACTAAGGGTTTTAAATTGGGATGTGTGGATAAAACGGTCTTTCTCCTCAAGCAAGGCAGTGGCACTCTCTTGGTCCACATTTACGTGGATGATATCATTTTCGGTGGTTCTTCTCACGCTTGGTTGCAAGTTTGCAGATACTATGAGCAGGGAGATTGAGATGAGCATGATGGGGGAGTTGACGTTTTTCCTCGGGTTGCAAATCAAGCAATCCTGAGAGGGGACGTTCGTGCACCAGGGCAAGTACACCAAGGATGTATTGAAGAAGTTCGATATGGGTGAGGCCAAGCCTCTTCCAACACCCATGTCGACCACGACGGCCCTGGATGCGGACAAGGATGGAGAAGCTGTGGACTAGAAGGAGTACCGGAGTATGATCGGGTCGCTGCTGTACCTGACGGCGACACGCTCGGACATCCAGTTCGTGGTGTGTCTTTGCGCGCGATTTCAGTCGTTGCCGCACACCTCTCACCGTCAGGCGGTCAAGCGCATTATGAGGTACTTATGCTTCATTCCAGAGTATGGGATTTGGTATTCCGCTTCCTCCACCCTCTCCCTTTGCGGTTATTCTGATGCCGATTTTAAGGGTTGTCGAATTGAGCACAAGTCCACTTCTGGGACTTGTTAGTTTATTGGTTCTTCTCTTGTATGGTGGTCTTCTCGCAAGCAGTCTAGTATTGCCCAGTCTACCATGGAGGCTGAGTATGTTGCTGCGGCTAGCTGCTGTTCCCAATTACTTTGGATGATGGCCACTTTGCTTGATTTTGGTCTAAGCTTTTCTCGCGTTCCTTTGCTTTGTGACAACACGAGTGCTATTAGCGTTGCTAAGAACCCCGTGCTGCATTCTAAGGCCAAACACATTGATATTCGCTTTCACTTTTTGCGAGACCATTTTGAGAAGGGTGATATCGACCTTCGCCATGTCGATACTCATCATAAGTTGGCTGATTTTTTAACCAAGCCTTTGGACCAATCAACTTTTGCTAGGTTGAGAGGTGAGCTTGGTGTGTGTTTTCCCTTTTAGATGGGGGAAACATTTTGGTTCTTGTATTATAGACTAACTCTTTTTCTTCCAATTGGCTTCATCATGCATCTTTGCATTTCATCTTGCATATTTACATTCAGACCTTCATGTATATAATCTTTAGAATGTGACTATGCTCTGCATAGTGTATGCTCTGATGCTTATGATGATGCTATAGCTTATGCTCTTTCTGATCACTGATATAGGTTGTGAGCTGAGCTATTTTGTAACTGGTGAACCTACTTAATGAACATAAAAATTGAAACTGTTCACCATTGGGATATGCAACTAGCATGTGTAGAATGTGTTGAAATCACTTGTGCTTTTCATATATGCTAGGTTGCTATGTCTCTAGTTCTGACACATTCACTTGCTTGGTATGTTCATATTCTGCTTTCAATTTGAACCAAGATAAGTGAATTGGAAAGATCGAGATGGGATTGCTTGTCAGCACATCATAGTATCGAGACTGTCTCTCATTGCACTTTGAGTTAAACTTGAGCTGTGTAGTGTATGACAAAACTGTTGCTTTAAGCTTCTGATTGCTTTGCATAGGCTTCGCATAGTTGAAAAGTTAGGCAATGACAAGCTTTCAACCTATCGCAATCACATGCTGAAATTTGAACTTGTGTAATTTAACCGCTGCAACTCCGATAAAATTTAGATACACAAGTCTATGTTTCATTCTATAGCATGATGACTGAACCTTGCTAGGGGTAGTTCACCTTCTATACATGTTTAGTGCTATTTTGATGGTGAATCACTTCTTGGCTGAAAACTGCTCTTATTGCTCCAATGTTCATATTTCGTATTTGGTGATCAGTTTGAGCCTTTGCTAGCATTCTGTGCATATTGTTGAGTCATCGGATTAGCACTTTGTCGAGCATCTTCTCATTCTATCGACTATATTCCTGAAGCTGCTAACTTGCATTTTGACTCATATGCATTTGGAGGGGAGATACTTGATAGTGCATTTTCAACTAAGGGGGAGAAATTGCCAAATCATAAGGGGGAGAAATTCTCTCAAATCATAAGATCAACTAAGGGGAGATTTCCTAGTTGTGTGCACTATTGGAGGGGGAGTTTTGAGCTGGCTCGGATTTTTCAGATTTCGGATTTTCAATTGATTCGGAGCTTTTCTGAAGTCTCTAATTGGTTCGGAGCATTTTTTGTAGCTAGTTGTGTTGAGCCTTTACCTCTTTCTTGAGGGACTAGCGACTTTGTGTCGGGGGAACACCAAAGGGGTACCCCCAATCAACGCATAAGTTAAACCTAGAACACCAGTTAATAAACCTAGCAAGTCAGGCCACGTGCCGGCGCACGTTCTCCGCTTCGCCCGAGCCCTCCAGGCCAGGCCTCGGGCAAGCGCTCGTTCTCCGTCTCGCCCGAGCCCTCCGCGTCAGGCCTCGGGCGAGCGCTCGTTTTCCGTCTCGCCCGAGCCCTCCAAGCCAGGCCTCGGGCGCACACTCGCTTTCAGTCTAACCCGAGCCCTCCGCGTCGGGCCTCGAGCGAGCACTCGTTCTCCGTCGCGCCCGAGCCCTCCGCGTCAGGCCTGGCGAGCGCTCGTTTTCCGTCTCGCCCGAGCCCTCCGCGTCAGGCTCGGGCGAGCGCTCGTTTTCCGTCTCGCCCGAGCCCTCCAAGCCAGGCCTCGGGCGCACACTGCTTTCCGTCTCGCCCGAGCCCCCCGGGCTTCGGGCAAGCGCTCCACTACCTTTCTAGCCCCCCACACCGAACATCACACTCGAGACCCCACGCAGGGACCTCGAGCCCCTCTGGCACAGCGGCTTATCCCTCGAGACGCTCTATGCCCCCTCGACGGTGGAGACGTAGGATGCCAGCCCATACCACGCATTTAATACATCCACCTACTTCAGTCACGTCCTCTGCAGCCCGACGTGTACCACAGTAACCAGGGCAAAGTCAAGTCTCGTTTTCACCACAAGCATGGGCAAAAAGGCACCAGCACAGCACTGTTCGACCACACCTTGCACTGTGCCACGTCCCGGTCACATCTCGAGACCCGGATTTCCGCTGTACGACCAGGCTCCCCGGAACTCGCCCATACCTGGGGACTCGAGCCCCCCGCAGGCGCCATCTCGAGGCCGGTCCGCGCCCTTCGAGCCCTAACTACTTTCATGCTATTGGAGGACAGGTACCCCAAGACCCGGAGGGACCCCGCCGCGTCCTGTGCGTTCCGGGATGGGTGCTGTACGGCTCCCACCTTGCCGCGCCACCACGTCCACGCCTAGGATGGAAGCCACGACCCAAGGACGCCTCAACAGCAACAATCACATCGGCTCCAGTGGCCCCGACAAGACAGGGTTCCTACCCTTCTCTGTATGGGGCACCGTACGCCCCGACACCTGTAATACCTTATGTAACCCTGGCCTCCCCTTGCTCTATAAAGGGGACACCAGGGCCCTCATTCGGGAGGACGGACACAACACACGAGTCCACACACAGGCACGAGTCCGGACTCCGGTCCACGCTCACTGAGCTTGTATTCGCCCCTGTACAAGCACTTAGGTGCAAGTAATACAAGAACATCCCCCCCGCTGGACATAGGGCCTTCTTGCCCGAACCAGGATAAATCCTTGTGTCCTCTTGCATCACCATCCAGGAAGAGAAGCGCGCGATCATATTACTCGTTGGTGTGATACCCCGGGTACGAAACACCGACAGTTGGCGCGCCAGGTAGGGGACTTCGCGTGTCCGAGCCGATTTCTCGTGATTCCTAGATGGCTTCATCCCCTCTTCCGTTCTCGGCTGGTGCCGTCGTCTGGTTCGGGAGCCTCGAGTTCCTGGCCACAGGCAACAGCAACGAGCTGACTCTGCTCTCCACGTAGGGCCCGAGCGGAGGGCGTGTCACGCCACCCCGCGCGGGGGGCGTGACGCGTCGCCCGCACCACCACACGTCGCCACATCGCGAGCGGCGCGTCGTCACCGTCGTCGCCGGCGCAGGCGGTGCCCGCGGCAAACACCCACGCCCCCGTAGCCGGTGCAGGGTCCCCGAGGGAAACTAGCCCGGCGCGCGGCCGGAGACCTCCAGGGCGCACCCGCGCCCGCCTAGCGACTTCGCATTCATCATGCGTACGGACCAGGAACCAGGCCAGAGGTCTCCGAGCGTGCGCCGTCGACGCCACTCAGCCTCCTCCAGCACGGGTCGCGCCGCGCTCGACGCCAGCGGTTCCCAGTCGGCCTCGACAACTCTGCGGCTGTATACGCCCACACCTCGACGAGCGCCATCAGGACCGGACGGTGGCGGACCGGGAGCAGCGTTTGGGCGCGCTGCTGCAGGCCATGGCCAACCTGGAGATCGTCCACCCCGCGTGCGTCAACCGCGACTTCTCGCGAGCCTTCGAGCCACCTCAGCGAGCCACCGTCGGAGAATGGTACTGCGAGCTGCGGTCCCAGCATCGGCCAAGGCGGCGTGCCGTCAACAGCTCCGACTCCGACGAATACGACTACCACGACCCCGACCTCTGGGATCCCACCAGGGAGTGCTTCCAGCTCGAGGGAGTCGTATGCGATACCGAGGACGAAGGCGACAACGACAGGCCGGCGCTCGACCTAGAGGGACCTAGCGACGTGGCCGCGGCAGGCGGATCACGCGTTCAGGGAAGGGACGAACCTCCAGCACCGGCTGTACCGCCTCAGCACGACGACGGCCGGGCGGCGCAACTCGCACAAGTGCAAGAGGCAATCACCAAAGCCGAGGAAGAACGGCGACACCTGCTGCAGCTCCGGCAAACCCTGATGCAGGAACCACCCCAGCCCCGAGGAGCCGGAGCTCGAGGCCGGGCTCGAGAGGTCCACCGGCGGATCTCGAGGACGGGGCACCAGCAGCCCTGAGGTATGTTTCCCGCGAGCCGGGCAGAACGTGGTGGCGGTGGCTATGATGCTCCGTGACCTGCCCGCCGTTTCCAACCCCGACGCCAGGCGCATGCTCGGAGAAATGAAAAACCTCCTCGAGACAGCCGCGGTACAGCAGGCCGAGAGCTCGGCGTCACGCCGACGCGGAGCAGCCTCGGGGAGACCGGCGGACACGCCCCGTGACGCTCGCGAGGCATCCGCACCAGCCGGACGCTCTCGAGCTAGGCCAGTCCGTGAACGGATCGTCGACAACCGGCCACCTCGAGACCCCAACGACGCCCGCAACGACATCAACCGACGGCGCAAGGACAAGGCAGCCCAAGAGCGTGGCTATAGCGCCCATCGAGGGGGGAGCTACGACAGCGACCAGGACCGGCAGGTCCTCGAGCCCCCGGGCCCCCGAGTCTTCAGCCGGGCCATCCGCAGCTCAACCCTCCCCGACCGCTTCTGACCGCCGACCAACATCGTGAAGTATGACGGGGAGGTCGAGCCCAAGCTCTGGCTCTCGGACTCCGCCTTGGCTGCCAACTGGGCGGAGCGAAGAACGACGACCGTGTGATCATACGCCAACTCCACTTTACCTCTCGGACACCGCCCGCCGGTGGCTCGAGGGGCTCCCGCCGGATCGGATCCATGACTGGGCCGACCTAGTCAGGGTCTTCGACGGGAATTTCAAGGGGACCTGCGTGCGTCCAGGCAACCCCTGGGACCTACGGCGTTGCAGGCAGGCGGCGGACGAGCCCCTCTGCGACTTTGCTCGACGGTTCTCGAAGCAGCGTCTCGAGCTCCCCCACGTGCCTGACGAGGACGTCATCTCAGCGTTCCTCGCGGCACGACATGCCAAGAGCTTGTTCATGAGCTAGGACGCTACCGTCCCGGGACGGTCGAGGACCTGATGGATCGCGTCACCAGCTTTGCTTCGGGCGACGAAGCAGTGGGGGCCTTCTTTGGCCGTTCCACGGACAAAAGCAAGGCGGTGATCGCGCCGGAGGGCTCCAACAAGGGCAACGACGAAGAACGACAACAATGACGGCAACAAACGGAAGAAAAACAAACGCAAGGGCCAGAAGGCGAAGCGTGGCGCCGATGACGACGACGACAAACAGGTGCTCGCGGGCGCCCTCGAGCCTAAGAAGCCCCGAGGCCCCCTAACGGGGCTGTTTTCGACCAGATGCTCGAGGATCCCTGCACCTACCACAGGGGCCTCGTAAACCACAAGTTGAAAGACTGCCGACTGTTGAAGGGCTATACTCCAGCTCGGCGATAAGAGGGAAGACGCGCCTAAGGGAAAGGATACCGATCAACGCGGCGGCAGGAACGCAGATGGTGACTTCCCCCCGGTGCGCGACTGCTACATGATCTACGGGGGGCCGACCGTCGGGCTCTCAGCTCGAGAAGAAAGAAGGAGCGCCGGGAAATCTTTTCGCTTGGCCACGACGCCCCCCGGTAACTTGACTGGTCCGATGCGCCAATCACGTTCGACCGTGACGACCATCCGGACCGTGTCAAAAACCCGGGGGCTTACCCCCTCGTCGTCGACCCCATCATAGTCGACGTTCGGTTCTCCAAGGTGTTGAGGGGGGGCTCGAGCCTCAACATCATATACCTCGAACCCTCGACCTCCTGGGGATTTCAGAGGGACAGCTCCGACCCAGCGTCGGGGGGTTCACGGAGTAGTACCAGGAAAGAAGGCCCACCCCCTCGGGCGCATCGACCTGCCGGTTTGCTTCGGCACGCCGGCAAACTTCCGTCAAGAAACGCTCACCTTCGAGGTGGTCGGCTTCCAAGGGACCTACCACGCCATCATCGGCGGCCAGGCTACGCCAAGTCATGGCGATTCCTAACTACACGTACTTGAAGCTCAGATGCCGGGGCCAAAAGGGGTCATCACCGTTGACACCTCCTACGAGCACGCATACCACTGCGACGTGGAGTGCGTCGAGGGGGGGAGGCAACGTCCACCTCGACTCGCTCGAGGCCTTGGCAGCTCTGGCCACTGAGGAGGCCCCAGAAGCAAAGCGTCACGCCGGCACCTTCGAGCCGGCTGAGCACACCAAGCAAATACCGTCGACCCGACCTCGGCCAATGGCAAGACGCTGACCATCAGTACCAGCTCGAGCCCAAATAGGAAGCAGTGCTCGTCGACTTTCTCCGCGCGAACATCGACATGTTTGCGTGGAACCCCTCGGACATGCCGGGCATACCGAGGGAAGTCGCCGAGCACGCCTTGGAGATCCAGGCCGGGTCCAGACCGGTGAAAGCAACGCCTGCGCCGCTTCGACGAGGAAAAGCGCAGGATCATCGGCGAGGAGGTGCACAAGCTTTTGGCGGCCGGATTCATCAGGAGGTATTTCACCCAGAGTGGCTAGCTAACCCTGTACTAGTTAGGAAAAAGAATGGGAAAATGCGGATGTGTGTAGATTACACTGGTCTGAATAAAGCATGTCCAAAAGTTCCATTTCCTTTACCTAGAATTGACCAGATCGTCGATTCCACTACTAGGTGCGAAGTGCTTTCGTTCCTTGAGCGTATTCTGGCTACCACCAAATTAGGATGAGAAAATCCGATGAACTCGCAACCTCTTTTATCACGCCATTTGGTATGTATTGCTATGTTACGATGCCCTTCGGCCTGCGAAACGCCGGGGCAACGTACCAGCGATGTATGCAGCACATCTTTGGCGAGCACATAGGCAAGACCGTCGAGGCCTACGTCGATGACATCGTGGTTAAAACTAAAAAAGTCGGGAACCTCATCAGCGACCTCGAGACCACGTTCGAGTGCCTCCGGGCCAAGAATGTGAAGCTCAACCCGAGAAGTGTGTCTTTGGTGTGCCTCGAGGCATGCTACTTGGCTACATCGTCTCACAACGGGGATCGAGGCAAACCCTGAAAAAATCTCAGCAGTCACGAGGATGGGCCCGATTCGTGACCTCAAGGATGCAGAAAGTGACAGGCTGCCTAGCCGCTCTCAGCAGATTCATCTCGAGGCTGGGGAAAAAAAGCATACCCCTCTACCGCCTGCTAAAAAAGACGGAACACTTTGCGTGGACCGCCGAAGCCGAGGAGGCCTTAACCATGTTGAAGGGGTTGCTGACTTCTGCACCAATTCTCGTGCCCCCGCGACCAGCCGAAGGTGGCGATTCCCCCGAGCCCCTCCTCTCTTATGTGGCCGCAACCACTCAGGTGGTTAGCGCGGTCATAGCCGTCGAGAGGCACGAGGAGGGTCATGCATTGCCGGTCCAATGACCGGTATACTTCACCAGTGAGGTACTCTCTGAGGCCAAGGTCCGGTATCCGCACATTGAGAAGCTGCTCTACGGCATCATCGTCACAAGGCGCAAGCTCCAGCACTACTTCCTCGCTCATCCCGTGACGGTGGTGTCGTCCTTCCCCCTCGGAGAGATCGTCAACAATCGGGAGGCCACGAGGCGCATCGCCAAGTGGTCCGCCGAACTAATGGGGGAGACCATCACCTATGCCCCGCGAAAGGCCATCAAGTCACAAGCGTTGGCGGACTTCGTTGCTGAATGGACCGACACTCAGCTCCCGCCGGCACAGATTCAAGCCTAGCTCTGGACCATGTACTTCGATGGATCCCTCACGAAGACGGGGGCAGGCGCAGGCCTGCTCTTCATCTCACCCCTCGGAGTACACATGCGCTACCTGCTACGCTTGCACTTCCCGCCTCCAACAACGTCGCCGAGTACGAGGCCCTCGTCAATGGGCTGCGCATCGCCCTCGAGCTCGGGGTCCGACGCCTCGACGCCCGAGGGACTCGCAGCTCGTCATCAACTAGGTTATGAAGGCTTCCAGCTGCATCGATCCAAGATGGAGGCATACTGCGGGGAGGTGCGCAAGCTGGAAGACAAGTTTTACGGCCTCGAGCTCAACCACATATCTCGAAAGTACAACGAGGCCGCAGACGAGCTGGCAAAGTTGGCGTCCACGCGCGGCACGGTACGCCAGACGTCTTCTCAGGGACGTCTTCGAGCCATCCGTCGAAATCGACCAGGGGGCTGGCCCCTCGACGCCACCCCTCGAGCAAGACACGGGGGCTCGACTCTCAACGCCACCTCAAGAAGGACCCCTCGACGTCCGCGGAGCGATTCAGTCGACGCACACGCTCTTCTTCATCACGGCTCCTCGACTGGCGGACGCCCTACCTCGACTACCTGACGCAAGGCGAGCTACCAGAAGACAAGATGGAGGCCCGACGCATCGCTCGGAGGGAAGACCTACGTCATCTACGGCGACGAACGGGAGCTATACCGAGAAGTCCGACTGGGATCCTTCAACGCTGCATCCACTCGAAGAAGGCGCAAGCTCCTCGACGATATGCACTTCGGGGGCTTGCGGCCACCACGCAGCGCCGAGGGCCCTGGTTGGGAACGCCTTCCGTCAAGGCTTCTATTGGCCGACCGCCATTGGGGACGCCAAGCGTTTGGTCCAAGCGTGCCATGGGTGTCAATTCTACGCCAAGCAAACGCACCAGCCCGCACACGCCCTGCAGATGATCCCAATCACTTGGCCATTTGCCGTTTGGGGGCTCGACCTTGTGGGTCCCCTCAAAAGGACAAGTGGAGGGTACACACACATGCTCGTGGCCGTCGACAAGTTCACCAAGTGGATCGAGGCTAAGCCGATAGGAGACCCCACCTCCGAGAGGGCTGTCGAGTTCATCGCCAACATCATGTACCGGTTCGGGGTGCCTAATGTCATCATCACCGACAATGGCACCCAATTCACGGGCAAAAAGTTCACCAACTTCTGCGATGACAACAACATTCGCGTAACCTGGGCCTCGGTCGCATACCCCCAATGCAACGGGCAGGTCGAGCGCGCCAACGGCATGATACTCCATGGGCTGAAGCCGAGGCTGTTCAAGACCCTCAAGATTTTGGAAGGGGTGGGCTACAGAACTCCCCTCGGTGCTGTGGGGCCTCAGGACTACGCCGAGTCGAGCCACCGGGTTCACTCCGTTTTTCCTAACCTACGGCGCCGAGGCCGTCTTACCTACGGACCTCGAGTACGGCTCACCTCGACTTCGAGCCTACAACGAGCAAACCAGCGACGAAAGGCTCGCCAACGCCAAGGACCAGCTCGAGGAGGCCCGAGACGTGGCGCTCATCAACTCTGCACGCTACCAGCAAACACTTCGATGCTACCACGACAAGCACGTGCGCAAAAGGACCTAGCGGTGGGGGACCTCGTGCTTCGACGGCTGCAAGATAATCGAGGGCGCCATAAGCTCACCCCTCCGTGGAAGGCCCATACACCGTGGCCGAAGTGCTCAAGCCAGGAACATACAAGCTCTACGACGACCAAGGCAGGATCCTGGCGAACGCGTGGAACATATCTCAGCTACGTCGCTTCTACCCTTAAAGGCCTCGAGGCCTTGTTCATTTTATCACTTTGTACAAACATGTCAAAATGAATGAACAAACTCGTGCATTGTCGTTCATGTTGCTTCGCATCTTAAGGTAGCCTCGACCCTGCTTTGCTCAGGGTCAAGCCTCCCTCGGGGCTGACGGGGGGCCTCACCCCCCCCCCCAGACTCCGGAAAAAATGCGCGTTTTCTTTTTCAAAAATTTTGACCCTCGTCTCGACTCGCGCCTCGAGTGAACTAGCGACGTCTAAATCTTAAAGTACCTCGAGCCTCCAAGGTCGGGGGGCGTCGACGTAGACGGCCACCTACGCCCCGGGCTACGGTGCCCTACCTACGCCTCCCCTCGAGGGGCTCGCGACGTATCGAAGGAACACAGACTAAGTTAGCAGAAACTCGAGCTTGCGACAAAGAGAAGTGGTCAAACGCATTTGAAAGGAAAACAACCCTTTAAACACAAGTCATATATACATTCGGGTCTCGACGTACCCTCATTCATGTCATAAAATTCTTACAAGGGCCTCGGCGCCCAAATTTGGCGCGCAGGCCCTAGTCTTCGTCGGTGCGGTACTCCTCCCCGAGGTCCTCCGCGGCGGGCTCAACCTCGACGCCCGAGCTCGAAGGAGGAGGGCTCCCGACACCGCTGCTGGCGTCAGGAGGCAGCACGTCCTCCTCGAAGATCTTCGCGAGCGACGTCCCCGGCCTCTCCATCTTCTCCAAAATTTTGTCGACACGGCGGTTGTTCCACTCCTCATCCTTCCCCTCGATCTCGATGAAGCCATTCGCGACAACGTGGACCGGGAAGCGGAAACCGGAGCGAACGACCGCGAGTGTCTGCTTGACGCCATGATGGAGAGCTTGCCGGACACGGTCCCGCGCGGCTGCGTCGAAGAAGCACAAGGCGTCGACCAAGGCATCGCCCCGAGCCACTGCACCTTCTGCCGCGGTCACAGGAGGAGCACCCCACATGGGGCCGAGCCGGTCGAGAGAGGTGCGAGCCCGCTCCGCCACCATCGTCTCGTCTTGGAGTTGGTCCAAGAGAGCCTCATTCGTCCCACGGAGCTCCTCGACCGTCTTCTCGACCCCTGCGCAACAAACGAGGAAGAGTGAGACTGCGACGTAACGAAAACTTCGAGACCCGAACAAGGACAAGGTGTAAGCCTCACCATCGCAATGTCGACCCAGTGCGGCGAGGTCGCTGGTAAGGCCTCAGCGCGCTGCTCGAGCCTGCGCTTCTCGGTCAGCATGAGGAGCCTCTCGGACTTAAGCTCCTCGATCAGCCTGCCCACCTCCGCCAGGGCCAGATCCTTTCGGATCACCTCCTGCCGCGCCGCCCCCTCGGCAGCTCGGGCGGTGGCGGCACCACTCTTGGCGTCTTCGGCCTCTTTTCTTGCCGCCTCCGCTGCGGTTCGGGCGGTGGTGGCCTCGCTTCGGGCGTTAGCGGCCTCCTGCTTCGCCGCCTCGGCTTCAGCCCGGGCGGAGGCGGCCTCGCTTCGCGCGTCCGCGGCCTCCTTCCTCGACGCCTCGAGAGCGGCGGTGGCCTCCTCCTTGGATCGAGCGACCTCACCTCGAGCCGCCCGGACCTCCGCCTCCGCCTCGTTGAGCCGGCTCGCCATTTGGGCGTTCCGGCTCAGCTCCGCGCGGAGATCTTGAAGCTCCGCCTCAGCCCGCGCGAGGGCGGCTGACACCTGCGCGGACCGGCCCGCCTCCTCGGAGCAGGACCGCTCCGCCTCCGCCATAAGCTCGGCCACCTCCCGGAAGATGGACCGCGCCTCGCGCGGGGCCCCCGCTGGACCGGTTGCTCGATGGGAGACCATGGCGAGGGACGGGCTCGGCGCATCGGGAAACGGCCATCCTGGCCGGTCAAGCTCGATGTCGGGCAGATCCTTCTCCGCCCCGAGCTGCCCCGACTGCGGCCCGCCGCCTGACGGCACGAGCCCCGGCTCTTCCCTGGCCGGGCCCTCCGGCGCCTTGTCGGCGCTAGCCGGCGCCTCGGGCGCCTCCACCATCATCGAGCCCGCGGCGAGGAGCGGCCCCTGCTCCAGCTCGTTCAGGAGGTCCTCCACCGTCGGCTCCTCCTCTGCCAACTCCTCTCCCCCCTTTCCCTCGCCGCAGCCCGGCTCGTGTCGGTCGGGGCCTCGAGGGGCGCAGTCTCCTCAGCCCCAGACACCGGCGGGGCCGTGCTCGCCCCAGGCGCTTCCCCCGAACAGCCGTCGTGGTGAGGGGAAGGGTGCCGCTCCCAGCTGGCACCATCGCGGGAGGAGGAGGAGGGGGAGGAGACAGCGCTTCAGCGGATACGGTGGTGGCAGGCTGGGCTTCTTCCCGGAATCTACTCACCCGAAGCGGACCTGGTCTTCTTCCCGGAATCGCCGGACCCACTCGGGGGCTTCGAGCCCACCCCACGGCTCGAGCCCTGTGCCCGGGCCGTCTCCGCAGGGCTGGGATGGGGGGAGGGCTCCCGACGCCTCCCATGGCTCGACCTCGAGGAGAGCCCTCCTTCCGCCCCACATCGCGGGAGGGCGACCGTACCTCCCTCGTGCTGACGTCGTGGCGCCCGCCCGGCGCGGGCTCCGGACCTGCTCCGGCGCTCGCGCTGGTGGTCGCGCCCTCCCGCGTCCGCTTCCGTGTCCCGGCGGCGGTGCGGCGATGGACTCCGGGGACGCTCACGCCCCTGGTCACGAGACGCTCGGGGCTCCCTCCCCGACGCTCGTGATGGCGCGGGCTCGACGGCGCCCTTGACGGCTCGCGGCGGTCGGGCCCGAAACCCTTCTCGAAGCCCGACCCCTCTCGAGACCCCCCGTCTGGGCTGACGCGGGGGCGGCCTCCGTTGGCGCTGTGGCGGAGGCGCTCCGGGTCCGGGCTTCCTTACGACCGGGGGCACATCCGGCGCGGAGCTCGACGGACCTCGGGCCCCGACGAGGCAGGGATCGGCGCCGCCTTCCGCGGCTGCGTCCCGCGCGACCCCTTTGTCGGTGGGACCTCCAGTGTACCCTCCTGCACAGAGGAGCGGTCAGCCCTGTCATCGACGAGCCCCGCGCGCATCAAGCGCGCATCCATCCCCTCGTCGTCGCCCTCCTCCTCATCACCACTCTCCTCCTCCGAGCTCGAGGAGCTCAGCTCGGGGGACCCGTCCCCAGGCTGACGGTTACGACGAGCCTTCGCCAGTCTCTGCTCCCGAGCTAAGCGACGCAAGTTTTTGTTTTTCTCTTTCTTCTTTTTGGCATCCTTGCTCTCCTTGTCCTTCTGAGCAGAGAGGCGCCTCACCTGAGAATCCGCGGCGTCCTCCCTCACCGGGGGCCTCGACGCGCGACAAGTAAATGCCCCCTGAAAAAAGAAGAAGCGTGATGAGACAAACCACAAGACGGATGCAAAAGGATCGAAGGAGGAAAAAGGGGAGGAGGCTCGAGATAGCTCGACTCGAGGGAGGCTTACCAGGTCGAGACACCCCTCGTCGGGTGCCATCGCAACCAGGTTGGAGTATTCAGGGATGAACGGCCCCTGGATCGTGATTGACACCCGGGAGACGCCCTCGTTCCGGGACAGCCTCCCTTCGGCCATCCTCGAGCGATTGAGCGCCTCGAGCTGAGCCTGCGGGCCCATCTCGTGCATAAGAAGGGGCGGTCCGCCAGCGGGAGAACTCTTCGCTGGTGGAACGCCCAAATGACCGCTTGCACGGTCAGCTTCTTCTCGTCCACCAGCGTCTTCATCATCTCCATCAGCGGGGCCAGGTGGCGTTGCCTGTCCGCCGCAACGCCCCAGGTCCACTTCTCCGGGCGTTGAGTGAGGACCCTGCCGGTGTACTGCGGAAAGAGGCCACTTCGTTCCGCAGATAGAACCAATGGTCGTCCCACCCGGCCTGGTTGGTGGAAAGCTTGTATCGCAGGTACTCGCGGGGGACATTGGCCGACGAGGTCCCCGCCCTCGCGGTAATGGCAAGGGAGCCCATGCGCACGGGCCGCCTCCCGCTGGGCTTTAGGGACTTGATGAAGAGCTCGCCCCGGAAGAGATGGACGAACATCT